>OY756992.1:0-1200000 GCA_963580505.1 Ennomos erosarius
ATACTATCCAGCGTGGGTTTGTGCAGAAAATCTGCAAAGCCTACCGCACGGTGCCTCTCCATGGAGCACTCGTCTTGGCTGGGCTACTTCCCTTGGACCTTCGGATCCAAGAGGCGGCTCAACTCTACGAGGCGAAAAGAGGAAAACCGACTAACCTGGACTATGGCAAAAGGGAAATGGAGAAACGAGTAAGCTTCCTCAAAGCCCAACATCCAGCCGAGGAAGAATATGTGGAGTTCACCTGCCTGGAAGATATGCTGCCCGAAACTTTGGAACAACACCACCTACCGGAGATCCAAATATACACAGATGGGAGTAAAATGGAGGGGAAAGTCGGCGCAGCCTACACTTACTGGGAAAATGGCACAGAGATAAAGACGAAGAAGATGAGACTCGAGTCGTTCTGCACAGTCTTCCAAGCCGAGCTGTATGCACTCTATCAAGCCACAGAGCAGTTGCTGAAAGAAAAGCAAAGCGCGGTTGCTGTGCTGAGTGACTCGAGATCTGCTCTTCAAATAATCCAGAACCCAGACACCTTTCACCCCCTGGCCTTCGAAATCAGACGGAACATAGCCGCATTGAAGGCCAAAGGGTGCGACATAAGAATGTACTGGGTAAAAGCGCACGTCGGAGTTCCCGGTAATGAACGGGCGGATGAATTAGCTAAGCAAGCAGCCCTAAACATAAAGACTTCCGCGCACTACGACAGGTGTCCTACATCATACGCAAAGAGTGAGATAAGGAGGCAAACTGTGGAAAAATGGGATGTACGATATACCAAAGGAGACACAGCTCAACTCACCAAACTCTTTCTGCCGAACGTAATGGCTGCCTATAAAATTGTAAATAAATTTAAACTTACCCCCATTTTGACGCAGGTGTTGACGGGCCATGGAGGATTCTCCGCGTACTTGACCCGGTTTAAGTGCAAGGACAATCCCTCATGTGTATGCGACCCTGAAAAGGAAGAATCGGTCGAGCACTTGATTCTCGAGTGCCCGAAATATGGTGCTGACAGGCACGACCTGGAATCCGCAACGGACACAGCGTTGACCAGAACCTCATTGTGCGAAATGATGGCTGGAAAAGAATCCAGGCCGCGCCTGCTAGCATTCTGCACAAAAATAGCGCAGGATGTAATAAATAGGAATAAGACACGGGAACAATGACTGTTTCCGTGACTCATTAAAACATTTGGTATTAAATTATTTATTATTACATCTTTTGACAAAAATTTATAAAATCTAATTATGTTGTGACGATACTATATTGCTTTGAATTTATTGTGACAATTATTGTATTCTTCAAAATGACAAAAAATTATTATGATTTGAATTAATGTATGACTAAATGTAATTGCATTGCATTTCTTTATTATGAATATTATTATTATGACAACTCAAATATTATTTATTATTGATTTGTACTACAACCAAAGCTGGAAAAAAAAAAAAAAAAAAAAAAAAAAAAAAAAAAAAAAAAAAAAGGTATATATATGTATAAATAGAATGGATATAAAATAAAATAGAATAAATATAAAATAAACCAGTGCAATAATATAATAATTATGTGATATTGAAATGATCTGAATGAATATTGAAATAAAATAGAGTTTAATTAATAATAATTATTAATGACAAAGCTATATATGTATATTGATAATAATATATGATGTTAGCTTAATACGATAATGATTGTAAAGTGTAAATTTGTAATTTAGACAAAATTTGTAATCTTGTAACAGACACATTTGGTAAAAATTAAAAGTAAAAAAGGTCTCTGACTCTTGTCAGAGGATTTTGGAAAAAGGGAGGGGGGTTTAGTCCGTAGGTCGTCAATGGCGGAAGTTGGCGGAGTCGGACATAACCACGGGGCCCGTGCTCCGTGGTATCCATGAGGATTCCTCACTACCCTCGGGAGTAAAAAAAAAAAAAAAAAATAAAAAAAAAAACCTAACCTAACCTAACCTAACCTAACCTAACCTAACCTAACCTAACCTAACCTAACCTAACCTAACCTAACCTAACCTAACCTAACCTAACCTAACCTAACCTAACCTAACCTAACCTAACCTAACCTAACCTAACCTAACCTAACCTAACCTAACCTAACCTAACCTAACCTGGCACATAGTGCCTAAGTTGAGCCCATATCAGTATGGATTTGTGCCACAAAAAAGTACTGAAGACTCTCTCTATGACCTGATCAAGCGAATAAATGATAAGCTGGGCGAGAAGAAACTTATCACGCTTGTATCTTTGGACATAGAGGGAGCCTTCGATAGTGCTTGGTGGCCTGCCATTAGACTCAGATTAGCAGAAGAACGGTGCCCAATAAACCTACGTAGAATCATCGACAACTACATACATTTTCATACATTTTCATACATTTTCATACATTTTCATACTTTTTCATACATTTTCATACATTTCATACATTTTCATACATTTTCATACATTTTCATACATTTTCATACATTTTCATACATTTTCATACATTTTCATACATTTTCATACATTTTCATACATTTTCATACATTTTCATACATTTTCATACATTTTCATACATTTTCATACATTTTCATACATTTTCATACATTTTCATACATTTTCATACATTTTCATACATTTTCATACATTTTCATTTATTTGCATACATTTTCATACATTTTTATACATTTTGATACATTTACATACAGTTTTATACATTTTTATACAACTCCATTTAACTTCATATCCATCATGTCCATCATTTTTATTAGTTTTTATTCATTTATGTCAATTTATAGTCAAACTTTGTTTAGTATGTTAGCTTGTAACCAGTCGTCGAGTTTGTTCTTGAAGTTGTTCACGGAGGTGGCAGCAATGACTTCTTCAGGCAGCTTGTTCCAGTTGTGAACTATGGCTGACATTCACAGACGAGTTCGTGTTCGAACTCAAACTTCGTTATGTCAAAATAGGAGTTAAGACTCAAGCTTCGGTCAAATTGGCATTCACAGTCGAGTTTAGCATAATGGAGTACGTGTATATGCTCATCTGAGAATGAGACGGGCTGAGGCTGACATTCACAGACGAGTTCGAGTTCAAACTCAAACTCCGTTATGTCAAAATTGGAGTCTAGACTCGGACTTCGGTCGAACTGGCATTCACAGTCGAGTTTAGAATAATGGAGTGCGAGTATATGCTCATCTGAGAATGAGACGGGCTGAGTCACGACAGCGGTAACTCGAGCCGTGCTCAGGCACCGCCATCTTTATTATCACGCATGTTTTTAAAAACAATGCTGCTTAAAATCAATTTTTAAGGTGGTTTTTTGAAGAAATGTATTTTGTATTGAATAAAATGAATAAATTACGAAATAAAATTAGGTACTTCATAGATTTATTTAAAACCACATAAAGAGAAATGGCGCGCTTTTTATAGTCTCCTTCAAAGAGTATATAATTATCACCAGTTTTTTTCTCTAATCTGTGATCACCAGTAAGTTTGATCTCCTGTTTCAGTTATTCATACAATATTTGCTATATTTTCTCCCTTTTTAGCATAATACTGCCTAAATAAAAAAGGCAACGTGCAAGTCACTAATGTCAAACTACACTTGTCTATGGCCGGAGTTTACTCGGCGGAGTGAGGGCGGGGTTTACGTTGGAACTCGACTGTGAATTTAACAACGTGGAGTATACTCGCCGAGTCCGGAGTTTGAACTCACGTGAGTTCGATCGGAGTAAACTCGATGCATTGTCTCTGAATGTCAGCCTAACAGGGGTCTAATGTATGTTTTATTTATCGTTTGGAAAGATCTCCGTATAACATATATAAAAGAATAGAATAGAATAGAATAGAATAAACGTTTATTCATGACAAAAAGGCACACAAAAAACAATAACAATCGCAAAAATTAACAATAATACAAAGAAAAAGTGTTGTTTGCCCGTTGCCACGAATCGGTCCCAACTCAGCATATTGCTGGTCATACAACCAGCGCTGGTCTTCCGTTGGGGCCGTTTCGGCGTCGTCACGGCACGGTTTACAATTAGGTACCCAAACTGAGAATAATCAAAATAATCCTATGCTCAGCAATTAATTATAATAAACTTTGTTAAACAACGAACAATAAAAGATAAAACAAATAGGCATTAGACACAAATAAGTACTTAATTAAAAGAGTTAGCTTACTTAACTATTGAGGTGATGTGATCTTCCCACTTTAAGTTTGCTGTGATAATTACTCCAAAATCCTTTAAGCTCTTTTTTTACGACACTTTAACACTGGAATTCATAGTCGAGGCCGGGGCTCCTCTAGAGGATGAATCAGGCGCTGTGCGGCAAATTCTAGCTTTATACATTTCATAAACAAAAGCAGCCCCCAATCTGGCATGATGGGTGACATTTTGGCGCGACTTTTGATAGTTCAAAAGTCGCGTCAAAATGACGCTTGACGGAATTTTCAAAGACAACTTGATTAAAATCGTAGAGTATTTAATTAAAATGCTTTTCCGTTAGGGGTTTCTCCAGCGTTTGTTTATGAAAGTGTGTTGCATCGCTCGCTACTACTAGTGGCCATGGTCGTGCGCGTAGCAACAGCTCCAACCGTAGTCATAGCCGTAGACGTTCGCGTCCACGCAACCCGGAACTGTGTTTTGACCACGACCGATTTGCAGCCAAAGCACGCAAGTGCGTACCGCCGTGCAATTGGTCCGGTGCTTCACCTAACATCCAGGGAAACCAGAGCAGCGGTCGGTAGAGGCGACAGCCGATTGCTCTACATCAAGTCGCCGTCTTTTCGTAACCGACCGGTATTCAAACCAAACATTTTTGGTCGATACTGGTTCGGACTTATGCTGCATACCGCGTCGGTATGTTAATAACCGCACATACGAACCACAGCCATATGATTTAGTTGCTGCAAATGGTACTAAAATTAGCACTTATGGTTTGGTGCAGCTAAATCTATGTTTAGGGCTTAGGCGCGAGTTTAAGTGGAGTTTCGTAGTGGCAGACGTAGAGAGCGGCATTATAGGCTCGGATTTTTTGTCACACTACCACTTGCTACCTGACTGCACCCAAGGCAGACTGCGTGATGGCAAGACTGGACTTTCTTCTGCCGCAGATCTTCGTTCAGCAGATCAACCAAGCGTCAAGGTAGTATCCTTGCCTGACTCGCCATACACCGCGATTCTGGCTAGGTACCCAAGTATCACGCGACCACCTGGAGCACCACGGGAACCTAAACATACCACCGTGCACTACATTAATACAACGGATGGTCCCCCCGTTACAGCTCGACCGCGCCGCCTTGCACCCTTGAAGCTCCGCATCGCGAAGAAAGAGTTCGAGGATATGGTTCACGCTGGTACTGCTCAACCTTCGAGCAGCTCATGGTCCTCTCCATTACACCTCGCACCCAAAAAGGATTCCACGTGGCGTCCTTGCGGAGATTACCGTGCGTTGAACGCCCGCACTATTCCAGATTGTTACCCCGTTCGGCATATAGGTGATTTTGCGCACAATTTAGCTGGCTCTACTGTGTTTAGCACAATAGACCTAGTTAAAGCCTACCAGCAAATCCCAGTCCATCCAGGTGACATCTGCAAAACGGCAATCATTACACCGTTTGGGTTGTACGAATTTCGGTACATGACCTTTGGGTTGCGTAACGCGGGACAGACATTTCAGCGATTTATCGATGAAGTGGTGCGAGGCCTAGACTTCTGCTTTGCATACGTAGATGACATCCTAGTGTACTCCAGCAGTCCAGCACAGCATGCAGAACACCTGGAAATTTTATTCCAGATGCTGCACGACTATGGAGTTGTCATCAACGTCACTAAGAGCATTTTTGGAGCAGAAGAAGTCTCGTTCCTTGGCTATCGCATCAATGCAGCAGGCACACGTCCACCAGAGGACAGAATTCAAGCTCTGGTGGAATATCCGCAACCCAAGACTGTACAAGGCATGCGCAGGTTCATTGGCATGGCGAATTATTATCGTCGTTTTTTGCCCGATGCAGCTAAGTATCAGGCGCCGTTAATCGACGCCGTTACTGCAATACAAGGCAAAGGCAATAAGCCGTTCATATGGACGCCTGAGCTCGAGGAGTGTTTTGAAGCCTGCAAGAGGAGCTTAATGTCCGCTACTATCTTAGCTCATCCGGACTGCAATGCTTCGCTTGGCCTATTCACAGACGCCTCGAGCACTCATGTGGGTTCATGCCTTCAGCAACGGATCGACGACAAAAACGACTGGCAACCACTGGCCTACTTTAGTAGGAAGCTTAACGCTAAGCAGGCACAGTGGCCCGCGTACTACCGCGAACTCTTGGCTGTGTATGAGAGCGTGCAGCATTTTAGGCACATTTTAGAAGCCCAGCATGCGACCATGTACACAGACCACAAGCCGCTTACTTATGCTTTTGTACAGCGACGGGAGAAGTTGCCACCCGTACAGCTGAATCAGCTGTCATTTATCAGCCAATTCACCACGGACATAGTCCACATCAAAGGCATTGATAATGTCGTAGCTGATGCCATGTCTCGCATCGAGTCAATCTCGCTGGAAGAAGATTACGCTGCACTCGCTGAATCTCAAGATACTGATGAAGAACTAGCCAAAGTGCGCGACAATTCTTCACTCAAACTGGAACCTATCGTAATTCCAGGCACTAATGTTTTCGTTTTATGTGACACATCCACTGGTCGACCACGTCCTTATCTGACGTTACCTTTTCGACGAGCCGCATTTGACCGCTGTCACAACCTCAGCCACCCTGGCGTGCGGGCAACCGTTCGCTTGGTGACTGACCGTTACGTTTGGCCGAACATTAACTCGGACTGTAGCAAGTGGGCGCGCTCTTGTCTTGACTGTCAGCGCAGTAAGGTTACCCGACACATTACGTCGCCTCTCGGGCATTTTGGTACACCTTCTGGCAGATTCAAGCACATCCACATTGATATCATAGGACCGCTACCGCATTCCGGTGGATATAATTATTGTCTCACCGCTATCGACAGGTATACGCGGTGGCCAGAGGTATGGCCTATGACGTCAATAACTGCAGAGGAAGTGGCAGAGACGTTAGTATCCGGTTGGATATCTCGTTTTGGAGTACCCAGCGTTATAACAACTGACCAAGGACGCCAATTTGAGTCCGCGTTGTTTAAACGTCTCCTAAATGTATGCGCCACAAAACGAATTCGCACCACCAGCTACCACCCTTGCGCAAACGGCATGGTGGAGCGCATGCACCGCCAGCTTAAGGCATCGCTAATGTGCCATGCTAACACATGGACAAGAGCGTTGCCACTTGTTCTCCTCGGCATGAGGACGGCCCTCAAAGAGGATTTAAAATTATCTTCTGCTGAGTTGGTCTATGGGGAGACACTCCGTTTGCCTGGTGAACTCATAGTGCCTCCAGAAGTACCTGCAAGTCCTAGTGACATCGCGGATTTTGTCACGGATCTAAGACGTGGTATGGAAGCTCTACGTCCCATACCCGCTTCTCGGCACGCTGAACCATCGCATTTTATCTACAAAGATTTAGCTACAGCGACGCACGTATTTCTTCGCGACGACACGGTTCGCCACCCATTACAGCCTCCATATTCCGGACCGCATCGGATCCTTAAGAGGTCGGATAAGACATTAACCTTGGTTGTAAATGGGAAGGAATCTACCGTTAGTGTAGATCGGGTGAAGCCTGCGCATCTGGATCCTGGTCTAACATTAAGTAGTGGTGCATCATCTACTCCGCCCGTGCCAGCTCCAGCTGTAGTCGCAGCTCCTGCCTCAACACCTGCTCCGGTTACCACCAGGGCTGGTAGGAGGGTTAGATTTAGAGAAGTGCTTGACTTGTAATTATAGTTTATTTTTATTTTTTTTCTAAATCAGTTTTTCCTTCTCCGTGGGGGGGTGATGTGGCGTCGCAAGAAGTTTTTATTTCTTTTCTTCATGCTCTCTGCGAGAGCATTCGAAATTAGAACATAGAAAAAATAACAAATGAAAGTTGTTTACTTTTTGACATAGTTAATCACGACGAAAATTTCGGTTCGGCAAGGATATATTTCATAAGCTCTTGGACAATAAATAAGTGATATATAGTGAAAGAAGAATGATTCAGCATTTCACCTCTAGGTAAAAGTGGAATGATAGATTTTGGGGGTTTGTTCAACCTTTGTTTATGAATACCACTGTTACTCTCTTTGGCAAACCAGTGTTGGCAACATGACCCTCGACCATCATTCATAGCAGCCAACATTGCAGGCCACGGCAGTTATGTACTATTAATATTTTGCCTGCTTTACACCTTTTTAATCGATATAAAAATAGAAACAATTTTTTTTTAATTTTTAGTCTGACTGTCTGTCCCTTTGAACACGAATCGGATTACTGAACGGATTTTCTGAAATTGGGTATGGTAATAAGACGTAGCTAATTTTCCAGAATAACATTTAGGATCGTTTTTGCATTCTATAACGGCCAAGTGCGGGCTGCACGAAGCAATAACTTTATTATGTAATTTTTATGCAAGTTCTTTTATATGTAGGTACATATTTTTATTTATCTATTTATTTATAAATGTCGAAGGGAAGATAGAAGGGAAAGCGAAAAAAATAAAGGGTAAAGGATGAATGGATACGGCGAAGGAAGACCGGCTGCGCTTGCCTCCTTTCTTTTGCCGTGCCAAGTCCCATCCATTCATCCACCATCTCCCAAAATATTGCAAAAGTTTGCCACAACTGGTCACACTGCCAATGCTTCACACATAACTAGTTCCACTTATTGCCGCGGGACTTGTTTCGTGAGATGGTTACTCCGCCTACCTACGTAAGTCCTAAGTTATGTGCAGTAAAAAGTGGACCAAATCCAACGCTAGATTCCTAGCAACCCGAGTCCGCGCGTCGTGGTGACCTACTAAAATTGCTTCACCTTTTATCTTTTACAATGGCGGTATCTAAACATATCCTTGTTTCATATACAATACAATTATTCATGACAATAACAATGTAAATTTTCAAAATGTATAATGTAATGTAATAGGTAGGTACGATAATTCTGTAGGAGTGTTCTAATGTGGTATTGTTGTGAAGATTTGCCAAATTGGTTTTGGAATAAATATAATTCCAACTCTTGTCTTGCCTATATTCGTCAGCGTTTTTGCGTACTTTACCGAATTGATTATTTGAATCGAGTCGACAATGACCCAGGTGATTGTAGCGGAACAGACCCTGTAGTACCCGTACTACAGCCGCCTGCACAGCACCGCGCGCACCAGCGGGCGGCTCGGGCCCGGCGCCCTCCATCGCAGCGCGTGTTGACGGCAGTTGTATGTACCGCAACCACAGTAGGTAGAGTGCGATTCAAACTCAATGGCGGCTGTGAAATCGCCGCGAAGCGAAAAATTATATTCGGGTGCGGCGGGTTTGCAGCGCACTTCACAGCCGCCATGAAGTTTGAATCCCACTGTACCTACACTGCACCGGCTGCTCGCGGTCGGAGGTTCCCCAAATTCCCATCCTTCCAGTTCCGGGTGCGTGCGGTTGCTATGATGTAGTGCGTGACTCGCGCGTGGCTCGTGCGGGACTCGTGCCGCGCGGCGCGGCATCGCACGCACCGTACATCCCGTGCGCGCCGCCGGGAAACTACTGATTTCATTCGTAACTACCTACATTTTATAATAACGGCCACATTTGAAAAAAGCCAAAATGTCTTTGAAATCTTCGCAGCTTACCTAAACCCACCTGGGGCCGTACTGTGACCTCTTAGCGCGATTCAAACAAAGCCTATATTGGATCGTTTTATTTTTTTGTATGAATATTTTAACAAGCGGTCCAATACAGGCTCTGTTTTGAATCGCACTAAGAGCTCACAGTGCGGCCCCTGACCGTCACACGAATTAGGTACCATGAATATCAGATCCATAAATTACCAGGACATTCATTCAAATACACACTGTACGCCCGGCGTGAAAAATTTGACAATAGGTACACAATATCATGTAGGTGTATAATGTATATACATACCTACCTCGTCAATACATATAATACACACTGTAACTGGGCTAAATCTGTACATCGAATATTTTTGGAAAATTTTGGCTGCAGTATGCTTCTTAAACGATATAGAAATAGAAACAATTTTATTTTTTGTAATAGTTTGTCTGTCTGTCTGTCCCTTTGAGCACGCATCACGCTGCATCCACTGAACGGATTTTGCTGAAATTTGGTATGGTAATAGCTAATTATGCAGAATAAGATAATAACAAATTAGGCCCACTGGACATATTTAGTAATAATATAAGATATGTACGTGTGTCATGTTTGTGTACTGTTAATGATTATTGTGAACTTAGTCAGCAACGCTTCAAGAAAATCACTTGTAACGGAATAAATCACTTGTGCGCTTATTCGTGTTCGTGCTGTTATTTGGAATCTTTCATACACGCAATACATCAAAATAGTTTACTTCTCATCATAATCAAACTTATTTCGTTTTCAGTACGTGTGGGTGTTGTTTCTAATTCGGATCATATTTTTACTTGCGTGGACTTTCTGTGCTTTTGCTGTTCTCATTGGATGCTGTGGCATATCATGCTCACAGTCTGATCCTCAACAGCTTGCCGAAATGTAATGTGATAACATTTACTAAAAATAAAAACGTGACACCTCTCACTTACAGTCTTTGCGGTAGCTACCTTAATAGAGTTACTTCCTTGGGAATACAACTTGATAGCCACCTCTGTTTGGACTCGCATGTCGAGAACATTGTAAATAAGGCCTTTAAAATGTTTGGCTTTATAATGACGTCATCGACTGACTTCAAAAGATCTTCTACTTACCTTTACTTATACAAAACACTAGTACGTCCTCAACTAGAATTTGCCGTATCTATCTGGAATCTCTTTTACAAGAAATATATTTTGGCAATTGAGAAAGTCCAACGCAAGTATCTACGCTAACTCTAATTACAGATGTTTCCGAAACTATTGCACACATTTGGATTTGCTCCGAAAGTACAAACTTCTTTCCCTGGAGTCTAGCCGTAAATACCTTGAAGTAGTCACTCTTTACAACATTGTCCGAAACGGGTTTGATTGTATAGATCTGGTGAGAAAATTATGTTACGCTGTCCCGAGAAGACGTGCATTGCGGGAAGTTCGCGCCCGCTCGCTATTTGCGATTGGCACGTGTCGTTCTAACTCTAACTCGTTCGGACTCCGTTCCCCAATTCGTCGTTGAGTCTTATAACAGTTCGTTTATTGATGTTGATATATTTGCATGCTCTGTATATAAATTAAAAACTTTAATTACTGACTTGCATGGAAGATTCCTTTTTGCTTAGAGAAAAAGAAAATCGTCGTGTGTGGCGATTTTAACATTAATACACTGAAAAGATCGAGATACGGTTACGGAACTAATTCAAGGTTTTAACCTTAAAATTGCTATTGATGAACCTACTAGACTAATAAGCCGTACATGCATCGATAACTTTTTGCACAACATTCGGAGTTGTAAAAGTAAAGTGCTCGAATTTACGTTGTCCGACCATACTGCATAGTTACTGGCTTGCCCTGTTAGAGAATCTTGCTCACTTGGGTATTGGTATGTTGTAGATAACAGAGATTACAGCGTAGAAAACATTAGTAAATTCTCTGAATGTTTGAGTGCATTATCATTAAGCGAAGTATACAACATGGATGATGCTAATAAGGCATTCGACAGTTTCCTTGACCTTTTCACCCTATTCTACCGCTTGTGCTTTCCTGTGATACGAATTAAAATAAGTCAACGCAGAAAGGTAAAATGGGTGACAAAGGGTAGGTTGTGCTCAAAGCGTACGCGTGATCTTTTATGGCAATGTAGAAAAAAGCGAAATGAAACTACAAAGGAACGATTCAAAACGTATTCGGCTCGCTATAGCAAAATAATTAAATTAACACAACGGTCTCAAAATGATTAAATTATAAAAACCGCAAAAATAAATCAAAGGCTTCGTGGGCAGTATTTTTTTTATTAGAATGAATGACGTGACGAACTGGTCGTTCACCTAATGTTAAGCGACACGGCCGCCCATAACAGTTGCAGTGTCACTCGGAACTTTAAAATAATAAAATTATTGTGTGACACTGCACTGTGCACGTCATCCTGAGACATTACACAGCCTAGTAATCAGATTACTACACTGTGTAATCACAGCAGTGCTTGCACACTACTGCTTGGCGGCAGAATAACTGGCAGAGCGGTGGTACCTACCGAGACGAACTTTGCAGAAAAGTCCTACCACCTAGTAAAAAAGTAATTAACAATAATAAAAACAATATACCAAAAGAGGAGATTAAACAAATAAAAATTAATGGGGCCAACGTTACACACCCCGCTGACATTGCACAAGCATTTAATAACATTTTTATTGATCAAACCAAATCTGAAAATATTAATAATGAAGTGCATATATCTAAAATTATTATGTAAGTAACAATTATTCTAAATGCATGTTTATGAATCCCACGACTCCATTCGATATGCATAGAATTATAAAAACATTGAAAAACACAAATAGCGCAGGCTATGATGAAGTAAGTACAAAAATATTAAAACACGTGTCAATTATTATTTCGCCAGTACTTAGTAGTCATATTATGAATCTTTAATGGTGTTTTCCCAGATAAGTTAAAAATAACAGTTATCAAACCACTTTTCAAGAAAAATGATAGAGAAAATATGCAGTTCTATCGTCCTATTGCTATAATACCTATCTTCTCTAAAATATTTGAAAACGTAATTCACGAGAACCTATCTGTCTATTTCGAAAAAAATAATATATTGATAGAGATGAACAAATGGGATTCGGAAAGCATAAAACGATAAATCTAGCAGTATACAAGTTTCTTAATCATATAATGAGTAATTTAGACAGAAGACATGCTGCATGCGGTATATTCATGGACTTAAAAAAAGCGTGACTATGTTGACCATAGCATACTTCTAGATAAACTTGATTTTTATGGAATTAGAGGTCGAGTCTTATAAAATCCTATCTCAGTCATAGACAACAAGCAAACCAAATTAGGAAATATGTCCCGTACGTAAAAAAGAAATAATGTACACATCAGAAAATCGAGAAGTTAGATATGGCGTGCCTCAGGGCAGTGTTTTAGGGCCCGTCCTTTTCATAATTTACTTAAATGACCTCCCAAAAATGACCGATCATCATATGGTGCTTTTTGCAGATGACAGCACAGTGATATTTACGGAAAAGGATAAAACATCCATAGAGCCTAAAATTAATCAATCACTTAACGCTGTTATCGGGTGTAAAGTCGTAGAAGAAACATTGTCTACCTTGGGGTGTAGATTTACCCTGTTTCGGGATAACATACTAATTCAAGGTCACCTTGTATACGTAACTTGAATTGACTATAATTTTGTGATAGCTATGATAATGTTATTCAATGATATTACCTGGTACTTATAAATTCATTATTTGACTTTTATTAATGTAGAATTGCTTGCGACGACGTCCTGCTTTAAAATATATTGACTGTTTCTATGGGATCGATTTGCAAATGTATAATTGTATAATAAGGATTTTTTGTTTATATTTTAAGCTGTGTATTAACGAGACCAGTAATACTAGGCATTACCCGATATCCTGTTTTGTAGCTATTTTTTGTTAACTTTGACTGTTTTCACTTACATGCCTCATTGGCCGGATGTAGCGAACTAACATTTTTGTAACACCTTTATATCACCCACTTTCGTAAGTAATTAAATAAATAATGAATACTGAATTCCATTTTATATGTATCTTAGCTTTTCCAACTGATATTGCATTATTCTCTTCTTTCACACAAATTTCACTTTCTTCTTACTACTTCTTATCTGGCTACCTCTAGTAGCAACTTGTTGAATATGTATTAACTTTAATATGTGGATAGCGTTGTGGGCTGCATTATTGATAACATTGCCTAAGTTATATTTTTGTGTGTAATTTGTATAAAGTAGTTATTGTTGTTCCTCAATAAATAAAATTAAAAAAAACATTTAGGATACTTTTTGTTTTCTAAAATGGCCAAGTGCGGGTTGCCTTAGCAATAAGGATGTAATTTTCATTCAAGATTTTTTTGCATATTATTATTACATTTGGATATCAATTTTAATATCAATAAAAAAAAATATAAAAAATATACTCACCCTGTTGAAGGGAAGATAGAAGAGAAAGGTAAAAAAATAGGGGAAAAGGATGAATGGACGGGAGGGTAATAGAAGGGAGCCTCCCTTCGCCGTCCCATCCATTCATCCTTTTCCCTTATTTTTTGATCTTCCCTTTCTCTCTTACCCATAAACAGGGTTTAAATAAAAACGTGTTGAATAATAAAATTAATTTAGTAGTTTACCGAGCAATAGAAGTTAGTAGACAATCCCGGGCTGGCCCGGTCCGTGTCGTTCCACAACTTTTTGATAACTAACCGAATCGATTTTATTGTTATATATACTTTTTTTAAGTATCCTAAATGTTTTTTTTTTATTTTATTGACGGGCCCGATTGCTCAGTCGGTAGTATCCCTGCCTTCTGAACTGAGGGCCGTGGGTTCGATTCCTACCCAGGACAAACATTTGTGTGATGAACATAGATGCTTGTTCTGCATCTGGGTGTTATATTGTATTCTATGTATGTATTTACAAACAAAAAAGTATATAAGTATTATATCAGTTATCTGGTTCCCATAGTACAAGCTATGCTTAGTTTGGGACTAGATGGCGCTGTGTGAAATGTGCACACATATTTATTTATTTATTTATTTTTGTCACAAAATGTAAGTTTTTTATACAAACGTTTTTTACCCATTTACTTATTTCCGAAAATCATTTCTTAGCACGCGCCTACGCTATGTCATAGAGGAAACCCCCCCCCACCTTCCATGTGTTTACGTTCAGCGTTTTAGGCTGTACGTGTGTCAGTCATTCAGGACATAGTTAGCCTTCAGTGTAATGGAAAAGAAGACAAGAAAGAATATTTATAAAGATTCATGTACTTTTGTAGGTCAACGGCTAGATTGGTTTGAGTTTTGGAGGGAAATAAAATGTATCTAATCCACTGTAAGAAAATAAGTTATCATGACCGTTCGATGATACACGCGCAAAACCACAAATCGTTTACCACATTACCTAAGTATAATATACCACAGAGTAAGTGAGTGCTCTGTGCCTACTCAAATGAGTAATATAAACTTATATATCTCTACGCGGGTTTTACTAACCTATACCTATTGTTACTACAATACAAGAATTGTATACGCTCGCGGGATTCCACGCGACAGCCCGCGGCCGCAAGCGATGTCATCTGTTTGCTCTAGGTATATACCTACACGTACATACACCATACAGTAGTATTCCGCGAGTACCATCCAGCTCATGGGACTTGTTTCGGACAAGTGTCATCATCGGTCGTAGACGCGTAGAACTACGTACCTACTCGTTTATAAGTATTTACTCTATGGTACTATAGCGCCGCGCACTGGAGCGTACCGGCGCGGCGGCCGCGAGTGCCTTCTCACCCACTGGACGACGCACTGGAGCGTACCGGCGCGGCGGCCGCGAGTGCCTTCTCACCCACTGGACGACGCACTGGAGCGTACCGGCGCGGCGGCCGCGAGTGCCTTCTCACCCACTGGACGACGCACTGGAGCGTACCGGCGCGGCGGCCGCGAGTGCCTTCTCACCCACTGGACGACGCACTGGAGCGTACCGGCGCGGCGGCCGCGAGTGCCTTCTCACCCACTGGACGACGCACTGGAGCGTACCGGCGCGGCGGCCGCGAGTGCCTTCTCACCCACTGGACGACGCACTGGAGCGTACCGGCGCGGCGGCCGCGAGTGCCTTCTCACCCACTGGACGACGCACTGGAGCGTACCGGCGCGGCGGCCGCGAGTGCCTTCTCACCCACTGGACGACGCACTGGAGCGTACCGGCGCGGCGGCCGCGAGTGCCTTCTCACCCACTGGACGACGCACTGGAGCGTACCGGCGCGGCGGCCGCGAGTGCCTTCTCACCCACTGGACGACGCACTGGAGCGTACCGGCGCGGCGGCCGCGAGTGCCTTCTCACCCACTGGACGACGCACTGGAGCGTACCGGCGCGGCGGCCGCGAGTGCCTTCTCACCCACTGGACGACGCACTGGAGCGTACCGGCGCGGCGGCCGCGAGTGCCTTCTCACCCACTGGACGACGCACTGGAGCGTACCGGCGCGGCGGCCGCGAGTGCCTTCTCACCCACTGGACGACGCACTGGAGCGTACCGGCGCGGCGGCCGCGAGTGCCTTCTCACCCACTGGACGACGCACTGGAGCGTACCGGCGCGGCGGCCGCGAGTGCCTTCTCACCCACTGGACGACGCACTGGAGCGTACCGGCGCGGCGGCCGCGAGTGCCTTCTCACCCACTGGACGACGCACAAACCACTGAACGCAATAATGCCTGGCGCACTGTAATTACAGTAGATTCGCTGTAATTATACTAATTTCGGCTGCTTTTACTGTATACTGTATTACAAACATACCTACAGTACCTAAATGCAAGTGAAAAACACTGTTATTCATTTTAATAATATTTAACAAGAAAAAACAAAATAGGTCGCATTATAGCACATTTTTTGACGAGTTCTCTATAATAGAGCTTTGTTTAAAGATCAAAATTACTGTTCATAATTTGATATCGAACTGGGCTTGCGTATGAATCTTCATACGCAAGCTCAGTTCGTATTTTTATTTTACTGTAAAAGCACTGTATTAAACACCAAGCTACTGTAATTGTATTTTTATATTCAAAACACTATAATTCACAAATCTGACCGGGCAACACGTGAAGACTTGAAACTTGGAGGGTGGCTTTCCATTACGTTACGACGCGCGACGTAGGCGCTAAGAGAGGATTTTTGAAAATTCAACACCCAAGTGGGTGAAAAGGGCAATTGAAATTGTATGAAACACCTACATTTTGTGACGTATTGTTTTGTAACATGGCACAGAACAAGAATTAGGGGACAGAGAGGAATATTTATTCATTTGTATTCTTGTCTGTCCCCTCGAGGGGACGGAACGAGGGGACAAACAGGAATAACCCTTTTTTAGTTTAACCCGACTACTTCAAAAAGGAGGGTTTGACTGTATACCTACTTTTTAAAAGATGATTGTGCTACAATATTTTTTTTGCCAGGGTTTGCCAGGTTTGATCACAGTGCTGCGGGTATAGAGGCGTTGGGCCTACTGCTGACCTGGCAGTAAGATTAGAGCTGTCCTAACAAAAAATTTACCGACGAGTTTGGCAGATGAGCATAAGGGGGCAATCATTTTTTTTTATTCACAACATATAGTGCGGCCGTAATCTATGCACCAACCAGGTTCATAGTTGTAGCAGAATTCCACACGACGTCATGAATGTTACAGAACTTGTCAGACAAATATAAAGTCAAAGTAAAATGAACACCGCCAAAGTTAGGAAATACCAAAGCAGGCCTTCTGATGAAGAAGCGCATCGGTAATTTATTTTCATAAAATTGGTTATATTATGTAAGTTGCAAAATGACAATATGGTTTATTTTTTTTTATGGTTTACTAATACATAATTTGATAAAATATCCGTTATATTATGACGTGGTGTATTTTAACGTTTTTTTCGCTCATTGTCTAACTAATACATAAAATATTGATATCTTACTATGATTGATGTCAATTTTATTACCAGAGATATAAAAAAATTATTGATTTTATTCTTGCCGTTCATAATCCCACCATGAGAGACACTGCACGAGGCAATTTAAGAATAAAAGGATTTAAATGTAGGTACCTAACTTAGTTTATTTTTTTTGGTTAATAAAACGCTTTTTAAACGACTCCCAAAAAAGGAGTTAAGAAGGTAACGTAACGATATTCCGAAAAAATTAACGGTTCCTGAGGGATAGTCCATGCGGGCAAAGCCGCGGGCATAAACTAATAGATAAATATGTACCTATTTCTACTTTTAGCCGACTCCTTTAGCATGTTTGCCGACACGTCTATAGATCAGCGAAGTTTGTCGTCATGGTTTTGGGACTGATAATATTCGCGTATTACATACGATTAAACAATTAAATGATGAAGCACTCCAGACAGCTGTACCTAGCTACTGTAATGGTTATACACATCCACTCAAAAAGATAAAATCGGCTTTGTTCTTGCAAAAGTTTCCGCCATAAAAAAAACCTATTAAAGCGTACTTCGTTCGGAATTGTTTTCCAGGGAATTGACCTGCGTCAAAAATGATGAAGTTTGAAGGAAAGCTTGTGGAAGTAGGTGCACGACGACCAAACATAGTATATAGCGGGTGGGGGTGGGCTGGCCACATGACAGTAGCGCGCCGACCGCGGACCGAGCGCACGTCTTCCGCCGCGCTGCTTGCGAACCTCGCCTGCGACTGTGACAGTAGAGTCAGCTGTCTGCTGAGCGCTGCTCGCTCACTATCGCTAGGCTAGTACGACAGACAGGTAGGAAACAGAACGTGCGCGATCCGTGACTCACGGACTCCAGTGACCAACATGAAGGGCCAAGCGAAGAGGTTCCTGGACCACAAAGGGAAGCTGTTCGACGTGGACCTCAAAAAGAAAAAACGTGATGAGCACATCGGGTTCTTTGACTTGGTGAGTACAGCCTACTATGCTAATAAAGTAGGTAGGTGATGCATTTTTCTGCACAGTTCGCCAATCCCATTTTCTGTTCGACCTACGTGTTTATTGAAAATCAACCCCTAAAAGGGTGATATTCATAAAAAAATTACTGTATCGTATATTGACATAAATAATATGTCTCGGTCTTAGCATCCCTTATAGGGAGAAAAGTAGAGTACAAGTTCTCGTCGTAAGACGCTCGCACCGCACACCCAACAAAGCTTGAAACGCATAGGATAAGGGTGCATTGAGCCGGAATTTGTGAAAACTTAATACTAAGGGAGTAAAATGGATAGTAAATAAAATTTCTTTTACCTTTCCTTTCTCTCTTACCGATAAACAGAGCTAGATTAGAACTTAAAACTAATTAACCCGCGCGAAGCCGGGGCGGGTCAGCTAGTGATGAAATAATGCCACTGTCATTTTTGCTAAGGTTTTAAAGCCTCTTTACTTTCGAAGGCACGATCGTAAAGCTGGTTATTGTAGGTACTTAAACTGACAAAAGGGTTTCATTGGAAACTCCATTAGATCATCATCATTACAGATAGTTTATTTAATTTTTTTCGCTTTAGTGTCAAAGTGTAAAAGCCCTATATAAAATTTTATGAAAATTTGGTACTAGAGATAATAAAAACTTATCGACACACAGGTAGGGATACTTATAACTTCTGATTTCATCCCTGTCCCACACGTGACAAAGAATTAAAAAGTAACCTGTGTAGTGTATATTGATGCCGCAAAAGCATGAAACTGAATAATTTTACTCCGGAAAAATAAACGGTTCTTGAGGAATAGCCCACACGGGTGCAGCCGCGCGCAAATGCCAGTAACGGAATAAGTTATAGGTTCTCGTCAACTCCGATATAAAGTTAATGTACATAATCATAAGGAAGATATAAATGTTAACATCCACGGTGTAGCGTGCTGCGGGGAAACCCCGCCACAGACTGTCTGTAGGGGTGTAACTATTACGCTCAGAATGACACTAATAATACTATCACCAGCACCACTAGCGCCACTAGCGCCCTGTGCGGCGGCAACACGATGCGACTTACTATAGTATAGCAGCCAGCAGCGTTAGTTGCGGCCACTAGTTGGATGGGTGACCGCTACTGTGCGCTAAACAGTCACCGTGATTCGGACGGAGGGCGGAGGGCGCGCCGCGGCTGTTGTAACAACATGTGACAATGTCGAAGGTGCTGCACTTCCCCCGGGGCTTTGTGGATTGAAGGAATATAGTCAATGAAAGGAAGGAATGAAGGGTTCAACATTCCATCCCCGACAGGAAAGGAACTTATTATACCCGTCTCACCTCGCCTGCTATCCGCCTACCTAATCTACAAACTAATAAGGTGCCGGGGTTTTACTTGGTAAAAATATATCAATAACTAGAATTGATTCCCAATCACTTAACATTTCGAGACAAACCCAAGCTACGTTAAATATAGTTTTCCTTAGTAACCACCTGATGAAAACGTCGCGAGTTCTATGTAAACCACTATTTGTAGGTATTTGATCTATGCACACAACACAACCCGCAGAATTAGTGAAAGGTGACAAGGTTTGCGCAAAAATAAACAATAAGATTTTATTTAAAGATTAGACACAAAGAATACGGAAACAACGACAATCGCGGAAACTGGCGCCTGTGAGCTTTGCTCCGAGCAGAGCTGCGTCTCTCGAGCCATGTACCTATACCTGTGCGATCGACATGCGAGTCCAGCGACCGCACGCACAGGTCTCATTTAGGTTACACTAAGGCTGCAGGCTACGCTAGTTCCTGAACTTTTTTTTGAACGGGCTAATGGTGTTGGTCCCTACCAACCTTTACAGCGTCACTTTCAAAAGTGGGAGACGACTAGGCAGGGCGGGCACCCCTGGGGTTGACATCGATACAAGAGGATCGAGCAGGCTGCGTCCACTGCAGGAGCGGACCGCTCCACCTAACCTACGGCCCAGTGCATGGCGGGTGAGCTGGCTGCTTGTGTCTCGCTGGCTGGTGCCTGGGCGCAGCTGGAAGGGGTACACCAGTCCGGTGATCCTAGCAAGCCGATACTGCGGCCGCTACAGGACCATCCGGGACGCTCAACACATGTTTTGAGGTGGCGAGTCCGTCATGTCTGTAGAGTAGCTTGACGCTTGAAGAGAGGGCTGGGGGATGGGGTACCGCGTCAAAATACTTCATTTTCCTTCATAAACCGATGGATGGATGTGAGTTCGAGATCGCAATGGTGGCCGGAGTTTCGCTGCTATATAATAAAGCGAGCTCCGACCACTTTCAATTTCAATTGTTTACTTATTTGCAACCCACAATGTAGACGAAACGATTCTGGATCACCTGAAATCGATCCACTGACTGGACTGAGGATGTACGAGCAAACGCGACAGATGCGCAAAGTAAAAAGGTGCAATTATGTAAGAAGGCAGCCCGGATGAATGTAATTGTTCCGCGAACGGAACGCAAGGCCGGTGCCGATGCCGGTGTGGTGTGGTGCGAGCTGCCCGCACGACCCGCGACCGACGACCGGAGTCCGGACCGCTGGCCGCCCGACTGGTTCACTCGGACAAGTTCAAGGCGCGCGACCGGTTCCGCTCGCGGCGGCGCCGGGTGCTGTCGTGTACCGTATACCGTGTACGTTGTCCGTCGATGCTAGGCTGTGTTAGCTCTTGGCCCGCTTCACATGCATACGTTACGTTCCGTGTAAACTAACTTCTATGGGTTATTATTATTAGAGCTTTCACAAGGGTCGACTTTCCACCTGTCATCAATAAATCTCAGAGATGGTAGCAAACATACGCGACCCACTGCGATACAGCCGCTTCACAGACGCAGGAAGTTTCTAGGCTGCGTCACAAACAACAGGGGTAACCCACTGTGAAACATACAGTGACGCACGTGAGCTGCTTCACAGAAATCTACTTAAGCTTACGTGCTAATATTTTAATACATCACTGAAATGAGAGAGACTACTAATGTTTTGTGATCGTCATCACAACACAGGGTCTCCGCTCCACCATCCACAAGCTTAACCTTTTAGTTTTAGTCGACCCACTTCAGGCGAGCGAGGAGCGCCTGCAACTGTATGGCTTCCACTAATTACCTATGGGCCATGATAACAGGCTACCTCTTGCCCCTTTACTAGTAATAATAAAATCATTGTAAGTATACCAGATACCTGAGAAATAGTTATTTTATGTTTTGTTTCTTTCTATTCAGTTTGAATAGACCAAGACACGTGGACATTGCTCTGTAATACGAGCAGCTGATTCCAATCCCACTCGGCTCTGCGCCAATGCCTTCTATAAGTTGTACATTTGTCTGGAATTCCCACTCGCTCTGTACAATGATTAAGGAAAACATCGGCATCATCATCTTGTTCGGCTTATAGCAGCTAAAAAATTCTTACTATGGCAGATTCATAGCAAGAATCACATGAGATCATTTCATTCTATGTTCATACGTTGCCGTTGCAGTTGCCATTAAGGAATGGCAACTGCAACGGGCAGGCCACATCGCTCGTAGAACTGACAACCGATGGGGGAAAAAAGGTTCTCGAGTGGCGATCACGAACCGGAAGCAGCGTAGCCACACCCCCCACTTATTGGACCGACGATTTGGTGAAAGCCGCGAGGAACCGATGGATGCAGGAGGCAAGCAGCCGCTCAAAGTGGCACTCCATGGGGGAGACCTATGTTCAGCAGCGGACGTCGTCAGGCTGTTAATGGTGACGATGACACTTTAATGAAATCACATAACCAATAAAAATATTTAGTAAGCATAGGTAACGTAGGGCGGTTTGTTCACTGCAGTGATATTATGATTGCAGACGTGCGGTAGTAGGCTTGCAGGTGGGCTAACAGCGCAGCTGCTGCGCTATAGGAAGCATACATATAAATAGAGCTGTCGGTGCCGCCGGCGCGGCCCGCGCCGGGGCCGTCACGTACTTGCCATCTAGGTATAACAACTCCTAGCAGTGCCGCTCCTCTCCGCGTAGCTCTCCGCTGTCGTGGTCTAGTCACCGCGCGCCGTCCGAGTCTGAACTAAAGCCGAATGGAAAACTAGATGCTCGACTCATCGGATAAATGCCCAAACAATGTGCAAACATGTAATATTTGCGAGGATGGATAGAACCGGTTCCCAGGTAGGGTCGAGCTGCGAGGTACGATCCGACCCGACCAAACTCCGAGAGCCGAGCGTAAAGTAGAGCACGGCCTACGTATCGTATAGTAGTATAGTAACCTGACTGGTCCGTGAGCACGGCCACGGCCAGCGGGCAGAGAGTGGGGCGGACAACCGCTCCGCTCGGAGGAGGGTTTCCCCCATTATCGCACATATTACTTAATTGAATGAAACAGTTATTAATTTTCATAGTACCTACAGAGTCGAATAAAGAAAACATAGCCGTACCTACCTACGTAAGCAGATATACCGATAGATCATTTTATTATGGCATGCATATACTATAGGTATACGTAGAGGTTTATAATAATTATTATAAATTGTACCTTAACAAGGTCTAGTTTAGCGCACTGCTCTAGTCTCTAGAATTCAGCACAGCAGGTACTGAGGAGAATACACTCGTGACGTCACTTCTTGAAACATCATCACGCCGAAAATGGTCGTAGTCGTAAGTAATTAAACAATTAAGAAATATCATATCTAACCCACCAACCCACCAGGAACTCAATGATAAGAAAACGTGGATAAAATAGGTAGGTAATACTAGTAGGTTAGTAAGTAGGTACTTATATAGTATTATATGCGCGAATGGAGCCGGTTTTATTTCATGTATTCAAATAAAACGGAGAGTATCAAAATGTACCCGATGATGACAACTTACCTGTTTGAGTAATAAAATTATATATTCAAATAAGATTCATATGACATTTCCATTGATGCAAATAGTAGCAACGGTCCAACAAAAGACATCATATTGTCATGATATAGTGCATTATAGTTAGTATAATATCTTATTAGTACATTGTATTATTATGTGCGAAAGGCGCACATACATAGCGTAGGTATTATTAGGTGCGGGCGCAATGATGCTCTCTGTTACTTTACTCTATAAGACGCACTTTATAGGTTATAGATATTACACGAAACCACCCTGCCTGTTACTTTACTCCGCCGCAGTGCATGACTTGGTTGATGAGAGACCGGTGCCAGCGGTAGCCTACCGACCGCCTCTAGACTTGTGTAACTCCGGAACGAGTCGTTCCTAGGAACTGCTCCGTTGTGATGAACGAAAGTAACTCGTTCGCCTCCACGGACTGTTTTCGTTCAGTCGTTCTCAGTTCCCAGTTCCAACTCGGTGAACTCGAGCGAGCGCCGGGACTGGGAGTTGCGTCCGCCCGCAAGTAACTCCCAGTCCCAGGCGTGATTTTGTTCACTGTATTGAGAACTTTGAACCTTGAAGCCTCTTTGCAGTGGATTGAGAATGGATGAGATTGAATTCGATATTTTACTCACACACATACGTATTTCAGGTCATAAATAGCTTACTCTCTAAACGAGTCGTCATTCTTGACATATCAGTTAATTTTATGGTCTATTCCATAACGAAGTAAGTTGAAGTTCATTTACATCTATTATTAAAAAACATAGTAACTAACGTTGTTAAATGTGTACTACGGGCATTGTTTTAAAGTCGAAACTAATTTATTACCTATACCCCATGGTACATGGTCCCATCAGGTACAAACGAAAAATAGCCCGAACTTGAAAAAAGTATAGTAATCGTGTTTAGAGAGTTACTAGTTAGTGTCCAGTGTATTCATTTGGCCCAATACTTCAACACGCAATAAATGTCGCTTAATAATCTTGCGTTATGCAGAAATAAAATAATTCGTAAAATAGCCCGCGTTGTTCCGTTGTATGTGATGAGGCATCTGTACTGTAGGTATTATATTATCTGGGCCTATACATAAATTGTAATACAAAATAAGAACATTTATTTTTTCATAACTGCTACAGTGTTAGTAAATCATGTATTTACACTACACATATCATCTAAGTATAGTTAAAAGATCTGATTAGCACAGTCACGTACATTATAATTTATAATCAACTCCTAACTCCTTGCGAAAAAATCGTTCCGCAGTTCTGTGAATCCGAACGAGTTGCAGAGACTCGCACATCGTCTCGTTCGCTCGGATTCACAGAACGAAAGGAGTTACTGAACGAGTTAGAAGAACAAGTTTCTTGTCCGGAACGAGATTTGAAGAACGAGATCGCCAAAGTGAACGAGTTTGCCCAAGCCTACGCCTCACTGCACTGACCCGCCAGATGTGCGGAGAAAGTTCGCCGTGCTCGCTCAGAAACCAGATCAGCACAATATAAATAATGATATCAGCTCGCGCGACGACTGTCGCTGATACATTCGAACAGTACAACACACACAATAGATATAATTGTAGAACATTTATGGTGCGCCACACCATGACACCAGTGACCAGCGAGCCAAGCCGAGCGTGAAGCTCGCGCGCGGGACATGCAGGCGGTACCGCAGCCTGTTGATCGCTGCGATCATAAACTAAATTATAAAATTACCTACATCGGTGTTCGGTGCCCACAGGGGACAATCCATAACAATGCACGTACATACAGAATTATTAATATTACACTGCTCTAAGCAGCAACTCGCTCAGCAGTTTGCTGCACCCGCACTTCGTATGTTGTTATGACTAAATGGATAGTTACTCATAAATCTCATCGTAATGCGTCCACAAAAGTGATCAACGTGTAGCTGAGCGGGAAAATACCTGTGTAATTGTGCAATCAATTAAATAAAGTCGATGGAAAAGCCCCCGTGAAGGGTCGAGCTCGTGCTCGCGCTGTGCGCCGCCGCCGAGAGCGAGACGTATAGCATGACTGTGTGTCCAGTGTCCACTGTATCCACTTGTTTACATTCGTTGACATGATTTTATTTACGCACAATGGGTACCTAGCTTTGTAGTAAAAACGTCATCACTAGTATAGATCTACACTACGTCATTCTACGTAGGCAACAGTCTCTTGGCTGCGCGCTGCATCTCTCTGTTTGTTTGTGTTAACCTCACCGCTTCGGAGTCGTACTCTTCTCTGCCACAAATCCTATAAAAAAACTCCCTGCTATTAAATTCCCCTACTGGTGCCCTACATGTATAATAATATATAATTCTCCTACTCAAATAATTCACGAATTTAGATTTATTCATGAGCGTGTCGTTTTTTAATAGCGCACTTATTAAGTAGCGGGTTCATCTACTGGTTCATCTAATAGTGCCATATTTTGCGCATCGAAAGAGTACAGCGGAAGTTTATAAAATTTTTGCAATTTTGCTCAAAAACATTTGACATCAGTTATGAGCAGCGCTGTAGACGGCATCATTTTCTGCCACTTAAAACATGGCCGACTTTAGCAGATGTAACATGCTATTTGAATATCTTAAGTTGATAGTTCTGAGTTACTTACCAGAATTTCCCTTTGAACTCCAACATTTAATTCACGCCATACGCCACACTTCTTAGTTAACCAGGACCAACTACAAGCAAAATACTTTCTTCTGGAGAACGTCTTCATTTCTTAATGACCATTTAAAGACTAATAGTGATTTTGACGTTTTTTTTTTGATTGGGTGCGTTCTATAAGGCAAAAACTGGCAGCTGATTTCTTCGGTTCTCAAACTTAGATGTACTGTTTCAATTAAATTACACTATCGGTAGTGTAGTGTATGGGACCAATGATAGACTACATTATACTGAGTGTATTGCTTGGGTACCGAATAGACCTAGGCGGGACTCGTCTCAAGCGCGCGATCGTCACGCGTCCCTGCTGTCTCACTGGAGCCATCGACCGGGGTGGACGTGTCCGCGTCCCTGAGCCGGTGTCGGAGAGACACTCAACAAACACTATAGGTAGGTTTATTTATCTGCTTCATGTTGACTTCACTAGCTTTCTACTATGGAGTGCTTTTGTAAGTTTTTTCTATAGGTGGAAACTTATAATTGGCCTAGTTTATTTTCTATAATTATGTTACTTTCTATTGTTTATTTGGCTGTAAGTTTTCCTATGATGAAATAAATGAATAAATAAATAATATTTATAATAATTGCGTCGGTACTTAATCTAACTATTAATTGGATGCTTAGGTACCTTGGCAATTGTGACTGCTTTTACTCAAGTCGGCGAAAAAATCTTGCAAATACTTACACCATATAAATACATAAGATAGTTAAATTATTACGTTAGTTAGAGACACGGCCCGCGGGCACTTGGCAACATTTGTAATGGCAATGGCATGTTCGTGTAATGTTACACGGAGGGGCTACACATGACGGCCACGAGAACGTGGTGACTGCGGGCCGCGGGCGAACGAGGGCGCGGCCCGATGGTGGACGGTGGCCGGTGGACGGTGGACGGTGGCCGGTGGCCGGTGGACGGTGGACGGTGGACGGTGGCCGGTGGCCGGTGGCCGGTGGACGGTGGACGGTGGACGGTGGACGGTGGACGGTGGACGGTGGACGGTGGCCGGTGGCCGGTGGACGGTGGACGGTGGCCGGTGGCCGGTGGACGGTGGACGGTGGCCGGTGGACGGTGGCCGGTGGACGGTGGACGGTGGCCGGTGGCCGGTGGACGGTGGACGGTGGCCGGTGGCCGGTGGCCGGTGGACGGTGGACGGTGGCCGGTGGCCGGTGGACGGTGGACGGTGGCCGGTGGCCGGTGGAGCACTGATCGCGACTTCCCCTCACTATACTATAGTGTAGCGCTCATCGGCTCATGGCCGGAGAGAGACAGTCAGCCAGGAAAATAACAGACTTGTAGTAGTACATAGACCTCCTTGGAAAATAACCGGAATTTCATCCAAATAACTTTAATAAGGAAAATACGTCGAATCAAATATCTACTATACCTATAACTTCTGTGCCACATTTGCAAACGAGGAAATAACTTTAGAATTAGTACCTATAAATACCTATAACGTTACACTTAAGTAAGTCCAGCAGGCACAAGCTGATTTACCCAATGATTTAAGATACTTAGGCAGTAGGTACCTGTATACCTGGGCTGTCTACATAATTATTTTGCTAAGTATACTTGTATGTTAGTTAAGTAGATAATAAATAGGTAGGTATACGCACGCACATGGAGATACTAACGAAATGGGAGAAGGTAGTGTAATTAATGTTAACGCTAAGTCAACGCTATCCACGGAAACAATAATTGCATCCATCTGAAGCCGAAGGTCCGTCCCTTGAAAGCGCGGTGATGGCCTCCGGATTTTCTGAGAATTGTTGACATTACCTAGGTACCGTATTATAAAAACAATAGGTAGGAAAGTACCTACCTACCTGGCTGCTGGCTACTGGCTAGTGCCCATGATTCACTTTTATTAATTGTCATTTCCGTGAAACGCGAACGGGCATTCGTCATCTCGTCACGGCATCGGCTGCGGCACGCGGCGAGAGGTCTCGGTCCGTACTCGAAACCTTTTATGAATGGAGGGCCCTTGCGAGTCGCGTGAGGTCAATGTCGTGGTCGGCTGCGTGTTGAGTCTATACTAGTGGCCCTCGTGGCGCGTGTCGTGTGGGAGCGAGCGTCCTCTGCTTTTTTGGAAAGCCATATAAGAATAACGTCTTCAATAGTCGTCATTTTCACGTCTTGGTACGACCACAGTCCACAGTACGTCTTTTAGGCGCCTCATTAAAGACGGTCTACGAAGACGTCATCAGTCAGTCTTCACCAGTCGTCATTTTGGGTAATGGGGCGTTTCACACCACGAGTGGTTCGCACCGCGGTGTGAATCGCCCAAGTGGCCTAAAAGAATAGGCTCTTTTGAGGCATAGCAGTGACAATACGCTCTCCCACACACAGGCCTGGCCTGCCCAGACGTCATTGAAAGAATGACCTGATAAAGACGTCGTTGACGAAGATTCGCTACCTAGGATATGATGTGCAAAGAACAGTTTAAAGTTTTGCGGACTTTGTCATACATCGCACCGCAAGTACGGTCCTGCGTGATGTTTAAAACTTCATTGTTATAGTACAAAGTAAACCTCTTAACACTTTTATGGCTGTTAATGTGTAAATCATTTCAGGAAATTGTTTTATAATAACTAACGAATAATGTAGGTTTCCTTATGATACGTCATTTTATTAGGTTGTGATGTTTGGGCATTCGGTTCAGTGTAACAGTAAAAAACAACCTTCCTTTGATAAGGGAATAAATAAATACATTATAATGTGCCGCGCAATGTAAAACTGCGTTAGATGGATATAATAAGATGTTTCGTTACACCGACTGTTTGAAAGCTTCCATGTATCATGTCAATAGGCATGATGAATAAAATTTTTTTTTTGCATAAATTAAAAATATTCGTCAAAAGATTTGTGAAAACAAAAATAAAATATCTAAAAAACGACAAAGTTACAAGCGTTTTAAAAACCGGAATAGAAAGAGATAGCTCAAGCGGCCAGTGACGTCAGAGCAATGTCGTCATAGTACCTCATTACCAAGCTGTGGTAGCTTTACATACATTTCTTTGGCATGTGACGTCACGAGGGGATTTTTCATAGTAACCGTGGAGGCGCTCTGTTTCGCGAGAAAGGGACAGGAGATGCCTCCTATAGAAACTTTAAAAGCTTTAGATTTTACTTATTTTTTCAATTATTGCATTCATTTTTAATCTTCTTTATGAAAGTATTATTTACTTGTTCATTTTTAATAGTAGTCATCATGCCTATTGTACACACATATTTACTTTGACCTGCCCGAGCCTGGGTTTATTAGTTTTACGTCCTGACCCTGTTTGTTGGTAAGAAAGAAGGGAAAGGGAAAAGATAGGGATGAACGGATGGACCGGCGAAGGAAGGCCGGCTGCGCCTCTCTCCCTTCTGTTGCCGTCCCATCCATTCATCCATTTTATGTATAGAAAGATCTGAAAGATCTTAGCCGATAACACAATTTTTTTTTAATTTTTTTTTTTTTATTTTTTTTTTTAGACAATCGACAGCTTTCTTATTAAATAATAGAAGAACAGGAGAACAAATACTCATAAGCCTATAGGTTATCACTCTTAGGATTAATAAATAGGTGTTTACAAAATAATGGTAGCTAGCGCAACATTAAGTGTGTTACATTGCACAACAAATGAAAAATAACTAATTACAAACAAAGCTATAAAAATATTAAGTACTTAGAAATAATATTTTAAACGTAAGTACTAAGTCAGCAGCCTCCCTCGTTCTTTGAAAACTTTCTTTTTAAATTATCGGCACTATTGAACCTGATAAAATACTGTAATACTTGCCTCGAAACGAATCAATATTGCAGCATGGTAGTCCCCAGATAATATAATACCTACAGTACAGATGCCTCATCGCTTACCACGGAATAACGCGGGCTATTTTACGAATTACTTTATTTCTGCATAACGCAAGATTATCAAGCGACATTTATTGCGTGTTGGCGAAGTATTGGGCCAAATGAATACACTGGACACTAACTAGTAACTCTCTAGACACGATTACTACATTTTTTTCAAGTTCGGGCTATTTTTCTTTTGTACCTGATGGGACCCCATGGTAGTACAATGGTATCATGTAACGTACGGTATCGATCTTCGGTAGTATATAACGTTTGCATGTGTATTGTGTTCCAGTGGCGGTACGCGACGGGTGTGGAGGCGGCGGCGGCGGTCGGCGGCGCGGCGCTCGCGGCGCTGGCGTCCTGCGCGCTCGTCGCCGCCGTCGTCATCTACGGCGAGCTCACCTCGCTCTTCGTGCAGCGCCACGCCGCCGCGCCCACCACGCCGCACGCGCACCTGCTCGCGCTCTTCGGCGGCGGCCACCTGCTGTCAGTACACTCTCCCCTTCCCTACCTCCCCTCCCACCGTGTGTACACACGCGGCTACAGCGGCGCGACTGTTGCAGGCCGGCCGGCAACCGCAGCGCGCACATGGAGGCGCTGGTGCGCGACTCGGTGGCGTTCGGCGCCGCCTCCCTCGCCATCATGCTGGTGCAGCTGCTCGCCGCCGGCGCCGCCGTCACGCTCGCCAACTGGGCCGCCGCCAGGATGGTACGTCCTCGACCCTCGCTGCACTGTGCCCGCATAGTGCGTGCTGCCACCGGCACCGCCTGCTCCTGCGACCGCGCTCTCATCTCCACTGACCAAAGGCTGCGCCGCCATCTCTGGGGCTTCGATTGAAACCCGCTTTGTCAACTCCATCATAGACTGATTGCGCAACGCCTGGAATGATTTCATGAATATCTAACCTTGAATGCCGGTGCTGGCATATCGCGCTGATCTTTCATCGATTTATATTTGAGTAACTCTAATTAACGTATATCTTTGTACCTCCACTTTTATTTCAGGTGACACGATTGAGATTAAAGCTACTGAGATCTGTGATATGTCAAGAAATAGCATTTTTCGACACAAGTACAACATTGAACTTTGCGTCCACGCTGACAGAGTAAGTAGTGATCCGGGACCTAGCAAAGTTCCCAAACCAAACGCTAACCTCTAAAAATGTTTTTTTTTTAAATGACATTAGCTGCGGAAATGTAACCGTTTTCCGAAATGTTATATATTTTGGAGTTAGCGTTTGGGATCTTTGGTAAACTCCTTGATCTCTCGCCGAATGGTATCACATCACGTAGCGCCCCTCACGCTCGGTGAGCGTCGGCGGTGACACGGCGTACTGTGCATGTGCAGGGACATGGAGAAGCTGCGCGCGGGCGTGGGCGAGCACGTGGCGATGACGGCGTACCTCGCCGGCACCGTGGTGTGCGGCGGCACGCTCGCCCTCGCCTACGGCTGGCAGCTGACGCTCGCCGGCCTCGCCGTGGTGCCGCTCGCCATCCTCGTCGCCGCCGTCGTCGCCAAGGTACGCCCCCCCCCCGTCCCCGTCCCCCGTCCCCCGCACGCCCCCGCGGGCCCCTGCCCCACACCACTCACCCGCCCGTACCCCCCACAGTACCAGACCAAGTGGTCGGCGCGGGAGGTGACGGCGTACGGCGTGGCCGGCCGCGTCGTCGAGGAGGTGCTCTCCGCTATCCGCACGGTGCGCGCCTTCGCCGGGGAGGAGATCGAAGTTAAACGGTAACGACTCTAAATGATATTTTATCCAGATATGATATCGTAGACGGGGGACGGAGGTGTATCAAGTGCGGCTCGGTGTGCGCAGGTACGGCGCGGCGCTGGGCGGCGCGGCGCGGGCGGCGCGCGCGCGCGGGCTGTGGGCGGGCGCGGGCGCGGGGCTCGGCTGGCTGCTCACCTACAGCCTGAACGCGGTCGTGTTCGCGTACGGCGCCGCGCTCTGCGTGCGCGACATGGCGCTGCCGGCGCACCTGCAGGAGTACCACCCCGGCATCATGGTCACCGTGAGTGCAGCCGCCGCTAGCCCCCCACTCCCGCCGCCCGTCACGTGTAACCGCTCCCGCTCCGCCGCAGGTCCTGTTCTGCACGTTCATGGCGGCGCAGAACATCACCATGTGCCACCCGCACCTGGAGGTGTTCTCGTCGGCGCGCGGCGCTGCCAAGTCGCTCTACCAACTGCTGGAGCGGCGCTCCGCCATCGACGCGCTCGAGGAGCGCGGCGCCAAGCCGGCGAGCTTCCGGGGCGACATCGTGTTCGACAACGTCCACTTCAGCTACCCGTCCCGCGCAGACGTGAAGGTGCTGCGCGGGCTGTCGCTGACGGTGCGCGCCGGGGAGACCGTGGCGCTGGTCGGTGGCTCCGGCAGCGGCAAGTCCACGCTGCTGCAGCTGCTGCAGCGGATGTACGCGCCCGACGCCGGGGACATCTCAGTCGACGGCCACCGCCTACCCGAACTCGACCTGCACCACTTCCGCTCCAGCATCGGTCGGTACCTCTCCTCGTGACTCCTTTGCCACACTTTCACTTTCAGCCTTCCCCTAGTACTTATACGTAAACCGTATTCGTTTCATAGTCACATCAAACTAAAAAAACCTATAGCAAAAGTCATCCACGTTAGATCAAAGTTGTGAATCATAATTATAATGATAAGGGCATCCACCATCAGGCGTGGTGGGGCAGGAGCCGGTGCTGTTTAGCGGCACGATCCGCGAGAACATCACGCTGGGCGCCGGCCACGTGACCGAGGAGGAGGTGGTCGCGGCCGCCACCACCGCGCACGCGCACCAGTTCATCAGCCAGCTGGCGCACGTGAGTACCTCCCGGCGACCGGCGCCGCGAGCCGTGGGACAGCGCGGGCTGACGGCGCGCTCCGCTTGCAGGGGTACGAGACCGTGCTGGGCGAGGGCGGCGCGCAGCTGTCGGGCGGACAGAAGCAGCGCCTGGCGATCGCACGAGCGGTGCTGCGGCGGCCCGCGTTGCTGCTGCTGGACGAGCCGACCTCGGCGCTGGACCCGGCGGCCGAGCGGCAGGTGCAGGCGGCGCTGGACGCGGCGAGCCGCGGCCGCACCACGCTGGTGGTGTCGCACCGGCTCGCCACCGTGGTGCACGCCTCGCGCATCGTCTACCTGGAGGGCGGCGCGGCGCGCGAGGCGGGCTCGCACGCCGCGCTGCTGGCGCGCCGCGGGCTCTACTGGCGGCTCGTGCAGGGGGACATGACTACCAGGTGCGCACGCTGCACATCGCTGCTCCATCCTATTCTAACATCATGCTGCAAATCAATCAAGTTTGCAAAGCTACTAAGTACAGGTCGTAAAATAAATAAATTAGGTAAATAGCGTCACCGTAACGTGCCCGAATGATTATCTTTCAGGAGTATCGCGACGACGCTCCCTACGCCGGCCGAGGAGCCTGAGTCGATGCCGCAGCCGGCACCGGCGCCGCTAGACGTGCCCTTCCAGCGTTCTTACAGCCGACGGTCCATCATCTCCCAAAGAGGTACCTATAGCACGAGCACTTGATCGAAACGATACGCCCAACGTTTCCTGTTGATTCCTCCCATTTATGTTAATCCTCGGCTTTGTAATACAACAGCGTATATTTGTCCAGGATCGATGCACGCGCGGCTGGGCGCGGCGACGTCGGCACACATGGCGGCCCTGGGCGCGGGCGACACGCTCCCCCCACTGGCGGTAAGTGCCACGCACCCCCTCCCCCCCGCCCCCGCACGCGCGCCCCTGACCGCTTATGCCCCCCCGCAGGTGGAGGAGAGCCCCGAGGAGGAGCGCGCGGCCGGCGTGTCGAGCATGGAGCTGCTGCGGCTGCACGGGCCCGAGTGGCCGCTGGTAGCGGGCGGTGGGCTCGCCTCCTTCACCGTGGGCGCCACCATGCCCGCCTTCGCCTTCCTCTTCTCCAAGCTGTACGGGGTGAGTGCCCGTGCACGCTTGTCAAAGCCGACGCGGGTCCGGTCCGCGCGTGCGGCTTGAGATAATGGATCGTTCGCGTTGCGCAGATGTTCGCGTGGTCGGACGGCGAGGCGATCCTGGCGCAGTCGCGGCTGTACGCGGGCCTGTTCGCGGGCGTCGCGGCGCTGTGCGGCGCCGTCACCTTCCTGCAGGCGTGGCTGTTCAACCTGGCGGGCGCGCGCCTCACCGACCGCCTGCGCGAGCTGACCTTCCGGAATTACCTGCGCCAGGTGCGCCCCCTTCCCCAACCCTCTACCCCCGCCCTACCTCCTCGCCTCGATCGCTCTAACGTACCGTCTGTCCGTCCGCAGGAACAAGGGTGGTTCGACGACCCCGCCAACTCCGTGGGGGCGCTGTGCGCGCGGCTGGCCACCGACTGCGCCGCCGTGCAGGGAGCCACCGGTGAGTGACCTCGGCCGCCGACGGAGATCTCGGGATCGTCTCCCAAGAGCTTCCGTTGATCGGCGATCGTTTCCCCAGGGACTCGACTGGGCACGGTGCTGCAGGGCGCGAGCACGATGGTGCTGGGCGTCGGGCTGGCCGCGTTCTACTCCTGGAAGATGACTCTTGTCAGCTTGCTCAGCGTGCCTTGCGTAAGTCTACGCTCGAGCATGAGCCAACGCAGCTCTCGGCCGAGGCGGCAGGCTAACGGGACGCTCGATGTTCGCAGATAATCGGCGGCATCTGCCTGGAGGGCTACGTGAACAAGCGCGCCGAGGTGTCGGAGCGGCGCGCGCTGGAGCGGGCGTCGCGCGTCGCCACCGAGGCCGTGCTCAACGTGCGCACCGTGCAGAGCCTGAGTGAGTGGGCGGGCGGCGTGTCGCGTGCGTGCGAGGCGGCGTGTCGCGTGCGCGCGAGGCGGCGTGTCGCGTGCGTGCGAGGCGGCGTGTCGCGTGCGTGCGAGGCGGCGTGTCGCGTGCGTGCGAGTCGGCGTGTCGCGTGCGTGCGAGGCGGCGTGTCGCGTGCGTGCGAGGCGGCGTGTCGCGTGCGTGCGAGGCGGCGTGTCGCGTGCGTGCGAGGCGGCGTGTCGCGTGCGTGCCGGCGGCTGACGTGACGTGGCGTGTTGCAGGCGTGGAGCGCGAGCTCCTGGCGCGGTACGCGGCGGCGCTGGCGGCGGCGGGCGCGGGCGCGGGCGGCGCGCGCGCGGTGCGGGGCCTGGTGTACGGCGTGTGCCTGTGCGCGCCCACGCTCGGGTACGCCGTCTCGCTCGCGTACGGCGGGTACCTCATCGCGCGGGAGGACCTCAACTACGAGTACGCGATCCTGTGAGTACCGACCCCGCGGCCGGCCCGGCCCCGCCCGTCCGGCGGCCGGCGCGCGGTGACGTCACGCTCGTGTTGCAGCGTGTCGGAGGCGCTGGTGTACGGCGCGTGGATGCTGGCGGAGGCGCTGTCGTTCGCGCCGAGCTTTGCGGCCGCGCGCCGCTCGGGGGCGCGCATCCTCGCCGCGCTCGCCCGGGAGCCCAGCATCGTCACCGAGCCCACCGCTGTCCACGAACCGGACTGGGTGATTATACCTTTTTAGATCAACTTTTATCATTAGTGTATTCAAAAACAAAATTAGTAAGTAAATATTTTCAACCGACTTCAAAATAGGAGAAGATTATTTTATTTCTCTGTTAATTATAAACCGATTTCGAAAATTCTTTTTCATTACAGAGCATTAAATAAATGACGCTTCCAACGCGAAGCGTATTTATCTCGTACTCTGGGTTTATTATTTTATTACTTTCACATTCATGCCACAGCTAAATACACTGTAATAAAATACACTGTATGAATTACCTACTGCCTCTTAGTGGGTATCGTTACATAACAATTTATTAGGTACAGCTGCCATCTATCGATGAAAACTTAGGTAAGTAGACAATCATGTAGTTAGGTACATCAGCGAATACAAATGTAATGTGATTGCAGAGCGGCGGCGGCGAGGTATCGTTCTCGTCGGTAGAGTTCGAGTACCCTCGTCGCGCGGGCGCGGCGGTGCTGCGCGGGCTGTCGCTGCGCGTGCCGGCCGGCGCGACCGTCGCGCTCGTCGGCCCGAGCGGCTGCGGCAAGTCCACGCTGCTGCACCTGCTGCTGCGGAGCTACGACCCGCGCGCCGGCGCGGTGGTGAGTGTGCGCCTGCACCGCACTGCACGACACGAGCCCGGTGCAGCGGCCCGCCTGACCGCCTGACCGCCTGACCGCCTGACCGCCTGACCGCCTGACCGCCTGACCGCCCCGCTGCCCGCAGGAGCTGGACGGGCGCGACGTGCGGCGCGCGCTGCCGCTGGGCGCGCTGCGAGGGGCGCTCGGCCTCGTGCAGCAGGAGCCGGCGCTGTTCGCGCGCTCCATCCGCGACAACATCGCCTACGGGGACAACTCGCGCGCCGTGCCCATCGACGAGGTGATCCACGCCGCCAAGCAGGCCAACGTGCACGCGTTCATCGCGAGCCTGCCGCTGGTGAGTCCCGCCCCGTCCCCGCGCGGGGACCTCGAGCGAGCGAGCGAACGAGCGGGTAGTGTAGCGAGGTGTGGCCGCAGGGGTACGAGACGGTGCTGGCTGGCGGCGGCGGCGCGGCGCTGTCGGGCGGCCAGAAGCAGCGCGTGGCCATCGCGCGCGCGCTCGTGCGGGACCCGCGCGTGCTGCTGCTGGACGAGGCCACCTCCGCGCTCGACGCCAACAGCGAGAAGGTAATAATATGTCGACCGTGCGAAGGTAGTGTCTCATCAAAGACCATCACAACCGGTGCGACGTTCACTTTTAGCTAAATATCTTATTTCGCTTCGTTGGGAGTAGGTATTTATAATTATAATACAATAATGTCCTCGTAGCGTTAGTTAGACACTTATCACTCGACACGCGATCTTGGCTGATACTCTGGTCTGACGAACCATTAAAAGAGTGTCCACCGTCGCCGTATGCGAGGTGAGACGCAGACAGAGTAGTGAGGTGCCGGTTGCTAGCATTCATACGACTCTAGACTCGCGCACTTTAGGATGATCACACTTGAACAAAGACGGAATACCGCCGATATCGTGTTTTTACACAAATTAATCAACGGTATTATTGATAGTCCCAACTTGCTCCAAAAAATTAATTTACTCGTACCTCGTAAAAGCAGCCGTCTCCAGAACAGAAGAACATTCGGGCTTCCCTCTTGTCGCACTAACTACGGTCAACACTCGCCGATGTATCGTATGTGGTCTTCATACAACAAAATTTGCCATGATCTAGACATATTCAATACATCGAAGGCCTCAATTAGGGAATTTTTATTCAAAAATTGTCAAAATTTCTAATCTTCTTCTCACTTCATTATTATTTTTTTTTTAATTTACCTACTTGTAGCGTAGTGTACTAAAACATAATATATATTTTATAATGAATGCAGTGTTCACTTCCAGAAGGGTGTACACAATCTCTAAGAAACTAACATAGATTTAATATCATAAATGTGTCCATGCCTAGTTTAGTAAACCAAATAAAAAAAAAAAACGCATTCATTCTTATCATTTGAAAACGCAATTAGCATTTCGCAAATGAAATGTAGTTGCGAAGTTCTGTGAAATATGAAATTTAATTCCAATTCATTTAGTTCATTTTGAGTTTAATTTTTAATATTAAGTTTCATTTCATTTTTATTTTTCATATAATTTTTCATTTCAATTTTTTTTTTCATTTTTATTTCTATTTCATTTCGTTTTAGAAAATAGCATAGCAATAGCAATTAGCATGCTAAAGCTCGTGAATTAGCATGTTTATGAAATTGACGCAAAATTTCATTAATTGTACATCGTGCATTCGTTCGAAGACATAGAACTTTTAACATGCAGCAGTCCCATTTGCTGGCAACGTAAACGCAACTTTAGAGCCTCCATAGAGCCCTAAAACAAAAAACTACTATGTCACGAGTCCTGTCAAAGTCACTTGTCCTATTCAAAGAGGATATAATCACTTCGTTTTGGTCCTATTTTGCGTGGCAAAATACGCAGTTTTTTTCTTTAATTTTCTTTAACTTTGTATTTTTCTACTAAAATTATTAAGAAAACGAGTTCAGAGATATTATTTTTCAGCCAAAGCGTCCTAAGGGACGGAATATGTGAAATATTACCTAAAGAAAATAATAACTTAACACCAAACAATACTACAATGGTAAGACTACGATATTTTATATCCGTAGGAAGCCAGTATCCCAGGTAAAGAATGATCAGGAACTGAAATCAGATTCGGAGATGCAAATAAAAAGAGGAAGACAGCCGGTTTCTTCATAACCTCAAAATGGGTGGCACACGTCGAGGTTATGCTTGGTGTAAAAACCGAAGACACGGGTGGCACACAAGATGTGTCGACGTGGTTGTGACTCTTGGGTTTCATACGCGATATGAAGACAAGAGATCTATGACGTAAAGGTAGTTTTTCAAAGCTTTACCTACCACTGTCTGCTCATACCTGGTGAAAAAACCGAAGACACGAGTGGCACACGAGATGTGTCGACGTGGTTGTGTCTCTTGGGTTTCATACGCGATATGAGGACAAGAGATCTATGACGTAAAGGTAGTTATTGAAAGCTTTACCTACCACTGTCTGCTCATACCTGGTGAAAAAACTGAAGACACGGGCGGCACACGAGATGTGTCGACGTGGTTGAGACTCTTGGGTTTCATACGCGACATGAAGACAAGAAATCTATGATGTAAAGGTAGCTTTCAAAGCTCTACTACTATCTGCCTATATCTAGTTTAAAAACCGAAGACACGGGTTGCACGCCAGATGTGTCAACGTAGGTATGACTGTTGGGTTTCATATGCGACATGAAGACAAGAGATCTATTATGTAAAAGTAGCTTTCAAAGCTTTACCACTGTCGGCTTGTACCTGGTCTAAGTTTCAATGGCTCATGTTACCTAATTGGCTGCAGTCACACAATGTGGCATTGGGCCTAGTATTAATAGCTCATAATTACCATCATGATCTTATGGCCCCACAGGGTACTGTATTGTAAATGATCTAGAGTTCCAGAGTTTCAGGCAGTAGCGCAGAAGAAATAATGTAAAATTAATAATTCCCCTGAATTAATATATAAAGAACGAAAAGAGAAATAAAACAACAAATCACTGCAGCGACAACCGACAGCCTTGAGCATTGAAATTGAGGTGGAAGTTTACCATCTACCAGTCAAGACATACTATTGGCATTAGGAGACCTAACGCCTAAAGCAGCCTAAATATGGACCACCAATAAATGAAAGAAAGACCACATCTGGACTGACCGCAGTTCTTAAGTCTTTATTACAAAAGAAAAATAAACAAAAATTAATGAATCAACTGATACCACAAAACTGTACCCTAATGCAGGCAATAAAGGTGAATCTTGAAATAAACAGTTCTCTAACTGATTCTGTAACTAATTGAGACAACCAATTCGAATCGGAATCAACACAGCCGGCTATCGGCCTATCTATATTAGGAAATACCACATTACTCTTAATTTAAAAAGAGGATAAATAATCTAATTGGACAAATTAAAACCTCAAAGGCACACTGCTTAATATGATAAAAAAGGCCATAAAGAAAACACAAATGGTGTGCCTGGCTACCACCAAAGGTTGACGCAGGTATAGACAAGAAAACCTAGCCTTCAATTTCTTGAAAAACATTACAACTCCAGCCAAAAAGTGCTATTACCAGCTATTACAAGCCACCCTACCAGTGGAGTGAAAGCGACTGAAACCAACTCAGGCCAAGACAACTGCTTGTCCATAGAGGTGAGTCATACCAATGATTGTCCCAATATCTGAACTGTTAGAGAAAAGTGCAAAGACTGTACATTTTATTTTAACCCGTATGGTATGGGTATGTGATTTCAGATAATTTCTTTCTTAATTCAACTTCAAAAGTTATGCAATGCCAATAAAATACTTATGATTTTTATGGCAGTATTGCCTACTCACCATAATCCACAGATTAATTAGTATAAGAAAAAGTTGAATCACAAACGGGGCTTGACCTCAATTTATACTAATATGTCTAACATATTAGTATATTTTGTATAATACGCTAAAATATGGGTGCAATCTTAGGATGCAATCTATCTATCTTGTTAATCAAAATATCCGACCACAGCTCATATTAAAATGGATTTATTCATTTAATGCTCTGCTATAATTTATAGTTTATGCTTAGCACCCATTACCCAATGTATAATTACAAAAGTAATGATAATGGTGTGGACTAGTACATATAAGTTATAGACTAATATACAAATCAGTCCAAATTATGAAACAAGTAATGGTTGTTATACTTGCCTTGGGTTAGTTATAAAACTTTTATGAAAACATTATTTAACCCATAGAAAGTTGTCAATTTTGGGGTTTTATATTTGACACCAGAGAACTATGCCAGTACAGTTACCTAGGCACAAAAGAATATCAAAAATAACTCAATACAAAGACACCTTCACTAAATGAATGTTGCACATGAGATCTTGGAAAGATTATAGGTACTTTGATTACAGTGTGCTCTGCACTCCTAGAGCACCACAAAGCTATGTCAAGGGAGGGACCTATGCTATGATATTCCCTAAGGGGTAAACTTGATCGGTCTTGGTGGGCCAACAGTATTAAAAATATAATAAATAAATTGATAAATAATAAAGAAAACACAAATGGTGTGCCTGGCTACCACCAAAGGTTGACGCAGCTATAGACAAGAAAACCTAGCCTTCAATTTCTTGAAAAACATTACAACTCCAGCCAAAAAGTGCTATTACCAGCTATTACAAGCCACCCTACCAGTGGAGTGAAAGCGACTGAAACCAACTCAGGCCAAGACAACTGCTTGTCCATAGAGGTGAGTCATACCAATGATTGTCCCAATATCTGAACTGTTAGAGAAAAGTGCAAAGACTGTACATTTTATTTTAACCCGTATGGTATGGGTATGTGATTTCAGATAATTTCTTTCTTAATTCAACTTCAAAAGTTATGCAATGCAAATAAAATACTTATGATTTTTATGGCAGTATTGCCTACTCACCATAATCCACAGATTAATGATGAAATGGTCCTGGGTAGGAATCGATCCCACAGCCCTCAGTTCAGAAAGCAGGCATACTACCAACTGAGCTATCAGGCCCGTCGAAATCATCAGATAACAGATGCCGATAAATAGTTACAGAAAACTATTAACCCAACACAAATTTGTTTGCATCTAGGGTTGAAGCTAAATGTCACTTATATACCTTGGCGACCCAGATCCAGATGCCAAGTAAATGTGATGCCTTTACTGTAAACCAGTTCCAAAATTTCTTTTATGCTTTTACCCCACTTAAGTTTAATATTAAAATATATGCAAAAATTAGAAACTTTACAACTACAAAAATAATTATAGTTCCATATTGGTCGTCTCAGCCAGGTTGGCTAGTTATACAAACCATGCCATATTCAGACTTAATGATGTTTTCAAACTGAAAAAGATTGATTGCACTCTTCTTTCAGAGACATCCCTCCCCTGCACAAATAGCTTACACTGATTGCAGGAGTTCTATCAAGCAAGCATGGTTGAGATTGAGACAGACCATTCCACCAACATCCATGGATGTTATGCTATGCTTTCTTACATGGAACATGTTAAAACAATATGATGTAGGATCTGGGGCAGATATTTAGCCAAGAGAGAAATATAGATCCATTTATACCTTCAGTACCGAATGTTATTTAATTTCTAACAAAATTATTTACATCCGGAGAGGCTTATGGCTCTGTAAATCAGCAATATCACAAATTAACAACTCTAAAATTGGGGATGATGACCATTTAAAAGAGATTATGAAGGATCCTATAAATCTAAAAATCCACTTTTGGCAAAATATCAAACCACGGGGTTCTATAATAGTTCTGTGTCTTACAGACCTGGACACACAATCAGTCACCAAGTTTAACCTGTAATACTACTAGCATTGAGTAGGTACAGCATAGGGAGCACAAACCTTGTCATTAATAAAACTCTAACACTTCATTTCATAATGAAGGGGTTCATGTCATAAATCTTAGTCTGCTCCAGGGTAAGTCAAGCCTATCTTATACTTGCAATTATCTGAATAATAAAATCTGCCCAGCAAAAAAGTACCTTGAATATTATGCCTCATAAAATATTTCAAACAATATAAATAAATCATTTGATATTGTCATTGAACAACAATTAATAGATGCGTTAAAGAAACCGACATCTTGTCACAGACTAGGTAGGAGATACTACCTGTCGTACTCAAAAACACGTAAAAAAAAAAAATTATTACTTTTGTCAACTTTAAATTAAAAGATGTGTTTCTTGGAGATAATAAGACGAACAGCGGGTTGGACTAATAGCTCGTCAACATTTACAAAATTTTATAGCAGACCCATAGCTAATGCTCCGGGACAATTTTCCAATGCTATGATCAATGACAAAACATAATTATAATACTACAAAATTTTAAGCTTGTAGCCCTAGGTACAAGAATTACACTACATAATTATAATAAGTAGTGTAATTTATATTACGTTGTAGCCAATTTTATGTGTGTGCCAAACTACACTCCACTGATTATTAATAATTTTTACTTAGGCGATTCATTCATTATCAATAATTGATTAGACTGATTTTATTGTTTAAAGTAAAAATACCAGTTTAGAAATCCTTGATAACTTGAGTGTGACTGGCCACGCAGTCAATATATACTGGAGTGAATGGATTTTATGGAAATCACTACCTACAGAATTAAGAAATAATTATTTAATGGTAACTAATTACGAAGGTACCAACCTATCACTACTGGATTACAATAATTACATTTATTAAGGCGATTAAAATGAAACAACTGTTTTTATTACAACAAACATTTTAATACTTAATTCTTATCTCAACTTTACCATTAATTGTCTCTGAACATCTGCATGTTAAAAGTTCTATGTCTTCGAACGAATGCACGATGTACAATAAGTGATCAAACTACTTACCTGACGTTCGATCATTATTGTACGAAGTGCTTCGTTCGAAGACATACACACCCTTCCCACCCTACCCATGGGTAAAGTTGAGTACAGGCTCTGAAGAAAGTGACTTTGACAGGACGCGTGACATAGACTAGGGTGTGTTTAGTTTTTTGTTTTAGGGCTCTATGGAGGCTCTAAAGTTGCGTTTACGTTGCCAGCAAATGGGACTGCTGCATGTTAAAAGTTCTATGTCTTCGAACGAAGCACTTCGTACAATAATGAACGTCAGATAAGTAGTTTGATCACTTATTGCCATCGCTACCGGTTGCAGGCGGTGCAGGGCGCGCTGGAGGCGGCGGCGCGCGGCCGCACCACCATCGTCATCGCGCACCGGCTCGCCACCGTGCGGCGCGCGCACACCATCTGCGTCATCGACAAAGGTACGCACCACGCACTGCGCACTGCGCACTGCGCACGCCCCTAGCCTACCTAGATAACTACTTACACTGCTAGTCACTGCATCCCTATCCCTATCCCTATCCCTACATATAATAAATGTGTAATTCTGATGCGCTACGGAACACACACATAACGATGTCAAATCTAATTTATCCCATAGGTTCTATTATTCAAAACATATCGTAACCGCGATGCAGGACTACAAGGCTTTTTGCCCTTCTCCATACATTTTCTAATTTATCGTATCTAACGCCATCTAGGGACAATAATTTGTAGCTGTTTGTTTGTTTGTTTGTTTGTTTGTTTGTTTGTTTGTTTGTTATTGAACAAATCCCTAGATACTGAACTGATTTTCATGCGGGTTGCACTAATATGCTTAGAAATAACCAGCGCACAACATAGGATATATTAAAATACAAATATCATTAAAAAAATTTGGTCAAAATTATTAAATATCATTACGAAACCGGACGGAATTTTATACAACATGGCCGCTTCATGGTGAATTTTTTTTGTTAGTTTGTGTCACAGTAATTTTTTTATGTTGTATTATGGCTCCACACATAGTGTATTTAGCCAGCGTTAAGCATAGTAATTTTTCGTCGTGTTGTTATTGAATATTTCACATGTTTCACGTAAAGTCCATCTGGAGGCACAGATTAAAGGAAAAAAACGTGTGTAAGGCCATGAACAAAGAGTAATAGGAGTTAATTTCGGTAGTAAATATGCATTAAACATTGGAATGAAATATTACAATTTATTAGATTGGATTAACAATTATTAGTTTTTCTATTTAAGCCCTTGCAGGTTGTTTGGGGTTTTTGGAGTAAAATAGATATACCATCAAATAATATGTAAGTAGTATGAATCGATTGCATTCAAGATACAAACATGTTAATTATACTTAGTGCCCGCAGATTAGAGAAATAACCGGCCAAGTGCGAGTTGGGCTCGCGCACGAAGGGTTCCGTATCATTATCTATAAAAACTATCAAAAAACCGTTTGTTGTATGAGAGAGAAAAAATACTAAAATACAGAATAAAATAAGTATTTAAAGGGTTAAATACTTATTTTATTCTGTATTTTTTGTAATAGCGGCAACAAAAATATATTTATCATCTGTGAAGATTTCAGCTGTCTAACTATCACGGTTCATGAGATACAGCCTGATGGTGACAGACGGACAGACGGACAGACGGACAGCGGAGCCTTAGTAATAGGGTTCCGTACCCAAAACGGACTGACGACGTCTGTCAGGCTGTCTGTCCGTCTGTCACCAGGCTGTATCTCATGAACCGTGATAGTTAGAGCTTTACCCTTGGGAGTATAATCTTGACCCTTGCTACGCCTATTTTTGGCATTACATGACGTTTATGTTTGGCCCACAGGTCTGAGGGCCAATGCATACTATTACCACCATAGGCTAATGCAGTGGGCCAATGATACTCTTACGTTACGTATAAATTATATACTCTTTGAATGACACAGAAGTATAATAATACTCTTTGGAATGATACGAAGTAGATTTTTTTCTCTAATCTGTGTACGAAACATGTTATGTAAAATGCCCTGGGGGTCTAGCAAAGATCACAATCACTAACGCTAACGCCTCACGCTAACTCCAAAAATGTATCGAAATGACATTCGCTACGGAAAAGTTAGCAATTTCCGAAACGTCATTTCAGTACATTTTGGAGTTAGCGTTTGGCGTTAGCGTTAGCGGTTGGTATCTTTGCTAGACCCCCAGACTTTGCCCTATTGTAAAAATGTTTTGAAAGCCTAGATTTTAATATAATATAGGTTTTAATTAATCATGAGTTCGATGATACTTATCGAAATATCATCGAAATATAGTTAAGTAGCCATGAGTGGAGATTTCATCAAAATTGGTCCAGGAATATCAAGGATAATAATTAGCGTACCTACGCTGTTTTGGGAAATATTATAATTAATTATTTTATCCATGATTAAGACATGTCATTTTTACTTCGTGGAAGTGATTATACGAGCAGAAAACTCAGAGTGGCTGATAGAAAATCAGTTTTTAAAAATAAAGCCATTACCCAAACCTAAACCTGAAAGTAATGTAGTCCACGCGTGGCAACGCCGCGGGCAGTAGCTAGTATAACTATAAAACACCAACACCAAACACCAACCTTAGTTATTTAATTCATATTTTTCACTTCACTACAAGGCCAATATCTCTGATATCGTGTTCGTGCAAAGTATTTCATTCAATTATCTGAATGAATGAACGGTTCCGAGATAAATAAATGTGTTTTTTCGTCCCAATGGGTTTTAGAAAATCTAAGTCTTGTTTAGATAATTTAAACTACTTATATTAGATTCAAATAGGATTTACAAAGAAGCAGTTTACGGTAGGTTGTATAATTGATGTCAGTAACGCCTACAATAGGTAAGGTAAACTTAATAAGCACTCGCATGCTGGTGTCACATTGTGATAGGTAGACTAGTTGGCTAGTTAGATGAGGACCGTGGACCGTTGCAGGCGTGGTGGCGGAGAGCGGGTCGCACGAGGAGCTGGTGCGGCGCCGCGCCCTCTACTGGCAGCTGCTGCAGCAGCAGGCGCCCGGCGCGCCTCCCCCGCCGGAGAACACAGCGGACAACAGTGCCGACAACACAGCGGACAACAGTGCCGACAACACAGCGGACAACAGTGCCGACAACACAGCGGACAACACCACGCCGGACACGTGACGTCAGTGACGCGCTGTCGCAGTTATGAAACTAATGTACTTAGTACCTATCCTATTACCAACTTAAGTAGATTAATTACAACGAAGTGTGTTCCTCGCGAGAACTACTGTGTTCATATAGGTACGTTTTCGCCGTTATATTATAGTAGATCCCATAGATTTTAAGGTATTGTTAACTATTAGCCCCTATTAGGGCTTTCATCCCGGGAGTCTCGGTCTCAAAAATTTCGAGAGTCTCGACGATTTTTTCCTATTTTCGAGACTCGAGACTGCTACCTCCAGTCTCGGGAAAAACGAGACTTTTGAGACTTGAGTCAAACTATTTAAAAATGTACTAAACCACCAGTATATTTTATTCTGGTTAATAATCTATAGAAACTACAACTAGCCTTTTCGAAAAAGAGCATCGGTCTTGACAACATACATTTCTAGCATGGTTATTAGTCTGAATTTTCATACTTAGTCAATATTCAAAGAGTCTTTGGGTGAGTCTGAGGGTCTTAGTCACAGGCATAATAATCTAAGGTCTAATCATCATCATCAGCCTGGTAACTGCTGAATATAGATAGACCATAGAGCGGCTGCTTAAAAATAATAATTTTGAGAGGGTTTTGACAAAAGTCTTCTACCATGGCTTTCAACTGAGAATAACCAAGCTACCAGCTGCAAGCTAATTTTGTGGCACATAATCTTGCAAGCGGTATATATCTTACAAAATAATTATGTAGGAAACTTTACTTTCATTTTTAAAAGACCTATTTAAGGGCTTGTAGTAGGCCAGCACGAATCCAAGCCAAAGCAACAGAATAATTTTGATACTATATAGTACTTGGCCAAAGTCGGGGGGAATGAGCGGCAGGGGTAGTCTAAGTTATAACGGCTATAGCGCAATTATCATGCGATGGAAGTGTTGGACTTCCATCGCATGATAATTGTAGGCCACAATATATTATTACAGTGAATATAATAGGTATTTTTAAAATCCACTATACATAAGACCTCCATTATATTTAGTTCAACTACTACACAATTTCATGACCTTATTTAAAGTATTTATTGAATAATCGCGCTTTATTTGTACGGTTTAAAGGTAACTTTGTTATTATTTTCCATCTAGAGAACATTAATTCGTGTTTTCGCTATACATAAGACTCAGTATTAGGCCTGAACTATATCATACTTATATTTAATTCGAAGTTATAGATGCTATGTTAAACCTTTTCAAGCATTTTGGCATCTTATAAGCTTTTAAAGATTCCCTACTAAAGAGCGTCCTTGGTAAATTAAAATCTTCTGTGATTACCAAGTCATCTGACAAGCGCGGTGATTATGGCAAATCCAAAGGCGTCATAAGTGGCGTTTTATGGGGAAGGCCTATGTTCAGCAGTGAATGTCTTCTGGCTGTTGAAGTGAATACATTTCTTTGTAAAAGTGAAAAATAATAGCTGCGATGTGTTCGCTAGAAGATAAATTAGAAAAAAAACTCGTAAATAGTTGTTATTTTTGCTTGTATTTAAGTTTTTAACAGTTTTATTAGCTTGTATTTACTGCTTAAACACCTAGTTCAAGGTATGAAATCTACTTTTGATGCAGTCTCGAAAGTCTCGAATTTCTCGGGAATTTCGAGACCGGGTCGAGTCTCGAATTTTTTTCCCGGGACTCGAAAATATAGCGAGATTGAAAGCCTTAGCCCCTATTATTAGGTAGTTACTGTTACATATTATGGGCGTGAATATTTAAGAGCAATGATTTGAATTACGTTAAGGAATTAGAATCATGTAAATAATAGTATACCACTACCAGTTCTCTAAGGATATGGGGAAATATAAAAGCAGGTATTATCTGCATGTGAAATGTATTAAATCTAATAGAAATACATTCAACTTGCTTGATTAAATCTTATTGGCTTCTGCGGCAATCTCATATACGATCATCGTAAGTTGTAGTTCGTCTTTTTGTAAGAACCAATTGTTTATAAAAAAAAATGCGGTTATTTATAAATATAATTTTTTTTTTTATAACTGGATAGGCCCGCATTTGACCATTTGTGTCCGCATTTTGTGCGGACATTTCACACAGCGCCATCTAGCCCCAAACTAAGCATAGCTTGTACTATGGGAACCAGATTACTGAACTTTTTAGTTTTCCGACCACAGAGCTTATATGGCTAGCCTATACTAGTCCAATCTATGCATCGAAATACCTAGAATACTATTACTATTTTAATTCCCTGAGCTGCCACCCCAGCCAGCAGCCTACAAGTAACTACGATGTGATTGTTTTATGAAACTGCAAGTAGGTAGGTATGCTTTATTTCATACACTGTACCTACTTACTATAAGTAAAACATGTGACTGTGATTATATAGTTTTAAATAATTACTAAGTACTTAGTAGGTACTTACTTAATAATTTGGTACTGCGCCAAGCTGGCTCAAATACCGTAAGTATTATAGTTGTATATATGTATGTTGCGTGATGAACAGGCAGCTTTTGCTGCGTGAATAGATCACAAAAACATTTTTCATATTGGTACTGCTTTAGTCGAAATGCAAGTGATAGGAATAAAGACATTGATTTATTAAATAGGTAGGTATCTTCCTATCCTATAGTTGAATAAGAACGATAGAAAAAAGCCATAAACTAAACTAAAAATTTTTAAGAAGAAACAAGTACTTAGGTAGATAATATTCTAATATATTTTGGATATACGCCTAAGTCTGCTACTTCTATTGTTAATTATATACTCGTAATATTAGACTATAAGTAATAGTATTGTATAATGTTCTCGTTGTTAAGGTGAAGTTGTTTGTGCCACATGAGACCAAAGTTGTTTGCATCTCTTGTTTGATGCCGCACTCGCGTAGTGTAAGTAGGCCGCCGAACTTCGAAGCAAATTATCGATCAACTACCTATGCTCTCTTGTTGCACCAATAATTTATTACAGACATTAGGTACATTATTGTCTGGAACCAAATGTGATATGATAGGGAAAACTATATATTATGCATAAATAAAACTACAATTCTCAATTATTCATGTCTTTTAATTACAAATCAACAGTGTTACCATTTTATAAACTTTTAACATTGGTTACTGAATATTTTACAGTTAATGTATGTAGGTAAGTAACAAACTAGAAATATTGGTATTACTCAGTGTACAATTCAAAAGTTTATTTCAGGTAACGATCGACCATCTACGATCATCAGATCTAGAAATTATAATGGAGTGTTTATTTTAATAGTTTAAAGGCACAAGCATTTAATAATAACGCAGGGGCGGCTTTGTGGCGAGCCGTCGGTGAGTGGCGACACCGCGTACCCTGATTCCAAGGGGCTAAGTGAGACCCCTGCCCCCGGCTTGCCTTAACCGGCTGTCTGGGGGTGGAAGTCGCAAGAGCTAAAAACCTAAGCTCCAGAGTGGAAGTGTTACAGGGCATAACGCCGCGAGTAGCGTTCAGTGAAAGTGCAGCACACCTCTCGACACCCTAAGCCACCCACACCAATGTTGCTTCCTCGGCACCAATATGCGGTAGCCACTACAGGAGGCCCATTTAGTGGGTGGCAAGTCATCACCTGCCTCAAACATTTTGATATGAGACAAAATTGGCAGGTGCCGTTCTCTCATTCCATAACCCAATGTCACCATCCACCCAAAAGTTCACCATAATAGCCCAGATTTATTTTATACCTATACGAAAAATAGTCTATAATAATGCCAAACCATGCCTTGTCTGTTGTAATAATTAATCATGTATTCAAAAGGGCCTCTTGGTGTTAGCTTCGGCCCCACCAATGCCTTCCAAATGTCCGGGCTAGACCCGAGAGTCTAAAAAAATAATAATAATAAATGTTTTTTATTTTCCTTGCAAAAGGTTTACAAAAGTATTTTAGGTACTAATTACAATCAGTTATGACAATAATATTTATTACATTATTGAAAACCTGCGTTGCAAGGACTGGTGCCTGATGTAGGCATAAACAGCCTGTATCACAGGTCACCAGGCCTCACCTCCACGGATCCACCTTATAATAACTATTATTATTACAATAACTATCTACCTAGAACTTACTTACCTGTAGATCCCAATAACATTATTATAGTTTTATCTCAAAATTGTATTATTAACTACCGTCAGTGACCATTGGTTATCAAACAATTTTATAACGTGAAGTTCGATGTATAAATCACAAACCATAACTAAGGTTTACACAAATAGGCAGAGTTAAAAACTATGCTCGGAATAACAAAATTAATATAATTATGCTATAGGTAGTTATAGTACAACACAATAGAAGAAAACACTATATATTTTGAGGGTAGGTAAGTAAGTTGTAAACAACTATTCACAGGTGTCGACTCTTGTGCTGTGTGCGTGAGTGAATGGTACGGTGTGTGTAGCGAAGATTGCTAGTCAGTATGTGACGCGACGATGACGTGTAGCTGTATAGGTGCAATACTGCTGTGCAATACTGTTGTGCAGTATGCACTTGCGCCATGTATGGTGCACTGTAGTGTGCAGGCGAGTGATCGTAGCAACACAGTTTTGCGTTTTATACTCGCGATGCTACGGTGTGCGAGTACGTAACTTAAGTTGTAGTGTGCGTGTTTGGTGCAAAGTGTTAATAGTGGCTAAGTGTATGTATTGTAACAGGTCGTGGAGTGTTATTTGACAACGAATTTTTATAGTGAGGGAGCTATTAGTCCCATTTATGCAAGGTGGATCAGAGTCAAGGCAGAAGAATTAAAGTAGGTAAGTAGGTACCTATAATCGATATAGTTCAATATTTGGCAGAAAGAGAAAATATGTGAGTAGGTATTAGTAATAATAAAAAGGTAAGGCATTATCTGATGTGTTGTGATTATTTAGTTAAATTATATATGTTTGTGTTTTCCCACCGCAGCAAATTTCTATAAATATAGGTTGACCACAACAAGACAAAATAATATATAAAAAGTTTTTATAATAGTTTGCTGCCTACTCTTTAGGAGATTCCATAGGAAAACAGGTGTTATTATATCTACACAATAGACATCACGATTTGTGTAATATTATGGAAATTAAAAATACATTAAACTAAAGTATAATTACTAGTTATCGTTAAATCTCTATTTGGTAGTACTGCTACTAGTACATACTATATAGTCAAGTTGCCAATTTATATACCTATAATAGTTATACCCACTCAATAATTAATCGTGTTTGCTCCATAAACAGGTGAATACGTACTAGAATGATATTTGAACGAGTTTTGCAGAATATATTATAAACTAGACCACCTCCCGGCGAAACATAGTTTCCTCTGCAGGACTCATCTATAGATATTTATAAATAAATGATGTCTGGCACGGTATGTACTCTGTGTTAAGTATCATCATGGGGTCTCATCCGGTACAAACGAAAAATAGCCCGAACGTGAAATAAATATAGTGATCGTGTCTAGAGAGTTACCAGATAGTGTCCACTGTATTCTTTTGGCCCAATACTTCGCCAACACGCAATAAATGTTGCTTAATAAACTTGCGTTATACAGAGAAAAAAAAAATAATATGTTAAATAGCCCGAGTTATTCCGTTGTATGGGATGAGGCATCTGTACTATAGGTATTATATTATCTGGGGTATTATGCAGAAATATGAAGTAAGCTTTCAGTGTCACTGTAAGTAAGGTCTTTTAAGAAAGTAGTGACGGTTTTTTTACATTTATATTTAGTTTGAGGAAAAATGATCAGTTTTTTATTAAGGCGGTTGTAAATATAGGGACCAATGAAACAGAAGAAATGATGCGATAGAATGGTATGTTACAAACAGTGCCCTTTCTGCGCTTGTTCTTTGTCAGATCAGGATCATATTTAGTTATGGAGTGCTGCTTAAGGACAGTGCGCAATATGAACGATTGTCTTACCGTAAGGACATCCCACTTTTTATACAAATCTGTAGTAGGAAAGCGAAAAGGCAGATAGGCACTCACTTTTAAAATAGCACGTTGTGCCCTTTCTAACTCAATGAGGTGAGACTTCGCAGCACCTCCCCAGGAGGTTATGCAATACTCAACTATGGATTGACAAAGGGCGTTGTAGACTTCGCGAATCGTGTCGCGATCAGCCACATGTCTCAATGATTTAAAAATGTAAATGAGCTTCCTAAGCCTTGTGACCAGTATAGCAATATGGGGCTTAAAAGTAAGGGTTTGGTCTATAGTTATGCCTAAGTATTTTATTTTATCAGTTCTGCTGAGGATGGAACAACTGCAATTTTGCAGCGTTGTACACGAATGTGCAATTATACTTAGATCAAGAGGAGGTAGAGAGCTTGCCCGCATTGCAAACGCCATGAGCTTAGTTTTGGAGACATTTAATGTTAAAATGTTCTTATGTAACCATGAGGAGACAAGGTTAAAGCCATTTTGGGCAGATGAAAAAACCTCTCTCCAGGTACTTCCACTAAAAAAGAGTGCTGTATCGTCAGCGAAAGTGAATATTCTACCCTCGTGTAAATGGAGACGATAGAGGCCATCTATGTAGACAAGAAACAGCGTGGGGCCAACCACACTGCCCTGCGGCACGCCATAAGTGACCAGATGTTCGTCACTTAGCAGATTATCGATTTTAACTCTCTGTATCCTGTTAGTAAGATAGTCTTGGAACAGCAAAAGAGGAATCCCACGGACTCCAAGCTGGCCGAGCTTGTACAAGAGATGAGGGATAGAAACTGTGTCAAATGCTTTGGCCATATCCACAAACACAGTAATGGATTTCCGCTTTTTGTCTAGGTTTTGGATAATGGAGTTAGTAAGTTCATGAACGGCGTCATTAATAGACAGATTAGCACGAAACCCAAACTGGGATTGTGATAGATTATTAGATTCTAGGTAGTGCACTAGTCGCTTATTCATGAGTCGTTCAAGTATTTTAGATGTTGGATGAATGGAAATTGGCCTAAAGTTATTGACACAGTCTCTATCCCCGTCCTTATGAATGGGTTTGATCAGAGCAATTTTAAAAGCTCTGGGGAACACTCCCGTGGAGAATCCCGTTTTAGAATTCTTTTTAATAGCAGCGATAAGTAGGTTAATAAATTTGTCCGTGGCTTCATTAGCATCGATCGAGTTTAGGACGGGTTGAAAGTCAAGAGCGTTCATTTCGTTATCAAGGGATTCAAAGTCGGTATAGGTATTAAGTTTGTTTACATAATTTAGCTGCATTTTAAGATTAATGCTTAGCGCGACTACTTCATGTTCAGTTATTGAATACTCTACAACAAAGCATGTTGCTTCAAACTTAGTTTTTAAAAACATGTGATCAAGGCAGGTCTGACCATGAGTTTCAAATATATGTCCTGGAAGTAAGCTATGACTCGCTAGTAGGTTCAGGTATTCATGCGAACGATTATCTGGAGTGTTTGGGACAATATCTATATTTATATCACCACAAAGAACGATATTCTTATATGCAGAAACTTTGGTTAGCGCCTTATCCAAGGAACTGAGAAAGTTGGTGGTGTTATGACAGCTCGGTGGGCGGTAGATAGCCATTATGCATGTATCGGAGTTTAGGCAAAATACAAGACAGTTTGCATCGCATAGTGAAATACTATCAATTTTTATTTTTAGTTGGCTGTTATAGTACACGACAACTCCTTCGTTTTGGCTCTTATGGTCAGTCGTAGCTATGTGACTAAAGCCATCAAGAGTTGGTATGTCTTTGTCACCCTGTAGCCAACACTCAGTGAGCACTAGAATATCCCAGTCAATTTTCGATCTATTGATAAGAGTATTAAAACTACTAAGATTACAGTTAATGCTCCTGATATTTTGCGATATCAGGTTTATCGGGCGAGTGTTGCCTTTATTTACGTGCACGCTTAGCTCTTCTATATCGCATTTAATAGAGTTTGCTACCGAGAAGGAGTCCAGTCCCAAGTTCAGAGGCTCAATACCATTGAAATCCATAAAAATTTATTGAATGGGTAGAACTTTGCCTAGACCATTCAATAAAACGCATGAGATAATTAATGTAAAAAGATAATGTTGATTCAGAACTTAGGACTGGAAGTGGAGCGATGAGCGGTAGAAAAAGCTTATTACGGCATAGCGATAACGTATGAGGACTAATCATATTCACTGTAATAGTAAATGACGCGTGCTTTAATGGAATAGGAGAGGGTATCCTGTAGTTTAATACTATTCCTGGAAGCATATTGTTCGTAAATTTGTGGAAAATGATATTGATGTGTGGTTGAGAGTTTGTGCAAGTGTAAGTGCGAGTGTAATTGTGTGAGTGCTTGTTTTGCGTATGCGTGAAGTCAAGTAAAGAGCCAAACCTATGAAACGGAATCTTAAAAATAAACAACAAAGCTAATCCTGTTGAATAGTATGTTCTCTTAACGACACTAAAATCTAACCTAAAAGTTAACTTGGCCTCTAAACCTGAACAGATGTCAGAAAATAGTAGGACATTAAGTTCATCTAGTCACTTGACAATATTATGCAGGTCATCTTCATCTCCGATACGGGTCAGCGGAGTGGCCTCATCCACTTTTACGTACAGGTGTCCGTATGAGGTCCAGGCAGCCCGGAGTTTCTTATTTTTTACAAGCCCTCGGGCTATGAAGAATAGCCTGCGGGTTTTGCTAGTTAACGCCTCAGTAATATAAAAAGGACGTGCAGGTCCGGAGAGCTGGATCTCTGTAGTGCTGAGTTGGGGGTTCTTTTTTTCACGACGTGACTTATTATTTTTTTTAAATTGTGATATGATAGTTTCCTTCCTGCTAATGCTCATGAAGTCGACCACTATGGTTTCTGACTTGGTTCGAAAAATATTTCTTATTTCAGAACTTGATATTGAGGTTTCTAGGCCTAGTGCCGTACCAACGCTCTTAACGATATCAACGGTCAGCTCCTTACCTTCATTGACTTGCTTTGGTATATTACGAATTTCAATAGTGGAGTTAAGGGAATTTTTCTCTGAGCGTTCCATATGGCTTTCTAGTGTGCACACACGCAGCTTAAGTTCAGAGTTTTCCTTCTCTAGGGAATTACTTTTTTGTAGGAGCTCCTGGTACTGCACAGACATAGTTACAACAGACTTTTGTATGTCCTCATTTTGGCTAATTATTCGACTCATCGCATTAGATAATACCTCAAACTTTGGATCCTGCTGATTTTTTATATCAATCAAAGTAGCTTGGATTTCTACGCCCTTCTGGATTTCGATAGTCTTATCGGAGCAGGCTAAGAAATCTTGAAAATTCCTTTTTTGTCGTTTAGTGACAACATTTAGCTGGTCAGCAAGATCAGTACTTGACGAAGTATTTATAGCCGAATCAGAGTTTGAATGTGTAATTGAAGGCGCCATTAGAGATTTTTTCTCTGACTTCGACGGTGAGTGGTGCACTGACATTGCACTGTGAGTATGGGTATAATGCACAGCTGATCGCTTCTTACCAGTCTATATTACTTGTTGGCCGTGTGCGTAGGCAGCCGCGTAGGCAGGGACTGCGACGATCTTTGTGTGTATACGCCTGCACTCACACTATGTTAACACTTTAACTTATGCGCTTTAGCGTAAACACGTCTGCTTGCGGCAGTGTCCGGGAAGGAAGGAATTTGATCACCGCCTCACCTGATGGTAATGTGATGACGCGGCCTACGGTGGTGCGTGCTCGCCTAGAATATACCTGTTCACCCCTGTTCTGTTTCTGTACCCTGTTGTGTTCTGTTTATTTATAAATAGACAAAGAAATATTTTTGGAAGGCTCCCCGCCACTGGTGGGAAGAAAAGGAATGACCCGTTCTAAGCCTGCGGTAATAAATAATTATAAACTTTAGATTTAGAACAATGATTTATTTAGAATTATCGTCATGTAGGGTGGATATAGGTAGGTACATAGAAAGCGTAATTCTCTGGGTAGGTATCACTGTGAGCCTGCGCTGTACATTAGCTATGGGGGCAATTTTAAAGTCTTTATTAGTTGACGGATCTAAAACTCCTCTAACTGTTGCTGCCCTTGTCAAATAAACGACAATGTAAGAGACGGATATGTTTTTAGTATTTCGAAGACTGTCAACTAAAGCCTTCAAAATTAGGCCTAATCCTTAGATAAATTAAACTTATATATATCTTGTTCATAAGACTTAGATATTTTATGTACACAAAGGGGATAACAGTGCAAAAAATATGTTTTATAATGTTAGATTACTATATTAGACCAAAAAAATATAAAATATCATTTTTATAGTCTTAATCCAATCAATTACAAAGTAAAAATCATGTAGCACTATTTATTTTAACGTAATATCGTATCTATACAATTTTATGATAAAGTAATCGATTATTGGTAGAAAAATATTTTATTATCCTGTTAGCACTGCTAAACATTTCTGTTGCTAACAGTTCCCGTTTCATTCGTTATTTTTTTCTCCAACTCGAATGTGCTCTCCCTGCGTTTTGTGCAAATTATTGTTTGTTGTTAGACTTATTGTTATTGCTATTAGTGTTTATCTTGTTACCGTACCGTTACGTACCTAAAATCTTGCTCTAAGAATTTTGGAATTGAAAAATCCTTGGTATTTCACATCTTACTAATATTTTGTATGCAAAATTTTTGCTTGTTAATCAGTAACAATGATACTCTTAAATTTTAATGACTTATTCTTTTTTGATTAGTGTCTTTTAGACACAGATATCTAATATTTTAGACGCTGTTTTGCGTTTTACTGAAATATTATTCAATAAAAATATTTTTCACAAGTAAAAAATGTTTTTAGCAACTGGAATGTCACTTTGACAGTGACTTTTCGTGACATTACTTTGTTTACATAAAATATCTACGTCTTGTGAACAAGATATTCTTATCATTATAAACCCTTAAAGGAATCGTTACTTAATAAGTAGGTCGTACGTCAGGTATGCGGATTATAGTAAATAATGTTTATGTAAACGTAGCATCAATGCGACTAGTACGAACTACGGTAGGTACTTATATTTATTTATTTATTTATTTCATCATAGGAAAACTTACAGCCAAATAAACAATAGAACGTAACATAGTTATAGAAAATAAACTAGGCCAATTACAAGTTTCCACCTATAGAAACCTACCTATGTAAGTAATCCTACTGAATTGGACCTCTCGTGCGATAGTTTCAATCACGTTTCAATCAACCTACAGAAAGGCTACAATCTAAGGCCTCACGATTTCCGAGCAAGCAAGGTGCAGCAGCGTGCAGCGTAGCCCGGGCCGGCTAGCGCGGCAAGGCGGCGGGCGCGGGCGGCAGTGCCGGCAGCAGCGCGGCCAGCAGCAGCGCCTGCGCGGGCGGCAGCAGCGCGGCCGGCAGCCCCGCCAGCGCCGCCGGCACGCACGCCTGCCAGCCTGCGGGCGAGGGGAGGGCGCGGTAGTGCGCGCGGCGCGTCGCTCGCGGCGGGCGGAGCGCACTTACCTTGTGCGGCGCGCGGCACGGCGCACGCGGCCACCAGGCGCGCCTCCGCCGCGCTCAGCACGCCGCACCGCGCGTACGCCCAGCACGCGCCCGCGCTCCCCGCCACCCAGCTCGCCTCTGCAACCGGAGCCGCCGTCATCTACCGCACCATCGCCTCCCCCACCCTCCCCGCGGGCGGACACCCACCGAGCAGCAGCGCCGCGAGCAGGTCGGCGGGCCGCGTGGGGCCGGGCGCCTCCAGCGCCTCGCAGCACTGCACGTACAGCAGCAGCACCGCGGCGGCGCGCGGCCCGCCGGCGGGCCCCGGCCGGCGGCAGGCCGCGCCCGCCGCGAACGCGGCCGCCGCGCCCGCCGCCGCGCGACACACGCCGCCCGCCGCCGGCAGCGCCGCGCGCCCGCACTGCACGCACACACCCGCGTCACTCCACGCTCGCGCTGCACACCGCACACCGCTCGGCGAGACACGCACCAGCACCAACATGGCGAGCGGCGCGGCGAGCAGCGAGCCGGCGCAGTTGACGGCGGTGAGCAGCGGCGCGGCCGCCTCCTCGCACACCGCCAGCGACAGCCACGCGCACCCCCCGCCCGATGACGTCACCACCAACCTGCACCGCGAGCGCGCGCTTGCATACATGCACGCACTACGTCCTCCCGCCCGGTTAGCATGCGCACCGTGACAAAATTTTCTCGCCTCTTTCTCGCGAGAGACCGCGTCAAGCCTGCGGTAATTCCTAAGTGTGTCTCACTGTAACTGCAACGACAAGGTTTCTCGCGGTGCGCATGTTAGGCCATCCGATTAGGTAGGTATTTAGTTTTCAGGGCACATCAAAAGGTCCTTAAAATAATAAATGAAATGTTAACGCTCGGTAAGCCCGAGAGCGAGGTGAGTGCAGTAGATGTGTAGGTTAGGTGGATGTGCGCACTCACCCGTGCAGCAGGGAGTGGTGCGGCGCGGCGGGGTCGGCGGCGGCGAGCGCGAGCGCGAGCGCGAGCGCGGGCGCGAGCAGGCACCCGTGCGCCGCGGACACGGCCAGCAGCCGGCGCCCCGCCCCCACCCCCGCCCCCGCCCCCGCCCCCGCCCCCGCCCTGGCGCCGGCGCTGTAGTAGATGTACCCGAGCGGCACGTGGCGCAGGTACTGCGTGCGCAGCGGCCCTGCAACGCCGCACGCTCTCACCGCGCCGACACTGCACTGCCGAGTACCGAGTACCGACCGGCACGCGACACGTTACTCTACTCATGTTACTCTACTACACCGCTAGTGCGGTTACATCGCCACGCATAATATGGTACTTTCGCCTTTATAACATTAGTGTGACTAGTTGACCCGCCCGGTCAATTATTAGCTCCGAACTCCGTTTATGGGTAAGAGGGAAGCAAAAGGAAAAAGATAGGAAAAAAGGATGAATGGATGGGACGGGATGGGATGGCAATAGAACAGTCTATCTTACCACTTTCTCTTCTCTCTTCCTTTCAACAGGATGAATAATAAATACAAATGATAGCTAATAAGTATACCAACCAAAAATTCTTGCATGAAAATGACATCCTTGTTGTTATTCTATTTGTTATGTGCAACCCGCACTAAGCTGTTTTAGAAAACAAAAAGCAACCAAAATATTATTCTAAAACTATGCTATTTCCATAATAAATTTCAACAAAATCCACTCAGTAGTTCTAGCGTAATGCATGTTCTAAAGAACAGACAGACGACGGACAGAAAAAAAGTTTATAAGGATGTCTATATCGATTAAAAATCCAAAACTATGCAATGTACAAATTTAACCCAAATACTATTTATGTACCTACTTATGATAAAACAAAATTTGTATGTTAAAAACATCCAGAAGAAGTTATTAGAAGAAGGTGTATAAATATAATAACAAGTGAGTCTAGCTATTCTATCGATATAAAATGATCAAAGATTCATAAAAATGCATTATAAATGGTTTAATGAGTGGCTCGTTAAGTCGTTAGCCTTTGCAGTATAAAAATGCCATGTAATGCAGCCAACCTGAATCAGTAGGGATGTACTAGCACAATTAATAGTACATTACTGCAGCGGCCAACAATAGAGACATTGATTGAGGAACGTGATACGTAAGTAACAATGCTTAGTTGTGGACAAGGCTGTATAGTACTTTTCTCAAATAATGCGCGGAAATTAAATCTCTGCAGAACATGAATTTGAAAATATGTTTCTTAAAATTTTATCAGCCATCGGGATTTGAACCCGCACCCTCCTACTCACAGGATTGGACGCTCTATCAATTGGGCTATGTTCACACGAGCACAAGCTGCTAAAATCTTTAACCCACCCGATAAATACAAGGCTGCCAAAGAAGAATTTGATTACATGCTGGAAATGGGCATCTGCAGACCATCCAAGAGCCCATGGGCGAGTCCATTACACATAGTGAAGAAAAAAGACGGAGGCTTACGCATTTGTGGGGACTATCGAAGACTCAACGCAGTTACTCAAGTCGATCGATACCCGTTACCAAGACTCGATCACTTCAACTACCAACTGCATAAGAAGACAGTATATTCGAAGCTTGACATCAAAATGGCTTACTACTGGATTCCCATTTCTGAATAAGATGCACAGAAAACAGCAATCACTACTCCATTTGGGCTGTTTGAATTCAAATGCATGACTTTTGGATTACGGAACGCGAGTCAAACGTTCCAGAGATTCATGCACGAAGTTCTACGAGGCATCGACTGCTTCTGTTTCATCGATGACATTTTACTCTATTCTGAAGATGAAGAAAGCCACAAACTTCTCCTGAGGCAAGTCCTAGAGCGCCTCCAGATGTACGGCGTCACACTGAAAATAGAGAAATGCGAATTTGCAAGAGAGAAAATAAACTTTCTTGGCTACGAAGTTTCGTCGAATGGCATCAAACCTACTGAAGAACGCATTGAAGCAATAGCGAACTATCCGAAGCCTAAGACAATCACTGAGTTACGTCGCTTTTTGGGAATGTTGAATTTCTACCGGAGCTGCCTACCAAATCAAGCTGAACATCAGAGCGAGCTCAACAAATACCTGCATAATCGAAAACGAAATGACAAGACGGAGATTGAATGGACAACTGAAGCAGATATAGCTTTTGAAAACTGCCGCCAAAGCATTTTAAAAGCCACAACACTGACGCATCCAGTTCCCAGCTGCCCGCTCGCTATTATGTCTGACGCCTGATCACAGTCTCGGCGCAGTGCTACAACAAAAAATAAATGGCGAGTGGAACCCGCTTGCTTACTTCTCGGAAGCAATGAGTGCTACGCAGCGCCGCTACAGCGTCTACGACCGCGAGCTACTGGCTATCTACACGGCCGTTAAGCATTTCCGACGATTGATAGAAGGCTGCGATGTCACCGTCTTCACAGACCATAAACCACTCAGCAACGCACTTACAAGAACTGCAAGTAACAGCGACACGCCACGACGAGAACGACAACTTCATTTTATAAGCCAATTTTGCTCCAACATCAAGTACGTCAACGGAGAAGTACGTCAACGGAGAAAACAACGCCGTAGCCGACGCGCTATGTCGTATAGAAGAGATACAATGCCCTACGACGATCGACTACGGGCAACTTGCTACGGATCAACATACTGAACCCGAGCTACGGCAACTTATGAACCAGTCAAACTTGAAGTTCACCGATGTCACGATACCTGGACTCACTCGACCAATCAAATGCGAGATGTCAACTGGAACGCCGCGACCATACCTACCAAGCGCATATCGTCACGCTGCATATAAAGCGCAACACGATTTGTGCCATCCAGGCGTGAGATCAACACGGAAGCAAGTTAGCGCGAAGTTCTTCTGGCCTGACATGAATCGCGATGTCGGCAACTGGACAAGAGCGTGCTTAGACTGTCAACGCGCGAAGATCCATCGTCACGTCGTCACGCCACTAAGCGAATTCCCGCCATCTGAACGCTTCGAACATATTCATCTGGATCTGATTGGGCCGTTACGTCTATCAAATGACTGCCGCTACTGCCTGACCATCATCGACCGCACCACCAAATGGCCTGAAGCTATCCCGCTGGCAGACATCACCGCAGAGAACGTTGCCAAAGCACTGTACGATAACTGGATAGCAAGATTCGGCGTGCCCTTGAGAATTTCAACCGACCAAGGCAGACAGTTTGAATCGTCATTATTCAAGTCGCTGATGAAGAGATTCGGCTCGCATCCGAACCACTGCTTATCATCCCCAGTCCAATGGAATGATCGAACGATGGCACCGAACGCTCAAGACAGCTCTAATGGCACGCGGTGCTACAACGAATTGGACAGACGAGCTGCCCACTGTTCTGTTGGGCCTGCGCACAGCTCTGCGCGCCAATAGCAACCTGAGCCCAGCTATGATGACCTACGGGACGACACTGCGCATACCAGCGGACTTCATACAACCGGCAAAATCAGACTTAGAAGACAATGACTACGTGCGTCGTCTTATAGACACGATGGCAACGCTGAAGCCGATACCACGCTCCAATAGTACGCAGACAGAGCCATTTGTGTACAAAAATCTTGCGACTTGTACACACGTCTTCGTGAGAAACGACGCAGTTCGATCACCGCTAACTCCACCATACGACACGACGGGCCGTACGAAGTTATCGAGCGCTACGACAAGTACTTCAAGCTGCGCCTACCGCGACGTACCTCTGTCGTGTCGCTAGACCGGCTCAAGCCTGCCTACATGCAGAACGATGCGAGTGAAGATGGAAGCCGCACCGCCCTTCAAGAAGTACCCCGCCGGCCCTTTGTGACGAGATCCGGCCGGGTAGTGAAGCCCACCGTACGCTTCGCTTGAGGGGGAGTGATGTGGGAGTATCGTGCACACGCTCGCGCAACTAGCGCGCATTGCGCGTGGCGACTGGCTTGCACGCGGTGCCCGCCCGTATATTTATTGTGCGAGTAGGATACACGATATAGCACGCACGGGAGTAAGCGAGATAGGTCACAGAGCGAATTTTTGATTTTTGTATAAATATAGGCCTGTGTTGTAAATAAAAGTTAGTTAGCAATTGGTAGTCGTCTTTGATTCACACCGACACCGAGTTGGCGACACATAACGCCTGCTGAAGATTTTCGCCACAAGCGATCGTGTGACCATAGCCTAGTTGATAGTGCGTCCTATCCTGTGAGTAGAGGGGCGCGGGTTCAAAGACCGATGGTTGATAAAATTTTAAGACAGTGGTTGTTATACCTACTTTAAAAATCAATTCCATGAGCTGTTTTGCACGACAGATATGTATTTTCATACAAACTTGGCCGGCCGCCGCTCGCCAGTGTACAGCAACGTCGATTTATCTTGAAGAAGGTTGTCAAAATAATGCTCCAATTACCAAGCGTGTTTGAGAAAAATATTATTATTTATGAAAGTGAAACCCTAGTTGAATCACCACAGATCCGAGCAACACCGGTCTCTCAGCTCGAGTTCAACTTTTTTGCCAAACACTACACAAGTAAAATACTTTGCCCGACCGCTGTGAAACCAAAGTTGTTTCAATACATTAAAAGTTTTCCGTAATAGTATCGGCAAGCTATAATACACCGCCATGGGTAAGGCAAGGGTTCACAGGTGTGCAGGATAAAGTACTACCTAGTTACATGAGGTATGGCGGGTGCGGCGTGGCTACATGCTAGGTGACCGAGTCATGCGGAGCATTGCCTCCGGGCGCGCCGAGCCGCGGCGCCAGCACGGCCAGCAGCAGCGCGCCGAGCACGCCGCCCACCATCCACCGGCGCCGCGCCTCGCGCCGCCACCCGCCGGACCGGGCCACTACACCACCAACACTCGGCTTCATTGTGATCATCTCTGCACGCTGCTTGTTCCTGGCTGATCTGTAAGCTGTCAAAACATGTGATGAGAATCAGCCAGATTACGAAAAGAAACTGCACCATAAGTACCAACTATGTACTTACCTACCTACGATACACGAAAAACTTCACTGCTTACAAAATTACGCATTGTTTTTCTAGGATAATCTCATTTTTCGTTTCGATTCCATATTCGAATTGAGTAATTTTAAAATTCCGCGCATCTCACGCATCTGCATTGCCGTCTGCCGATCGATTAACGTCAACGTCAGCGTCACTCAGTCAGATTTAAATCTGTCAGGCACAGCTGTGAGGTGATCAGACGGAATCACAGATTAAAGAAAAAAATTGACGGAATGCACGACCAAGATATTGCAGTCCTGCCCGAAACGGTGTATATTCTGCAATACGGGTCGTACAATATTGTCTATGCAAAGTTGGTAGCAAGGAAGTACGTAGGTAGAGGTACCAGGAAAGGGGATCTACATAGCCTCAGATGATGTACATAGCAGATTCCTTTCTTCCATTAGCGTTGTTAACGCCAAATGATTAGAATAAGTATACCTAGATTGAATCGTAGTTATTCTATGGTTCAATCATTCTTTTTTTGTCAGTAAGGGGGTAGGTAGGTACTTTAGTTGTTGTCCCGTTAATATAAGTCGTCGGTTTTGTAGTTCAGAAATTACAGACATCCAACCTTCAGTATTAGGTCTAAAGCCACTAACTCCTGGGGGGGGAACTAAGGGAAAAGGATGAATGGATGAAGGTGAAATAAGAAGGCAGGTGCGCCAGCCAACATATAATTACTGGATTTGGTGAGCCAGGCTTTATTTGTGTCATCACAACTGTTTGCGATTATAACAGTTCTAATAATATATACTGCTCCAGGGGCATAGATCTATATATCAGGATATGCCCGAAGGAACATTTAATGTACTCAAAATGGTGTGGGGAAAAGTCAGCGCCATCTCTTAGATTACTCAGGAACTACGATAAGTTGGGAAATTAAACGCTGCCATTATGTCCGTCAATGTTTGTTTACAATGATTATCCCAAATATAAATTCGATTATTTTCGTACAAAACGGAGTGTAACGGTTTAATCTGTCATTAGGCCTGTCCTTATATATATGTCTATGTCCAGGGGCCTCTAACTTGACTTGTTAGTATAGTACCTACCTACATAATTATTTACATTATATCATAAAATAAAATCAATCTAAGGCTTTGTGGAACATATCTTGATAGTGCATTTTGTTGAGAAGCATGTCGTTTTCGTTCATATCCAGCTTCAGCGGCGGGATGAGCGCCGCCGCCACGGACCTGCAACAAGCCCATATTACCGAGTGAGACCATCTAGTAACTGAAACTATGTTAATCCGAGTTAATGCACATTCATGATCATCATCATCATCATCATCCGACATACTAATTTTTATACATTATAGCATGTTATTCTGAAAAATTAGTGAACCATACCAAATTTTAGCAAAATCTGTTCAATAGTCACACACAGGAACAGACAGACAAACCATGGACATTGACAGGATCAGGTCCAAAATTGCCCAGGGATGGGAGTGCCTGCATTACGTTCCTTGTATCCATAAATAATAAATAACAAATAAATATGTGTGGACATCTAGCCCCAAACTAAGCATAGCTTGTACTATGGGAACCAGATAACTGATACAATACTTATATACTTTTTTTTTGTTTGTAAATACATACATAGAATACAATATAACACCCAGACGCAGAACAAACATCTATGTTCATCACACAAATGTTTGTCCTGGGTAGGAATCGAACCCACAGCCCTCAGTTCAGAATGCAGAGATACTACCAACTGAGCTATCGGGCCCGTCAAACCACGTCACCATTTATCACTACACGCCAAATATTTTCAAAATCTGACCCTGGGTTTTTTTTTAATTATTTTTTTAGTATTGATATTGGTACCTAACCTATCTACTATGGGATCTTACCCGACACAAGAATGGGGATGATATTTAATCTCGTCATCATCATCATCATCATCAGCCTAAAGACGTGTGCTGCTGAACATAGGCCTCCTCCATAGAATGCCACTTTGAGCGGCTGCTTGCCTTCAGCATTTACCGGCTCCCCGCGGTTTGCCCAGTACGTCTCCGCGTCGGTACACCTAAAGGGGGATGGCCTACACCAGTTAGTACGTTCAGTTGGATTCGGTTCTATTCGGTTCGATTCGATTCAGTTTGGTTCGGTTTAATTCGGTTCAATTCGGTTCGATTCGGTTCGGTTCGATTCGGTTCGGTTCAGTTCAATTCGGTTCGGTTCAATTCGGTTCGATTCCATTGCATTCCAGCTTCCGTAGTGTAGTGGTTGAGCAAAACGAGTCAAACGTGTCAAACGAACAAGCCGAGCAAAACGAGCAAGACGAACAAAACAAGCAAAACGAGCAAAACGAGAAAAATGAGCATAATGAGCAAAACGAGCAATACGAGCAAAACTAGCAAAACTATTCAAACTAGCAAAACGAGCAAAACACGCCAATAAGCCAAATGAGACAAACGAGCCGGATAAGTCAGGCGAGCCAAACGAGTCAAACAAGCAAATCGAGAAAATTAAGCAAAACGAGCAAAACGCGCCAAACGAGTAAAATGAGCAAAACGAACAAAACGAGCAAAATTAACATAACGAGCCAAACGGTCAAACAAGCAAAATGAGCAACACGAGACTCGTTGACACGTTGGCTCGCTTTGCTCAACCACCACACCACGGAGGTTAGCGCAGTGGTGTGGTGGTTGAGCAGGCCAGCTCATAACCTGGAAGCGGCGGGTTCGATTCCCGCGACAGGACAAGTATTCGTGCACAGAAACAAAAAAGCTCTAATACTTTTTCTGTGTCTGAGTTTTGTGAGACCATGGTCCGCCATGGTAGTTCCTGGGTCCCTAGATACAGGGAATCCTAGTTAGTCCAGGGGCGTTTTGCTTGTTTTGCTCGTTTTGCTTGTTTGACTGTTTTGATCCGTTTGACTCGTCTCACTCGTTTGGCTCATTTTGCTTGTTTGACTGTTTTGACTCGTTTGACTCGTCTGACTCAATTGACTTGTTTGGTTCGTTTTGCTCTTTTGCTTGTTTTGCTTGTCTTGCTTGTTTGGCTCGTTTTGCTCGAATAAGAAAAAAAATAATGTAAAAATAAGGAAAACGTTTCTAGGAGACAATGCATAGCTTTTTGTGATATTCTTAACAGCACTCACTAATATTGGAAAAATGTACCGTCAGCAAAATACGATAAAAAGCAAAAAATGTTTTGCCAATGCAGTCCTATAGAGTATTTCGATTCCTACACGAAATACGATGGATTAGCAAAAAAAAATTTTTTTCGTATTTTTACATTTTTTGGTTGACTGTACATTTTTACCAAAATCTGTGAATACAGTTCAGAATATCACAAAAAGTAATGGATGGTCTCCTCAGAACGTTTTCCTGTAAATGTAACCGTTTAGGTACCTGCCTTTGCTGTCCCGTCGTTAAAACCCAGCCTGTATAAACTCATTTTTTTTTATTTCCGTGGTCAGATTTTGAAAACATTTTGTGAGCAAGTATTTATACATGTGGAGAGTCTTAAAACGGTACTCCTTATTCTGGGCAGTATTTGGACCAAAACCCATACTAAGACTGTCAATGTCCAAAAAATAATCGACTTTCCATGTTGATAAGGAAGTACAAGGTGACCTTGAATTGGTATGTTATCCCGAAATGGGAGGACTGGGACCATGATACCCCACAAGTCGTGAGAGCCTTACTTGAAACTGGGTGTTTCTAAACCTCCATGGTAAAACATAAATCCACTCGCAAGATTGCACGTGCGATCGCTACGAGAGTTCACAAGGTACTATAAATTCATTTCTAAACACAGGTCGTTAAACTCATTTATGTGCATTCGGTCAAGGACAAAGTTCAACCACCCAGCTTTTTCTATTTTCGAACGTAAACTTTACATGGCATTTCTTCAATGAAAAACTATTAATTTAGTAAAGTCGTAGAAGAAACATTGTCTGCCTTGGGGTGTAGATTTACCCCTTTCGGGATAACATACCAATTCAAGGTCACCTTGTATAATGCAAACAAAATTATATTCATCATCATCATCATTAACAGCCTGAAGACGTCCACTGCTGAACATAGGCCTCCCCCAGGGAGCGCCACTTAGAGCGGCTGCTCGCCTCCTGCATCTATCGGCTCCCCGCGGCTTTCACCCGGTCGTCGGTCCACCTAGTGGGGGGCCGGCCTACGCTGCGTCTTCCAGTTCGTGGTCGCCACTCGAGAACCTTTCTTCTCCATCGGTTGTCAGTTCTACGAGCGATGTGGCCTGCCCATTGCCATTTCAACTTGCCAATCCTAAGAGCTACATCGGTCACTTTAGTTCTCCTGCGGATCTCCTCATTTCGGATCCTATCTCGCAGGGAAACACCGAGCATTGCTCTCTCCATAGCTCGTTGCGCGACTTTGAGCTTAGTAATGAGGCCAACAGTTAGAGACCACGTCTCAGTTCCATAAGTCATCACTGGCAACACACATTGATTGAAAACTTTTGTTTTCAGGCTTTGTGGTATTTTGGACGAAAAGATAGGTCGAAGATTCCCGAACGCTGCCCAGCCGAGTTGGATTCTTCGGGCGACCTCTTTGTCGAAGTCGGACCTACCCAATTGGACAGTCTGCCCTAGATAGACGTATTTGTCGACAACTTCGAGAGTATCGTTCCCAACAATTACCGGTATAGGTGGAACATGGGCATTTGACATGACTTTCGTCTTGTCCATGTTCATCTTAAGACCAACCTGTCGGGAGACTCTACTGAGGTCGTTGAGCATGGTGCTGAGATCATCGAGCGACTCCGCCATTATGACTAATATCATCGGCAAAACGAAGGTTAGTGATATACTCGCCATTTATGTTGATGCCACATCTTTTCCACTCCAAGAGCTTGAAAACATCCTCCAATGCGTTTGTGAACAGTTTCGGAGAAATAACGTCTCCCTGTCTCACGCCTCTCTGCAATGGGATCTGTTCCGTACTCTGGTCCTGTAGTTGGACTGACATAGTGGCCTTACTGTACAAACACTTCAACACTTCGATATACCTATAGTCAATTTGGCATCGCTGTAAGGACTGCAGCACCGCCCAAGTCTCGATTGAATCGAAGGCTTTCTCATAGTCCACAAACGCTAGGCATAGCGGCCGGTTATACTCTTCGGTCTTCTATATAATCTGGCGTAGCGTATGGATGTGGTCTATGGTGCTAAAGCCTTTTCAAAAATTATATTACTAGGTATTTACTAGGTGGTAGGACTTTTCTGCAAAGTTCGTCTAGGTAGGTACCACCGCTTTGCTAGTTATTCTGCCGACAAGCAGTAGTGTGCAAGAACTATTGTGTTCCGGTTTGAAGGGCATTGTAGCTAGTGAAATTACTGGGCAAATGAGACTGTATGACCTGATCTCACAGGCTAGTAATCTGATTACAAGACTGTGTGATGTATCAGGATGACGTGCGCAGTGCAGTGTCACACGAAATTTTATTATTTTAAAGTTTTTTTAAGTTCCGAGTGACGCTGCAGGTGTTATGGGCGGCCGTGTCGCTTAGCATCAGGTGAACGACTGGCTCGTCACAACATCTATCCACATAAAAAAAAAATATTTAAAATATTCCATGTACAGGTTTAGCCGAGTAACAGTTTTGTTATATGTATGTGTAGAATTTTGTTATCACTACCTGCCCTCAGCATTCAGGAAGTTAAAAGTGGAGCAAGCATGCTCTGTTGGTAATATTTCCACATTCAGATTGTTGGCTCGCGCAGCTTTGAACACTTGGCTGGACTTGGATCGATCATTTGACTCTAGCCCTAGTATCTGAAATATGATAGAACAGGCAATAAAATTATCCCATTTATTAATAATTTTCGTTGAACATTAAAAAAACAATTTCCGAAAGAATGAATGAATTTTAACTATTCTACATACTATATGGATACTTATATTTAAAATGATGCAGATGATTTCCATTGAGTATGGAGCAGTGTAGGCAGTTCTACTTACAACAAGATCTACTTTAGGCTCTAGCAGCTTGAACAGCCGCAGCGATTCCTCTGTGATGTCATCCGATTCCAATACCTGCCACGACATTACTGTCCTGAAATTAAATGGTATTATCATTTCTCCATGGATTGATTTCATGTTAAGTAAAATCTGGTCAAGTATTTGGGTAGGTACTTTATTTTACCTGGGAAATATAGCCATCGGTCCCAAAACTGTCACACCGTTGTTGAGACGAAAACCATACTGTAATAGCAATAACCATGTGGTCAGGTTACAAACCAAAACTCCTATATTTCAAATTAATATACTTAGTCCTGGTTTTTCGCACATTTGTCAAACTCATATTAACTTATCTACCAAATACTTAACATGGGTCTTTGAAAAAAATCCGACAATGGTGGTTGTGAATTTTGAATTTATTTTTCAAAACTAGTGTATCTTGAACTTTAATGTGTAATAAGGGTGGATTATTTTCCGTTAAGTGTTCGTGAATGTGCACGAGTGTTGGCAAATGGTTTCAAGATCATAAAACCATACACTTTTGTTTTTGCTTCAACAGCCTTTTTTTAGCCTTCAGTAAAATTTCCACCATTTTACTGTTGGCGTTTTGACTGACAAAATATGACTGACTTGACATAACCGTACAAATTTTACTCACTTGACATTGGCAGAATTATTGCAAAAAAGCGATAGAAAGCTATTAAAGAAAAAGAAGATTGTAATATTTCTCAAAATGTGTGCTTTTTCCAGTGTTAATGTTTAAAATTGGCGGCGTTTTACACATTAAGTGCTGAATTACGAGCATGAGTGAGGGCAAGTGATATAATGTGGTGTAATGTGGTTTTACGTGTTGTTTCTAAAATTCCATAGAAGCTTCTTGTAAAGTTGCCACCACTTTACTAGTGCATGACTTAGACTGGACTATGACCCAACTTAGACAGGACTAGGACTATGACTTGCCACCACTTTACTAGTGCATGACTTAGACTGGACTATGACCCAACTTAGACAGGACTAGGACTATGACTAAGACTTGACTACGTAAAATATTCTAAAACTTGATGAAAATATAAAATACTTGAAACTGGCCAAATACACTATGTGTGGAACCAAAATATATGAAAAAAAAAATACTTAACACTCATAGGTTGATGATAGCATAATTATGTGTAATACACAATACACATATATTATTACGATAGCCCATGATCTACAGGTAACCAATGACCATTCAGTATTCTTAAGTTAACATAAGTTTAACTATAACAAATGTACCAGAAACTGGGGATGACTGTAGTTTCAATTTATCATCCTAAAGTAATCTATGTATTATATGTATCATGGGCATATTACTGCTTAGTTTTTGTCACTTACCGACTTATAGTCTTATAATAATTATGTATGTAAGTGAGCTGAGTAGTATGAAACATATGAACTTGAATGAAGTTGCAAGAACTAAATAGATTGAATACAAAACTACAAACCGTGGCATAGGCGTCAATCATAAGGCCAAGCTCGTGGTCCTGGTTGATGACCCGCACGGTAGTCTTGCCCTCACCCTCGTAGGCCGCCGCATGCCGCTGAGGACTGGCACACAAAACAAAGGGAAATAGCTAAAAAACTCTATTTACTTATATCTGTTATTGGATTCTATGTAGTTATGTATATACGTGAGTAATCAATAGTTAAAACTGGAGTTTCATTCATGGAGCTAAGTTTCATTAAAACAGAGACTAACCTTAGTAATGGAAATTTATTTCTGGAAAAAAATCCCACATTTCGCAAGCCTTTGAGAATCATTTGGTGTTTCCGATTTCCAATACTAAAACCTACTTAAACTATGAAATTAATATTATTTATTTGAATAGTATGAGCAAAATCGAATTGTTTGTAAATGGAAAAGCTATAACACAGAACTTTGTGAGTTTGTGAGCCAGTGTTGCCACCTGCTAATCGTAAAAATCTGGATTGAAATGTCTAGAAATCTGTATGAAATCTGTATGCTATAAATAGGTCAAAATCTGTATGAAATCTGTATATTAAAAATTTTAATCCCTTAAATTCCTATAGTTTATTGAAAAAAACCGTGGAAAAAAAATAGCAGCTTGAATTAAAGTTATATTTATTTATTTTTATACATGTTTTTGTTTATTTTACAAATTAATGTTGGTTCTCCATTTTTTTCAACACTGATTAAAACTGCGTGATCCGCGACTTCTTAGCTAACGTGATAGAAAAAAATCCCTCAATTATTCCCAACTGAATCACAGAAAAAGAATTATATCAGTCTTTCACTGGCAAACTAACAATACCTAGCACCACAGAATTCCCCCTATTACATAGGTCCAGAACCGAAATCTCCATACTTAACCTTATATGAACATGAATCAAACCATAGAGCACTTGACTTGACTTCTTGGTTTATGGCTTCTGTGGCTAGTTGTCACAATTCTGCCAATGTCCGTTTCATGCTAGTGTCATGAACTTTTGGAGATGGTGTATTACAAAAGAATATGATCGGTGGAGAAGAGGGAGACTCAACCAAGATGATTTACTCTGAAAACAAAGAGACAACACAACTAAGACAAACACGGTGTTAGTAAAACTACTAGAAATATTATGGTTAACTAAACATAAAAATTGTTATTACTACATAAATACTTATATTATTTTAATATTCATACATATATACTATTATAATACTACAACCTAATTTTATTTATACTAATAAATTTACATATTATATAGTTCACTAACGGTGAGAAGGTAAGGGATAATAGGCATTTTAAGGATGTAGGACGAGGGATAGCAGGAGGGAGGATATCATAAAGTGAACAACGTAATTTAGGACAGCTGAAAAATATGTGGTACACAGTTCCTTCGTCCAGGCCACATTCACACATAGAGTGATCCCTGATCCGGAGTTTGGCTAAGTGCACTGGAGTGCATGAATGTCCTAATCTTATTCTACAGATTGTGGAGGTGGTAGATTTGTTAGCTTTTCGAAGTTTAAAAAACCAAGGGACAGCTGGGATGTCTGGTTGTATATCTCCGTAGAATTTACCTTTTTGATTCTTGGAGGTTTCCCAGAGCTTTGACCATGATGCTTGTAGATGAATTTTTGGGAGGAGACAAAGGTCATGAGAGTATATTTTATAATGGTCCAAAGTGCCTGTTTGTACAGCATTTTTGGCACAGGAATCCGCGGTTTCATTACCGGGAATTCCTGAGTGTCCTGGGATCCAGGCAAGGATGATATTAATACCAAGGTTGTGGCACTCATATAGGGATTGTTTGATTTTAAAGATTAAAGGGAATCTAGAAGAGGATCGGAAAGGATTAGAGAGAATAGCTTCGAGACAGCTTTTAGAGTCCGAGAATATTATAGAATTTAGAAGGTTATGCGATTTAACAAATAGAATGGCCTCCAAGAGAGCCAGGGCTTCTCCAGTAAACACGGTAGAGCAAGATGGACTCTTAAAGCTTAAACATATCTTTGAGGAGGGAATCCAAACAGCTGCACCGACAACACTATTGGGGGAGAGTTTGGATGCATCAGTAAATATGAGGCGCCAACCCCTAAATTTACTGTAAATTTGTTCATTGAATATTCTGCGTGCATTAACAGAATCTTTGGTTATACCAAAGTCTAGCATGACATTAGGTTGGAATATGAGGGCTTCATATGGGGTTGAGTATAAAGGATTTGCAGTGAACTGATTGACTGGATCAGGTAGTTTGGACAGTTTGATAAAACTAAGGAGCAAGCATGGCGTTTTACTAGAAATATTAGAAGTGTCATGTAGGTCCGAGAGGTGTTTTAATTTTGGAAGGAGAGGGTGATTGGAATCCTGAATTAGTTTAAAAAGAAATCTATCTGAGAGGAACTGACTACGAATGATTAGAGGAGGGTCTCCACACTCTACTTGCAAAGCATTAATTGGAGAAGATTTCATGGCTCCAAGAATAATTCGTAGACATTTGGATTGAACTTTGGAGATCTTATCTTGGCCGAATTTGTTACAGGCGTTCAAAAGGAAGGAGCCGTAATCGAAGTGGCTTCGGATTATGGCGTTGTAGAGTAGCTTTTGGGAGTAAGGATGAGATCCCCACCAGGCCCCAGAAAGTGAGCGGAGTATATTAATATTTCTTTCACATTTTTGTGCTATGCGGTCAAAATGGGAGTTGCCAGTCATTCTAGAATCCAGTATAATGCCTAAAAATTTGGTGCTATTACTTTGTGGGATGATTTCCTCTCCTATAAATAGGTCAGTTGGAGGAATGAGCCTTTTCCTTGTGAAAGCTACCACCGAGCTTTTAGAAGCAGACAGTGATAGGCCGTGGTCATGTAACCAATCGCTAAGGTATGATAAGGCAGAGTTGAGTCTGTTAGTAGCTTCTTCAGTGGACTCTACTTGAACATAAAGAGCCAGATCATCAGCATACTGAAGCACTTCACAGAATGGGTTTACGGAGCTTTCTAAGTCGTAAGTATAGAGGCTATAGAGTAGTGGACTCAGTACCGATCCCTGAGGCAAACCTTTCCATACAGTCTTAGGGTGGAGGAATATGTTATTTGACTTTACTATTACCGACCGTTCCATCAGCATATTACATATGAATCGTACAAGCTTCTCTGGGATACTCAGCTGAATGAGTTTTCTCCTGAGGACCGGAAGCAGGACATTATCGTATGCTGCCGCCACATCAAGGAACACTCCGAATAAAAGCTTGTTTTCCTTAAATGTTATGAAGATGTCAGTAGTTAAAATCGCTAGACTGTCCATGGTACTTAATCCCTTCCTAAAGCCGTATTGAGATTTGGCCAGTAATGAATTATTTTCAACAAACCATTCCAACCGATGTTTGATTAGATGCTCTGTGATTTTACTTAAGACAGATGACAGTGCTATTGGTCTTCTACTGCTTGGATCTGAGGGGTCCTTACCAGGTTTTAATATTGGTATGACAATTTGTGATTTCCATTGCTCAGGAACTATACCATTTTGAAAAAAATGATTAATAAATTCTAAGTAAATTTTTTTGGCTTTATCAGAAGATTTGGTTAAAAAAGAATAGGGGATTCCATCGATGCCTGGAGCAGAGTCAGTAAGTCCATCTAGTGCAAGATTTAATTCAGATAGGGAAAACGGGCAATCGAAACAGTTATGAGATGGGAGAGGTGATGGTAGTGAAGGTAAGGAATCAGCGCTGGGAGCAGAAGGAGGGGCTAATTTATCCGAAAAGGCTTCTAACCAAGACGAGGGGTCGTTGGCTGATATATTCTCATAATTATACGCTCCTCTAAAACGTTTAATCTGTTTCCAAACTAGAGATGATGGGGTTCTTGGAGATAGGCCTTCACATACATTTATCCATCCAAGCTTTTTCGTTTTTGAGACCAATCTTTTGACTTTTGCTGCAGCCTGTTGGTATTTTAGGAAATTTTCCTCAGTCATGGACAAGTTGTAATTCTGTTCTGCTTCTTTTCGTTCCAGAACTGCAGAGGTGCATTCAGAATTCCACCATGGGGTGGAGACTCTGAAATCTTTAGCAGGCTTCTTAATGGGAATGTGGAGATCAGCAGAGGAAGTAATATTTTCTATAAATATTTTATAGGAAGTGATAGGGTCAATGTCTATGGGGAATATAGAAGAAGAATCTAGTTTGAGATCAAGTGTGGAAGCGTAAGAGGACCAGTCAGCAGAGGAAAGCTTGTATTTTAGAGAAGGGCAAGGATTGCAGTAAGGAGATACTTTGTTGGGTATAGAGATAATGATAGGAAAGTGATCGCTACCATATGTAAGCGGGAGAACTGTCCAAGAGAGAAGGGGGTGAAGTGATGGTGAACAGAGAGAGAGATCAACAGCACTTTTCGGATTTTGAGAGGGAAAAACTCTGCGGGTAGGAGATCCATCATTTGCCACACAGAGATTGACTTCATGAAAGACATCTAGAAGTGAAAGACCAAATAGGTTAGAGTGGCTAGGGCCCCACAGGATGTGGTGGGCATTGAAATCACCCATTACCATCAATGGTGGAGGAATGGAGGAGAGAAGAAGAAGTATATCTGAAATAAGAGACGAATTGGGGTGGGGAATATATATAGATACAAAGGAAATACCTAAGGATCTGATACCAACAATATTGATATCAGGCGGGTGGGGAGGTAGGGGAATTTGGGAGAACTGGAGGGAGCGCTTAGTGAGTAAAGCACTTCCTGCATACCCGTCAGCCCTGTCGTCCCGTAGACAGGAGTAACCCGGCACCCGAAATTGGGAGCCTGGAACCAACCATGTCTCCGAGACGGCAATGACTGACGGGTGGAATTTAGTGATTAAGTGGGCCAGTTCATGCTTCTTTCGACGCATGCTCTGGGTGTTCCACTGCAAAATTGTTACTGGATCCATATTGAGACAATGAGACTAATTGTGTGATTTTAGAGGCAACGTTGGACGGTAATGGTTGAGGATTCATGAGGATGATGTTGATGATTAAGTTTATAAGAGTTTCCAACATATTGTTGTTTTGGGGTGAGGAATCTGAAGGCTGGTTGTTGCTTAAGGCACAACCATTCGGTAATGATGGAGCCGGATCAGCTACAATCATTTGGTGGGCAATCTTGTCATATGACTTCCCGAGTGGAGTTTTGGGCTTGGGGGTGGCATAAACGGTTTTTGCATATGAACGAGTAGAACGGATTAGGCGGGGCTGGGAATCCTGAGAAGACCCAGAAGTTTGGGAGGAGGGGAAGAGAGTTGATGTAGGTTCTTGTGAAACTTCGGCATAAGACCGAGAGACCTTTGGGAACTGAGCTGCTGCCTCTTCATAAGATATACTGTCCTGGGCCATCACAACTTTTATAGACTTCTGTCTTTCATGCTCCGGGCAGCCTCTGTACGTGGCAAAGTGCCGGCCCGAGCAATGAAGACAAAGGGAGTCCTTTTCTAGAACTTCACAACTATCTCCAGAGTGATCCTTGGTACAGCGAAAGCAACGAGGTTTAGACCTGCATTGTGATTTTGTATGTCCGAATCGGCAGCATGTAAAACATTGTATTGTCGGGTACTGGTACAATTCAACGGGGAGAGAGGTATAATAGGAATATACTTTTGAAGGTAACATTTGGCCTTGGAAGGTCACTACAACCGTCTGGGTTGGGACCCAGGTGACTTTTCCTTCTTCAATGTTTTTCCTGTTGAGGCGCCTAGCTTTCAATACTTTACCACAGCCTTTCGGGCGATCAAGGGACTCTACAAATTCAGTCATTGACATATCGGTGGGTACCTGGCGAATGAGGCCCATTCGGGTGACATTATAAGTAGGTATTGTTGCCACATATTTACACATGGGAAGGATCGGAGAGCATATAAATTTATTTGCGTCATCGGCAGAGGTAAATTCTACGGAAATTTTGTTTCGTCCTACCCTTTTAACTCCATCGGCACAAATGTTTGTGACCTGGTGGGATTTCAAAAATTGGCCAAATTTAATTGGTCTTATAGTAGTGCCTGCCGAATAGTCAGGTTCTGTACGAGAGACGTGGACCACATACGGACCTTTATCTAGTGCGCTGTATGAAAGACCGCCAACAACAATAGTCGGGTCTGTATACACGGTTTCAATTGACGCTGATGCTAGTTCAGGTGATGTAATGGTTTTTTTCGCGGGAGGCTGAGCGGTTGACTCCATACGGCGCTTAGTTGCACTTGCAGATGGGATATTTGAAGCAGGATCAGGGGGCTCGGGCGGTGGTTCACACTCCATGATGGCGGCTTGAGGTTAGAAACCTCGAAGCCGGAAAAATATATATAAACAGAGAAACTACTGGCTTACCTCCACCTAATTAGGACAACACAACACTTATATAAACCAAATTGGTATTGTTTTGTTTCGATCAAAGCAAATCTAACGAGAAAAACACCGAAAACTATCCGGTAAGTTCAATCGCTATCACTTCCGAAAGCAGAATCCACCATAGAGCACATTGTTTTTTTCTTCTAATGTCAGTTCCTCTTTCAACATACCATATAAATAGTATTACCCGATTTAGTCGGGTACCTAAATAAAAATCTAGCTAGATGTAAAATGTAAATAATAAAAATTATACAATGCCTACATTAAAAAAATATAAAATAATTAAATTAATTACCATCATAATACTATCTGTAGACAAGAAAAAGGTCTATAGGATATGCAATCTTTTAATAAAAAGGATTCAAATTAAGTATAACCAGCAGTTTATTCAACATTTCTTTTAATAACTCACGAGTTTTTCAATATTACTAAGTTAAAGGGATTAAAAAACAACAGTTATGTAGGTACAGGGGGTCTAGCAAAGATACCAACCACTAACGCTAACGCCAAACGCTAACTCCAAAATGTACTGAAATGACATTTCGGAAATCGCTAACTTTTCCGTAACGAATGTCATTTCGATACATTTTTGGAGTTAGCGTGAGGCGTTAGCGTTAGCGATTGTGATCTTTGCTAGACCCCCTGGGCCTCAACCAGAATAATGTTTCATATTTTAGGATTAAAAAAAATAACCTTAAAAATGGGAAAACAGTGGGCGCGTGGAACGTTTATGGTTGACAATAAAACCAATATCAGTAATTGCACTTCTGTGTTCTGTGTGTTCTTTACTATAGAAATGCGCTGAACATAATAATTGATGAACGAGTATTAGGTTTCCACCAATCTTCATTTCGACTTTTTCGAACTACTTTTATCCAACGATCAGCTAGACATGGATCTGTTGGAAATCTATACAAAAGAAATCGGGTAATTATTCAGATGTCGTGTGGCAATACTGATTTTGACATGTCAACTTTTTATTGTGAAATGGTTCTAACTCTTCGTCAAATAGAAATAATTAAAATAATCTTATAAAAATACATGATTAAGGCCACTTACAAGTGAAATGTGATCGTGTGCTTCTGTGATTTGTGTCTCGAGTGATTTCGGCATAGTTTTATCACGCGAGACGGCATTTTTTTGGTATGTATTCAATAGCACACCCAAGTAACGACTGATTTTGATTTTGACAGCTGAGAATCAATCACACCCGAAGTGGTGTGTACGGGTTTGCCCTGCTTTAATTTCGTATTAGTGGTCTGGATAAAAAGTCTTTGCCTAGCACAAACTAGCCGGTAACTTAAGTAGTTCTAGTGTAACCCGACTGAGCAAAGTAGATGAACAGAATTTACAGCTCTCTTGCGCTTCACCCATCCTCATAACTTGCTCGGGTAGTATGATACCGCAAACGGACTTATCTCAGGAAATCCCCGCTGGTACGCTGCATAGTATTGCCATGACAAGAAAATCTAAAGTACCCAACACAATATAGTAAAAAATTCACTACATAATACTTACTTACAAATTTTTTTACTAGATGTGAATCATGCTTGAATAAGTATATGTCTAAAATAATATTGTGTATTTAAATATTGTGTGCTTTTTTATTAGATACTATGTACAATTAAAAAAATCTGTATAAAAGTAGAGGCAAATCTGTCATCTGTATCGGTGGCCCAAAATCTGTATACATACAGATAAATCTGTATATATGGCAACGCTGTTGTGAGCTATTATACCACAGATTATTACTATGTGTATTTATACCCACAGAATACTATTACTCCTAGCGGAGAAGAATGGCATCTTCATACAAAAAAAGTGGTTATGAAATTCAGTACTAGCGCCTTTAGTGGGACCCTTTGGAAACTTAAAAAGGCGGAAAATTCAAATGTTCTATTCATATAGATTTGAATTGATAAAAGGGGCTGTTCCAAAATTAATTACTATTGACATTAATAATACATAACCTCAAATTATATTGTATGAGTTTTGTGTAATTTACCGTTGAACAGACTCGGCTCTTTCGCTGATGATGTATTGCATTTAGCACATTTACGGCTATTGTCCTTCATTGTTTTTAACACGACATCATAATACACAAACACAAAAAGAGTCTCTAGGCTAAATAAAGAAGCCCTGAAATTTCACGAAAAGAAAACAATACGAGATTGGTTGCAATTATAACCTCAAAACCATTTTGTTGCCATAGCTAAAATAAAATAAAAAAATATTTTTGTTATACTGGGATTCCTATAGCATGCCCACCTACTATTACCATCCAATGTATGACGAGTTGAATGGGCCTGATTATACCACAGAATTCTATTAATCCTATTATGCACACAGACTAGGTAGAGGATACTATTACGTGTATTATGGTATATAATTATAGAATTCCATGATTATAGCACTATAGCTATCAAAGAGTATATATATTACTACGTAAACGTATAGCGATGTTAAAAAAAATCAAATATTAAAAAAAAAAGATTATTTTTAATAATAATCGATTATTTAAAAATCGATTTTTGGCAAAAAAATCGATGCTAGAATAAATAAATTTTAGCATCGATTTTTTTGCTCTGGTATTATAAATAATAACGCAACACCCCTACCAAATTACCAAATATATGGGTGTTCAGTGTAAATCAGAAGGGTGGATTTAGATCCAGGGGTTTTGTCAACAATGACACTTTGACAAGATGTCAGCGGTAGTTTCCATTCCAATTATTCCCACGCGCCAATAGATCCTTGTCTTCAGTTGTTTGTCGTTTGCGTTTGAACCACTCTTGTACCCCGGTTTTCCTTAATAAACTTAGGATTAGGGATAATTCTCTTTGTGAATGCGGTTTGGATCAAGGAAGTGTGGACCATATATTTTTCAGTTGTCGTAATTTACAGTTTTCATTGCATGAGGTTATTCCACGTGATATCCCCCGTCCTACTTCCCTCAAGTATTTACTATGTCTAGTATTTTCTCCGTTTATAGCTATTTTATGTAAATTTATTCAAGTAAATAAAATTAAATTGTAAATAATTAAATTAGAATTTGCGTACATATGTTACCTATATTGTTCCTTAGTAATAGATTTAGATCGGTTTCACTGTGTAACGATCCAGGGTGTCTCGTGACGTCACAAGTATTAGAAAGTTTTCTCAATTATAAATATATTTAAATCAAATAATTTTACGAGTAAATAATAATCCAAAAATAAAGCAAATATTCGTTTGATACTGCATTAACTGGTATAGGACATAGAGATAGGTGTAAAAGTAGTTATCTAAACGTAATATGAGGTAATAGTAGAAAGAATAAAAACTCCTTAATAAAAAGGTTGATACTTAATCGCGAGATGGCACTCTAGGATGTGTCAAACACTTTTAAAATAATATTTTCGGATTGGTTTTGAGAGTTTTTTACTTAGGAAAGAAAAAAAAAAAATGGCAAAATATAGTTTTTTCCAGGTTTATTGTATTACTAAAAGATGAAAAGAAATCCATGGAGTGAAGAAAATCAATCAGCAAGAAGGAACGGAGCAGTTCTATTTAAAACAGGAATAATGAATTAATATTACTTAAGACCATCAGGTTCAAAGGGAAGTACTTCGCTATATTTAGTCTGTGGAAATTGAAAGGTGAAATCTTCTAATTCATTGTTTAGTAGGTGTAGTTCTTTAGTATTTGAAGATATACACGGACGGAAAATGTTTGCTGCTGAGCGAAGCGCTTTCCTGGTAGGTTGATGTTGAGTGAAAATGCTTATTGTAGGACAATATCGTTGTGGACATCACGCTGAGCGGATGATCTGATGATGGCAGATGGTTTTAATGTACAGAAGGGAAATCCAATGCTATTCTTTGCATATTTCCTAGTCGGCAGGAGCTTAGATGATGATGAGTGTAGATGCTTATTGTAGCACAAGATCATCGTGGACATCACTTTAGGCGGAAGGTCTGATGATGGTAGGGGATTTTAATGTAGAAAGGAAGCTAGTGTTATTCACTGCACCATTTCCTTAGCCGGTGGAAGTTTAGCGATATTCACGAAGGAGATGAAAGTTTTATTCTACGCGATGATTAAAAATATCGTGAATGTATTTGAATACTGACCTTTCATTTTAGATTTTATGTGATGATTTTTGATTTAATCCTAACTGGAAAATTATTGGGAATAATGTTGTAGTTCGTTTTAGTATTAGTCAATAATTATTTTCTTAGCAGGTTGTTGTTGTGATCACGGAGATGATCGAAAGATCTTATTCCCGCATGAAAATTGAAGCATACTCTGATGTATATTTATCACACTCATTTTATCATTCAGCAAAAGCAGGTAGAGTTTTCTTTCGTCAGATCATGAAGGAAACACAAAGGTGGAGAGGAAATCTTTTCCCTATTTATTTACTGTAAGTATCACGAGCGTATTTGAATATCATTCTAGTAAATTCAAAATAGGTAATGTTTTCATGCGCCTATAACGTAAAAACTGTAAATTTAGATTAAGGGCTTCCGTAATAGGTAAAAGATATTTATCTCGAGCAAATCAGTGGCGACTATGAGCTGGAAGACGCAGTGTAGGCTGGTCCCATTGGGTGGACTGATAATCTGGTCCGAGTCGTGGGAAGCCGATGGAAGCGGAAGACTAACGGCTGCACAGTGTGACATGAGTTTATGATGATGATGGTGCAAGATGATGATGGTGATGATGATGGTAATGTCTAGGACACCTTCAGTGTGGTAAAGACGACGATGATGATGATGATGGCGATGATGATGATGATGACGTCTTTAGATGATAAAGCTGACGATGATGATGATGATGGCGATGATGATGATGATGACGTCTTCAGGATGATGAAGCTGATGATGATATTGAGGGTCTAAGATAGGCAAAGATTTTATAAGATAAGATGCAATATATTTATTTATCTCAAATCTATGGGCATAGTTCAGTTTGGTGAAGTTTAGATTAGACATTGTTTTAATGAATTTTCAATAAAATTTAACTTTTATTTTACAACAAATTTATAATATTTTTCAAAAAGTAATTATTGTCCTTCGTATTTATATAGGTCAAGCACAAGCAGTACCTTGTTAGTGACTCCTTACCACACGGATAGGATAGCTAATTGTATAAATTCGAATGAGAATAACGTCTTGTTGATAATTGATATCAATAATATATTTACAACTTACAATACATACACTTTATTCTACGGATCAAACATAACTTTAGCATATTTCATTATACTGAAATACGTTTTAGATATATGGATGATTTCTATGAAAGTTCAGGAGAAGCAAAGTCAGCCTGAGAATTCATAAACGGTTCAATGTCTATAGTATACAAAATATATGCATAATATTATTATAATATCAATAAATACGGGTATGGAAACGATTAGGAATAAATGAAATGAAACGAAATGATCTTTATTTCCGACACACAATATCGCGAAAGGATCAATATAACACGGAACATAAAATAAGAAACTTATATAAATATACTAATTATATTCTGAAGCGATATTGCACGATGTCAGAAACAGATCCCGGCTCAGCTCAGCATACAACTTATTATCATTGTGTAATTACTCCGAAATAAATGTCCTGAGTTTTTATTCAACATTATTAATTTCCATTTCATGTCGGCCGAATCTTCGAGAGAGGAGCAGAGGTTCCACACGGCGAGGTTGCGCATAATACATAACCTACGGGCTCTTCTTTGTAGGAGAATTCAACAAGGCATGTCTGATTGTCATTCATCGAAACTTATTTAAAAAGGTCATGTATATCTCATAGATAATAGTATTTAATCTCGATAGATGTATTAACTCTAAATTTACAGTTTTCCAAAATGTTATATAGCATCGTAATTCGACCTTATAATTATTGTAAAATCAAATATTGTTAAACCAAAAAGAATTAAAAAAAAAAGAAACAATAAAAAAGATAAACCCTGAGGAGTTTCTTTGGGCTTCTTCTCAATCAGGAGTAATCGAAGTTTCCGGATATATTTTTAAAACTCAAAGTTAGTTATGAACTACAAAATAATTCTAACATTTAATTATATATTCTGAGTACTAAAATTCAATAAAAGTATTCTGGTAAAGTAAATTCTAAATTCATAATCGTTTGAAATAACTTTCTTAATAAATAATTTGAGTTTTACTTATGTTTTTATTTATTAATCTATAATATAGAATACAACGTAGGAAAGTTAGGGTAACGAATTCTAGACTATCATCGTAGATGGCCACTTTAAATAAACCAGATCTAGATTTTGCATTAATTTATAGTTTGGAATTGGGGCTCAGAAGATGGCGTCATGATAAGCAGAAGAGGTTTATCATGACTTCGCTAATAAGTTTAAAATAGGCGTAAGGGAATGGTAGAATGGGTTGTAAGCATTTCCGGTAGGAATGATAACATTTTTGTAACTAGTGGGAATTTTTGGGCCGAATAGTGGAAGTGTAACAAACGGGAATTTTATATTTTTTAGTTAGTATTAGTTAAGAGATTCTGATATATACACTTGAAGAATGGTTCTGAAGGTCCATTATAGGAAGTACTTCAAGTTTTCTAAATTAGGTTAATATGAGTTGTTTTGTGGGGATTTACGTTTAGATTGCAGTGAATAGTAGGATAATGGATATTCCAATTTACTACATTGATCGCGTATTGAGTCGGTGTTAGTTAGGAATTGTCTCATTACTTTAAAAGGATTTGGATTACTACATTATCACAACGTACGGGTTCTACCACTATTAGGAGACGATCACTTGGCCATAACAAATCTAAAACATACAACAAACTTAGGTTAAACTTAGATTATTTCTAGGTTCTTTTTATCAACAAACTTAGGTTAATTTTAGGTTCTTTCAACGGTATTAGATTTGCTAGCGGTTATTTAAATTCAATTTATAGTTTATTTAAACTTAGATATTTAAGTTCGGTAAATTAAAGATACAACTATAATAATTATAGAAAAATAGGGGAATAGGGGGGATAGGGGGGGGGGGGTTCTTACAACTGTAACCATAATTATTCTTAATTATTGTAAATTTAATATGATATTCTTTTGTTTTGTTTCAGTATTTTAGATTCATCACCACTCGTAGCTCATAGCTGTCTTCATACTCATTACCTACATGTGCCAAAATTTCTCACTGAACAATCTTCGTTTGATGTTCTATCTTAGTCCACGTGACACTGGCAAAATTGTGGTCACCTCTCCACAAAGGCCATTAACCAAGAGTTGAAGTTGAAGTTGATAGATCCTTGTCGGGGTGTACTAGGGATGTGACGTAAAGGAGGAAAAATCTATTTTTTAATAACTGATTATTTAGTTGGATAAAAAAATCTATTTTTGATGGAAGCATAAAAATCACGTATTTTGTATGGATACCCTTATATATTTATTTTAATCTGGTTTTTAGTATTTGTTTTCTAGCGGCTACAGAACTACATCATCTGTGAAAATTTCAACTGTCTAGCTGCCACGGTTCATGAGATGCAGCCTGGTGACAGACGGATAGACAGACGGACAGTGGAGCCTTAGTATTAGGGTTCGCTTTACCCTTTGGGTTTTCGTTTTTATACCTGCTTTATTTTCATTTTCTTTATAATAATCAATTTTAATAAAAATAATAAAATTCTACTAAAAAGGTTTTTAAGTAAGTACAAACATTTGATTTCCGTAGCTGCAACACTGCGCAAATTTACTGTAAAGTTGGATCGGATTACTCAACATTTGGATCGTTCAAACCACAGAGCTATGAAACAAATGACGCTTCGCCTCTATATAGAGACGAAATTAATCATATTATTGCTGCCGAACTTCGGTACGGGGTACTCTTCTGTGTCAGTTTGATATTATAGGGTAATTTCGCTAGTTTCCGACCACTTAGTGGAGTTGTCAAGTTTAGGATGCATAATAAAATGTACCAGTATCATTTTTTGACTTGATGCTACTAAGCTACGTTTCAAATATTATACTCTATATTTTTATCAGATTATCAATCATTTTTTAAAATAACCCACCCTTTTATAATATCTAAACCAAAGGCTAATAGTGACTATTTTGCTAGTTTTCGATCAGTAAATTATATTTACGACCACTTTTTCGCTAGTTTCCTACCACTATAAATTGAAAGACGTAGGTGCCTGACTGCCTGTGGTAAATAAATGATAGAAACAATGATCAGAAAGGCTTCTTTAGATCCTCTGTCTTGTATTTTCATGATTTCTCCAGCTTTCAGGCACTTACTCATATAAAAAAGCATGATCTTTTTTCTTACTGAGACCGCCAAAACTTATTTAAGGATACGGCTGAAAAATTCAGCTGTAACAAAAAAAATATTGGCTAACGTAGTTTATAAACATAGTAATGTTTACAAACTAAATACGCTACTTTTTTTTTTTGTAATAAAGCCAGCCCACATTACACCCTGGGCGAGAAATATTCAATGATGGTTCGATCAGTTGGTCACGCCTATTTTGCGACCACCAGCATTAATCGTTTTTTTTAATCTGGTCTAATTAGTTAACCTTACAAAGTAATCGACTATTTATGTAAATAAATACGTATTTATAATGTTTTTGATATAGTTTGCTTTTGCGGTCGAATAGCATTTTTCTGCAGCTGGATCAGTTTTCGACCACGAGCGATTTTGGGTATCTGAAGTTTTTATGCCAGATGGTGGATAAACGTGGTCGAAAACTGGCAGTTAAAATGTATGTGCTTTTAAGCTTCAAAGCTTTAAAATAGAATTGGGGATTTCTCGTATAATATGTGTTACAAAACTGAACCTATTTGGACATAATTGTGTAGGCATAATATATTTTAGAGATGTGTTCACCGCAAGCTTTTTATTTTTTATATTTTTTCATCAAATGTACATTAAATGGTCGGATATAGGAAGTGGTCGCAAAACCGGCGAACTTACCCTATGGCAGAAGTACCGATAGTGATGTAATGCGTTGGTTAACCTTATAATTATCGATACATCGATAGTTTCTATTATGCCATCCGGAAATTTGTTACAATAAGTTTTAAATGTTTATAATTTATTTTGTGGTTAAATTGACTTCTACTAATTAAACTTTTAATATCTTTTATGTTTATTAGGTTTCCTACAGATCCTAATATAAAAGATAAATAGATATTCGCAACTGGACAGTGCAATTGGTTTCCTCAAAAACATGATACGGTTTGCTCTCAGCTTTTGAAGCTGAATGTTTTATGAAAATGTCTAACCATATACGTTTATATTTTGACGCTATTCCCACATTGAAACTCTATCCTATTTTTAACGAGGTACTATAATTTCCCCCCACTAGGTGGACCGATGACCTGGTGAAAACCGCGGGGAGCCGATGGATGCAGGAGGCGAGCAGCCGTTCTAATTGGCGCTTTCTGGGGGAGGCTTATGTTCAGCTGTGGACATCTACGGGCTGATGATGATGACTATAATTTCTCTTATCCGCATTTATTATTTGATGAGGACATTATAATGATGTGGCGTGCTCGCCCATGAAAGAGTTTTCATGTAGCCTCCATGGAGCTATTAAAAAAAGAAGGAGGGAATCCCGTCTGATCCGAAACTGAAGCTCCCTTAGGAAGCCGGAACGCTTCGTACGTACGAGCGGAACACGCACACGCTCACATCATATGCAGCCGGTCGCCCTACTTTCAGCTGACACACATATGTAATATGTCCGCCATTTTGGGCTTCAGTTCGATGTCAATCAAAACTCAATCCTTCTTTTTTTTATTTCATCCATGGTAACCTCATAGAAAATCATTGCTCTTGGTTGCTAAGAACAACTGATCTCATTAATTCTACGTAAGAATCTACGTCTTAGTCGATATTGAATGAAAAAATTCACTTGCTTTTTATTTTGTAAATAGCTGTAAATTAAAATATACATCGCATGGTGAGCTGAAAAATTACCTTTATTTACTGCCAAACTAAGGACCTACCTTCTATTAAATAAGTGTTTACCTACAACACCTCAATGATACTCAATATTATTATTATTTTTCCTAAAAATTCATCTGAATATTATATTTTCAGATGAATTCTATCAAAAAGAACCATGACGCAACAATACTGATGAATCATCAGCAAAACGTGTTACCTATGTATTTGGAGTTTTAATATATTTTTTCGTTTTATAACTTGTTATGTTTCTTCTATTTCGGCATATTTCAAACTTTAGTTTATAGATATAATTATACTATCACACATCAGCTGGCAGACGTCCACTGCTAAACACTGCCTCCCCCATAAATCCTCACTTTGGACGCCTATCGGATTTGCTTATAAACTTAATCTTTATAACCATAAACTGACGATAAACTACCTCTATACTTACACACATTACATTTGCCATAAAATAGTTGAGAGGTGGACTGTATAGCCGTGACGCGAACATGACGTACCTACCAATACCAATACATTCAATTTTATTTATTTTAGATTTATACCGTTATGTTTATCGGCTGGCCATTGTCGACCCAGAATAGAGTATAATAGAATAAAATAACACTATTACACATACAAATACGCACAAAAGGCACAAAAGATATAGGTAGGTACTAAAGTGTACCTAATGATACAATCAGGTAAGAGGTACCTTACCGCGTACTTAACTCATATCAAACTATCGATAAAAATATATCGACTCAACCCACAGCACGTTTTGCTGACAGCAGTGGCACTAATGACAAGACAATTGCTATATATGTCATCTGCGCAGGTAAACCATAGAGGTTTCATTGTAATACCTGACACGCTTGAATTGTATGAGAAGTGTCGAAAAGGCGCCTCTATGTAGAGGGGAAGCGTTTTTTTTTTTTGCTCTGTGGTTCAAACATTGTTTTCACAATAGATTTGCTAGTTTATTTTGTTTTTTTGTGTGAAGTCAAAATTAGTTACTATCAAAGTATACGTATAAGTTCCTTGCTCTAATGGCTTTCTATCGACAAATCGACAACGTACTCTGTGATCCATTTAACTGAAATTGACTTTGACCTTGTACTCTGTGGTTTGAAACTACGTCCATGTTTGAAATATGTCGTTACTATACCCTGTTCATAAGTCTTAGATATTTCATGTAAACAAAGGGGATAACAGTGCACAAAATATCTTTTATAATGGTAGTTTACTATATTTGACCAAAAAAATATTCAATTATTTATATCTGGTAGTAAACTGATCAATTATAAAATAAACCACATTTTGTTCTAGTCATTTTGACAATATATCTGTTCTATAAAATTTTATGATACAATCGACAATTTTTGGTAGAAAATATTTTATTATACTGGTAATAATTATATAGAGTTTCTAAACATTTTCAAGAGGACATAATCTGCTTCCATAATTTCCCGTTTTATTCATTTTGTTTTCTCGAATGCAAATGTTCTTATTCCTGCGTTTGTGCAATGTTATTGTAATTTTTTTGTTCTATCTTTTGGTAAGTTTCATAAAAGACATGTTCATTAACGGTACTCGGCATCCAACCGGTTCAAATTACATATCAATGGAAAGCTTATTTAATGGGATTCTCGAATATGTACATTAAATATTTTATTATACCCTCGATTTTATATTTGCATTTAATAAATGGGAAATAAATGGTTCGCGCTAAGCCAAAACAATGTGACCACACAAAAAAAACTGTGTGCTTCCGTTTTGACCACAGATTAGAGAAAAAAAATCTACGTTTTGACTGACGAAATCACAGATTACAGAAAAAAAACCGTTACTCTGTGGACGAAATAGGACTTTGACTTGGCATGCGACTTGACATAACCGTACAAACTATACTCACTTGAAATTGGCAGAATTATTGCTAAAATTGCTCATTATTGAAGAAGAAGAATGAGTGACAGTGACATAGAGGCAGCGCAGTGCCAGTGAGGAGGGTTAGGGATGTGCTTCATACGTTTACGATTATATCATTTGTATGAAAATCGATTAATTGAATACGATTTATTGACATTTTAGATCGTATTTCTTTTATTTCTTATTATTTGAGAGGCTTGTATGTTTTTATTATTATCGATTCAGGAATAAAATGCTAAGGTTAATTTATACTCAAAACAAAGCAGACTTAAAACACTCGCGATTAGAAACACAGCTAGGTACTTAACATACATTTTTAAATTGATTCATAGATTTTAGTTTAAATCTAGCTCTACCTTTATTTTAAATTAGCCTGATGCATCGTAGGTATTCGTGAATACCATCATACCATGTTTATGCCTATGGAGCTCATTGAGTGCGATAAGAACCGTTGGAGAAAGGGTAACGTAAACTAAGTACTCGCTACAGTATATTTTTTAATTAGAAGGAGTAAAATGACAGATTGTAATGTTACTTGTCGAAATAATACTGCCAGCTTCTAAATCATAGTGATTGTTCTGCATAAGCTCTTTGCAGTTCATAAGAGCGGTACTATATTCAAAAATATTAAGTTAATAAGATAGTAGTGCCATCTATAACAACAAGCAGATAGTGTCACAGATAGGTTTTAAAAATGTAGTAGACAGTGATGACATTAAGTAATAAATAATTATATAAACTTGTTGAATAAAAAATAAAAATAGCGAGATTAATAGAATACTATTAATCTCGCTATTTTTATTTTTATTATTTTATTCACAGGTAAACAATTTGATCACAAAGTAGGCAGTAATTACGATTTTAAGAAGTTGTTCAAAGAATACAAAACCATAAAATAGATCTTTAAACTGAAATGAGTCAAAGTCCTCCGGCACTATTTATTTTACATGAGGAAATGGCAATAGGGTTTAAGAGGCGATTAAAAATATAATTATTCAAATCGATTCACAATTTAAAAATGTATCTGATTAATCGATTTTTCGATTCTTGATTCCCATCCTTGGTGCTCGATTTCTGCAGGGCTGCCATGCATCACTTAGTGATGCCAGTAAATATAGATTTATTTTCTACTACTATTTTTAAAAAATTAAAAAAATAATTAAACGGCTGTGTTATAAAATCATTCTTTGCGCTGAACATTGTCTACAATAATGACACTACACAATAATACAAGTCACTCTGTGGTTAGTTACCAAGTACCAACTCCCAAATAAAACCATTAAATGTCCTTTGATCTGGAAATTCGTTTGCAAAATGGATGCTTAGCTGGGTCTGTCGATCTCAAAGACCTTGTCAAGAACAGAAAATCTATCGCCGGTCAAAACCCGGCCCCGGAAAATGTTTTGAATGTCACGCAAAACTCGTGGTGATGAATGTATACAAAGAGAGACATACAATAAGTAGCCTGCGAGCAAATGTTAGTCACTAACAGACTATACAAACAAAACAGCTGAATTGTTAAGAATCAAAATAAACAAAAAAATATCTTTCTTCTTCTTTAATGGCTTTCTATCCTTTTCTTTGCAATAGTTCTGCCAACAATAAAATGGTGGACATTTTACTGAAGGCTCTAAAAAGGCCGTTGAAGCAAAAACGAAAATGCATGTTTCTATAATCTTGAAACTATTTGCCAACACTCGTGCACGTTCTTGAACACTTATCGGATAATAATCCACCCTTATTACACATTTAAACTCAGAATACACAGGTTTTGAAAAATAAATTCAAAATACGCAACCGCCATTGTCAGAGTTTCTTCAAAGACCCAAAAAATATCTTCTTTTTCTTCGTTAATGGCTTTCTATCGCTGTTTAGCAATAATTCTGCCAATGTCAAGTGAGTAAAGATTTAAAATATCTTTCATAAGGGTAAAATGTTTTGTGCAACTGGCATGTCTTGACTTTTCGTGACATTACTTTGTTAACATAAAATATCTAAGATTTATGAACAAGGTGTACTCCATCTAATAACAGAAGCGGAACTAGTTTTTTTTTTAAATAAATCAATCGACTCATTATTCTGAAAATTAAAATTATTATTCTGAAATTTGTCTTTGTAAATAAATTTGGCGGTGTTTCGTTTATTTTTTAATACCAGTAGAAAAAAAACTCGAAATAAAATAAAATAAGTGCATTTATAAATAAATAATCGAATTCATTAATAATCGATTATTTTTTAACATCCCCAGGGTAGGGTGTACTATTGTCAGTGTTGCCAACCGTACGACTTAAATTACGTATTTATACGATCTTTTTGGCTCTTGTACGATGTACGATCGTGAATCCGGAATCGTACGCAAAACATACGACCTTTTCAAACCTTTTAATCTTCGTAACCAAAATTAATAAATTAAGTTCGTTTTTTCCAAAAGTCAATAATGATAGAGCCGAAAGAGCTATAAACCAAACCGTCACACGACAAAACCTAATCGTCTTATTCATTTTATTAATTAACGCAGTTGCAATCCAAATAAATTTGTTCTACGCATGAGTGTTTCAATTTGATTTCAGCCTCCTTATCATGAACGAGCTAGCAGCGCTGCTGACGCTAGTCTGCCACTCAACTGCTGACAATTTTCATACAATTTTGACAGCAGTTGAGCGGCAGACGCGCGTCAGCAGCGTTTTGCTTCGTAATAAGGGGGCAGTTTGTTGTAAATAAACCTTCATATTTAGTCTTGTCTTAAATTAAAGAGTCTACTTTTATTTTAAATATCCTGTTCTATGACATAACTCATAATATTTTTTACTTCAAAATAAACTTTACTAATGGATACACGTTGTTTACTCTATTTAGCTCTTTATATAGCTTAAATATACTACAAAATCGTTATCAGCACGAAGAAAAATAGAATACTAAAACTACGTAGTAAAAATCAAGTTTGGGAAGTCATAGCTGTTATTTTCAGGCAAATTAAAACGTGTCGAACAATGATGGAATGTGAAGCAGCTAGTGGTGAAGGTAGACATGGTACAGTGTACCGTGGTACAGGTTTGCCACCATCATTTATTTTTTCGAATAAGGCAGGGTACCCAATATGGAAATTTAAAATGAGAATATACCTTATCACGAAAATCTCTGGGAGACAATCATAGACTATAGTGATAATACGCCTGCTCTACAGACAGTTCGAGATTTTAATGATCAAAAAGCATTAGCTAAAATTTGCCTTAGTCTGGACGGAGCGGCTATTACATATGCTCGTAAAGCTAAGTCGGCCAAAGAAGCATGGGACGCTCTCATGGCAGCTTATGAAGAAAAAGGCATGGGTAGACGGCTTGCTTTAGAAAGGCAACTCTATAGATATAATCTAACTGATTTTGATAATGATATAGAGAAATACATAAATGCTGTGATTAGTACTGTTCAGGATCTCGCTGACGTCGGGAAAGAAATAGAAGATGCCAGCGTTGCTGCTATACTTCTCGGTGGCCTAGGATCCAGGTTTGATCCCCTTGTGATGGCGTTGGAAAATTCAAATATTATGATCACGAGTGATCTAGTAAAAGGTAAATTGTTGAATGAATCTTTAAGGATGGAGCTTGAACCAAACACTTCGGCATTTCGAACATATAAAAAAGGTAAAGTTTCAAATTCAATAAAAGATAATAATCAAAAAGTCATTATTTGCTACGAATGTCAAGAACCAGGGCATAAGCGACCAGATTGTCCTCAAAGAAAAACGAAATCGTTAAAATCTGCCTTAACTGCACTCAGACCTAACGGTAGTACTGGTGCTGAGTGGTTTATAGACTCTGGTGCGACAAACCATATGACTTCTGATACAAATATGTTAAATAATATGAGGCTGTATAGAGAAACGGACTCTGTAACCGTTGCAAATGGTGAAAAACTAGATTGTGCAGGTGTTGGGAATGCAACTTTCATATCAAAGGATGGTCAAGAAGGAACAATTAAAGACGTGGTTATTGTACCCAATTTGAACTGCAATTTACTTTCTGTAAAACAGGCAGCTCATAAAGGAATGCATATTGTTTTTGATAAAGATGGATGTAATTTTTATAAAGATTTTTCTTGTAAAGGTACTTTAGTTTTGAGCGGTTCAGTTAAAAGAGGTTTATATACGTTAGGCTATGATACCTCTTTAGTGGCTTCTAGTGTGCGCCTTGATGCTTCTGATTTCCAACTTTGGCATAAACTCTTAGGGCATTTATGTCGGATTGGTATGGATCAACTTAGGAAAGGGGAGGCAATAGGTATTGCGTATAAGCATGTAGATCTAGAACCATGTGTTTCCTGTATAGAAGGAAAACAATCGCGCAAACCTTTCAAGAAAATTGTATATAAGAAGGCAACTCATTTACTCGAGTTGATTCATGCTGATTTATGTGGACCAATGTCTCAGGATTCTTTCCAGGGTAATAAATATCTACTGATGTTTATAGATGATTTTTCTAGAACTATTTTCGCATTTTACATTTCATTAAAAACGGAAGTGACCCAAAAGAGTCGTGAATTTCAGATGGCAGTAGAACGAGAAAAGGGGATACAAATAAAAAGACTAAAAACAGACAATGGCACAGAATTTGTAAATAGGGATATGAGAGAATATTTAAACTCTAAGGGTATAAAACATGAGACTACAGTCCCGTATTCACCCCAGCAAAATGGCATAGCAGAACGCACAAATCGTTCCGTAATTGAACTGGCACGTAGTATGCTTGCTGAAAGTAAACTATCAAAATCTTACTGGCAAGATGTAGTTGAGACAGCAGTTTATTTGAAAAATAGGTTTCCTCACCGTGCTCTCAATAATGAAACACCTTGCTTTAGATGGCATGGTCAAAAACCTAATTTGACGCATCTTAGAGTATTCGGGTGCAGAGCAATGGTCCATGTACCTGACTGCCAAAGAAAAAAGTTGGATTTAAAAGCCACTGAAAGCATTTTTATAGGATATTCAGATAATCCTCATAGTTACATGTTTAGAAATGCTCTTTATCCCCGACGTACAATGAAATCGAGAGATGTGACTTTTTTTTTAAAATAAGTTCGGTAGTTTAAAAGATGGAGATCATGCAAGGTCAATATTTAATAGTGAACCAATATGTGTTCCTCCTTTTCTAAGCTCAAATACATGTCATTCTAGAACTGATGCTGTAAGTACCAGAGTGGAGGAAGAAGCCATCATAACAACAAATGAAGAGTTAAGTGTTCTTCCATATGATGATGTTCCAGCTGCTACCACATGTTCGTCGGCAGATTCTTTAGTTGAAGAAATTGAAGACGTAAGTGTTCTTCCGTGTGATGATGCTCCAGTTGTTACGGTTTGTTCATCAGCAGATACTTTAGTTGAGGAAATTTTTGACGATGCAGTCGAGGAACAAATTATTGATAATGTTAGTATCATTCTGACAGCAGATGATAGGTGTGAACCTAATTTATTTATTGAGAACTCAGAGGCCGGAGATAATACAAATAGACGTTATCCAGTTCGTGATCGTAAACCATAAGATTTTGGCCCAGATTTCCTTCTGTATAAAGCATCTTTAGATTTAATTGAAAGTGAAGGAGATGAACCGACGTGCTATACTGAAGCTTTGCGAACGGAGGATAAAGATAGCTGGCTGAATGCTATGAACAGTGAGTATACATCTTTAATTGAAAAAGATACTTGGACATTAGTGTCGAGGCCTCACAATAAAAAGGTTATTAAATGTAAGTGGGTATACAAACTAAAAAGGGATGCAGAATGTAATGTAACAAGATATAAATCCCGTTTAGTAGCTAAGGGTTTACTCAACAGGCAGGAATTGATTATAATGAAACTTTTGCTCCTGTAGTCAAGAATTCATCACTCAGAATGTTGCTGGCAATTGCAGCGGAGAGAGACTACAAAATCAAACATTTAGATGTTGATACAGCTTTTTTGTATGGTGAATTAGATGAAGAAGTTTATATGGAACAACCTCCTGGTTTTTCAAAGGGTGACGATAAAGTCTGCTTATTGAAGAAGTCATTGTATGGCTTAAAACAAGCTTCAAGACCTTGGAACAAAAAGCTCGATGAAACTTTGAAGCTAATAGGTTTTAAGAAAACAGATTCTGAACCGTGTGTTTATACAAAACTATTTGGTTCATCCCTAGTGATACTGGCTATATATGTTGATGACATTATTTTATTTTATCATGATGAGATGACATATGACAATGTCAAACAAGAATTGAGTAAACACTTTTGTTTGAAAGATTTAGGGGAAATCAATTACTGTTTGGGACTCAATATAAGAAAAGAAAACGGAAAAGTTATAGTTAGTCAGCAAACATTCATATGTAATTTATTGAAAAGGTTTGAAATGGAGGATTGCAAGACTTATAACACTCCATTGGTTAGTAAAGATTTGATCCCCAATAACAGCAGTGAGAAGCCTACATATCCGTATCAGAGCCTTATAGGATGCCTCATGTTCCTTGCTGTAAACACTAGGCCAGATATTGCGTATGCAACAAGATATTTGAGCCAGTTTAATACAAAGTTTGATAAAACTCATTGGATAGCGGCTAAAAGAGTTCTTCAATACTTGAAGGGTACTGTTGATTATTCCATCACATATAAAAAGACAAGTAAATACTTAATTGGTTATGCAGATGCAGATTGGGCTAATTGCACAATGGATAGACGATCTTACACCGGATACTTCATGATGTTGGCTGGAGGACCTATATCATGGGAAACGAAGAAACAACCAACAGTCGCGCTTTCTTCAACCGAAGCGGAATATATGAGTATATGTGCTGCTGCAAAAGAAGCTGTGTTTCTACGAAGATTGTTGCAAGAGGTAACTGGTAATTTTGTACAATGACTGTCAAGGTGCACAAAAGATAGCCTCTAATCCAGTGTATCACTGTAGGACAAAGCATATCGATACTAAATTTCATTTTATTCGTGAAAAAGTAGCAGATGATATTATAAATTTAAAATATGTGCCTACTAGGGATATGCCTGCAGATGTATTAACCAAACCCTTAGGCAGGGTAGCTCACGAAAAGTGTATAAAACATATTGGTTTGATGTGATTTTTTTTAATACCTATGTATTTAGTAGTATACTTACTCAAGTAAGGTACTAAACAAGTGGGGCTAGCCCTTCACTATGTTAGGGTTAGGTACATTTTTAGCTTCACTATATTGGGGTTATATTATTTATCTATTTTTTTTTATAAGTGTTTAGTCCTTGATTGAGTGGGAGTAGAAAACATGGTGTTTAGTTTTTTGTGTGTTATTTATTATTCGTTTTGTGCACAAGTGTAGCCTTAAATAATCATAGGTAGACAAGGGAAGTCGGTCAGGTGTTTTTAGTGCTATGTTTAACTGGATTAAGGCTGAGTTGCACCATAATCACAGTTATGTGACAGATATTTGACATAGCCCGCCCGACGAAGCGTGGAAAGTTATAGTTAACAGTTAAAGTTAGGTAGCAGTTAAAGTAAGCTGGTGCAACCCACCCTTAGTATTTTTGATGTATGAGGTACCTATTGAATGGGGCTAGGACAGATTTTTTCTTTGAATTTAAGACAAAGTGGGGCTATGTTGTAAATAAACCTTCATGTTTAGTCTTGTCTTAAATTAAAGAGTCTACTTTTATTTTAAATATCCTGTTCTATGACATAACTCATAATATTTTTTACTTCAAAATAAGCTTTACTAATGGATACACGTTGTTTACTCTATTTAGCTCTTTATATAGCTTAAATATACTACACAGTTCTTTCGCTGTCGGTTTTTTAAATTAAAATACGTACCTATTTTTTTTGCGTTTCGTGTGGAATTCTCATTCATCATCAAAGACTTTTTATCCAGACCACTAATACCAAATTAAAGCAGGGCAAAACCGTACACACCACTTTGGGTGTGATTGATTCTCAGCTGTCAAAATCAAAATCAGTCGTTACTTGGGTGTGCTTTTGAATACATACCAAAAAAATGCCGTCTTGCATGATAAAACTGTGCCGAAATCACTCGAGGCACAAATCACAGAAGCACACGATCACATTTCACTTGTAATTGGCCTTAATCATGTATTTTATAAGATTATTTTAATTATTTCTATTTGACGAAGAGTTAGAACCATTTCTCAATAAAAAGTTGACATGTCAAAATCAGTATTGGCACACGACATCTGAATAATTACCCGATTTCTTTTGGTATAGATTTCCAACAGATCCATGTCTAGCTGATCGTTGGATAAAAGTAGTTCGAAAAAGTCGAAATGAAGATTGGTGGAAACCTAATACTCGCTAAACAATATGTTCAGCGCATTTCTATAGAAAAGAACACACAGAACACAGAAGTGCAATTACTGATAATAGTTTTATTGTCAACTATAAACGTTCCACGCGCCCACTGTTTTCCCATTTTTAAGGTCATTTTTTTATCCTAAAATATGAAACATTATTTTGGTTTTGGGGTTCTAGCAAAGATCACAATCGCTAACGCTAACGCCTCACGCTAACTCCAAAAATGTATCGAAATAACATTCGCTACGGAAAAGTTAGCGATTTCCGAAATGTCATTTCAGTACATTTTGGAGTTAGCGTTTGGCGTTAGCTTGGTGTCTTTGCTAGACCCCCCTGTACCTACATAACTGTTGTTCTTTAATCCCTTTAACTTGGTAATATTGAAAAACTCGTGAGTTATTAAAAGAAATGTTGAATAAACTGCTGTTTTACTTAATTTGAATCCTTTTTATTAAATGATTGCATGAGCTATCTATAGACCTTTTTCTTGGCTATAGATAGTAGTATGATGGTAATTAATTTTATTATTTTATATTTTTTTAATGTAGGCGTTATATAATTTTTATATTTACATTTAGCTAGATTTTTATTTAGGTACCCGACTAAATCGGGTAATACTATTTATATGGTATGTTGAAAGAGGAACTGACATTAGAAGAAAAAAAATGTGCTCTATGGTTTGATTCATGTTCAAACAAGGTTAAGTATGGAGACTTCGGTTCTGGACCTATGTAATAGGGGGAATTCTGTGTTCATCATTATGAAATGTAATCGGAGTCTGGTAACCAGAGTTCCAGAAAATGCTCAACGTGTCACACGGTACATTTTTGATACACACGTTACGTGTGTATCAAAAATGCTAAAATAGGAATAGCCTTTGCCCGTTATAAAACAAATATAATAATTATGAAATGCCAAATGTGAAATATTGTGGACCCTAAAATGTTGAATCAACGTAACTAAATAATTAGAAAATGCTACTAATGCACTTATACTAACTAATTACTAATTATTTAAATAATTTTGCATTTTTCATTGAAATTTCTACACGTACTATTTTTTTTCTGGAAATTGTAGGAAAATACCACAGAATTCCCCCTATTACATTCCCCCTATAAAAAGTCTTTGGAAAATACGATCTTCTCACGTCAAAGGTACGATTCCCTAAAAAATAAAGTTGGCAACACTGACTATTGTTTTGTTTACATAATTTTACCAATGTACTCTGTGGTCTAAAATTCTAAATAAATGCTTTGTATTTATTTAAAAAAAATAATAGAAATTACCTCTCAGCTCTCAGTTTAGTTCAACAAGTTATACATACAGCCTGTATCTGTATTTGAAAATTTTGTTTTGAAAATTGAAAGCTGGAGAGTAGACAGGTTGTCTTATAGGTTAATATTACACAAAACCAACACAGCCATGGCTGCAGGAGGAGCCGTGTGTCGCTACGCCGCTGACTCTTCGAACGAGGTCAGTGAATGAAATCTTCAAAGTCGTACGCCCATGCCCCTTGTAAATTATTGAAGATACATCTTCAGACAACAGCCAGAATATGTCAACTGCACTGTCCTCTCCAATTAAGGGGATGGGTGATTATCAAAAAGTGCCTAAAAAAACATAATTTCTTCGGCGCAGTTTTTTTTTTACTTATTTTCAAAAATTAAATAACATACTTTGTAAAGGTCTCTAAGGCCTACATTTATGTGTTATTCGCCTCAAAATCTATCGAGCCGATTCGAAGTTTTAACGATTTTAAACTATATTTGGCCATAGAAATTAGACATGTACCAAAGAAATTAGAAAACGGACCAAACAAATTAGGAAACATGCCAAAGAACTTAGATTTGTTAACAATGGAATAAGAAATTACATTAAATACATTATTTTTTAGGTAAAAAAATATAGTAGGTGTACCTATTAAATAAAACAACTTATAATTTTTGTTTATTTGACATTATTTTAATTATCACATGTAATATCAATCTAGTATCATTTCGAGACGTTTATTATGCTGTTTCTATCTGTAGCAAAATTTCCAAAATGATTTCTGTTGCGTTTTCGTATTAATTTTTGATTTTTACCTGTCATCTTACAGACAAAATTTTCTTCGCAGCTTTTCTTTTATGGTAACTCTCTCTGTTTTGCTATAAAATCCGCATCTTCTGGGGCGCTCCTAATTCTTTCTAATCTCTTGTGCTCTTTTTTCTTTTTTGTTTTCTGCCTGTCTTCTCTCGTGTAGTTAATCGTAATCACTAACTTTGACATTATGTTATTTTGTGTATTTTGTTAGCTGACTTCTTTTTATGTTTTGCCATAGGAAGTAGTTTTTTTATTTACCTTGTGCTCTGAAACAAGGGTAATTAATATAGTATAAAAACAGTTCTACCAATATTTTATAGTCAGCCTGTACTTCCAGGTTTTATTATTTCACCAGCAGGATAGGTAAAGAAAGGCATAGCATAGCAATACATATGCATAATATACTATCTGACTTTGAATTGGTATATTATCCCGAAAGGGGGTAAATCTACACCCCAAGTTAGACAATGTATTGTAACGAGTTTTCTTAGCCCTCGTTACAGTGTTTGAAGGAATAATAAAACATTTAAAAATATTTCGACTTTTATTTAAAATTTGAATTTTGGCGCGTTATTTTTCTTGGTTATTCTGTGATCGATCGTTTTTCGATGCCGCTGTTGTGGTAGCGGAGCCGTCATATCTGCATTGGGAACTGTCAATGTCAGAGTCACGTCATCGAGATCTTCTTTTGACAGACTCACTTTTCTACGGCCCTCTGGACCGACATAATGCATTATTTCAATTTTGTTTAAATTCCATTTAATTAGTGGAATCATATGAGTTTTCCTCCTAGAATGGGTGGAAAACGCCTTCTAAACGGGCCAAGTGGGAGTTTTTGGCAATATTTCTTTATGATGGTGAGTATTTTCGAAGTTATTCCATTGAGGTGTGGTTGAACCGACATCTTCGTCGAGTCATATTTTTCAATATTTTCTTTGAATTGTTTCAGGTTTGACATCAGTTTTCTAAAGGCCACGTTTGGCATACTTGAACACTCTTTTAAATTCTTTTTGAAGAAAAACGGTGAGTTCCGATATATTTCGATGTTTAGGTTTTGGCCAGTAATTTTTATATTTTGTTTATGAACTTGGATTAATGGGTGCGTTGTTTTGTTGCAGCCTATGGCGTTTTTTTTTTTTTTTTTCGTACCAGTTTTTATTCTACGTATTTTTTTCCTGCAATTTTCCGATGAAATGATTCAGTGAAGACGTCTCATCGCGGAAGATTTGGCGGTCTTGGCAGCATCCGTGTGGTGGTTGATGAACCCTTGTGAAGACTCCCCGAGTGTCGCAGCTAAGATATTCTTTGTTTTGAAACCTTTTAAAATTTAAAAAAACAATTTATAATGATTTACTTCATTTTTTTTGAAACTAAAATCTTTCTAAAGAGTATGCGTCGTCGTTATCATATTGCTTAGCTTAAATTAGCTTAAAATTACCTAAATTAATTCTAGTAAACATTTGTCTATTTTAGTGTAGATTTAACTCAAAATTTAAAACCAGACTCCCCAATGAGATACCAAATTTAAAGTCACAATATAGAGTAAAGGACATTTTGGCATTTATATTCTCCCCGTCCCTGTGATTAATGGCCAAGGTCTCTGCGACTGACATATCCTGTGGTTTTGTTTGATGGTAAGTTGCTTCTGGCGCCCGGACCTTCTTTTCTTTTTTTTTATATTGAAGTGGATTTATCATCGATACCCTTTTGCCTCCCTTATACCTTATATAGATATATAAAGAAAAATAAAGATAAATAAATATTTTTTTTATATTTTTTTATTTTTTTTTAACATTACAGTATCTCCAACGACTTTTCTAAATTAATAGTTTTTCATTGAAGAAAAATGCCGTATATTGTTTAACGTTTACGATCGAAGATAGTCTTAGCGCAGCTGGGTGGTTGAACTTCGTCCTGGACCAAATGCATTATAAATGAATTTAATAACCTGTGTTTAGAAATGAATTTATAGTATTAGTAGTAGTCCATGGAGGTTTGAAACACGCAGTTTCAAGTAAGGCTGTCACAACTTTTTTTTTCTTTTATTTTGGCTGCACACTACTGTATTTAGCTAGTGTCAAGTATTGTAATTTTTCATCAATGTTAATAGAATATTTTACGTGAAGTCAAGTCTTAGTCATAGTCCAGTCTAAGTCAGGTAGTCATACTCCAGTCTCAGTCTTTACTAGAAGCTTCTATGGAATTTTGGAACCAACACCGAAAATCACGTTTCACCACATTATATCACTTGCCCACACTCATGCTCGTACTTCAGCACTAAATGCGTAAAACGCCACCAATTTTAAGCATTAACACTGGAAAACACAAGTTTTGAGAAATAATACAATGCAACGACGTGAACTTTTCCGCGTTCCCGCCAAAACTCCCAAGTGTCACAACTTTTGGGATATCATGGTCCCTGCCCCCCCCTTTCGGGAAAACATACCAATCCAAGGTCACCTTGTATATTATAATTATCACAGTTAAATTGATTAATTTAGTTATTGTACATAATGGCACAATAAATCTAACTAGATTATAACTGTCCAAAAAAATTACATATTAAATGGCGCCATTATACAAATTAGTGTCAGTTTAAAACAACATAAGCTTAGTGTAATAGACATTTGAATGCATTTAACGTTTTCTTAATGGTATTTACTGTTATTGATCTTATTTCTAATTTCTTTGTACTAACGCTAATTTCATTGGCGCAATATGCCAAAGAAATTAGAAATCATCAATGATTATTTATTTTCACAAACAGCTGATGTACGATTATAACCTTTTATTGCCATGTGCGCACTGGTTGACTGAGGAAATGTGCACAAAAATATGCAAGCATCAGAAACAAATAATAGCAAGACCATAACCATCGAAGAAATTAGGCACTTACCGGGCGAAACTCCGTTATGGGTTGGAAAAAAAAATATTTCTTCTCGCATTGTAACGAATGCGCACTTTTGCTCCTGGTGTTGAATAGCACGTGACTAAAGGGTGCGGAGAAGGTCGGCAATATGTCCCCATGGTCCTTTCAAGCAGAGTAGCTACACAGTTTCTGTGCGCCAAAGATATTAGTATTTTTACCTCGGACAAAATTGTTTGTGTTATAATTTAAATACAAAACCTAATAATGAATAGAAAACTTTTTTTTCAAATACCGTAAGTATTTGTCATCAATATGACATATATATTTTATTCTTATTCTTCTTTTATAAGCGAGTTTTTTCTGATAAACAAATACAGGTAAGTAATGGACGCGCCAAAGAACTTAGGATATTCATCTTCAAATAAATATTATCTCTTTCTTTTATATACATACACAGACTATTACTAATTCATTGCAAACACCTGTACGATACATTTTCGAAAAAAAAATACACAACTGTGGAAATCAAATGTTTTAATAGATTTGCAGGCTTAGCCGCTCCTCAATTGCGTCGTTTGATAATCACCCGGATGCCATATTCACTATGCTTGCCAGGTGTCTTGATAATCACAGTAGATTATATGCAGCAATGTTTGTTATGGCCAGCTGTGACACCTAACAATTTTAAAAAGGATTTTGAATGATTAATTTCTAGAATTTGTACACTCCAACATGCTGATATTATTATAAGTAAGGGATTACTGTACATAAATAATTAGTAAGTTGCGTTGTCACCAGAATGAAGAGGCGAGCTGTGAGGAGGCGGGCGCGCTGCACGAGAGGCTCGTTGCATATGTGCACACACTTGCTCATGTGAGTTTTTTAGGGCGCTGCTTGAACACTGATACATAATTATTTGACTCTGGAATAGCAATATTATTATATTTGATATAACTTTTGGTTTGCTTAATACTAGGGATGTGCCGAATGTAATTATTTGGCATACCAAATATTCATCATGTTTTTTCATGTTTGGTATTTTGCTGAATATTTGGCATCCTTCCTATTAAATCCATGTTCAGCGTATTCCTACTTATTTATTACCTATTATTATTTATTTGCATGATGGGGAAAAGCTATCTGATAAAGTAAGGACAGAAATAATTAAAAAACATACTAGAACCAAAGATGTTTCGATTACTATAAAATCGTTAAAATGGAGATAGGTCACATAATAAGAGGAACAGACAAATGGTGCAAAACAATGATGTATTGGTACCCAAGTGACAGGAAAAGAAAATGGGGCAGACCATTTAAAAGGTGGGCCAATGATGTTAGAATGGTGGCTACTGGCACCTGGACCAGGACTGCAGGTGACAGAGAATTGTGGAAGTAGCTGGAGGAGACCTTTGTCAAAGAAAGACAAACAGACAAAGTTGTCGAGGCAAATTAATCAACCATTAATGGATTAACTTATCTTGTCTATCCTATCTTATCTATTATATTATTTATTTATTACATAAAAAAAAATTACTGGGAAAACAAACAGCTTAAAAACTTAGCTGTGGGATATAATTTACAAATGTTTGTGATATCATAGTATTCTATCGGCAAATCTCATCCGATGGGTGGGAGAAGCGATGACTCAGAGTTCGTTAGATAAAAAAATAAAACAATATAAAAGCGGTGCGCGCAGGGGTCCCGGCGCGGAGTGTGGGGCGAGCACTCGTACGCGCGCGGGGCGGGGGCGGGGGCGGGGGCGGGGCGCGTGCGCGCGCTGCTCGCCCCGCGCGCGCCCTCCCCGCCCCCCGCGCTGCTGGACGTGGAGCGCGCGCCCTCCCCGCGGGCGCCGCCCCCCGCGCCGCGCTCCCCGCCGCCCCCGGGCTCGCCGCCGGCCGGCGCGCCCGGCGAGGAGGAGTGGGAGGCGCGCGTGGCGGCGCTGGCGCCCACCGCGGCGCACGCGCGGCTCGCGCACGCGGCCGCGGGCGCGCTGCGCGGGCTGCGGCTGGAGCGGTGTGCGGGCGGGGGCGGGGGCGGGCAGCGCCGCGAGCAGGCGCGCGCGGCGGCGCGGCGGCTGCGGCGCGCGCTGGCGCCGCTGTGGGCGGGCGGCGCGGCGGGCTGGCTGCACGCCACGCTGCTGCAGCAGCTGCCGGGCGGCGCGCGCGCGCTGTACGAGGAGGCGGCGGCGGAGCTGGTGCGCGCGGTGCCGCGGCTGGCGGGCCGGCTGGGCGCGCGGCCGGCGCCGGCGGCCCCGGTGGGCGCGGGCGCGGCGGTGGGGCCCGAGGCGAGCCCGTGGCTGGTGTGGGTGAGCAGCGGGTGCGCGGCGCTGGACGCGCGCTGGGAGCCGCGGCTGGCGGCGCGGGTGCACACGCGCGTGCTGCGGGGCGCGGGGGGCGGCCCGCCGGCGGGGCGCGCGCCCCCGGAGCCCTGGTGCGCGGCGGCCGCGGGGGCCGTGCGCGCCGCGCTCACCGACGCGCTCGCCGAGGCCGGGTGAGTGACCATCTTCGTGTTTATTCTGATATTATATATATATTAGATGATGTTTCGATTAAGATGCATCTTGTTTCCATTTTATATTCCCGAGTTCATCCCAATGGTCATTGTAGAAATATTGTAGCGAGCGCGGCTCAACTGTATACCGTTTGACTTTTAAATCACACTCAGCAAAATCCCCCTCGTCCCTGCATCGATTACACCTACCGAGTAGAACAGCGAGACAGCAAAATGTCAGTGGGCCGAGACCCATTTATTTATTTATTTAACAGACAGTGCTGTGGCCGAGTGAGTCTACATACACATTTTTTAAAACTTCATGTGCGAGCAAAAATTCGCGGGTAAAAGACGTGTACGCATCGAGTAACAAGTTCTCGCCAAGTACGCGTGTTCAGACCAACCGAGTGAACGAATGAGACAGTGCGGAGAAGTAGGGGGTGTGTACTCGGGCTAGGAAATAGAACAGGGTTCAAGTGATTCTCTCGGCCGGTTGCTAAGTCGAGTGCTCGGCTAAGGGCACCGACTCGTCTCTCTACTCGGTAGGTGTCATCATCATCATCATCATTTTTGTGTAGGTATAATCGCGGTAGGTGTAATCGGGCTAAAAGAATAGGCATGATGACTAAAATTTGTTTTTGCATAATTTAATAATATTCCTCAAAAGATAAACATTTGTGAAATCAAACTCAAGTATTTCATTTTTCACTTTTTAGTTCGTACTAATAATTAGATTTCATTTTTCTATTTTGTTTGTTTATTTATTTTTTATTGTGATAAAAACGACAGAATCAATTACAATTACCACATAATATTTCATAGAGACTAAACAACCATGTCAAGATTATTAAATAAAAATAATAATATTTACACAATGGATTATTACTATTAGGTACAATAATGCAAAGAGTATAAAATTCACTATGCAATAATGTTGAATAATGTCAGAGTTAATAAATTATATTACAAAAATTATTCACTGTCACTACTGTCAGGATTACCCGTATTGCTCCATTGGTCACTTATGCTTTCACAATAAGCCATACTGCCGCAACAATGGTAGGCCACTTGTCATAAGAAAAGTCAAAATCAGTGTTGGCGTCACGGAGCGCATTAAGGTGGCGCAGAGGGCGAACAAGCGGTGACATCGCTCTAGCCCTCGTGCGACCGCTATCAATTGAGAAGAGTTTATGTTGTCCTCTGTCGCCACGCCTCTTTGACGGGACCTCGATTTTGTCTGGGACGAATAGCACACACAGTAAACTGTGTAAGAGCAAACAGTCTACAGAACCCCTCAGCACTTTGAGGCTAATGGTGAGCTGGTCAACCATCCTTCTCACCTCAAGAGAGTTAAAGCCTAAGTGCCCAAGCAGAAACTAGTTTGAGAGCTTTTAAACGCATGTTGTGTTCGCATCGAGTAGGTTGTTTGCTAGTGTTATTTTTTTTAATTAGTATATCGTTTATTAAGTAAGCAAGGCAATACAGCCAGTTTTGTGAAACATTAATAAAAAAAATATTTCTAAAAATGACAGTTACAAGCATTTTAAAAACCGGAATAGAAAGAGAGCACTGTCGTTCATAGTACCTCATTACTAAGCTGTCGTAGCTTTACATACAATATTTTTGGCATGTGACGTCACAAGTGGATTTTTCATAGTAACTGTGCAGGCGGCCTGTTTCGCGAGAAAGGGACAGGAGATGCCCCCTACAGAAACGTTAAACCTTATTACTCCGTGATTTATTTACCGATTTTACTTATTATTTCAATTACTGCATTCATTTTTAATTGTGTACACCCTTCTGGAAGTGAACACTGCATGCAAATAAAATATACCGGGTGTTGATTTGCATCCCTGCAATATTTACAAAGGTACATCTACTGCATTACTCACATATAAACAATAAACAACAAAACAAAAAAACAATAACAATAAACACAACATATAAACAATATGTGAGTAATTTTAGTGACCATGGAAGTTTAAAATCTTATATTACATCTACTGCACTTATAGAACAAGAATCAATAAAAAAATAAATACTTAAAAATTACTCTTTATAAAATAATAATTGTCCAAAAATAAAACCACAAGTGTGTGCGACCCTAATTAAAAACACAAGCTGTGTCGTGAAAATTTTGAAATCACCTCGTGTGCTAAGTTCCTTTCCCCACCGCACACGCACACAAAAGCCACCGCTTTTTTTTCAATTCGGCGGTGCGGCTTCCCAGGCTATTGTGCCGCCCTTTGTACGAGCCGACACCCGCTCGCCGCACCCCGCATACAGACTCCGCATCCATGCCGCTGCCACTGCCGCGCGCGACAGTAACAAACAGTATGGTCAACGTAGGCGATATATCACCATTTAGGCTACTCAGGACTAGGAACCGGCGACGTAAAAATCTGATTGGCGACTGGTCGCCTTTTAGGCTACCTCAGGACAAGTCATTTAAATTAGCCAAATCGTAAATAAACACCTTTCATAAAACTACCTTAAGATCTGTAGATTCTGTGAAATAATAAAAAAATAAATAAAAAATAAAAATGTTTATTTCAGGTTGTTCACCCATAGTGTTAGTACTTTAAACTTAAAATCTATTTTTTACATAAATAATAAATAAAATAAAAAAAATAAAAAATAATAAAAATTATAGCCACCTTAAGGTCTGAAATATCAATAAAGAAGAAAATTATGAAGATAGAATGTTGATGATATGACGTGAACATGACTAAAAAAATCTACAAAAAGTAATTTTATTGATTTTGTATTGTAAAAACTATGTAAATAAGGCGAATTTTGTGTAAAAGTAACTTGAACGACTGGCAAAAGTTAGTCGTTTTGTCAGCATAGTTCACAGTATAAATCATATCGCCTTAGCCTACCTATTATCTGTAATGTTAAAATCTTTAGTAAAAAACTGGCCAAAACTGGCAACGAATTAAAGAAAATCAATCAAAATTTGCCATTTCCCACCAACACAAAATAACGTTGACGAAAGCCTTGTCTTGTTATTGCTGGTGCCTTGTCACGTTATAGGTAGCTGGTGGACGAAACAATATTGAACAATACCCCATTCCAGAATCTTAGATATTTTATGTAAAAAATAAATGTCTCGAAAAGTTACAAGTGACGTGCCAGTTGTATAAAACATTATTCCCTTGTGATATTTTTTTAAATTTTGATTCTCAACAACTCAGCTGTTGGTTTGTATAGTTATTTTATGTTTATGTTTATTCAAAGACTTCCCACGGCCGCTTTTTGACTGGCGACAGATTTTCTGTTCTTGACAGCAACAAGGTCCTTGAGGTTGACAGACTGGCTGAAGATCCATTTAACAAACGAATTTCAGGATGAAATTACTGAAACTTAACAAAAATGGACCAAACATTCATACTAAAATTGTGCAAATGCAGAAGAACATTCGCGTTCGAGAGAGAAGGGACGGGATAGATATAGGAATAGGATGAATGGGTGAAGGTGAAGGCGAATTCATCGATTCATCCTTTTCCCTATCTTTTTACCCTCTTCCTTCTTTTTCCTATTATACTGAGATAAGGCGTAAAACTAATAAACCCTAGCCAAGACGGGCGGGTCAGCTATTAAAAAAGAAAGTTCGTCAAAAACTACTATTTTACTTCATTTTAACATTATAAAACGATATTTTAACGTTTGAGGCTTAGGCTACTTTTTTAGGCCTAAAATTCGGCTACTTTAGGCTACTTAAGCTGGGAAAAATTGCGAAATCAGTCCAGTCGCCGTTGGCAACACTGGTAACAAACAGCCAGTTGTGTGCGATAGTTGATACCGGCCGGTCGTGCCTGCGCGTGCGACCTACCGCGAGTCGTACGTGAACAGTGAAATGTTGTGTTGTTCCTGTCTCTCCCCATGTCTATCCGTTTCTTGTGGTGGGCCAGTGCCTTGGCCTTCACAACCTCCCGCCAGACCAAGCTTGCCTTGACACACGTAGTGAAAGACAATACAGTGAATAAAAATGTGCTTAACCTCTCGTTCTTCACTTATCATCGGAAATGATAAATCCTATAGTACGTAAGTAACTACCTACCATACATAATTTAACCAAATTCATTAGTAGTAGTTTACTGAACTGATGTCTAACTGTAGTTAAGCTGATTCTGTTTTCACTAGTTTGGCCTATATTCTTAGCGCAATTTAAAATGTTTTTACTTTTACGAACGTGGCTTTTTAACAACGAGAAATTACTAAAGTAGGTAGCTAGATAAAACCGGTACCAAGAATTTATTTTTTTCCGCGAATGAAATCCTGTGTCGAGTGTATGCGTGGCTGCGCGCCACGCCTGCCGCCTTCTCGAGTTGTTGCCGTGGGCCGTGGGGTCTTACTATTATGCTACAGGGGGCTACTTGCGTTTCATCATAAAAACGATTGATTTAATATTCGGCTTCTAATTAAACTTGGAATTTTAATTATTTATTAGATAATTCAGTGTATATTATACTAAAATGCACCCTACGAATGTGGAGACGATGCAAAACAACACCCGATATATTATGTGTTAGTACATTACGCTACAACAAGGTAAATTAAGAAAAAATTTATTAAAGAAGTGAGAAGAAGATTAGAAATTTTGTCAATTTTTGAATAATAACTCCCTAATTGAGGCCGTCGATGTATTGAATATGCCTAGATCATGGCAAATTTTGTTGTATGAAGACCACATACGATACATCGGCGAGTGTTGTCCGTAGTTAGTGCGACAAGAGGGAAGCCCGAATGTTCTTCTGTTCTGGAGACGGCTGCTTTTTTTAATCTTTATGAAAGTAATATTTACTTGTTAATTTTGAATAGTAGTCATCATGCCTATTAGAAGTTTGATGCGCGGCGCGCGATGGTGGCGGAGTAGCGAGCTCGGGGGGGGCGGTGCCGTGAGGTGTGCGTGTGCGCGCGGTCAGCGGGTCTAGCAGAGATACCAACCACTTACGCTAACGCCTCACGCTAACTCCAGAATGTATTGAAATGACATTCGCTGCGGAAAAGTTAGCGATTACTGATATGTCATTTCAGTACATTTTGGAGTTAGCGTGAGGCGTTAGCGTTAGCGATTGTGATTTTTGCCACCCCCCCCAGGTCCCGTGCGGTGTAGTGAGGTGCGGTGTGCGGTAGGTCCCGCGCGGTGTAGTGAGGTGCGGTGTGCGGTAGGTCCCGCGCGGTGTAGTGAGGTGCGGTGTGCGGTAGGTCCCGCGCGGTGTAGTGAGGTGCGGTGTGCGGTAGGTCCCGCGCGGTGTAGTGAGGTGCGGTGTGCGGTAGGTCCCGCGCGGTGTAGTGAGGTGCGGTGTGCGGTAGGTCCCGCGCGGTGTAGTGAGGTGCGGTGTGCGGTAGGTCCCGCGCGGTGTAGTGAGGTGCGGTGTGCGGTAGGTCCCGCGCGGTGTAGTGAGGTGCGGTGTGCGGTAGGTCCCGCGCGGTGTAGTGAGGTGCGGTGTGCGGTAGGTCCCGCGCGGTGTAGTGAGGTGCGGTGTGCGGTAGGTCCCGCGCGGTGTAGTGAGGTGCGGTGTGCGGTAGGTCCCGCGCGGTGTAGTGAGGTGCGGTGTGCGGTAGGTCCCGCGCGGTGTAGTGAGGTGCGGTGTGCGGTAGGTCCCGCGCGGTGTAGTGAGGTGCGGTGTGCGGTAGGTCCCGCGCGGTGTAGTGAGGTGCGGTGTGCGGTAGGTCCCGCGCGGTGTAGTGAGGTGCGGTGTGCGGTAGGTCCCGCGCGGTGTAGTGAGGTGCGGTGTGCGGCAGGTCCCGCGCGGTGGTGCTGGGCGGCGCGGGCGCGGGCGCGGGCGTGGCGCTGGTGCTGGCGCGCGGCGCGGGGGGCGCGGGGGGCGCGGCGGGCGGCGTGCGGGGCGCGGTGCTGGTGGCGCCCCCGCTGCTGACGGCGGAGGGCGCGCGGGACGCGCGGGAGGACGCGCTGCACGCGTGCCGGCTGCCGCTGCTGCTGGTGGTGCCCACGGGCGCGGCCGACGTGTCGCGAGCCATCGCCAACAACGTGGCGGGGGCGTGTCAGGCGCGGGCGCGGGCGCCGGGCGCGCGGCGCCTGCTGGAGGTGCGCGGCGCGGACGGCACGCTGCGGCTGCCGCGCCGCCTGCGCCGCCGGCACAACCTCACCGGGGACGCGCTCGACGCCGCGCTAGTGGTACGTTGCTATTACATTTCATATTTCATATTCATTTATTGTGCTCACATATAATACAGACTATATATTTAACAGTAGCTTGTCTTAAGGATCAATATATGAGCCCTGCAAGGGCGCTGCACATTTTAGTACATTTTGAGTGGTTTCTAAATTAATAAAAGTTATGTTGTTACATGTCAATAATCCTATTCCTATTTAATTCTAATTGTATTATTTACGTCAAATCTAATTACTATTATTATTATTATTATTATTATCATTAAATTAATAATAGTCAGGAGCTTACAACATTTAAAAAGATTATTATTAATATATACTATCTACACTTCACATCCTATTCCTTCATGCGCAGGATCACACTCCACATTATAACACCTAGTACCTATCATACTATCCATATACCACAAGTTTAAATATATCTACGTATTAACTATCAAATAAATTATCCGAATTAAATACATCTATGCGTCTATTTTATCATTTTTAAACTCTTGTACAGAGTAATACGCTTTATTTATTAGGAATGACTTTAACTTGTTAGAAAATATATGATTGTTATTCGCTAACTATTGATTCCGGGAGCTTATTATAAATTATTATAAGTCTATGGTAAGGACTATTCCCCACAGCCTTCAATGTAGTTACAGGTAATACTAGCTTATCTTTATTTCGTCGGTTATATTGCGGGTTGATTTCTATATTAGATTTGAAAAGGTTTCTATATTTTCGTACAAACAGGGCCATTTGTAAGATATATATATACATGGCGGGGTAAGGATATTTCGTTTCATAAAATGTGGCTTACAACTTTCCCGCTGCTGGATGTTTACTAGAATTCTGAGACACTTTTTTTGCAGAATGAACAAGTCATTGAAATCTGTACTTTCACCCCACAAAATGATGCCATAGTTGAGCCAGGCATACGCGTAAGCATAGTAGGCTGAGAGGGCAGTTTCGTAATTTGTGTTGATTTTTAATACTCCCAAAGCATATATAAACCTGCTTAATTTAGATTTAATACTCTCTATATGGTACATTTCTAAATAAATTTATTGTTTTTTTTATTGTAAGTTCACAAAATAGCAATACTTAGACTGTATAACAAGCCAACTAAAATAATAATAAAAATAACAAGGTACTTAATTTAAATTCCAAAACCAAACAATGTGAGAACTAAATATTAAAAACAAAAAGGACAGAAATCTGACAGATGTTTACCTACTTGATAACAATAATAAGAACATTCCCAGAGCACATTGTATCCCAGGACCGTCAACATACACATGTTTTGCAATCTTCAGCGCTTATACAGGGTGTAATTGAATTCTTCTTCTTCTTCTTAGCGAGTCGATGGCAAATGTAGTTACCTATATAGTTGCGGCCCAGAACCTGGCTACGTCAACTGCATTGCTGGTGGCATCCATAAGGTCCTGCATAGAGCAAGTGGCGGGACATATAGGACACGTTGTTAGGTGGGTCATGGTTTGAGCCGCTCCGCACAAACATTAGTGGTTGGGGTCTGCCGAGAATCCCCATTTAGACATGTTGTCCTTGCTGCGGCCAACCTGAGTCCGAAGTCGGTTTAGAGACTTCCAGGTCGACCACGGTTCTTCATGACCTGGTGGGAGGTTCTCAGCAGGTTCGATGAATGGCTGTGGAAGGGACACTCTCTCACGCCACAGGCGGCATCTGGCTGTTAAGGGATCGGAGGCTAAGGGCTTTACACTTTTGGTGAAGCTGGTGCGGCTTTTCAGCCTTTGTGGCACAGGGATGTGATCGTGCAGTGGGTGTCGAGTGTCGCGCTCTTTTTTTAACATTTCGTTGGAGCTTGATTCATTAGCATCCTTTGATACTAGATACCTACTCCTGATACCGGTCACGTGTGGACCAAAATTTTTGAATTCTAACACATTGGTTTGGTAATACGTCGTGACGGGCCCGATGGCTCAGTTGGTAGTATCCCTGCCTTCTGAACTGAGGGCTGTGGGTTCGATTCCCACCCAGGACAAACATTTGTGTGATGATCATAGATGTTTGTTCTGCGTCTGGGTGTTATATTGTATTCTATGTATGTATTTACAAACAAAAAAAGTATCTAAGTATTATATCAGTTATCTGGTTCCCATAGTACAAGCTATGCTTAGTTTGGGGCTAGATGGCGCGGTGTGAAATGTCCTCACATTTATTATTATTATTATTATTAATAATAATAACTCCAAAAAATGGAATAACTTACTTTATCAAATGTTACAATACAAAATTTAATTAATAATGAGTTACTGTTGTTAATTAGTAGGTACATACAAGGTATAAAAACGTTTAAATGTATCAAAATCATCCTTGCCTACTGCGTTAGGCGCCGAGGCAATCTTTCATAATTTCATTAAAAATTATTTCATTTACACACTTTACTCTTTAATAATCATCTATAAATGATGTACTATCGTGGGCTCAATTTATGCTAAAGAATTAAATTACATCCTGTGTATAACTTATGGATGGAATATTTTATAAAATATTTTATAATGAATGCAGTGTTCACTTCCAGAAAGATGTACACAATCTCTAAGAAAGTAACATAGATTTAATGCCATAAACGTTTCCATGTGTAATGCCTAGTATAGTGAACCAAATACAAAAAAATAGATTACGTCACACGTAATAGTGACGTCACGAGTAGATTTTTCATAGTAACCATGGGGGCGCTCTGTTTCGTAAAAAAGGGATAGGAGATGCCTCCTGTAGAAACTTTAAAATCTTATTACTCCGTGATTTAATTACCGATTTTACTTATTTTTTTAACTATTGCATGCATTTTTATCTTCTTTATGAAAGTAATATTTTTATGTGCCCCCGGTGTGTGCCCTCGGTAACCTCGGTGTATGCCCGCGGTAACCTCGGTGTATGCCCGTGGTAATCCCGGTGTATGCCCGCGGTAACCCCGGTGTTTGCCCGCGGTAACCCCGGTGTATGCCCGCGGTAATCCCGGTGTATGCCCGCGGTAACCCCGGTGCATGCCCGCGGTAACCCCGGTGCATGCCCGCGGTAACCCCGGTTCATGCCCGCGGTAGCCCCGGTGCATGCCCGCGGTAGCCCCGGGGCATGCCCGCGGTAGCCCCGGTGCATGCCCGCGGTAGCCCCGGTGCATGCCCGCGGTAACCCCGGTGCATGCCCGCGGTAACCCCGGTGCATGCCCGCGGTAACCCCGGTGCATGCCCGCGGTAGCCCCGGTGCATGCCCGCGGTAGCCCCGGTGCATGCCCGCGGTAACCCCGGTGCATGCCCGCGGTAACCCCGGTGCATGCCCGCGGTAACCCCGGTGCATGCCCGCGGTAACCCCGGTGCATGCCCGCGGTAACCCCGGTGCATGCCCGCGGTAACCCCGGTGCATGCCCGCGGTAACGGAGTATGTGCAGGAGGAGTGCGTGCAGTGGGCGCTGGAGCGCGCGGAGCAGGAGGAGGCTCCCCCCGCGCCCCCCGACCGCCGCGCGCCCCTCCCCGCGCCCATCACTGAGATCGGTAACTATGCCCTCCTGTCGTACCGCAAACGGTAGATACAATTTCCCCTCTTTTTCCTCTGTAAAAGACAATTTCCTCTACCATCTGTAGCTGTAGGTATGTACTGTCGTCCTTCTCTTCTCTTTTTATAAAACGGAATAGCGTTTGTTAACACTTACAGCCTACAGTATCAAGACATAGTAGTCCAATGACCTTTGTGCTGCCGCCTACTATGTACAAATTGCACTAACCCCCCTCCCCCCTCCCCCCCCGGCCGCAGACCTGTCGCTGGAGGAGGAGTACTCGCACCTCCCCCCCGCGGCGCCCCCCGCCCCCGCGCCGGCGCTCCCCCTCACACCGTCGCCAGTCAAGTGAGTACATGTTTATATTTTTGCTTGCATTCTAACTTTCATTCATCATTAACAGCGTGAAGACGTCCACTGCTGAACATGGGTTTCCCCCAGGGAGTGCCACCTTGAGCTGTTCGCCTCCTGCATCCATCGGCTCCCCGCGGTTTTCACCAGATCGTGGTCTACCTTGTCCACTAGGTGGACCTGCCTACGATGTGACTTCCGGTTCTCGGTCGCCACTCGAGAACCTTTCTTCCCCACCGGTTGTCAGTTCTACGAACGATGTGGCCTACCTATTGCTAATTATTTTTAAATAATAGTAATTCATTATAAATACTAAAATGACTGGCTCAAAAGCTTTGTAAAACGTTTTGTTTCAGAAAACGTGCGCTGGAATCAGTAGGTAAGTTTTAAAATACCGTTATAACTTTTTTTAATTTGTGCTAGTTTACCATCAGCTAATAGTTTCAACCGCATTGTATATAGAAAACCTAAAGAACAAATAAACAATAAAAAATAGTGCAAGTTAAGAATGTGGTCCGTGTTGCAGACGGAGGGCGCATGGTGTCCCGCGGGCCGGGGGGCACGCCGCTCGCGCTGCTCCCCCCGCGGCGGGGCCCCCCGGGGGGCGCGGGCCCCCGGGGGGGCGCGGGCCCCCGGGGGGGCGCGGGCCCCCGGGGGGGCGCGCTCGGGGCGGCCGACATCATGCAGCTGCCCATCGTGTTCGCGGATGACGAGCGCGCGCTCCGAGGTGCGGGAACCTGCACAACTACATGCAACCCCCATCCCCACCCTGTATTATGGCAAAAGTACAACAGCAGTACAGTGCCAAAAATCCTGTCTATAAAATCACTTTGTTTGCCTAAACGTTTCCCCTGAAGTATTCCCAGAACGGTATGCGGTCTCGGCTCTTGGCTTGCGTAGTGACGGTGTCCTGTTGTTCGCAGATTCGAGTCCTGGCAGCCCGCTCACCGTCACCAGCGGGAAGGCCAAGGTATGTATCGTCACTACCGTCGCACTCGCTATACAAGCGAAGGATGGAACGATGTACATAATAATATACTCAAGTATAGGAAAATTAACAACAGTTCAAAAAGTTCCTGGATTGCTTAGATCCGCAGCACCGGAAATTAAGGGGGCTTGGGACCCTCGTACACAATCGTTATACTTAAGGAAAATATATTAATATTTTTATTGCATAAAAACATGCCGTGAAACCAAAAATTAAATATTTCAGAAATGGCAGAGGTACAAGGATTTGATAATACAGGATTAGAAAGTGACAGCTCAAAAACGCGGTGCTGTCGGAAATTTTTACATAGTATCTTATTACTAAGCTGCGGTATCTCTACGTATCAACAATCTTGTGACTTCACATGCAAGGAGCGGTGCCATACAGGCCATACAATCTCCGTTTTGCAAGAAAGGGACAGGCGATGCTCCCACTAAAACTTTTAACCTCCTTGTTTTTACAATTATTAATAAATGAATTATTAACCTACTCTTAAGAAAATTATTATATGGTTTAAGATCTTTATTTCTTTAAAGAATGTAAAAAAATATAATTTCTTGTTAGTTTTGAGTAGTGTGTAATTAAATAGCCTATTGCCCTTGTATAGTCCTTTGTTTGCACGACTGACGCCATTTGCATTCCGTTTCCAGCGCGGTGGGGGTGGGGGGGAGAGCTCGGGGTCCGTCAAGTTCACGCGCGTTATCCTCGCCAAGCGGGGGGCGCGCGGGGGCCCCGTGCTGGGGGAGGCCCCGCGCGGGGGACTCGTCGCCGCCGTGGGGGCGCGCGGAGGGCCGGGGGGCGCGCCGCGCGGGGGGCCGAGGGGCGGGCTGGTGCCCGGGGGGGCGCGCGGGGGCCCGCGCCGCCTGCTGCTGCGCCGCGGCGTGCGCGTCCTCACCCGCCCACCCGCGCCCCCGCCGCCACCGCCCGCCCACTGACCACACACCACGCTCGCGCTATTACTTACACAAGGGACCGCACACTTCTTTTATCCCACTTTTCCTGCCATGTCATAAGACACCTGCCAGGTCTCGTGTCAAGTGTAATCGGTTGCACTCATTTGTTTTGGCCACAGATCACAAAACCGTTGTGCCTTATACTAACTGTGACATCAGCTATTCAGCTAAACACTACATAACAATTGAACTCTTAACAAAGTATCTTGAAATTCCAGAGTTGTTTGTGAGGTTAAGTTGCCACTCTCTGCCTGTTAAGGCAAGTCCTCCCTAGGTAGACGTAATTTGTGATATGACAACTCTCGAGCCGTCAACTAAGAAATGAATTATATGTATTTCGTATTCCTGAATCTTGATAGTAGTAATAAGTGAAAATAAGTGAATAAGTTAAGGTGTTACCAAATAAACTGTACCTACAATATGAATGATTGGTTATTGTCATTAAACAAAGTTATAGATAAAAGTGTTTTATTTCCAATGTTTTGTCTAATTACCTACAGACAGCATTTTGGTAAGTACTTTATTATAATTATAAAAATACCCACCAAATAATAAAACGATACCTGTTAAGGGTGTATGCATGGAGCTAATAAAAAAAGAAGGAGGGCATCCCGTCTGATCCCAAACTGAAGTACCCTTAGGATGCCGGAGCGCTTCGTACGTACGAGCGGGCACGCACACACTCACATCATAGGAAGACGGCCGCCCGCCAGTATTGCTCCGGACCTCACACAAGACGCTGTCAACGTGACGGAAAAAAAAACCAAAAATGCCGTCCTGCGTTGTAAAAAATTGTCGAAATAATAGTAGTTTAATTAAAAAAAGTCAGGGGATCACTTTTCACAAGTAAGCTTGTTATTATTCCACTGATTTCTTCACTTTTTAATGAAATTATTTAGATGCAATCAATACACAAAACCAACCGGTGCTGCCAGCAATCAAACTTGCAATTTACCCGATAGTGTGGGAGAATGACCAAATTGTGTTCGAATACAACTTTATTCACATAATATTGATTATAATTGAGACCTGACTATAATGCCGATGCATTTTGTGATTACGAATGTGCATGTTTTGTCCTTTTCTTGAATGAATATTTTACCGGTAGTGTACCTACTAAGTCGTGCATATTTGGGCAGGTCTCTAGGATGTAAAAAATTAAAGTAGGTATAAATACGAATGATGTGTTCATAAAACGTATTAGGCAACATATGGCTAGGCCCTGGCTATGAATCTTTATGCCAAATAAACAGTTTTATTAACATATATGTATTTAGATAGCACTATATAAACGCCTCCCGAAAAAACAAGGTCACTGTAATGGTTTTTATTAGAGATGCGCCGAACATGGATTTTTGAACCGAACCGAAAAACGAACATTATTCGGTCCAGAGCTTACCGAACCGAATATTCGGCCGAACAATTAGGTTCATTTTATTTTACATGAATTTTCCCGTACATTCAGTCGCTATGAAACTTCAACAAAGGTTCCACTGCAATGGAAACAATTTTTATTCCACTATTTTTTGTGAAAAACCTATTTTTATGAAAATTTTCTATGAAATGAATTAAAGTGTATGTATGTAATTAATTTAAAAAAAAAAAACCCAAACAAAATAAACACATAAAAAATAGAATTCTTAGAAACAAGCGAAACGTTGTATTTAGCGCAATTTTGTATTGTAAATGCAATTACTTACATAAAAAAGATTATTCAAATTAGATATTGGACCAAATCGCACGCTCTATAGGTCGGTAGTGCCCGTTAAGCACAACATATAAGTTTTCTGGTGACCAAGCGTTTAGTGCCTAGATAAATCATGTTATCAGTATCTAGAAAAACGATTAAAAAGTGCTAAGTGTTCTGATTATTTACGAATGAGTTCCCATAAAAGATAATTATGGAAGTATTTAGCGGAAAGTATTAAAAAAATATTCGGTAATCATTCGGCACTTTTACTGAATATTCGGTATACCGAATAATTACCAAATATTCGGCGCATCCCTAGTTTTTATTCATCGTAATATATGGTACCTGAAAGATAGTCCACGCGGCGAAGCCGCGGGGCATAAACTAGTAGTTTTTATAAAAATCAAATGGGACAAATCTTGAGGTATGAAAAATAAATAAGACATGAAAATATGACTTTGACTTGCTCGTGTAGCTTTTTGGACATATACCTATATAAGGTACAAAACGTCAATCACGCCGACTTCGGAAGTTTTTTTTATCGGATTCGGGTAATTTTCCCCACATGGCAATCCCTTAAATTTGACACACATATTTATGTATCCGCCATTTTGTACTTCAGTTCGATGTCAATCAAAACTCAATCCTTCTTTTTTTTATTTCATCCATGGGTGTATGTATCAGAGTAATTAGATTAAGATGTATATTCACTACTGACAATATTTAACACATGTACTGTTTGTTTCTATATAAATAAATAAAATAAATAATAAACGATTTATCAATTAAGCAAAAGGTTAAAATTCTACTAAATTCTAACCAGCAATGGTCAAAATTTACCATTTCTCTTTGAACGCGGGCTAGCCATTTCTATTTAATTTAAATATTTAATTATGAATGAAAAATTTATTAATAGCGTATTAGCTACATGTGTAACACATAAATACAACATTGTCATTAATATTAATTTGCGTAAAATAGTATAATTGTAATTTAAAAAATTCTTCTAGTTCATAACATGGTCGTTCAACAAGCCACAGTTTCAATTTACTTTTAAAAGTGTTGATGGAGGCTGTATTCACTGTATTCGTCGGGTATTTTATTGTAAATCAAAGCACCCGCCACACACACCGACATTTCGGATTTTTTTAGCCCATGCGTTTTTGTTTTTAATTTGTGCTTGTTTCGTGTACAGTACTTCTGATGTGCTCCAAGCTGCTCGAACATGTGCTTATTTGTGTGTACGAAAACCGCGACTTGGAACACATACATGTTAGTGAGGGTGAGTATGGGTTCTGTTTTTATTTATTAATTTTCAACTTTTATTATGAATCAAAAAACCCACCTTAAGTGGAATACTTGCCAGTCGAAGTACAACGCCCGCGTATTCAACAGCGGGCGTCTACAGTGAGGTGATGGTGAACATGGTAAGATTGTTATCATTAATTGAAGTTTTAGATACAATTTTATGTGGTGATTATGATAAAATAATGATTGTAATGTTTCAGGTGGGAAGTCGTTCCTGGCAGTCTCCCCGCTACAAACAAACTGCCCAACCACTGGTACGCCAGCTCCTCGGGTACCTATCTGTCATATTTGCTCATGTTTATCGAAGGATGTTGAAAAAGGTAGATTTCCTTCCGTTCCGCCTTCCGTATGATAAGCACTGTGTGGGAGGTCTATGTTCAGTAGTGGATGACTTCCGGGGCCCGAAGTTTGCTATTTCAATTATCATAATGGTTCATGAATGGTACCATATAATGACAGATTTTGACACTAATGGTAGTCTAATTATGGATTGTAGACTACCATTAGTGTCAAAATCTATAATCATGGCACGAATCATGGACCATTATGACACAATTGAAATAGCAGACTTTATGCCCAGGGGGTCTAGCAAAGATACCAACCACTAACGCTAACGCCAAACGCTAACTCCAAAACTGTATTGAAATGACATTAGCTGTGGAAAAGTAAGCGATTTCCGAAATGTCATCCTAGTACATTTTGGAGTTAGCGTTTGGCGTTAGCGTTAGTGGTTGGTTTCTTTGCTAGACCCCCAGGGGGTCTAGCAATGATACCAACCACTAACGTTAACGCCTCACGCTAACTCCAAAAATGTTTTGAAATGACATTCGCTGCGGAAAGTTAGCGATTTCAGAAATGTCATTTCAATACATTTTTGGAGTAGCATGAGGCGTTAGCGTTAGTGGTTGGTATCTTTGCTAGATCCCAAGATCATGTGATGTGATGCCGTCAAGCCACAAGACTGCGGACCATCAACATAGAATCATATGGACGGCGGACATTCACAAAACGCCTGTCCATTTTCTGTTGGTGTGAGTATTTAAATATGCATTAGTATGCGTGAGTAGGGAAGTGACCCCTATTACACAATATATCGATATATAATAAACCTAACCAAACAGTGCTGCAGAATTTCGATACTTTTTAGTTTTAATATAATTAAGAAAATTAGATATTCGTAGAACCAGAAGACGCAGCTTAGGCCGGCCCCCACTTGGTGGACCGACGATCTGGTGAAAACTACGGGGAGCTGATTGATGCAGGAGGCGAGTGGCCGCTCAAGGTGGCACTCTATGGGGAAGGCCTATGTTCAGCAGTTGACGTCTTCAGGCTGTTAATGATGATGATGACCCTAGTCATCATAAAAGTATATTGAAACATTGTATGAAATAACGTTTGTAAGTAACATTTTAATATGTGTGTTGCCAGTGATGACTTATGGAACTGAGACGTGGTCTCTAACTGTTGGCCTCATTACTAAGCTCAAAGTCGCGCAACGAGCTATGGAGAGAGCAATGCTCGGTGTTTCCCTGCGAGATAAGATCCGAAATGAGGAGATCCGCAGAAGAACTAAAGTGACCGATGTGGCTCTTAGGATTAACAAGTTGAAATGGCAATGGGCAGGCCACATCGCTCGTAGAGCTGACAACCGATGGGAAGAAAGGTTTTCGAGTGGCGACCACGAACTGAAAGACGCAGCGTAGGCCGGCCCCCCACTAGGTGGACCGACGACCTGGTGAAAGCCGCGGGGAGCCGATGGATGCAGGAGGCGAGCAGCCGCTCTAAGTGGCGCTCCCTGGGGGAGGCCTATGATCAGCAGTGGACGTCTTCAGGCTGTTCAAATAACATAGTTCCATAATAGTTAGTTTTTATTTTACATTCGCGTTTTCTTATTCTATTCATTAAAATGATGGTTAAATTTGTAAAAAGGGTTCCGTACCATTATCTATAAAAACGAGCAAAAAATAACGTTTGTTGTATTGAAGCCCCTATATTTATTTTAGGGAAAAATATAGGGGAAAAGGATGAATGGATGGGACGGATGCGCCTGTCTCCCTTCGCCGTCCCATCTATTCATCCTTTTCCCCTATATTTTTCACTTTTGTGTCTCTCTTACCCATAAACAGGGTAAGGCATAAAACTAATAAACCCGTGCAAAACCGGGGCGGGTCAGCTAGTTTATTATTAATTTCATAACTCATATTGAAGCCAGACGACACTGGCCTACCTATTGTATTTTATAAAAGTAGGTTAGGTGCCTATTTTTAAATTGCCAGATTTACACCTACTTTTTCATTCTGTTTGCACTTTGATCTAAATCCATTCAGCCACTTTTAAGGAAAGAGATTTTCTACTTTTTAATCTCCCCAAAACCAAAGTAATTTTGTGCAAATGTATGAAGATTTACGAATATCGACAAAATGTAATGGACAGTGTAGGTACATCTCTATTCGAGAGGCGTAAAATCGCCCATCCCAAAAATATCAATTAAAGCATTAAATCTTTCAGTAATTGCAATCGCATGGTAATTATACGGTGGAAAAAACGTATATACTTAATATGAAATGCATATTTACTTCGAAACTTCGATGTTTAACATAAAAATAGTCAGTAAACTTTAACGTATAAAATGATGATTCTGGTTTTCCTTCGACTCCTCGGGTTACTCTTGATGCACAAAACACAGCACAACACGACACAATTTCACTATTGATACAATATTTAGCCCTAATAACAATATAATCACTAAATTTTCACGTTTTATGCTCTCGCATTTAATTTCATGACACACCAAACTGTCAGAACATGACACGCGGTATCGGTAAGGCGACGTTGCCGTACCGACATTCGCTTTCTCGCATACTCTATGCGACGATTCGTGTATTAGACAGAGATACAAGACAGTATGTTTACACGAAGGATGCGGAGCGGCAACGCCGCATTGGCAGATTTTGGCTCTCCATAGACCTCCATGCTGCGGACTCACGTAGTTTGACGGTTCATAATTTAAAAATGAATACCTCAAATCCTCGAGCTTAGTATGACTATACAGGATGTAATTTAATTCATTAGCATCACAGAGCTATGAAACAAATGACACTTCGCCTATATATAAGAGACGAAATCAATCATATTATTGCTGCTGAACTTCGGTATGGGGTACTCCTCTGTGTCAGTTTGACATTATAGGGTAATTTCGCTAGTTTCCGACCACTTAGTGGAGTTGTCAAGTTGCATAATAAAATGTACCAGTATCATTTTTTGACTTGATGCTACTAAGCTACGTTTCAAATATTATACTCTATATTTTTATCAGATTATCAATCATTTTTTAAAATAACCCACCTTTTTATAAATATCTAAACCAAAGGCTAATAGTAACTATTTTGCTAGTTTTCGATCACTAAATTATGTTTACGACCACTTTTTCGCTAGTTTCCTACCACTATAAATTGAAAGACGTAGGTGTCTGACTGCCTGTGGTAAATAAATGATAGAAACAATGATCAGAAAGGCTTCTTTAGATCCTCTGTCTTGTATTTTCATGATTTCTCCAGCTTTGAGGCACTTACTCATATAAAAAAAGCATGACCTTTTTTCTTACTGAGACCGCCAAAAATTATTTAAGGATATGGCTGAAAAATTCAGCTATAACAAAAAAAATATTGGGTAACGTAGTTTATAAACATAGTTATGTTTACAAACTAAATACGCTACTTTTTTTGTAATAAAGGCAGCCCACATTACACCCTGGGCGAGAAATATTCAATGATGGTTCGATCAGTTGGTCTCGCCTATTTTGCGACCACCAGCATTAATCTTTTTTTTTAATCGTGTCTGGTTTAATTAGTTAAACTTACAAAGTAATCGACTATTTATGTACGTTCGTGGGGCCACAAATGGGGTCCGACTGAAAATCAGTAATTAAGGTCTTTAGGACCTTAATTGTATGCTGAGTCGGGGCCCATTCGTGACACCACGCAGCATTGCACTGCTTCTGTTTGTGTGTATATTGTTTTGTAATGTCATTTATGTAGTGTAATGTTGTGTGTGTTACTGTCACGATTAAATGTATTTTCTTTCTTTTCTTTCTTTCTTTCTTTCTTTTTATATGTAAATAAATACGTATTTATAATGTTTTTGATATAGTTTGCCTTTGCGGTCGAATAGCATTTTTCTGCAGCTGGATTAGTTTTCGACCACGAGTGATTTTGGGTATCTGTAGTTTTTATACCAGATGGTGGATAAACGTGGTCGAAAACTGGCAGTTAAAATGTATGTGCTTTTAAGCTTCAAAGCTTTAAAATAGAATTGGGGATTTCTCGTATAATATTTGAACCTATTTGGACATAATTGTGTAGGCATAATATATTTTAGAGATGTGTTCACCGCAAGCTTTTTATTTTTTGTATTTTTTCATCAAATGTACATTAAACGGTCGGATATAGGAAGTGGTCGCAAAACCAGCAAACTTACCCTATGGCAGAAGTACCGATAGTGATGTAATGCGTTGGTTAACCTTATAATTATCGATATTATCGAATTGTTATGGGCGGCCGTATTGCTTAACATCAGGTGAACGACTAGCTCGTCACATCATTCATTCTCATAAAAAAAAAATACATCGATAGTTTCTATTATGCCATCCGGAAATTGGTTACAATAAGTTTTAAATGTTTTTAATTTATTTTGTGGTTAAATTGACTTCTACTAATTAAACTTTTAATATCTTTTATGTTTATTAGGTTTCCTACAGATCCTAATATAAAAGATAAATAGATATTCGCAACTGGACAGTGCAATTGGTTTCCTCAAAAACATGATACGGTTTGCTCTCAGCATTTTGAAGCTGAATGTTTTATGAAAATGTCTAACCATATACGTTTATATTTTGACGCTATTCCCACATTGAAACTCTATCCTATTTTTAACGAGGTACTAGGTGGACCGATGACCTGGTGAAAACCGCGGGGAGCCGGTGGATGCAGGAGGCGAGCAGCCGTTCAAAGTGGCGCTTTCTGGGGGAGGCTTATGTTCAGCTGTGGACATCTACGGGCTGATGATGATGACTATAATTTCTCTTATCCGCATTTATTATTTGATGAGGACATTATAATGATGTGGCGTGCTCGCCCATGAAAGAGTTTTCATGTAGCCTCCATGGAGCTATTAAAAAAAGGAGGGAATCCCGTCTGATCCGAAACTGAAGCTCCCTTAGGAAGCCGGAACGCTTCGTACGTACGAGCGGAACACGCACACGCTCACATCATATGCAGCCGGTCGCCCTACTTTCAGCTGACACACATATGTAATATGTCCGCCATTTTGGGCTTCAGTTCGATGTCAATCAAAACTCAATCCTTCTTTTTTTTATTTCATCCATGGTAGCCTAATAGAAAACCATTGCTCTTGGTTGCTAAGGACAACTGATCTCGTTGATTCTACGTAAGAATCTACGTCTTAGTCGATATTGCATGAAAAAATTCACTTGCTTTTTATTTTGTAAATAGCTGTAAATTAAAATATACATCGCATGGTGAGCTGAAAAATTACCTTTATTTACTGCCAAACTAAGGACCTCCTTCTATTAAATAAGTGTTTACCGACAACACCTCAATGATACTCAATATTATTATTATTTGTCCTAAAAATTCATCTGATAATTGTATTTTCAGATGAATTCTATCAAAAAGAAACATGACGCAACAAATGAATCATCAGAAAAACGTGTTACCTATATATTTGGAGTTTTAATATATTTTTTCGTTTTATAACTTGTTATGTTTCTTCTATTTCAAACTTTAGTTTATAGATATAATTATACTATCACACATCATCAGCCGGCAGACGTCCACTGCTAAACACTGCCTCCCCCATAAAACCTCACTTTGGACGCCTATCGGGTTTGCTTCTTTATAACCATAAACTGACGATAAACTACCTCTATACTTATTTATTTATATTTATTTATTTATTTTAGATTTATACCGGTATGTTTATCGGCTGGCCATTGTCGACCCAGAGTATAATAGAATAAAATAACACTATTACACATAGAAATACGCACAAAAGGCACAAAGATATAGGTAGGTACTAAAGTGTACCTAATGATACAATCAGGTAAGAGGTACCTTACCGCGTACTTAACTCATATCAAACTATCGATAAAAATATATCGACTCAACCCACAGCACGTTTTGCTGACAGCAGTGGCACTAATGACAAGACAGTTGTTATATATGTCATCTGCGCAGGTAAACCATAGAGGTTTCATTGTAATACCTGACACTCTTGAATTGTATGAGAAGTGTCGAAAAGGCGCCTCTATGTAGAGGGAAAGCGTTTTTTTTTTTTGCTCTGTGATTAGCATAAATTGAGCCCATGATAGTACATCATTTATAGATGATTATTAAAGTGAGTAAATGAAAATATTTTTATTGAAAATTATGAAGATTGCCGCGGCGCCTAACGCAGTTGGCGCGGATGATTTTAATACATCTAAATATTTTTATACCTTGTATTTACTAATTAAAAACAGTACTGCATTATTTTAATTAAATTTTGTATTGTAGCATTTGATTAAGTAAGGTATTCCGTTTTTTGGAGTTATTATTATTACCAAACCAATGTGTTAGAATTAAAAAATTTTGGTCCACACGTGACCGGTATCAGGAGTAGGTACTTAGTTTTAGTTTCAAAGGATGCTAATGAATTCAATTACACCCAGTATATAATAGTGCATAGGTACTTTGTAGTACAACAACAAATACTAAATACCGGCCAAGTGCGTGTAGGTTTTGCGATAACCGTTTTCAACAACTACCTATTCGATTTAGGGAGCTATTGTATTTGGTCTTATCACAATATACATGTGCTGGAAGCTGGAAGTGAACCTTCGGTCGGTGCGGGAGTCCAAAACACGCAGTAAATTAAATGTGGCACACACACCACAGCACAGCCGGCGCCGCGCTGGCTGCAGGGCTCGCATTCCTACATGAAAGCGCATAGTGACAGCACAGTTTTTTATTTTGGTGGTAAGTACAGTTATCTAGGTTCGACAACATCGACTAGGCCGAGTCAAGGAGCTATCTAGAGTAGGTTCGACGAATTAGACTAGGCAGAGTCAAGATCTCATCCCCTACCTTACAGAATACGGAGAGTCGAAACTTGTACTCGTGTAGTGCTTTGGACATGGGGCTGGTATTTACGTATTATTTCTTAGGGAATTCCACTATGGCTATGCGACCGTGTAGAGCGGTGTAGTGAGTAGAGGGCGCGTGCGCGGTGGGCGGGGCGGGGCGCAGTGAGCCGCCGCGCGCCGCCGTGAGCACCCGCCGCCGCGCCCGACCGCGACCGCGACCCGAGCTGGCTCCCGCGCGGGGACCGCAGCCCTACTCCTGCACGGAGCCGAGCGCCGCGCCCGATGGTCACCTCTCGTTCCACCACATAAACACTATCGATCGGGAGCGCTGCATAAACCCCAAAACTATGTTTCCGTCGCTCCTCGTCTTCTGTTTACTTGCCCGTTGAACCGGTGTACGGGACTCGATGGCCGTCCGTGCCCGCTCGCCGCTCGCGCCTAGCCCCTACCCACATGGTAGGTGAGGGATCGGTAACTCGAGCCGCTTTAACTCCGCCAGAAGTAGGTAAATCGATGTGAGTGACCTGAAAACGTCTTTATGGCAATGTTGAATCTGTTATCCATGCACTCTAATTGATGAGTTCCTCGAGAGGCTGGCTTCAGCGGGTTCACGCTGCATGGATTACGGTCGCAGGTTCGTCCTGCTCCGCACACCGACTCCGTGCTTGACGCTCCGTGCGGCACGTGCTGAGGTTGCAATTATTTACCCATTAGCACGAGCGCTGCTTGTAGCGTTGTGTTGTTTTACATTCACATTTGACATATTCATTTGCCTGTTGGATTCTTTCTTTTCATCAAATCCAGGTAAGGTGCTCTATTCCGGTGCTCTCTTAAGTCTCTTACTGTTACCCTTCATTTTAAATTTTCCTTGCTCTATAATACGATTTACTGTTGGAGCCTTAATAATTGCCCATTTTGTTCATCATAAGTATTTAATTACTTCGGTTATTTGATCCAATGAATAAGTTATTAAAGAACCCCACATATCCAATCATAATAAGTAATTGTGGTGTAATAAGTATGCTATGTCGTAATAGTGATTTAGAATCGAAGCCCCGCGGGCGCACACGGGCTTTATTTTAGTAATATAGCGAATTATTGTTGAATATCGTCCTTGTGACTAGCCAATTGTAGTTAATTGGCTTATATTCCCTCAGATTGCTCAAAATCCTACTCATATAATATATCAGCACAGCGCAGCGTGGACACGTTAAAACGGCTTCTTCCGCAAACAGCATGCTGGGGCGCTCCGGCAGCCACACTGTCTGACCTCTGGACAGGAACTCGACTCGCATCGGTGTGCTGTGTATATCGGGCGTAGTTTGACCTCACTTTATTACACAAATCTTTAATTTGTTTAAGTTGGTAGTGTTGATTTAATTAGTTTCTCGATAATAAGTACCTCCCCCAAAAGAAGTCAGCGAGTGTATAGAAGAGCAGCGTGGGACGGTACGACTCGATCTAAGAAGGAACACTTGTTTTAATCTCATTCCAAGTTTGCTACAGTTGCCGGAGGCCTACCTTATTATCCTGATTAGGAAACACAAACTTCTAGCTAACTTTATGTTGAACCTAATCACAGCCAGTCTGTGAACCCAATCAACTACCTATTATGGGATACTTGGAGTTCTTTGTTATCTAATAATCGCGTGGTGCGTGAAGGTAAACACTTCCCAACATCCCCTCATGGTGGGCACGCTGCGGTTTAAAATAAAGTGAAATCATACGGCTTAATGACCGACCCTCCAGTATGCTTATAATGAAAAGGGATGATCCCTGTTTTTCCTTTTTAATGTGTTTTGCATGTTAATGGTCGTGCTCGGGCATGCCTTGGGAATAACAGAGCTTTAAGGGAGATACCTAAGCCGATATTATTATGACACCTCGACATTACCTATAGGGGATCGCTGGTTAATGTCAATATTGGAATTTATATGTAGTAATGTAACTCGTAATGTTATTATTTGGTCGATTTTCCATTTGTACACCATGTCTAATCTTAGTGTCACTTTAATAAATATGGCGTCTGAAAGATTGTTAAAGATGTAGGTACATAGGGGTAGGTAATAGGTATAGCTTCCATTGTTTAATGGTTCCTATCCTAAGTATATGCCTAGCTGAAGTGGTGTAGACTGGGATCGTCAGGTGCGGCAGGCAGGGCCCCCTTCAGTTAGCGGTGACAGCGCGGCACGGCACGGCTCGGTATAGGTGCAGGTGCAGGAGGCGATGGTAACGGAGTGTTGCGTGTGCGCAGGGCGATGGTGCGCGTGAGGTGAGGCGCGAGGGCAGCGCGCATGCGCACGCGGCGGCATGCCGGGCGGCCGCCGGGGGCTCGTGGCCCCACAGAACACCTTCCTAGAGAACATCATCCGCCGCTCCTCCTCGCAACGTCAGTACACGTTATATTATATTACTTATGTTACCTATGCTAGTTACGGTTGGAGCCAACAATTCGCTGCACCGTTTTTATTTAAGCAGCGAACAATAGAGCTACCTTTTGTTTTCATACTCATCAAAAAGAACATTCGAGACTGGTTTAAATATGAATTCCCATATAAACGTTGAGATTATTAGGCATAATAATATGCAATGCAGCTTGGTCCTTCGAGCCATAGTAGGTACTAAAGTATGAACGCGATATCAAGTTCAATCAAAACGATTTAATAAAAAAGGTGCATGTGCTAGTAATATGTGAAGTTAAACTCTGGAGCTATAAAGAATAAACCATTAGATCATTACTCATGCACGGTAATGGTGTCTAATAATGGTTGTGTATTGGTTGCTTCACTTAGCTCCGCCCAGCGGTTCCTAATCTGTGGCCTCGATCGCTCGAACGTGTGGAGTCATCGGCTATGTTCACGGCCGGTCTGGCATGTCATCCATCCATCTATCTATATATACTTATGAAAAAAAAATTAGCAAGATTATGCCGTTTGCCCCTTTGGTTAGACCTACCTACCTAGTTTGGTAAGAAGAAATAAGTAACAAAGGTGTATACCTTTGTTACTTATTTCAACAATATGCAACAATATATTTTTTTTAATTTATAATTTACAAAAGTAAAAAAAAATAGACCGGCAAGCTTCTGCGGAGGCACATAAATTTATAGGGCCGCGGGTTTGGGCACTCACTTCAACACACTACCACGGAAAAGTACTGTCCTGATTTATCTGGGGCCCCTGGGTGGTTGGTGGGGCCAAGGTGGCAGCGGCAAGGTGAAACACGCTGGAGTACTTTTCGCTGGTGACATAGACCGTGGTACAGCACGCAAATTTCTTACCACCGGAAATTTCACCGTAAGTCGGAAGTTTTACGGCGGCGCGGTGGTACGGCGGTTCCGGTAGTTTAGTCCCAGCTTCGACGGGTGATCTTGTAGAGAAGCAAAGTAGTGGCGGTGTTGAATCCGTGTTTTGTTCCTGGAAGCGACAAAATTCCACCATGTTAAAATGGGAATCTGCCTAGCTTTCGTTCTGGGAACCCACCGACGGCTATGAAATTACCAAAAAATACTCATCCGCAGTGTAGTATTGCCGTGGTGGTAAAACCAGAACGGAGTTCACAATAAAAGTGGAAGTTAGGCAAAAAGAAGCCTATTAAGCTGAAGTTGTTTGTAGCTGAAGGCTATTATTAAAAGCATAGGTACGGCAATGAAAAATAAATAAGGGAAATGAATTTAAATTACATAAATTTAGCGTTTTATAAAATATTAGCAAAAAGATCGAAAAGTTAAGGTAGGCGCAAAAGAAAAGATGAGGAAATTTAACGTATAGAAACTAGCGCACAGAGCAAAGACATTCCCCCTATTACATAGGTCCAGAACCGAAGTCTCCATACTTAACCTTGTTTGAACATGAATCAAACCATAGAGCACATATTTTTTTCTTCTAATGGCAGTTCCTCTTTTAACATACCATATAAATAGTATTACCCGATTTAGTCGAGTATCTAAATAAAAATCTAGCTAGATGTAAAATATAAATAATAAAAATTATATAACGCCTACATTAACAAAATATAAAACAATAAAATTAATTACCATCATACTACTATCTATAGACAAGAAAAAGGTCTATAGATAGCTCATGCAATCTTTTAATAAAAAGGGATTCAAATTAAGTATAACCAGCAGTTTATTCAAAATTTTTTTTAATATCTCACGAGTTTTTTTATTACCAAGTTAAAGGGATTAAAGAACAACAGTTATGTAGGTACAGGGAGTCTAGCAAAGATACCAACCACTAACGCTAACGCCAAACGCTAACTCCACAATGTACTGAAATGACATTTCGGAAATCGCTAACTTTTCCGGTGTTTCCTCGTGGACCTACTATTTTGTTCTACTAGTAGAACCACGAGGATATACATGTCCTCGTGGTCCTACTGTGACGTCATATTTTAAGAAAGTGATTTTTCAATCCTCCTGTAGATACTTATAAAAACTTTTTGCGTGTTGGCTTAATCATTTTGTGGAATCGTCAGAAAAGTAAAAGTTGATGATTGTTGTTTGTTTGTTGTGTTGATGTTGACAGAATTGATCTCAGCTCAGCTCTGAGAAGTGGTGCATCAAAACTCAATAGTGAGTATAGAGCTATAGGGATAGTGAGTATAGGGATACGTTATGCGGGAAAAATCTGACATTACCAGAAAGTCGTCTCCGAAATGGAACAGTTCAACGGATCTCCAAAATGACAAGAGATATGGGGGTCCCGTTTTAACTGAAATTGGAGTAGATCTTGGGATGTTCCAGAGAAACACAAAAAATAGGGTTGCCATACAAAATTGAAACGCTTACCTATAAATGGAAAACGGTAAGAGATAAGTGGGTAGCAAGGAAGTTATATATATTACTGTAGGTAGTAAGTTAAGTATTCAATCAAATATCATAGGGGATGACGAAGCTGTCCGGTGGTGGTCATTAAAAACCAAAATGGCGGAATCAAATGGCGGCCATTTTGAAACTTGGTCTGATCGAGATACTTTTTTGCATGGGGGTCGTACTAAGCAGGTGGACCACGGGCAATAATTTGATATTTGTAAAATTATTTGGTTTCCGGCATTTTTAAAGAAGCCATGGATTTTTTACGGATTGTTTAGTGATACCTATGGATAATTTTGACCACTTTTTTGTATGTTCGTGTCAAGGTGCTCGACATGTTTTCAGAAAAATTGATGACGTGGTCTTTTGAGCTTCCGTCATTCGGACTGTCAACGGGCTGGCTAAACGATATGAGATGGGTTATGTGCGTTTTAAACAATGTCATAGCAAACCCTAGGACAATTATGGAGCTATAAACAAAAATTCAAAATGGTGGAATAAAAATCCGCCATAAAAATTTTAACCGTAAATGACGGCGAAACAATGTCATTTTGATATAAAGAACGCAAACCATAGGCAAAGCTAATGTTGTTTGTAGACCAGAAGGGAAGATTGGCAAAAAATTCGTTAAATTTACTTACTAAGCGTTTGGTACCTAGAAACATTATTATTTAAGACGATATCACCACGAGGAAATGGCAGATTAAAAGATAATTTTTTAAAATGTGAAAACAATGTTAACCATGCGCCGTGAAAACCAACCCTCGCAAAAAATCAGCCCGATATATAATTATGAACTTTGACGGATGTTGAGCGGCATACACGCGTCAGGAGCGCTACTAGATCCATCGTAATAAATGCTGTTAAAAATTAAGTCTGTAAAAAATGACAGCCGTCAAAGTGAAAACAACAGTCAAAAACGACATTCGCTGTCAAAATTGACATCCGCTGTCATATGTGACATCCGCTGATTCCGCTGTCAATGTTTATATCCGTTGTTGAAAATGACATCCGCTGTCTTATATCTACTGTCAAAATTGACATCCGCTATCAATAAATATATCCACTGTCATAATTGACATCCGCTGTCAAAAATGACATCAGCTGTCAAAAATGACAAGCTACCAAAGATAAAACAGCAGATTGCTGTGCTGTTTTATTTTCGGCGCCAGCTTTACAGCTACGAGCATTTTTTTAGTAAAATATTTTTTTTTTCATTAATATTTAATTAAAATACGGAGTGCTGTCTAATTCCTTCAAGCTCACTATATTCTGCATTTTTTCTAATAGTTAGCATTTGTTTTTCTCGCAGGGTGTTCACAAAAGTGAGAACCTCGTGGACCTACTGGTAGGACAAAATAGTAGGTCCACGAGGAAACAGCTTTTCCGTAGCGAATGTCATTTCGATACATTTTTGGAGTTAGCGTAAGGCGTTAGCGTTAGCGATTGTGATCTTTGCTAGACCCCCTGGGCCTCAACTAAAATAATGTTTCATATTTTAGGATAAAAAAAAATAACCTTAAAAATGGGAAAACAGTGGGCGCGTGGAACGTTTATAGTTGACAATAAAACTATTATCAGTAATTGCACTTCTGTGTTCTGTGTGTTCTTTACTATAGAAATGCGCTGAACATATTATTGTTGAGCGAGTATTAGGTTTCCACCAATCTTCATTTCGACTTTTTCGAACTACTTTTATTCAACGATCAGCTAGACATGGATCTGTTGGAAATATATACAAAAGAAATCGGGTAATTATTCAGGTGTCGTGTGGCAATACTGAATTTGACATGTCAACTTTTTATTGTGAAATGGTTCTAACTCTTCGTCAAATAGAAATAATTAAAATAATCTTATAAAAATACATGATTAAGGCCACTTACAAGTGAAATGTGATCGTGTGCTTCTGTGATTCGTGCCTCGAGTGATTTCGGCACAGTTTTATTCCGCAAGACGGCATTTTTTTGGTATGTATTCAAAAGCACACCCAAGTAACGACTGATTTTGATTGTGACAGCTGAGAATCAATCACACATTTTGACAGCCTTCGTGGTGTGGTGGTTGAGCAAGTCGGCTCATAACCCGGAGGTGGCGGGTTCGATTCCCGCAACAGGACAAGTATTTGTGCCCGAAAAAAAAAAAAGCGTAAATACTTGTTCTGTGTCTGGGTGTTGTGGGACCATGGTCCTCGTAGTTCCTGGGTCTCTAGATACAGGGAATCCTAGTTAGGGTCCAGGATCTATGTATGTGATCGTTGGGCGTAAAAAAAAAAAAAAAAAAAAAAAAAAAAAAACACCCAAAGTGGTGTGTACGGTTTTGCCCTGCTTTAATTTCGTATTAGTGGTCTGGTGGCACAGAGCCATGAAACAAATGACGCTTCCCACTTAGAAGAAAGCGTTTTTTTTTTGCTCTGTGAACTAGTGCATGACTAATCAATAAAGAAAAAAGAAAACTATGATTTGAGCACTGGAAATTAAAGCAATATTAGTACAATTTAAAAATTAACGGTTATTAAGAATACATTTTGGTTTTTATGTGCCATTTAAAACTTACCCTATGTCGTGTACACACTAAAAAATGTTATGGAGTGTTTAGAACACAATTAAAATAGTTTTAAATTATTTTGAGCAGAAAGTATGGTTTCAAATTGAATTTGCACAGTCGGCTAGGGCGCTCAAACTGGCAAATTGAAACGGGTTTATCTACTTGTGACCTTGTGAAGGGGTCTAGCAAAGATCACAATCGCTAACGCCTCACGCTAACTCCAAAAATATATCGAAATGACATTCGCTGCGGAAAAGTTAGCGATTTCTGAAATGTCATTTCAATGCATTTTGGAGTTAGCGTGAGGCGTTAGCGTTAGTGGTTGGTATCTTTGCTAGACCCCTCGGAGCTCTTGTGAACCGGTCGGACGTAATCAGGATGCGTTGATTCAATAAGCGCTAAGAAACAGGTACCGCACTTAGGATCTAGGATTACGTCGTAGTTATTTGAGTAGGTTTGTAATAATAATAGTAAGTTAGAATAAGGTTATATATATTTAAGTTGTAAATATTATTTTTAAAATACAAATTAATATTAAATGAGTAACGTTCCGTTACAATATGGGTAAAGCCATGTTTTGCATTGGCACGCAATCGCTCAGATCGGATATAATATATCTGTTAGGGTTACGGCCCTCGCAGCAGAGTGTGGAAGTGTCGGCTATTATACCTTGTATACAGGGTTACAGGAAAAATTGTGCTAGATCCGTTAAGGGCGTGGAGTACCCATCATTTCTGACTTATTTCACTATGAAACAACCTAGCCTCAACTTAATATTTTATTTAGATATTCCTTAGAGAAAAATAATACAGTTTCTAATATTTTTTGTATTTCTTAACTTTCACTGGTCTACTACGGTCTATTCAATTAACTTATGTACTATTTTAATGATTGCCGTCCTAAAACATCTTAATACACATGTAAAAATGCAATAATCATAATAATAAGACACACAAAATAAACAAAATTAAATTTTGTAGCCTAAAAATCGGCAATTTTCACAAAAAATATTAAAAGTTGAATATCTCGAAAAGGGTTAAGTTTAGGCTAGGGTGTTACATAGTGAAATAAGTCAGAAATGATGGGTACTCCACGCCCTAAACGGATCTAGCACGATTTTCCCTGTAACCCTGTATAATGGTAAAGAGAATTAAAAGATAAATAGTAAAACAACCGTGTAAATGCTGTAAAGTTTTCTTCACAGAGTACATGTTTTCTCTAATCAAAAGATGACGTACAAAGGCAAGTATCAAAAAGTGGCAGAGAACATAAATTATTTAAAAACACGTTTATCAAAAAGGCTTTACTAACAATACAAATAGTCAATGCACAACGAAAGGCGCATCTCCTACACGTAAACGTTCATAAGCATGGCATAAAATATGCGTGAGGATTACTAGTAGTCTTTGGTGGGCGAGATACATCAGTAAATCAGTGCTTATAATACTAAACTTATGGATAAGTTCTCGGAATGTAGCCGACAATCGGTGGGTAGGTATCAAGACTGCCCAACGCGGGGTAAGTAGATCTCTAGGTATAGATAAGTATACCTATATACCTACTCTTATCATTTATTCTGAGCCAACAAGAATTATACCTAGCGTCGGATGACATTCGTGCATTTCCACGGACCCCACGGAGCAGATACAACCGCTTCACATTTCGCGGGTTGTTCGCGCGTCGTAAAAACCGGTTTCACGATCCGGAAACGTGCCGGTCCCCCTCGTATAGCAGCCGAGTTTTGGGACATAATTATTAACAGCCGACCCTCCCGCTCCCGTTACTGCCACAGTGTCCATATGTACGAAATTAAATCAATATGCAAAGACCTGAAAAATGTAGCTGTGCTTTCTACCTTTCTTTTGATCCGGCGCGCATCATCGCATCTCGCGGGACGGTTGGTAGGTCGGTACATCGCATGTGACCCCTCGACCGACGGATGGTGCTCTATTGCTCGCTGTTTATTTATTTACATATACTTCACTGTGTAGGTGCTTTATATTTTAACTGATATTTCCTTTTCAGCTTTGTTATATTATAATACATGATAATTTAGATTAGAAGTAGGTTACCTATTTATTGAACTTGATTGAAATTTCACAAAGCATAACTATAGGGAAAATATGATGGATCTTTTTATTTCTGCGTGCCCGTGTATCATGTGGAATGTACTACTTCAATGAACCAATAAGGAGTAGCAGTAAGTAGCAGTAGTCGTGGAGAGTAGATGCGGGCGCGGCGCGCGGCGCGCTGGCTGCGTCACGTAGTGTAATGTGTGTGTGGTGCAGCAGACAGCAGCTTCCTGCTGGCGAACGCGCAGATCGTGGACTACCCCATCGTGTACTGCAACGAGACCTTCTGCAAGATGAGCGGCTACAACCGCGCCGAGGTCATGCAGAAAAGCTGCAGGTCGGTCCGTCTCACTCCGCCCTCCCCGCCCTGGCTCATCGTCTACGGTGGGCAGAGGCATTCATTCATCTCCACCACTAGTGGTTCATACATGTCTTTCACATTATCCACCCATACCTGCTTGCGGTCATTCTCTGCTGCTCTCCTATGCTCATTTACCATCTTTAATATTGATTTCTTTTTAACATAATAAGACGATTTTATACGAGGACTAAATTCGTCATTTGTGGTTGTTAGTTTTCTCATAAGATATAGATTCGTCGTTGCTTATAATAATCTGTTCACGCTCATTCATTCAGAACGTTTACACGAGAAGATTTAGCGTAATGAACAAGTGGTACCTATATTATTGTGACCAGTAGGTACAGAGTAGAGGTACAGAGTATAGTGTGCGCGCAGATGCACGTGGATGTACGGCGAGCTGACGGAGAAGGAGGCGGTGGAGCGCGTGGACCGGGCGCTCGACCACCACCTGGCCGACCAGTTCGAGATCCTGCTCTACAAAAAGAACCGTGAGTACCTGCCGAGACCGAGACCGTACCCTCCGCGATACACAATACACCATGCTATTACCAGGACATCCCACACTGACTCTGTCATGGAAACTATAGTAGTCGCGCCTTTTATGTAGGTCCTAGTGTCTACCTAGATTGCGTATTCGTAAACTGGAGTAACCTATTAAAACTGCCCAAGTTGTTCTGTTACAATTTGGAACAAATGAGAACGTCCGGCGTGCCAACTTGCCAAGTATCCGCAACGATGGGACGAGTAAGCCGAGCTCGGACGCGGCGCGACCCTCTCTTATATTTAATTACCGAGTGGTCCGATCCCAACATGACCTGCCCCAATTTGGGTATTTATAGAACTATTACCGGGGTAGGTTCTGTGTCAACAATTGCCTTCGACCGCGTTGCTAACAATGTATCCGCTCGCTTCCTCGTCCAGTGACGAACGCAGTGGCGCGTCCTTGCTTGAGATTAGGTGTTATGGTCAGAGTCAGAACATGGGCTTGTCTTAGTACCTAAGTATTCATAACAATTCGAACTTTCGCAAATATTATCAGAGATATGGCATGCAACGTAAACTTGATGAATTAAATCTACGAAGTGTATCTACTTGATTCACCCAATATGATTTGTTCCGGAGTGAAATAACGTGCCAACAGAATTGGGTTGTAGTGGTTGGTCTTTGCTTATTATTTTTGTAAGTAAGTAAGTGTAAAACTTATGGAAACACCAACCTAACATGACAAGTGGTCCGCAACCAAGAAGCAGGAGCTAGGTCGAACCGAGATGCTGGTATGATGGCGTGTGAAGAGGTAGCGCGGTCCCTCGGGGCTCGTGCCGGCCGCCGCGGACCAATTTCATTATGTTTTCATGTAGTGCCGAGTAAACAGTGCCGACTCTCACCTCGCTATTTCATTTGCTTATTTCGTTAGCAGCACTGTGTAATGGTCCGTCCCTCCACGCTGCCGCCCTTCGCCCTCGCAGATAACATGCCCGATGCAAATGAGAAACTTAGAAGTACCAAACGTTGCTTTCATTTAATTAATTGAGCACACTTTTACACAATTCATTTAACAGGTCTCGCTCGTTCGGTTTTATTTTGCGTGGTTGCTCGTTGCTTTCGGTTCGCGTGGTTTCGATTCATTTTCTCCACGCGATGAATCATCATTTTGTAATCTCTACGGGTAACTAAATATTCCAGGAGTCCTGTCATCATCATCAGCTCGGAGACGTCCACTGCTCAATATAGGCCTCATATCCATAGTTTATTGGTAGAATGCTCGCATCTTGCACTTGCATCCAACGGCTCCCCGCGTTTCACTCGATAACCTTAGGTATTTCCCATAGTTTTTTAGTTCTGCGAGCGATGGGACCTGCCCATTTCCATTTCACTTGATAAATTTGAAATGTTGGTGACTTTAGTTTTCCTGTTTGTTTCCTCATTCCAGTTTATCGCGCAAGGAAACGCCGAGCGTTTAGCTTGCTTTGTGATGGAACTCGGTCATTCTTATACTGCTTTTCAACATAAGATCGGATGACGGCGTATGCAGGTCTGTGCGCGTCTACCTGTACACTCTACCTACTATAATATAAGACAGCCTTCACTCGGCACCCCGTGACCTTCCCGCCGCTCCGCACCAATCGCGCCATCGCATCGCATTGCCTGTAATAACCCCTGCATGACTAAAACTAAATTGTTCAATAACGTACCTAATCCCGTTGTTTTGAGCGGAGCGCCGCGCCGGCTATTGAAATCCACTCTAATATTAAGCGACCACTCCGCAAGTCCGCATTGTGTTGTTTGTCGGCCGCGTGCACTCTGCCTTCAATATTTGCATGAAACTTGAATTGCTATCTGGGACCTGAGAAGGTGAACATGCGACTTTAGTAGACCAACAGTTCGCCAACTACACTTGGGTGCAAAAAATTCGCACGTATGCAACATTTTGACTTTCGCTGCATTTTTATTTTTGCGATTTTAACGGTACTGCAATATGTTACTACCATTAAAACAAAATGCACACGTAGGCTTTTGAGTGACACATCGAGTGACCATCAACCTCTATAAACAATACAATAACAACAATACAATAGCATAACCCGAAATCGCTCGTTACAGGTAGAGACGCTCGCACTACTTGTCACAGGTATAAAATGGTGCATTTTAAGGGTAGTGACCTCATTCGCACATCAACCTTTTCTTTGAACAGTCGACAATTGATAACATCGTAACCCAAAATTAAAAAATGAGTACCACACCAGAAATAGCCGCTCAAGTGGTGGCCCTACTTCAAGCAGGGAAAAACCAAATTGAAGTGGCAAGACAACTGAATCTAAGCCGGTTCTCTGTCCGTCGAGTATGGCAGAGGTATCAAGAGACTGGCGGCTTCAAACGGCGCCAAGGATCTGGCCGACCCCGTGCCACAACAAGGCGTGACGACCGCTTTATTGTGACGACTGCATTGCGCAATCGGCGTTTGAATGCAGTTCAATTGGGACAGCGTCTCCAAGAAACACGGGAAGTCGATGTCAGCCGATGGACAGTTAGAAGACGACTACGGGAAGGGAATCTGACTGCGCACAGACCAGCAAATGGACCGAAACTGACCCCAGCCCACCGACAAATCCGCCTTCAATTCGCTCGAGAGCATTTGGAATGGACTGAAGACCAATGGAGCGCAGTTCTGTTCTCTGACGAGTGCAGGATGTGCTTACATGGCAACGATGGAAGAGGAAGTCTACCGAAGGCCAGGCGAGCGATTTCAACAATGCTGCATCGAAGAACGAGTCTCTTACGGCGGTGGATCATGCATGTTCTGGGGAGGCATATCACTGGAGGCAAAGACTGAACTTATTTTCATCTCCGGAGCGAATCCTGGCCGCCGATCAAGGGGATTCACTTCTCAAAGGTACGTTGAGGAAGTACTCCAGGACCACGTTGTACCATTTGCGGGATATATTGGAGAACACTTCATCTTCATGCAAGATAATGCAAGATCGCATACGGCTCGTATTGTGTACCAGTACCTTGAAGAGGTTGCGGTGCCTGTCATGGAGTGGCCAGCTCGCAGCCCGGACCTCAATCCGATTGAACATTTATGGGACGAGCTAAAAAAACGAGTTCGTGCCAGAGACACTGCCCCAACGAGTCTCCAGGAGCTGCAACATGCGATTGAAGAAGAATGGGAGGCCATACCGCAAGATTTTATAAAAACTTTAGTTCAGTCAATGAAAAAACGCATGGAAGCAGTCATTCGGGCTAGGGTAGGGAACACCCCTTATTAATAAAAAAGTTTTTATGCTGATTTTCATGTTTTTAATTTAATTTCAACCCCTAACTTTTATGTTATAAATACACAAAAAACAGGTACTTCAGACATTTACCCAAAACTCACTAAGTAGACGTGGTATAAGGACAAAAAAGGTACTGCTGGATAGGTTTTGAAATAAACTTTAATATTAGATACCAAAAAAATAAAAACAAACGTTTTTTTTTTTTTTTTTTTTTTTTTTGATGAAAATTTATACATGTGCGAATTTTTTGCACCCAAGTGTACGTCACACGCACATGTAGGTATCGCCTGATGTGCGTGTGCTTATGTGGATAAATCCGAGTTAGACTTTGTTCAGAACTTTGGTCGCAGACATGTTAAGTATTTCGGCTATGTGAAACTGCTAGCACGTTTCTGTGAATACGGAATATCACCTGATATTTCGTACTCAGAGAATCAGGCACTGCCTAAGTATTTACGTACGTATCTACGCTACGTAGAGGAGCTAATATTTTATTCAGTAGGTAAGGGGATTGAGAGATGTAGATGTAGGTATCAGACAGTATCACCTCGATGAGTCGGAGGAGCGCGGTAGCATTGATGTCAAGTTGCGTTCTCTTCCAAACCTTCGTATACAAATAGTACCTACGTATTGATAGCGAGTAGCGCCGTATGATGGCGGCATTCTTTGTGCGGGGAAGTAGGTGAAGGCTGGTGGCGGGGACGGTGCCTGCCGGGTGCTATTAGCTGGTCGATTATGGCAACTGCGGCCCTCTGTTCTACTGCAGGATCATTATCACGTAAAGACCCACGTACGAGACGCAGACACTATGACAGGGCATCGCTTTTCATTTTTCGGGTAAATAGGTATTCATGCAAATAACTTTCGTAATATACTGGTTTATATGCATATTACGAAAATGACGATGAAGATGCTCAGCCACCACATCACGGAGGCTGTCAATTTCGATTTAGCGTAGGTCTCCCACTAGGTGGAGCGGCGATCTGGTTAAAACCGCGGGAGCTGGGATGCAGTAGGCGAGCAGCCGCTCTGTGGGGAGACCTATGTTCGGTGTAGAGTAATGTGTGCGCGTGTGTAGGCACGCCGCTGTGGCTGGTGGTGCAGGTGGCGCCGATCCGCAACGAGCGCGAGCTGGTGGTGCTGTTCCTGCTCACCTTCCGGGACATCACTGCGCTCAAGCAGCCCATCGACGCGGACGACCCCAAGGGAGGCCAGTCACAAATACATATTATTATACTCACATGCTCTTTACATTTCATACATACAGGATGGGAGAAAATAATGGTTTCTGAAGGTAGTCTACAAAAACCTTCAAATTTATTCAAACTAACGCAACGACATGCAGAAATGTCCCAAGAACGCACATTTTAAACTTTCTTCCAGGGCATTCTGTGTGGCTTATTTTGCCCCAACCTGTATGTAGGTAGGTGTAAGTACCTAACCTATTTTGAATTTCATTTAAATTCTTATTTTAAAATTCAAATTACTCTTATAGAATACCGTTATTGCATGGAATCTATTTGGAATACGGTTTTTAATCATTCCAGTTTCAGTATATAGCAAAGTTCTCTGTGCATTACAGTAAACTTTTCAGACACAGTGAAACATCTTTGGCTGGGATGCCCAACTTAGGAACACACGCAACTTTTAAAATGGAGTTTTGTCGGGAACGCGGAAAAGTTCACGTCGTTGCATCGTGTTATTTTTCAAAACTTGTGCTTTGTCCAGTGTTAATGTTTAAAATTAGTGGCGTTTTACGAATTAAGTGCTGACTTACGAGCATGGGTGAGGGCAAGCGATATACTGTGGTGAAACGTGATATTTCGTGTTGCTTCCAAAACTCCATAGAAGCTTCTAGTAAAGTTGCCATCACTTTTCTGGAGCATGACTTAGACTGGACTATGACTTCCTGATTTAGACTGGACTATGACTAATGACTAGGACATTGCGTGAAATAATTTATAACACGATGAAATTATAATACTTGACACTGGCTAAATACACTATGTGTGGAGCCAAAATATTAAAAAAAAACTTTTAAAATGATCAATGATGATTATTTTGGTACTGTCCGAAGTTCCGTAGGGCGGTTGCGTGTCGAGTAGTATCTGAGCAGTGTTGGGTTGCGCAGGGTTGTCGAAGTTCGCGAAGCTGGCGCGGTCGGTGACGCGGTCGCGGTCCGTGCTGGTGTCGGCGCTGCCGGCGCTGAAGGAGCCGCAGCGGGCGAGCCACCTCGCGCATGTCAGTACGCCCGCGCGACACGTACGCATCCACGCACCCCCGGACCGGCCCCGGGGTCCACCGGATACTGCCGCCGACGCGACGTTATGCTCCTTTACAGCTTCACTTGTCTTTTGTTGTCACAAATGCCGCAGATATAAGACGCGTCCTTTTGTTCGGTCATGGTATCTCGGCGGCAGTTAACCCGGAGGCCGGGGTCGATCTACGATTATGATTGATCACCCTACGACACGCTTCTCGTATTTTCTGGCTCTACTTTACATAAAAAATGCAAAAATGAAGTCATCGATGTGGTAATAAGAATAAAATTGTTGTATCGTTGGATGTTGCCTCGGCACGATTGTGTTTGTTTGCGAGGCTCCATCCCCAACCAGGCGGATCTAACCGCAAGCCAGAGGCATAAAACAAGGTATCGCTGGCACATAAAGCTTGATCGCAATCGTCTGAAGGCAATGAAACCACCGTCCGCCATCGATAACTTTACGGCACCTTTATTGGCTGATTGGGCTCGTGAATGAATGCGCGCCGTTAACGACGCTTTAGTTTACGGCCCGGCCGAGACTTGTGGATGTTTGGTGTTGTAGCTTATGTTATTGAACCATCTTATCACAAATACGTTGCTTTCGTTTTTTTTAGCACTTTCCGGCACTATATATTACGTACTTTGAACGCACTTTTGGGCACAAAAATTAACGGCAGTAGAAACTAAATGAATATTTTTAAATGAACCAATATTATACTACATTACTTGATTGCTCAATATGTTACAATCAACTATCTACACTGTAGATAGATATGTATACAAAATTTTATTTCCAACTGATTAAAAAGTTTAAGCACTCCATAACGCCGAGTGCGTGACAAGATACCGTGACCAAGGAGCAACATTCCGCGTGAATTGTGAATCCAGATTAAATTTTATACTTCTGCGATTTCTAGTTCGCGTGTGACGGTCACATCGTCAAACGTAAAATTTATCCACCGCAACATCAGTGAAGACAATGCAGTCGTAGGTCATTAAGTTAGATAGTAGGGGTGGGTGGGAGGAGCAGGGTAGGTACAGAGGTTGTGTCGGCAGGTGATGTCTCTGTCTGGCGACGTATTGCCGCAGTACCGGCAGGAGGCGCCCAAGACGCCGCCGCACATCCTGCTGCACTACTGCGCCTTCAAGGCCATCTGGGACTGGATCATCCTGTGCCTCACCTTCTACACCGCCATCATGGTGCCCTACAACGTCGCCTTCAAGAACAAGACGAGCGAGGTGAGCCGACACTCTCGGCCCAGCCATGCATGCCGGCTAGCCTGCGCTTCACACACCCCTAAACATGAACCTTCACTTGTCTTCACTACATCTGATATCATCATCTGGCTATCCTTATCCTATTAAGTGTTTTCAATGCAGCATGTCTTATTCTTTTTCGGTCTTCCTCTATTTTGTCGTTGTATTCCAAATTCTTCTTTTGCAACGTGACAGTCATCGCTCCGCATGACGTGTCCATAAACGTACAGATAACACGCTAGATTTTGTCTGACGTCATGCGCTTACTTGCGTGTTCTTCATGGGCGGTGTCACGAGGATGGACAAAAATCAAATTAGAATCTGGTCCATCCTGGTGATAATTCGTATTCGCATTTCATCTTTATGCAACTTTATTTCTTCCACACTCCTTTCTATGCACCACCACGCGGCTGCACCGGAGCCGTTGGCAGCGCCGCCCACCGCGCGAGTGCACTGTCAGCTTCAAGTGACCTCCGAAGAAACTGTTCCAGGACGTATCGCTGCTGGTGATCGACTCGATCGTGGACGTGGTGTTCTTCATCGACATCGTGCTCAACTTCCACACGACGTTCGTGGGTCCCGGCGGCGAGGTGGTCTCCGACCCGAAGGTCATCCGCAAGAACTACTTCAAGTCGTGGTTCCTGATCGACCTGCTCTCGTGCCTGCCGTACGACGTGTTCAACGCGTTCGACCACGACGAGGACGTGAGTAGCCCCGCGCAGGTCGCCCGGCGACGCGGGCCGGCGACTGACGGTACCGTCGCCCGCAGGGTATCGGCAGCCTGTTCAGCGCGCTGAAGGTGGTGCGGCTGCTGCGGCTGGGGCGCGTGGTGCGCAAGCTGGACCGGTACCTGGAGTACGGCGCCGCCATGCTCATCCTGCTGCTGTGCTTCTACATGCTGGTGGCGCACTGGCTGGCCTGCGTCTGGTACTCCATCGGCCGGTCGGACGCCGACTCCGGCCTGCAGTACTCCTGGCTGTGGAAGCTCGCCAACGTGACGCAGACGCCGTACTCGTACGTCTGGTCCAACGAGTCGGACGGGCCCGAGCTGGTGAACGGGCCCTCGCGCAAGACCATGTACGTGACCGCGCTCTACTTCACCATGACCTGCATGACCTCCGTGGGCTTCGGCAACGTCGCCGCCGAGACCGATAACGAGAAGATCTTCACCATCTGCATGATGATCGTGGCAGGTGCCGGAATTCTTCTGTTATTAGCCGGGCACTGCGCCCCCGCGCCCCGCCCCCGCCCCCGGGGCGCCGCGCGGGGGCGCGACCCTCCCTCCCTCCCTGTCCCGCACCCGGCTCGCTCCCGCTACTGTGTGCTGCACCCACACCTACTGCTTGTGACGTCTTCGATAAGCTACCGAGTTCCTATCTATTAAAGGTACCATCGAATGGCTTCAATCGATAGGAACTCGAGAGTGACTCACAATGTCATCCCCGTTTATTTTAAGTTTCATTATTTTTAGTTTCATCTTTCATTGGTCAGAAATATATTTTTGTATTTATTTTGCTATGAGTTGTAACAATATTGGATCCCCCCCCCCTCCCCCCGTGCAGGCCCACGAAGCGTCTCCGCGCGTCACATGTGTGGTCCGCTCCGTCCGCTCGCGGTACTGCACATACGATTCCACTCTCACAGTGGTTCACGTTCACGGCAGCTTATATGATCAGTTTTCCGTTTAACGTATTGAAAATTTTAGTGTAGAAACCAACGAACACATTCGGTGGGTAAGTATAATATATATGTAGCCTGCTATTTACTATCTGCGCAATACTTCTTATTATTCGTTATGTATGTAGGTAAGTAAATCAGCTGATTGAACTAGGTAAAAAAAAATGAACATCGCTCAGATATAATCGGTTTTACCACAAAAGCTGTAAGCCAAGCCTTTCCAGCAGCTCTTTTTAGCGCTAAATATTTAAGAATTAACTACGTAAACAACACTGTTTTAAAAATGTGTCGCTTGTTTTTATGTTTTGTGGTGAAGCTGATAAACCCAAAAAATTGAGAATGGAAGCGCGCAGCAGACGGAGTTTTGCGTAGTCCGGCTCAACCACGCACCGTTCTAGTTAGTTGTGTGCCGTCACCAACTTCTGCGTATATAGGTACATCTTCGCGCGAATTGACAAGATCCTCTTTACCAAGAATGTGTGAAACATTATAATAATAAAAAAACGCAGAGACACGAATACTAGATCGCTCCGTAAACAACTATTTTTGTAATGAATAACGGCCGAGTTCAATTCAATCGTTAGATAAACGAGTGTTTATTGTATTGTAATTGTACTGGACGCGGAAGGTTCTAGTATGTACCCAGGGCGGGCGCGAGCGTGAGTGCGTGTGTTGTGCAGCGTTGCTGTACGCCACCATCTTCGGCCACGTGACCACCATCATACAGCAGATGACCTCGGCGACGGCCAAGTACCACGACATGCTGAACAACGTGCGCGAGTTCATGAAGCTGCACGAGGTGCCCAAGGCGCTCAGCGAGCGCGTCATGGACTACGTCGTCTCCACCTGGGCCATGACCAAGGGGCTCGATACTGACAAGGTACTCGGTTGTCCAGTTCCGCCACGACAACTTGTGCTGTTCTGTTCTCAGTCACAAATTCCCATTGACGTCTTTAACGAAACAAGTCTTCCATAAAACGTAAGGCATCATAGCAGTCGGGTTGTAACGTCCAGCGAGTGACTCGTGGGTCCGGCGCAGGTGCTGAACTACTGCCCGAAGGACATGAAGGCGGACATCTGCGTGCACCTGAACCGCAAGGTGTTCAACGAGCACCCCGCCTTCCGGCTCGCGTCCGACGGCTGCCTGCGGGCGCTCGCCATGCACTTCCACATGTCGCACTCCGCGCCCGGGGACCTGCTCTACCACACGGGCGAGTCCATCGACTCGCTCTGCTTCATCGTCACCGGCTCGCTCGAGGTCATCCAGGACGACGAGGTCGTCGCCATACTCGGTACGTCGGTACGTCCATCTCACCCGGACGGAACGACCGCTCTACTTCCTTGCTCGCTTGCCTGCCAGTGACTGCGACCAAGGAACTGGAATGCTGTTCGAGGTGAACTTTCGAAAAAAATATGATGTCTCTAAACTTCCTTTGAAAACTCATTCTATACTTACGTTAAAAGCACTTTGGTTTCGTTCGTAAGTATGTCGATTCGCTCGCCTCATTATTGCGTCGACGCAATCTAATTAAGTTTGACATCGTCCCGAGACTTAACATTTTAATCTCGTTAACGCGAACTCGCCAGCAATTAAACCTTCCGCGTCGCTGCACTTTCCTAGGACATTTCTTTTGATGACGCACATCATTACAAGAACGAATAAACTCTTAGGTATAGGGTAAACCATTATGTTCCACGCTACACCCCCCCACCCCCGCCCCCGCGTGGGGTGGGGCGGGGGCGGGGGGTGTAGCGCGCGGGGTTGCAGGCAAGGGGGACGTGTTCGGGGACTCGTTCTGGAAGGACAGCGCGGTGGGGCAGTCGGCGGCCAACGTGCGCGCGCTCACCTACTGCGACCTGCACACCATCAAGCGCGACCGGCTGCTCGAGGTGCTCGACTTCTACCAGGCCTTCGCCAACAGCTTCGCGCGCAACCTCACGCTCACCTACAACCTGCGCCACCGGCTCATCTTCCGCAAGGTGGGCTCGCGCCTACGTGACGTCACGCGGCCCGAGCCCCCCCTGACCCCCCGCCCCCGTCCCGCGCAGGTGGCGGACGTGCGCCGGGAGCGCGAGCTGATGGAGCGGCGCAAGCGGGACCCACCGCTCGAGCACGCGCAGGACCACCTGGTGCGCAAGATCTTCTCGCGGTTCCGGCGCGAGCGGTCCGTGGCGGCCGCCCCGCCCCCCGCGCCGCGCGCCCCCGACGCGGAGAAGGGCGAGCCCCCTCCCCCCGCCGCGCCCCCCCCGAGCGGCGTGGGGGCGCGCGGCAAGTGGGGCCGGCTGCTGGCCGGGGGCTCGCTGGACGCGGGCGCGGGGGGCGAGCCCCCGGCGGCGGCGGCGGCGCGCGGCGCCTTCACCCGCAGCATGTCGGCGCGCGACCGCCCCGCCCCCGCGCCCGCCCCCGCCCCCGCCCCTGAGCCCACGTCCGCCCCGCAATCCACCGCCAGTGCGATCACTGCGCTAGCGCTCAAGGTATGATAACCTGAGGACGTATTTTGTGTAACATAGGTAACGCTTAGGATATTAAGGTTCTGGAGTGGCGACCACAAACCGGAAGGCACAGTGTAGACCGACCCCTCATTAGGTGGACCGATGATCTGATGAAAACCGGGAAGAATCGATGGATGCAGGAGGCGAGCAGCCGCTCAAAGTGGCGCTCTCTTGGATATACCCTTAGGCTGTTGATGATGATGAGTGAAGCAATTGGACAAATGGTCAACGCCCACTAAAATTTTTTGACAACGAAATTTCCCAGTTGGATCGGTAGTATCGGTACATTGACGGTACACATATTACGGTAATCAGTTTTTAACAACTCTTTCGGTAACGTACAAATAGAAAAAATTCTGTTCCGGGTACTATCGTGGGTCATATTAATTTGTGCTGTTGTTGTACCTACACAAAATATAAATATCTGCAAAACGCGAGAGCCGTATCACTAAGTGCAATACTTTCATAACGGGTCTGACCGATGTTCTATAGGCGTCGTTCGCAAAAGGTCGGAGCGTGAGCGCGGTGGTGGGCGGCGCGGGCGCGGGCCGGCAGGACACCATCGAGGAGGAGCTCGACGACAGGCGCGCCCCGCCCGCCCCCGCCCCCGCCCCCCTGCCGGCCCCCGCCCCCGCCCCTGCCCCCGCCCCCGCGCCCTCGCCGCACGAGCACGCGCTGGCGGAGTTGCGGCGAGACGTCAGGAATGAAGTGCAGAGGTTACAGCAAAAGGTAAGGCCTACATTTTTTTGAATTGTTTGTCAACTATCGTTTATTGCCCGTGGCACTACGGTCGTAATACCAGTATTTATAGTCCTACCACTGAAGGGAGTACCGTTTCCCAGCTGGGGCGGGTGGAGGAGCTACTGACGCTGCTGGCGAGCCGGCTGGGCGCGGAGCCCGGCGAGGGCGGCAGCACCGGCACCAGCGGCGAGGGCGAGGCGCTCGTGCGCCCGCCGTCCATAGACGTGACCGCCGTCGCGAGGAAGCGCCGCTCGAAGGTACCGGCGCCGGCCGCTCGCTGCCGCCGCTGCCCGGTGCAGGGAGTGACGGTGCGCTCGTTCCAGGGCCGGAGTAAGGGCGCGGCGCCGCAGGTCCCGACGCCCGGGACGCCGGGCGAGGGGCCCGCCAGCCCGGGCGGCGCGGGCGCGGGCGCGGGCGCGGGCTCGGGCGCGCGGCGCCGGGACGCCGTGTAACCCCACGCCCACTCACACCAGGTTACCATGCCATACGTTTATACTTTTACTATCACCGAGTAGCGATCGAAGGACCGTGCATTACCTACTGTGGACTTCCGAGAACTATTTGTAACACCTCAAGTTGAATTGTTTTGTTTGAATATGTATTTACTATCGTTATCCCGGTTGCAGGCGTCTCTTCCGCCGCGAACGAAAGCTGTGCCTTCAGTATCCCAGCGTGGAGCGGCCGGCCGCGCTCCGAGCCGCACCGTACGTACCCACGGGCACCGAACTCACGCTACATCCGCTTCTGGCACCAGGACCGCTGCAGGCCAGCTCTCACTAGTCGCAGCGCCGCACCATGGCTGTCGGCGTCACACTGTGACTGTCAATGTCACACTATGGCTGTCGGAACCACGCCGTTAATGTCGGCTCTATGCCGGAGCCGAACGGCTCGATTCAGTGATATCGAATTTGTAAAGATGATATTATAGTTATAAGTGATTGATATTCCACGTTCGACGAGCTATATTCACACATTTCTTTTCACTATTGTACGGGTATGCGAACGACCAATATTTTTATATAATTGCGATATCTTCTCCATAATATATTGTGATCGTGGCTCGGTGCGTCGGTGCTCTCCGCGTTACCTTATATTGTTAGCGAACGAATATCCATAAATATATACCTACCATAACTATAATAATAATCTAAGAGGAACGTTTTGTACTGCGATTTATCTTTCAAACTCAATTTATTATATTGAAATACCTATATAACTCACAGACATCTAATACTTTCTGTATAGTATAGATGTCTGTGATATAACTTTATTAATTATAAATATTTACATTACTTTATAAACCAACAACGTTCCGCGAGCGCAGCGTCGCGACAGAGCCCGACTTCGATCTAATTTTATACGCTTCGTGATGTCGATTATTATAATTAAGGATTTTCATATTTATTATTATATGATCGCTCCGGGTCCGCCCTGGGTCCCGGAGGCCCCCGGCGGCCCCCGGGGCCCCACGCCGGGTCCCCGGGGCCCCAGGCCGGGCCCGCGCGGCGCATACATATCGTTGCCCGCGCCGAGACGCCGGCCGACGTCGCGACCGTCCGAAGCGCCTGTTGTTTACTAGTTATCGGTTGTTAACGTTTTTAAAGTTTATCCGAGAGATTATACATTTCGCGTAGAGACTTGGCGGCTATTCGTAGTGTTTCCGTTCCGGGGCGCCACGCTCCACGCTGCAGCTCTTCTTTTTGAACGAAAATATATCGAGATGACGACAAATGTTCACTTTTATTTTCCCCTTACCAAGAATGAGTGCGAGGAAGGAGCATGTCTTTACCCGTCTCGGTCATCCTGAATACTTACCTATATCTAGATACAAAGAACTCTGTTCAGTCTTCTCTACAAAAATTGAAATGAGTTCGTTTCCAATGGATTGGGAGCCGGAGTGCAGGATGGGAACCTAGTAATAAATGAAACAACACGGTAGCTTTAATCCTATGTTTAATATATACAAAAGGAAATACATAGCGGGAGGAGGCGGTCGCCCACAAACGTGGCACGGCCGGTCCTCGGTTACAATCATGTCATAGTTTTATAGTTCATTTTCTTGAAATACAATTTGCAATTTTATTGTATAATCATTTGGGGATACTATTAAAGTCGTCTTACAAGGCCCGCGGTAGCTACTTCCGTCCCGTTTGGTCCCATTATATTCGGGACATTTATGTAGGTGAATCATTCAAGGGGCTGCGGATGATAGGTTCGCGAAAAACGGTCGAAAAACTCGCAGCTCATTTTTTTAAAAAACAAACTGCTTTATTCGACTTCTGAACGATCGATCATCCTAGGCAGTAATCGATCCTCACTCAAGCGTTTTTCGCTACTCTCCATGGTTATCCGCGAGCACTTTATATATGCCCCCCCTGGATAGTGGCGCCCTCCCCTGCCCTCCCCTGCCCTGTCGCAGCAGATATAGTGCCCGGCGAGAGGAGACACATAAAAGGAGTTTAGAATTTTCTTTTGTTTAGCAACATTGAATTCAAACATAGCGGCTTCTGCGGCCTTTCCAACAATGTGGATACAAATGTGGTAGAAATATCAGCAGCAATGCTGCTCGTCTATTATCAAATAACAATAATAAATTCACTACAATTTCACCAAACATGATTCGTAGTGGTTGATACTGTAGCTGATTTAGAATGATTTGCTATTTCACAATAAATCTACGCCACGCCAGAATAACGTTTGCGAATTGTGCCAAACTTCTAATTCAATATTTCGTGCGCTGCCGCTGTGTCCACTTCACGGTTGGTATATTCGTCCATCCGAGTAAGACATTCTACAACCATGGATTCAATTTACATTTTTGTTTCTTTACAATCGTCAATTGGGCACCTTATATTGAAGCAATTAAAATTGATGTTTTTTTTATTTATTATTATTAAAGTTGTTTTAAATCAGTAAAACCCCCTCTACATGTCTCCAGCAAACGCTCCAGCTCCAGCCCAGTCTACTATATCGCGATCGCAGTTCTACAGTCGTCAGTTCTGCGATCCCGATCACAGTAGTCTAGAAGCCTGCTCCGTGTGAAACCGCGCGTAACACCACTTCACTTATCGTACAATATACATTTCGATCTTAAAATAAATTAAAATTTCATTCACGTGTATTTAAAAAAAATCAGTAGTGTCTTCCGTCCGGAAAGCTTCTGTACGCAGGCGACTGTCGCGCGATAATCCGACACGCGACGGGATCCGATCCCAACAATATCGATATATACGACTAAATGGATCCCACAATCGATATATTGCGCGATGTTTATAAAACATCGAAACTATCGCAGTGCGACACCACCATTCCTCCCCGAACCGTCCCATATGATCCGCGTTAAATATAACGCTGCAATGGTTGCACCGAGGAGGTAACGAGCCGCGTCGCTCGTCGATAGCCTCGACATGTATCTGTGTCTGTAGTGTAAGGGTGGACGTGTCTGCAACGTTCCACTCGCAGCACGAATGTTCGGTTGTCGATCCCGAAAATGCGTTTGCTGTGAACCGTTCACAAACACGAACGGTCGCGGTCGCCAGTCGTAACAATTCCAAAACAAAATCAGCGGAACTGATTCCAAGTTTGCTTTCGAATTCACGACCGAGCGCGCACCGGATGCTGTGTCATTTACGTCACTTTAGGCAAAGAATAATATATATATTCTGTGGTTCTCAATTCACTCGCTAGGGCCGCTTTTTGTAAAACTATACAAAAACGTCAGTATATTTATATACTTTCTGAAAAACTGACACAAATGACGCAGCATCCGGTGAGCAGTCGGCCGTGAGCCGTGAGTATCGAGACTTCGAGAGCAAACATGTGCAAAACTCGGACTAGGCACTTTGCACCTCGATTCACAATCCATCGGGAACGTTCTGATTCGCAATGTACGCTCTGTCTCTTTCATCCTGAATGTAGATGAAAAAGACAGCCTATAGATTACAAATCGCAACGTTTCCGATGGATTGCGTATCGTTGCAATTTGCAGCCCCAACACAATTTCACCTATTCATAATAACCTCGCAACCACAGATAGCGGAACACAATGTAATGCCTTGTAAAATTGCATAACATAAAAAAACTCAATTCCGGAAGGAATAGCGCTTGTTTTACCTGTGGTTAAAGGGCAGTCGGTAGTATATTTACATGAGAACGAAACGAGGGACGGGAAGATTTTGTCATGACGTCGCATGTCGCACGTCGCACGTCGCTTGTCGCATGTCGCGTGTCGCTAGTGTCGCTTGTCGGCAGACTGCGCCGAGGAGCACATGTCCTGCAACACACCACTCGGCGTGAGCACACAACATACGTAGCTGCTCCGAGTCCTGCCGCACACGCTCGGTTTCCTGGTCCGGTTTCTGGATTCGGAATACAGATTCTGAATTCCGTGGGACGTATGGGGCCGGCCGGAAACTGAATGTTACATTTTTTTTCTGTTCGTAATAACACTCACATTCGGTAGTCGACACTGTTTGTTGCGAAATACAATAATATTTTAGGTAATAATAAACCAACAATAACTGAGTTTACAACATTTTTAAATGATATTTTCAATGCATCGATCAACGGTTTCAAGAAGCTCTTTCTTAAACTGGACTTACCTAAGTTTATATCAAAATTGTAATTTTTTTTTTTAGATATGTTTGTATAGGTTTCCTTAACTTGTTATCTTTTCTTTGTGCATGCTGTGTTCACTCCAAGTAGGTTATACACTAAACGAAACAATTGTGTAAACTTTATTATGTACGACTTGTGTATTAATCAGTTTTGTGAACCAAAAAAAAAAAAATTTATTAAATTGCAGAAGTATTACATTTCTTATATTTTAGATCTATATGAAAGGAACAGGAGCATCTTTCGGACCAGACCAAAGTTGGTTTCGAATTTTATATAACAGAATTGACACAAAGATAAATATTTACCTAAGATCCATCCAGTTCAAATTTTTTGTAAAGGAAGAAGCCCTTGAATTGTTTCGATCGCGAATATGTCTTAACTGAACTGAGAACTGCGGGAAGTATTCCTCCGGTATCCGTACCTGGTACGAGAACTGCGGGAAGTATTCCTCCGGTATCCGTACCTGGTACGAGAACTGCGGGAAGTGTTCCTCCGGTATCCGTACCTGGTACGAGAACTGCGGGAAGTGTTCCTCCGGTATCCGTACCTGGTACGAGAACTGCGGGAAGTGTCCCTCCGGTATCCGTACCTGGTACGAGAACTGCGGGAAGTGTTCCTCCGGTATCCGTACCTGGTACGAGAACTGCGGGAAGTGTCCCTCCGGTATCCGTACCTGGTACGAGAACTGCGGGAAGTGTTCCTCCGGTATCCGTACCTGGTACGAGAACTGCGGTAAGTGTTCCTCCGGTATCCGTACCTGGTACGAGAAATGCGGGAAGTGTTCCTCCGGTATCCGTACCTGGTACGAGAACTGCGGGAAGTGTTCCTCCGGTATCCGTACCTGGTACGAGAACTGCGGGAAGTGTTCCTCCGGTATCCGTACCTGGTACGAGAACTGCGGGAAGTGTTCCTCCGGTATCCGTACCTGGTACGAGAACTGCGGGAAGTGTTCCTCCGGTATCCGGCCGAGCACGGAGTCGGGTTCGGGCGGAGTGAGCTCCACACTCTCGCCGGTGAACTCGGAGTCGAAGTACCGCGTGTCCAGCTCCGACTCCACTTGCGGCTTGAACGGCGGCGGGATCTGTCGCGCCACAGGTTATATTACAAGACCGCGTACAGAACGCTCAACACAGTTTTGCACCTAATGGAACCGCGGCTTTCCCGCCTCACCCCCGCCAGTGGCTATGAATTTACGGCCACTGCCGTATTATGCAGTTTACGGCGATTAAAATATAGTAGAAAAAAGTAGACGTATTCAATCGACTGTTTTCATTCATGAAATGCCCATACGTGAAATGTGCGATGCTTCCCTTCGAGTTGACTCATAGCTACTGAAACTGCATGCACTTTTATCCAATGCTACTAGGCTTGCCCCGCTCGCACGTATTCATTATGGATGTTCTATTGTGCCATTTTGGTGTTTGCGATTTTTCGAAGGTGTTTGATTGCATGGATTATTTTATTTTTAATTATTGAAATGAACTATTATGGGATTTCGGATTAGGCGATCGATCTTTTATGTAATCGTAAAGGACGTAAAAATGTATCATCATTGACGACGTTGAATCAACAATAATTAGTCTTGCTAACTGAGGCGTTCACCAAGGTTCAATTTTAGGTCCATTATTGTTTCTTGTATACATCAATGATAAATTTATTTAAAACAAGTTAATACTGGAATTGTAGCTTTGTCAAATAACAACTGTTTACTTTGGTCGAAAATCAGGATATAAACAACTGTACTTTTGTAATAATTTCGGATGCTATAATAACTCCATTACAAACAAATACTGCAAAACAGTGGAATAGCTCAGTGTTTGCTCATGTTTTATTTTTGGCTATTTTAAACTCGATGGAGATAAACAAAATACAAAACAACTTTTCTTCTACCACATAATGTTTATAAACGAGGATATAGAGACCGCATATCGATTCACAAGGGTTAAAACATACGATAACGCGAGGTGCGGCTATTAAGGCACATCGTACGGGAGCAGTGTTGCCCGTGTAGAGGTCACTCACCCGCTTGGCGACGAGGTCGGTCCAGTTAATGGAAGCGAAGAACGGATGCGCCATGATCTCATGCGCATCGTCCGGCCCCGCCCCCAGCCGCGCCGCCGGCTCCTTCGTCAGCAGGCCCGCCAGCAGCGCGCGGCATGCGGCCGATAGTGCCCGCGGGAACCTAACCTGCGGGGGGGTATATACTGTCAGCACCCCGCCAGCAGCGCGCGGCATGCGGCCGATAGTGCCCGCGGGAACCTAACCTGCGGGGGGGTATATACTGTCAGCACTCCGCCAGCAGCGCGCGGCATGCGGCCGATAGTGCCCGCGGGAACCTAACCTGCGGGGGGATATATACTGTCAGCACCCCGCCAGCAGCGCGCGGCATGCGGCCGATAGTGCCCGCGGGAACCTAACCTGCGGGGGGATATATACTGTCAGCACCCCGCCAGCAGCGCGCGGCATGCGGCCGATAGTGCCCGCGGGAACCTAACCTGCGGGGGGGTATATACTGTCAGCACCCCGCCAGCAGCGCGCGGCATGCGGCCGATAGTGCCCGCGGGAACCTAACCTGCGGGGGGATATATACTGTCAGCACCCCGCCAGCAGCGCGCGGCATGCGGCCGATAGTGCCCGCGGGAACCTAACCTGCGGGGGGATATATACTGTCAGCACCCCGCCAGCAGCGCGCGGCATGCGGCCGATAGTGCCCGCGGGAACCTAACCTGCGGGGGGGTATATACTGTCAGCACCCCGCCAGCAGCGCGCGGCATGCGGCCGATAGTGCCCGCGGGAACCTAACCTGCGGGGGGGTATATACTGTCAGCACTCCGCCAGCAGCGCGCGGCATGCGGCCGATAGTGCCCGCGGGAACCTAACCTGCGGGGGGATATATACTGTCAGCACCCCGCCAGCAGCGCGGGAACCTAACCTGTGGGATAGCGTTTGCAAACACTGGAAGTGTTCAAATTCCATGCCTATAAATTTATTACCATCATCATTAACAGCCTGAAGACGTCCTCTGCTGAACATAAGCCTCTCCCAGGGAGCGCCAGTTTGAGCGGCTGCTCGCCCCTGCTTCCATCGGCTCCCCGCGGCTTTCACCAGATCGCCGGTCCACCTAGAGGCCGTGGTCTACGCTGCGTCTTCCGGTTCGTGGTCGCCACTCGAAAGCCATTCTTCCCCATTAGTTGTTAGTTCTACGAGCGATGTGGCCAGCCCATTGCAATTTCAACTTGCTAATCCTAAGAGCTACATCGGTCACTTTAGTTCTCCTGCGGATCTCCTCATTACGGATCTTATCTCGCAGGGAAACACCGAGCATTGCTCTCTCCATAGCTCGTTGCGCGACTCTGAGCTTAGTAATGAGGCCAACAGTTAGAAACCACGTTTCAGTTCCATAAGTCATCACCGGTAACACACATTGATTGAAAACTTTTGTTTTCAGGCTTTGCGTATAAATTATGAACACAAAAAAAAAAGTGAAGCATGTAAAATCCAGACCAGAATTAGTAGTGGAGGAAGGTCTCCTGAATAAAATATTAAAATTGGTGATGGGGAATAACGAGTATTGTTACCTCGTGTATGTATATTGTATAGTAGGCACGTTACCTCCTCGTGTACGATGAGCGAGAAGAGCACCTCGTGGTCGCGGTTGTAGAAGGGCAGCCGGCCGCACGCCATCTCGTACAGCACCACGCCCACGCCCCACCTGCGCACACCCGCACACACCTCACACACCCGCACACACCTCACACACCCGCACACACCACACACTGCAAGCTATGTGCGGGGCTCCCGGTAACGCGACGGTTTGTCTCTACGGCGAACAGAACGAGAGGCGGCTGCCGGCTGCTTGAAATACGTTTGATTGTCTCACTGTCAGGGCGGTTATTCTCTATGGAAACACAGATTCCACACGATACGAAACCACGTCGTATCTATATACTTTCACTTTACATTAAAGTTATCTTTATTTTGAATAAAATATATTGACATAAGTGGTCATATCTTTTGATGTGTTGATGTTTTGGAACCCGTCTCAGTAAAACATATGATTTTTGACAGTTCAAATCGCACCAATTACAAATTAATTTCGCGCGGTTTTGTTTTCGTTTCATAGAGAATACAGTTTCGCAGATTTCTTATGTAAGACAAGGCATTCGCGTGGTTTCGAAGTAAGGAATCGATACGGAATAATGGCCCTGAACAGAACTACGCTTTATTGGTCAACTTGTTAGGAGTACTTATTGAAGTGACTTCGCGAAGTGAATCAGCTGAACCAGTATTTGTCAAAACTCCATGGAGGCATTTTAGAGCTTTACTTATAAAAACTTGACCTTGAGTACATCCACTGCTGAACATAGGCCTCCCATAAAACACCACCGCGGATGACCGCTTGCCTCTATTTTAAAGACCTAAGCTGCTTCTTCCATTTGGTAACCGCCACTCGAGAACCTTCTTCCCTATCGATTGTAGAGTGTATTTTCAACTTCTAGCTGACGAGAGCGAAAACGAAATAGGAAATTCCTCAGCAGTAGACGATTTCCAGCTGTTAATATCACTTGTAAACGTTCTAACCACAGACTAAGATCTGCAATAATTAATTTGAACAACAGTCATCATCATCTTAAACAGCCTGAGGACGTCCGCTGCTGATCATAGGGTTCCCCCAAGGAGCGCCACTTTGAGCGGCCTCTTGCATCCATCGGCTCCCCACGGCTTTCACCAGATCACCGGTCCACCTAGTGGGTGAACAGCAGTAGTATATGAGTGAGGTCTGGCGGGGTAGTATACAGTAGTAGTGCGCACCAGTCGACGGCGGGTCCGTAGTCGTTGTCCTCGAGCACTTCAGGCGCGAGGTACTCCGGCGTGCCGCAGAATGTCTTCGTGGTGCGGCCGTATGTTATGTTCACCTGCGGGGATATGCCATGGTTATAGTATATCGAGGGCAACTCCATTATAAACACTTCCATGTATCCGAAGAACAGTAACGGTCATCACTATCAGCCCCCCACTACACACAGGCCTCTCTCAAGGTCCGCCATTGAGCCCGGTCTTCGGCTCTCCTCATCCAGGGTGGTTATTCTCTATGGAAACACAGATACCACACGATACGAAACCACGTCGTTATCGTGTCTTGTTCAAATCGTGTCACAGCGTTAGATATACCTTCACTTTACATCACATTTTACATTTTGAATAAAATATATTAACATAAGTGGTCATACCTTTTTATGTGTGATGTTTCAGACCGCGTCTCGGTATAAAACATGAATTTTGACAGTTCAAATCGCGCCAATTCCAAATTCATTTCGCGCGGTTTTGTTTTCGTTTCATAGAGAATAGACTTTACCAGATTTCTTATGTAAGACAAGGAATTCGCGCGGTTTCGAAGTAAGGAATCGATAGAGAATAACGCCCAGTTACTGCCAGCCAGTCGTCCTAGTACGTGGTCGGTGGGCGTCCTACACTACGTTTGCCAAGTCGCCGTCTCCACTCAAGAACATGTCTTCCCCAACGGTTGTAGGTTCTTCGACAAATATGGCCAGCAACAGTAGCAGATGGTAAATACAGACCCTAAACCTTGCAGAGTCCAACATCTGCGATAGTGTCATCTATACATACCCCTTTAAGAGGATCCCTATTGTAGAGATTACACCTTTAAATAAACTTTAATTTTGGTCTCTTTAAGACTAGAGTGAATAAGACTCCTCATAGGCCAACATGCTACACCTTCGACTGCCTCGTAACATCAGGAAAGTACTAAACATACTCCTTATGGAGTGGCTCACCAAACCGTCAAGACTACCAACGCTACAGCTCGAAGTACACGATAATTATACATACTTATATTACTCCTTGAGAAGCTATGTACCTTGAAGTATGAAATCCACAATAACATCACCATTTTCATGGAAGAGGGGTAGAGACTTCGGCCTTTGCAAGGATGGTTATCCTTGCAAAGGCCGAAGTCCGCGATCTTGATGTGTCCGTCCTGGTCGAGCAGTAGGTTCTCGAGCTTGAGGTCGCGGTGGATGATGGAACCAACCTTGCAGAGGCCGAAGTCGGCGAACTTGATGTGGCCGTCCTGGTCGAGCAGCAGGTTCTCGAGCTTGAGGTCGCGGTGGATGATGGAACCAACCTTGCAGAGGCCGAAGTCGGCGATCTTGATGTGTCCGTCCTGGTCGAGCAGCAGGTTCTCGAGCTTGAGGTCGCGGTGGATGATGGAACCAACCTTGCAGAGGCCGAAGTCGGCGATCTTGATGTGTCCGTCCTGGTCGAGCAGCAGGTTCTCGAGCTTGAGGTCGCGGTGGATGATGGAACCAACCTTGCAGAGGCCGAAGTCGGCGATCTTGATGTGTCCGTCCTGGTCGAGCAGCAGGTTCTCGAGCTTGAGGTCGCGGTGGATGATGGAACCAACCTTGCAGAGGCCGAAGTCGGCGATCTTGATGTGTCCGTCCTGGTCGAGCAGCAGGTTCTCGAGCTTGAGGTCGCGGTGGATGATGGAACCAACCTTGCAGAGGCCGAAGTCGGCGATCTTGATGTGTCCGTCCTGGTCGAGCAGCAGGTTCTCGAGCTTGAGGTCGCGGTGGATGATGGAACCAACCTTGCAGAGGCCGAAGTCGGCGATCTTGATGTGTCCGTCCTGGTCGAGCAGCAGGTTCTCGAGCTTGAGGTCGCGGTGGATGATGGAACCAACCTTGCAGAGGCCGAAGTCGGCGATCTTGATGTGTCCGTCCTGGTCGAGCAGCAGGTTCTCGAGCTTGAGGTCGCGGTGGATGATGGAACCAACCTTGCAGAGGCCGAAGTCGGCGATCTTGATGTGTCCGTCCTGGTCGAGCAGCAGGTTCTCGAGCTTGAGGTCGCGGTGGATGATGGAACCAACCTTGCAGAGGCCGAAGTCGGCGATCTTGATGTGTCCGTCCTGGTCGAGCAGCAGGTTCTCGAGCTTGAGGTCGCGGTGGATGATGGAACCAACCTTGCAGAGGCCGAAGTCGGCGATCTTGATGTGTCCGTCCTGGTCGAGCAGCAGGTTCTCGAGCTTGAGGTCGCGGTGGATGATGGAACCAACCTTGCAGAGGCCGAAGTCGGCGATCTTGATGTGTCCGTCCTGGTCGAGCAGCAGGTTCTCGAGCTTGAGGTCGCGGTGGATGATGGAACCAACCTTGCAGAGGCCGAAGTCGGCGATCTTGATGTGTCCGTCCTGGTCGAGCAGCAGGTTCTCGAGCTTGAGGTCGCGGTGGATGATGGAACCAACCTTGCAGAGGCCGAAGTCGGCGATCTTGATGTGTCCGTCCTGGTCGAGCAGCAGGTTCTCGAGCTTGAGGTCGCGGTGGATGATGGAACCAACCTTGCAGAGGCCGAAGTCGGCGATCTTGATGTGTCCGTCCTGGTCGAGCAGCAGGTTCTCGAGCTTGAGGTCGCGGTGGATGATGGAACCAACCTTGCAGAGGCCGAAGTCGGCGATCTTGATGTGTCCGTCCTGGTCGAGCAGCAGGTTCTCGAGCTTGAGGTCGCGGTGGATGATGGAACCAACCTTGCAGAGGCCGAAGTCGGCGATCTTGATGTGTCCGTCCTGGTCGAGCAGCAGGTTCTCGAGCTTGAGGTCGCGGTGGATGATGGAACCAACCTTGCAGAGGCCGAAGTCGGCGATCTTGATGTGTCCGTCCTGGTCGAGCAGCAGGTTCTCGAGCTTGAGGTCGCGGTGGATGATGGAACCAACCTTGCAGAGGCCGAAGTCGGCGATCTTGATGTGTCCGTCCTGGTCGAGCAGCAGGTTCTCGAGCTTGAGGTCGCGGTAGATGATGCCCTCGGCGTGCAGGTAGCCGAGCGCGGAGACGATCTCGGCGCCGTAGAAGCGCGTGCGGTCCTCGGAGAAGGTGCGGTCGCGGGAGAGGTGGAAGAACAGCTCGCCGCCGTTGGCGTACTCCATCACGAAGCACACGCGGTCCGCCGTGTCGAACGAGTACTTCAGCGCCTGCCGACCGTAGTGCGATACCTTACTTTTTGTTCTTATATTTCGGCTATACTCAGTGTATTTAGTCAGTGTCAAGTATTGTATATTTTTATATTTTCATCGAGTTTTAGAGTCTTAGTCATAGTCATAGTCCTGTCTAAGTCATGCCCTAGTAAAGTGGTGGCAACTTTACTAGCAGCTTGATGTGTATAGTGATGAAATTAAACAAAACTTTACATAGATGTAATAAGTCGATCTTAACATTTTTACTAGATGGTATAGGTTAGACCTTTGGAATTTGTCTCTAAATAGGCACGATAACTGCCAGATATTCCGCCGAAAAGCGGATCAAAGGGCCCTGTAGCTAGTGAAATATTTAGGCAAACGAATCTTTGTCACCGATCTCAGTCCAGTAATCTTATTAGTAACTGTGCTGATGTCTCGGGCTGACGTGTATGGTAATGCAGTGTCACGCAAAACTTTGTGAGAGCTCCGAACGTCACTCTATCTAGTACGAGCGAGCACGACGCTTAACATCAGTTCAACGTCCAACTCATAAAGTCTTTCATTTACAGGCCACACAGTCATACCAACTAAACTACCAACGCTTCAATTATTAACGTAAATTTTACAGCACCCACTACTAAAGCTGATTACCGTAAGAAAAGGATGTTTCGTCTTCTTGAGCACCCTGTTCTCGGTGTTGGTGTGCGCGATCTCATCCTTCTGTATGATGAGATGCTTCTTGAGTATCTTCATGGCGTAGATCCGGCCGGTGCCCTTCTCGCGGCTGAGGACCACCTTGCCGAACGTGCCCTTGCCGAGGACCTTCACGAACTCAAACTTCTCTAGCGTCTGTGGAACAACGCAAACAACATTCGCTACTTACATCTTGATATCATTTCATGTTACAAATAGCTTTTGTTTCGCTTGTTTGGAATTAGGATAAACAGGCCTAAACCAAACCTTCCCTTAATATTGAAAATGCGAAGGTTTGTGTGTGTCAATGTTTGTTAACTTCTATCTCGGTAACTATTAAACCGATTTTGATGAAATTTGGAACGCAGATAGCTTATACGCTGGATAGCAACTTGGGATATTATTTATATACTTTATATTTTTTAGATATTTTACGCAACTAGTGTTGTATAATTAATCGTGCAACTAGTGTTGTATAATTAATCGTTCATGCATACACGAAAATGATGCACAAACTAATATAGCTATACATAAAGCGTATGCAGCCGCAGGCGGCAGCACGGGTGTTGGTTGATACAATACTGTAGGGGCATTGTTGGTTTACAAAATGGTGAACAGTACTCGATATACAGGATACCTGATAGTTTTAAATTGTATTTTTTATAGCTACATATCGCCTCTACCGCGTATATCTAATCTTCTCTGTCTCACTCTACTACAGGCTATGAAATGGGAAGATATGGTATGCCATATCTTCCCATTCCATAACCAGTAGAGGACAGGGTAAACCAGGGCCCGAAGTCTGCTATTTTGCGTCATGTGTAATTGTTGTCATTATGGTTCATGAATGGTACCATAATGACAGATTTGGACACTAATGTTAGTCTACAAACCATAAGTAGACTACCATTAGTGTCCAAATCTGTCATTATGGTACCATTCATGAACCATTATGACAAAATAGGCATGATGACAAAACTTTTTGTTGCATTAATTAATAATTTTTTTTTTTACAATTTATAGCATTTGACCACTGTCTCACCTGATGGTAAGTGACGACGCGGCCTACGGTGGTGCATGCTTGCCTGGAAGATACCTGTTCACCCTTGACTTGAAGACACCCAGGTTATAGCTAATATCCTTCAAAAGATAAACATTTGTGAAAACAAAAATAAAATATCACAATAAATGACAAAGTTACAAGCATTTTAAAAATCGGAATAGAAAGAGATAGCTCAAACGTCAGAGCAAGGTCTTTCATACTACCTCATTACTAAGCTGTGGTAGCTTCACATACAATCTCTTTGGCATGTGACGTCACAAGTGGATTTTTCATAGTAACTGTGGAGGCGCTTTGTTTCGCGAGAAAGGGACAGGAGATGCCCCCTACAGAAATTTTACAAGCTTATTACTCCGTGATTTATTTACCGACTTTACTTATTTTTTCTATCTTCTTTATGAAAGTAATATTTACTTGTTCATTTTTAACAGTAGTCATGATGCCTATTGAAATAGCTGACTTCGGGCCCAGGCGTTTCGAACTATGAACCGATCACTGTGGTCAACAAATTGGCAAACATGTTTTCAGGAGATAAATGAGTACTTATCAGCATTAGTCATAATATATTTATAGGATGGGGCCGGGGGGTGGTCAATTGAGTCAGGCGTGAATTCGCGGAAGTTCGTCCAGTCTACACTAGATATTTCTGTATCAATATTAGGATGGGTGTTCATGGAAGCACTTGTCCGCGCCGTCATCGACCTGCCAACGCGACGGTTTGAAACAAACAACAACAAGCAAGGGTTACTGAACTCTAACCAAACGATAATGATCACTGTGAACTTGCTCAGGTAACTTAAATATTCTGTGGTTCAGGTACAATTAAATTAAAGACAAATGTTAATAAAATGTTGGTTTTATGTATAATTATTAAAAGCGTAGATACCACTGTGCTGATACTTTGAGTACTTGATCAAGGAAATGCTTGTTGATTTGCTTATTACGTATAACAAGCCACACATTGTCTTCACAACATATTTATTCTAGGTAACCTAACTCAATGTAAAAGCCGATCTATTACTACCACCTATTCTATGACGAGGTAGGCCGAGAAGTTGTTGTGAATATAAAATAAATATAAATAAATTAGTATAGCGAAACCAGTATGAATATATTTATAATACAGTAGATCTAACCGCGTTTTTTATAAACAATCGCTTATTACAAAAAGACGAAGACATACACCTCCTTTAGGATAGATCCTTCCCGTCTATCTTCCCCAACATATCGTACCACCCCTCCAGGGTCCTCCCCGCAAGTAGCACCCTCCGGACCCATGCCGACCATCTGACTAATGGTTGACTTATTTGTCCTATCGCACCTATCAAATTCACATAATACAACTATTACAATAATGCATGGAAGCGCATCTTAATTTACGATGTCGCGTTAAATGTCAAAGCTATGAGCTCACCTTTTCAGAACGATGGATAATGTAGGAAAATATATTTGTAGGTATGTAGGCGCCTAGGGGAATGTTGTTTACTGCAGCGCGCAGGTTTTCCCCGAAAACATGTCGACTATCGCGATTGTCAAGTACTGGTAAATAGCACAATTGCGAAATCCGCATGAGTCGCATCAAATAGCAAGCGCGTGCGCATGGCTCAATATACGGCCGCTATGTAGCCAGCCCACTTTGCTAGTACCTACACAGCCATCTAGAGTCCGGGGAGTGTTCTATCAAAGCCTTCTCGGTTCTAAAGCCAACGCCGTCGGTGCGGCATACGACCAGAAAATGGGGGAAAAGAGATGTATGGAGGTTTTTGTATTTTGACAAGTAGGTATCGTCTTCTTCCAAAGGATAGCCGGCCTAAGCAATCCCGACTTCCTTACGCCGCTCTAGCGTTGGCGGTTTATTCGTTCAATAATTCTTAAAACAAAGGATATGCACGGTAGAGCCTTGTAGTGTTTACCTACCGGTACCTACGTGGGTGCCACCTATACCTACGATAAATATCAGATAAACCATGGCTTTCTTTTTAATGTAATGAGTGGCCAACAAGCAGGCGGCCCACATGATGGTAAGTGGTCATCGCCACCTATGGGCATCTGCAACACCAAGGGCATTGCCGGTGCGTTGCCTACCCTAATGGGTAAAGCTTCTCCGTGCTTCTATTAAAGTTTCAAGCCTTCGACGACATAGGTTGCGGCATATCTAACAGAACAAGGAGCTAGAGTACCTTGTTACTAGTAGAAAGTGGGTTATACCTACGTATAACCCACTTTCTTACATTTGGTCTAACAATAATACATCACGTATTATTTTTATGGAGTAAGCCATGAGTAAGCGTTATGTCGTCACGCGTTGACTTCGGTTGCTACAATCATAAATTATATTATATCATCCATCGCACACAATTTGAGACAACATTTTGACACAATTTTACAACTATTAAAAAGCGACCAAAAGAATGTGCGAGTAAAAGGAAGGCATTATCAGCCCATCGTCGGTCGTGTGAAGGGGAGGGGGGCGCGGTGGAATGTCCGATTTCGCAACGATCGCGACACAAACAACCTGAGTCATCGGTCGCGGCCCGCGAGCTTTTAGCGGCGCGTCACCACGCGGCCCTGTTTGGGTGCTCGCGTGCCTGCCGGTGGGCCGGAGGCAAGCAGTACAAACCTTTGGAACTTATTAAATGGATGCTGTTGGCCGTCGAGTGTCGTCTCTCTTTGGTCTAAGTTCCATCCGTTTATTAGACGTGTAATCAATCTATCCCCGGATAATCAGACCCAATCCAGATGAGGCACGTTTAACCGTAACAAAATAATGGCATACAGCGATGACCTTCCCAAAAATGCGTCGCGGAAAAAGTGGTCCCGCCTCGCTCGAGTGCAGCGGCGCTAAACTTGTTCGCGGGCGCTTCTGTGAAGGTGGCTCCGAGCTGCGGACTGCGGGCCGTGAGTCACCCGCGCGGGGCACCGGGTGGCCGGCGCCGGTTGTTTTGTTTTCGCGGCTTGCATCACATGTTTTGCATGTTTATGGACTAAAAGCTTTTTGGACAATATAATTAACCTTATCATTGCAACACCTATTTTTTTTATTTTTGGTCGTCCCCACTGCGCGATAATTGCCACTCGGCCCAAATAGTTATTATGTTTCACCAGAGACGCTAAGCCCCTTGTCTTGCAGGAATATAAAAAAAAGCCATAGCCCGACCCCGACTCCCCGGTTTAGCAATGATCCCTTTCCATTGGCTTTCAAGCCAAACGCTAACTCCGGAATATATTGGAATTGCAAAAAAGTAAAATAAGCGCTATCCGAAATGTCATTTCTATACATTTTTTCACTAATGGAAAGGCATCTTTGCTAGACCCCCAGAAAACAAACCGGTACTCATCTCGATTGTAATTTTTATAATCACATTCAATATCGTTCTCAAATAACCTCTCGACTGATATTATTGATTTATTTATTTATCTATAAATTAAATCACAGAAATATAATCCGTTATAAGTATGTTTGTTTGTGGGATACGGGATTCCCGTGTTTTGACATTGAAGCTAACTATAGCGCAAAAAGGAAAGTGAATGTGTTCGCCTACCACAACACCACAAGTAGGTATTTAAATTCATATACCTACTTTAAGTTTTATTTAAATCATTATCACGGGGAATAAATAACATAGAGTTGAGAGTGTGGTCGGTTTATACGGTGAGAGTAGGTAGGCACAGGCTGGACCCTTGCAACTCGCAAGCCGCGAGGCCGCGCTACGTTTTTCCTCCTGGAGCCGGCATCGGCCAGTTTTGCGAGGAGTGAGTCAGGATACGCGATGATAATGACCTCCACGCGCGACGCCCGCGTGCGTCCTTTGACAACAACAGATTTAGGCGTTCCTACATACTTTATATAAGGAAGTTTAATGTGATTAAAATGGTTTTTGTAATCACACACACACTGTAGGTATTAGTTACATACAGTTATCGTTTCCTCCATGGTTAATTAATGCCTACCAATCACCAAAACAATAAACATTGATTTTTGATAGAAAGTAAAAATAAAACCTACTGAACAGGGAAAGTGTCACAATAAATTATTAAAAAGTGAGTCGGGCTAGCGAGTACCATTATCTATAAAAACGAGCAAAAAAAATCACGTTTGTTGTATGGGAGCCCCCTTAATAATTTAAATTTATTTTATTTTTTGTTAAAGCGGCAACAAAAATACCTCATCTGTAAAAAAAATCAACTTCTTACTATCGCGTTTCTTGAGACGCAACCTGGTGACAGGCTGACAGACGGATGGACAGGCGGAGCCTTAGTAATAGCATGTAGTAGGGTCCGTTTTGCGGAACCCTAAAAAGTTTATTATTAACACTTGTTTATCAAAAGCTTGTAAGTGCTTTAAAAGCTACTCAAGAAATAGAAGTGAAGAACTTGACTTCACTCACTAATTAGGGTGGTACCTGCCAAACTAATTGAATTGGTTGGATGCAACTTGCAAGAGGCAAGTAGCCTGTCAAAATGATCCTGCCTGAGAAAGGCCAATTGTCAGCAGTGGAGGTGTTCTGGTGGTGATGGCAGCAGTCGGGGGTACTCACGATCCTGCGGCGGTCCTTGCAGCTGGTCCCGGTCTGCGCCATGTCGTCGTTGTTCTCCGCGAGACAAGCCCCCCCCGCCCCCGCGCCCGCGCCTGCTTCCGGCGCCAGCTGCGACGACACGAACCGGATCGCTGCCACCCACTCCTCGCTGGAAACGGACACATCTCTCATCATCCACAGCGCTGCTGCTCGAGCACCGGCACACTCGCCACGGGATTACGGCAAATCATATTGACAAAGAAAAATAACATGTTTTAAACGTTTTTTACTAGGTGGTAGGATTTTTCTGCAAACCTCGTCTAGGTAGGTACCACCGCTCTGCCAGTTATTCTGCCGCCAAGCAATAGTGTGCAAGCACTACTGTGTTCCGGTTTGAAGGGCATTGTAGCTAGTGAAATTACTGGGCAAATGAGACTTTATGACCTGATTACACAGTGTAGTAATCTGATTACTAGACTGTGTGATGTCTCAGGATGACGTGCGCAGTGCAGTGTCACACAAAACTTTATTATTTTAAAGTTCCGAGTAACACTGCAACTGTCATGGGCGGCCGTGTCGCTTAACATCAGATGAACGTCTAGCTCGTCACGTCATTCATTCATATAAAAAAAAGAATAAAAAGTTCACGGTTGGTCAATACCACAGAGCAATAAAAAAGATGCTGTCTCTAAGTGCGAAGCGTCATTTGTTTCATGGCTCTGTGGTCAATACATTTTTAATAGTACTTACGGGATCTTTACCGTGATTAGAACAATTTCTGAATTCCAGATATTTTGGTACAGTTTGTACTATTAAAAATGTACAAAAAAAGTTACACTATAATCTAAAGAAAATTGACAACCACAGTGTTTCTGTTCACACAACCACAAGCTGGTTGTTTGCCTGATGGGAATTGGGAAGTGACATGGCCAGCCAAAACAGTAGCTCAGAAAAACAAAATAATAAAGTCTTGCAAGACACACTGTGCAGTGTGCATGTCATCCTAAGATCAGCAGTCTCTGCTCTCACTTGCCCAATAATTTCCCTACAGTGCCCTTCAAACCAAAACCAGTCTCATCAGAATCTTACTGGTGCAATATAAGTAAACAAAGCTTCAACTTGGAATTATCTTTTCTATGTGATACGATAAATCAATGATAATTCAATTTTAATAGGCTACTATTCTTGTAAATGCTAAAACGTTTACAAGTCAAATTAGTTAGTTATATTAGCTGCCTATCTAAAAATGAATACTATGACTGACTCCATAAAGAAAAGTTACGAAGGATCCTGTCCCTTGAAAACAGAGAACAATAAAATACTGGAAAGGAAAGATAAATGGTGGAATAAAAAGCTCAGCAAGCTGAGAAAGATAGCAAGACACCACTTTAACAGAGCTATGAACACAGATCTCGAAAACATTGGCAAGACTATAGGAAGGCTAGACATAAACTCAAACTGAGTGTTAACAAGAGTCGTAACAACTCGTGGATAAAATACAGTAACTCTATACAATCTGAGAGTGAGACCGCAAGGCTCAGGAAAATTTTATCCAGAGATAGTCAGATGAAACTGGGCACTCTGAAGAAAGCTGATGGCAACTACACAGCATCAGAGCAGGAACAATTTGCACTCCTGCTAGAAACCCACTTCCCGGACTGCCGTATGGACGGCGAGAGGGGGTGGGCAACAGAAATATTGCACAAGCCGGACCACGGAGACTGGGCCTTTGCAGACTCAATAGTCACAGAAGAAGCCCTTCTGTGGGCCGTAAGCTCGTTTAAGCCTTACAAGGCTGCTGGAACAGATGAAATCTTTCCAGCACTTCTTCAATGGAGTTTAAACAAGATCAAAACACAGTTAATTGCCATCTTCAGGGCATGCCTTGCGTGGAAGTATATACCCAAAGCATGGAGAGATGTCAAAGTAGTATTTCTACCAAAACCAGGTAAAGCAGACTACACCAATCCCAAGTCTTTCAGGCCTATAAGCTTGAGCTCATTTTTACTGAAAACTCTTGAGAGACTATGCGACAAATATATTAGAGGTGGACCACTGATTGAACATCCGGTGCACAAGAACCAACATGCCTACCAATCAGGCAAATCCACCGAGACAGCTCTTCACCAGGTTGTCCATAAGATTGAATCTGCACTGGAGAGCAAGCAGTCTTGTTTGGCGACCTTTATTGACATTGAAGGTGCTTTTGATAAAACTATGTTTTCAAATATTGAGAACGGACTAAATAACCAGGGAGTAGATAACAGGGTGAATAAATGGGTTAAAAGCATGCTCTCAAACAGAGCTGCAATTATTGAAACCTCAAATGCAACATGGTGTCTTGTCACGAGAGGCTGTCCGCAGGGAGGAGTTCTATCACCATTGCTTTGGATTGTGGCAAATGAACTCATCCAACTACTAAACAAAGATGGCATCATGACCATAGGCTATGCTGATGACCTAGCTATTATGGTCTCCGGATTATTCGAAGCGACCCTCTGCGATAAGATGCAGAAGGCACTTCGGGTTGTCGAAAAGTGGTGTGAAAGCCACAGGCTCTCTGTGAACCCTCAGAAGACTGAGATGGTTCTGTTTACTAGAAAAACTAAGATAACAGGACTGAAAATTCCGACTTTGTTTGGTACACAGTTGACCCTTAGTAAGGAAGTAAAATATCTAGGTATTTGGTTAGACAGCAAGCTTTTGTGGGCAAAACACCTGGATCACATTGTCACAAAAGCTACAAACATTTTATGGCAAAGCACCAGAGCCGTTGGCAAAGACTGGGGTCTGAAACCGAAGCTTTGCCGATGGCTATACACAGTCATAGTGAGACCGGTTCTCACATATGGCTGCGTGGTATGGTGGGCTCGCACAAATTTGGTGACAACAATCACCAAGCTACAACAAATCCAAAGACTGGCTTGCGCACTGATCAGTGGGTGTACAAAAACGACGCCCTCTGCGGCTTTGGACGTTATTCTGGGCCTAACTCCCTTGCACCTGCACATACAGCAGGAAGCAATGGCATCAGCTCTCAGAATAAAATCCACAAACCAGTGGAAGGGCAATTCACCTCTCACTACTCATAGCAGAATTTTAGAGAGAGTGGCAACAATCATCCCAGAAGCAAATCAAGGTACTGATAAAATAGCCAGCACACACCTTGACGGTAAGGGGTATGAACTGATTACGGAGGAGAGTGCTCTGGAAGGCATCTCACCCTCTTGGAACATGAACACAGACGGTGCAAAAAATAAGACAGGGGCAGGTTGCGGCTATCATTCACCGGAACTTGGGATCTCGGATTCCAGAGCCCTGCACAAAAACACCTCAGCGTTTCAAGCAGAGAACATGGGGCTGTTAATGGCGGCCAGAGCAATCCTATCATCGGATGTACTAACTGTCCCGCAACGACCTGATGAGAAGGGAATTCTTATGTTTACCACTGATAGCGCGGCAACAGTCTATGCACTCAGAAGGCCCACAACCAGGTCGAGAGTTCTAGCAGAGTGCCACGCGACTCTACAGAAACTGTCTCACAAATGTAGAGCAATAGTAAGATGGACGAAGAGCCACAGCTCATGCCCAGGTAACCTTAGGGCAGATTTTCTTGCCAAAGAGGGAACCAAGAAAGAAGTTCATGCTGACGTGGGAGGACTCTGCAAACCATCAGCGATGGAAGTGCGGGACTCACTACGTTGGCACACTGAAAAAGAGCAGCAGAAAATCTGGGACAAGAAAACGGACTGTAGACAGGCTAAGGCCGTGTTTCCAACCATTGATAGAAAGATCACTAATGACTTGCTAAAGTTGCAACGGCAGGATCTTAGGCTTATAGTTGGCCTCATCACTGGCCACTGCAATTTAAACTATCATCTGTATAAGACTGGGGCCACGGATAGCCCCCTATGCAGAGGGTGCCTGAAAGAAGACGAGACTGTGGAACACGTACTGAGATACTGCACAGCTACAGAGGAAGCCAGATACACATCAGGAATGTTAACACGAGTAGACACAAAACAGTCTACTCAGGACATTTCGAATGTCTCATTGTCATTACTCAAACACCCATCATCAGTGCCACTGGAGCAGTTGTGCCAGCAGCCTAGAGCCACACTCCGTTATTTTAAGGAGTTGGGGTGGCTCGGTTAGATGCTGGCAGGGGGAAATGCACAATACACCCCTAGCGGGACGTCAGTGCAGGACTTAGCGCCCCCATATTGAATAAGAATAAGATAAGAATATAAGTAAACAAAGCTTCAACTTGGAATTATCTTTTCTATGTGATACGATAAATCAATGATAATTCAATTTTAATAGGCTATTCTTGTAAATGCTAAAACGTTTACAAGTCAAATTAGTTAGTTATATTAGCTGCCTATCTAAAAATGAATACTAAATTATTGTAGGTTGTAAGCATAATTCGAAAAGGAATCAAGCAATATGGGCTAATGCTGTTCAAATAAGAGAAATACCTCTCAATTTAAAAATAAAATAAATATAACAAATGGGCTCCTGAGAAAGTTAACTTTTGACATCATGAGATATACAAATTAATTGTTAATTGCATATGTGTGGCTCCATATAATACCTTATTGAGCAGCATGCCGTTAGCATTCGGCCATAGCAAATCTCCCACTCACTCAGTCAGTAGATTTACCGGCGAATTACAATGTGCTACATATGTGTGTGTGTATTTTACAAATATTGAAATGATAATGAAATATTGAATTGAAATGAGAGCTGCACACATGGTGTGTGTGAGTTTAAGATATATTAAATAAGTAAAGATTAAAAGAGTATTCACTTAATTAACCTTCCCATAATGTAGTTTAGTGAGAGATGTATAATATAAATATAAAATAAAATTCTTTATGTATGTGGTAATGTATGATGTGATGAGTTAGTCATTCACCTGGGCCTAAAGTCTATTTCAATAGGCATGATGACTAAAATTTTTTTTTTGATAAATTAGTTATATTCCTCAAAAGATAAACATTTGTGAAAGCAAAAATTAAATATCACAAAAAATGCCCAAGTTACAAACATTTTAAAAACCGGAATAGAAAGAGATAGCTCAAACGGCCAGTGACGTCAGAGGAAGGTTGTTACCTCATTACTAAGCTGTGGTAGCTTTTCATACAATCTCATTGGCATGTGATGTCACAAGTAGATTTTTCATAGTAACTGTGGGGGCGCTCTGTTTCGCGAGAAAGGGACAGGAGATGCCTAAAGAAACTTTGAAAGCTTATTACTCCGTAATTTATTTACCGGTTTTGTTTACTTTTTCAATTATTGCATTCAGTTTTAATCTTCTTTATGAAAATAATAAATACTTGTTCATATTTAATAGTAGTCGTCATGCCTATTTTGTCATAATGGTTCATGAATAGTTCCATAATGACAGATTTTGATAGTATGGTAGTCTACTTATGGTTTTCAGACTCCCATTAGTATCAAAATCTGTCATTATGATACCATTCATGAACCATTATGACACAATTGAACTAGCAGACTTTGGGCCCAGATGTTTAGCAACATGTCACCCCAATAACTATCTAAATAAGAAATGCTAAGTTGAGAAGGTATAGCTATTTTACTGTTGCAATGCTAGAATGCCGTCACCACCATGAAGTGGTGGTGGTGAGTGGGTAGGATGAGGTAAGGTTGGTGGTTGGTGGCTATATCAGGTATTCCATAACATAGGAGACACACAATGTTACTGTACAATATGTTTTGATCTGTTTTCCTCTTCACAACACCTGTGTTATTACTGGATCCATTCCCCTAGAAGGATGTTAAAAATAAGGAAAGATGGAGATGAACAAAACTACATCACTGATGGTAATGACAGTCATACAACTAAAATAACATTAGTTACTAGTTAGTTAATAGTCTTTACATAAATAAATAAATATGTGTGGACATATCACACAGCGCCATCTAGCCCCAAACTAAGCATAGCTCATATTATGGGAACCAGATAACTGATACAATACTTAGATACTTTTTTGTTTGTAAATACATACATAGAATACAATATAACACCCAGATGCAGAACAAACATTATATGTTCATCACACAAAATGTTTGTCCTGGGTAGGAATCGAACCCACAGCCCTCAGTTCAGAAGGCAGGGATACTACCAACTGAGCTAATCGATTTTATATGTAATATCAAAACTGAATAACCAACAATCATGAAACCTTTATTAATTTAAATACTCGACTGTAAAGTAGACAGTAAGGCACTCCCACAAATGTATTCTTGATGATCTTTATATGTGTAGTAGAAGATAATTATAATTAAACAACCCTCCTTTTGCCATAGTCAGGTGACTACCCTTATAAAATTTACAGTGTTTTGACAGTCTACTTGTAAACAAAAACATGTATTTTATACAAGTTCCTAATTAGATTTTAATTTAGTGAATGCAATAAAGCCACTATAGTATAAAAAACAACATGTTTACATCCAACATGAATGAAGGCAGCAAGAAGGTCAAGGGTGATTGTAGCACTACTCAGTGTGCGAGTGCAGTCAAAACAACTTATTCATAGTCCGAATAATGCCAATATTAAATTCATCGGAGTGATAGGACCTGACCTGTACACAAGTGAGATAGTGGGAAGACTGACCGTTCCTTGTTATTGTCCACAGAGAAGTTCCTCTCTATGACAGTGGTCCACTGCAGGCCGCGGATGGTGAAAGTGTAGGGCTTCGGCTTGTCAACGGCCATGATCTGACAGTCTCGCACCGTAAACTTGTTGAGAGGATCCCGGTAGTTGTTGCGCTCGGGCTGCGTCTTGAAGCCCACCAGGTCCCCATTGTCGAATAGGATGAAGTAGCGGTCCCGCCAGTTGCGGATGTGCTCGCCACGCTTCTGCAACCAGCCCTCCTTGACGATCACCAGCGGCGCCGCCTCCGCCATCACCTCGCTGTTTGATAACAACACTAGCGCGGCGCGGCTCGTGCTCGCACCACGTTTTTCAGCTCCCGCACGCGCCGCGAGTTTCACCTGAACTGAATTGCACCGCCTGTGCTTCTGCACAACATTTTACCGATTCTCAACGCTGTATTACGTGGATTTCAACGTTTTCCTCTCAAAAAACACGAACGTAAGCTAAGTTACGACGTACGTACGCTGCCTCGCGGTAATTATGCAATAAATTTTGGGTGCTCTGTCTGGCAAATTGTGACAGAGACAACCGATAGTAAATTATACTGGTTAGAGTAAGAGATCTGCAAGTTTGGCACAACGAGTTGGGTATTCTGAATTTATCCGTATAATTACTATTTTGACAAATTAATACCCTATGTCTGCCACTAGGGTAATAAAAAGCGCTAGTGCAGCACCCAAAACTTTACGTTCCGCTTCACTTAATTAATGGGCATGTAAACCAAAATCGTTTGTAAGATCTAAGCCAGATCTAAACGTAGCTTAAGTATTTTAAACCTTTAAAAAGTCTGCATTATTAATAAATCCATTTAATTTCATCCAAATTTCGATATTTTTCTAACCTAATAAGTTTAAAAAACATGACTGTTCCTGTAGCAGCGAAGCCGAAGCCAAACTAATGCAAAAAAAAGGTAATAATGTCATGACAGTGTTTTTGGCGTGAAAAAGAAAAGATCAATGACGATGACGAAAGTCTTTGACAGTCTTTGAAGAAAATCCGACAATGGCGGTTGTAAATTTTGAATTTTTTTGTCAAAACCTGTGAATTTTTGAATTTTAATGTGTAATAAGGGTAGGTCTTTGAAGAAAATCCGACAATGGGGTTGTGAATTTTGAATTTATTTTTTAAAACTAGTGTATCTTGAACTTTAATGTGTAATAAGGGTGGATTATTATCCGTTGAGTGTTCGCGAACGTGCACGAGTGTTGGCAAATGGTTTCAAGATCATAAAACCATGCATTGTCGTTTTTGCTTCAAAGGCCTTTTTAGAGCCTTCAGTAAAATATCCTCCATTTTACTGTTGGCGTTTTGACTGACAAAATATGACTTTGACTTGACATAACCGAACAAATTTTACTCACTTGACATTGGCAGAATTATTGCAAACAAGCGATAGAAAGCCATTAAAGAAGAAGAAGAAAGAAAGTAATAAGGGTACATTATTATTCTTTAAGTGTTCATGGATGTGCACGAGTGTTGGCAAATGGTTCCAAGTTTATAAGACCATGCATTGCCGTTTTCTTTTCAACGGCTTTTTAGAGCCTTCAGTAAAATATCCATATCCAATTATCCACCATTTTCTTCTTCTTCTTCGTTAATGGCTTTCTATCTCTTTTTAGCAATAATTCTGCCAATGTCAAGTGAGTAAAGATTTGTACGGTTATGTCAAGTCAAAGTCATATTTTGTCGGGTCAAAACGCCATCAGTAAAATGGTGTATATTTTACTGAAGGCTCTAAAAAGTCGTTGAAGATAAAACGGCAATGCATGGTCTTATAAAGGGTTTCGTACTCGACATCGAATACTATTTAATCGAAGCCCATTTCCTCACGGCCATATCATCGAAAGCCCGCATCCTCTATAGCCCACATCCTCGAAACGCCATATCCTCGAAAAGCCATATCATCGAATCGCCATATTGTCGAAGAACCATATCATTGACACGACATATCATCGAAATGCCATATCCTCGCCACACCATTTAATCACTGGGCCATTTCATCAATGCGCGAACTCCTATACCACTGACTGAACTTAGTACATTTACACTGTAACAAACTTCGATGTAGGTACCTAGTTTAGCCATTGTATTGTTGTTTTGGTAAAGTTATTCAAAAATGCTGTAATGTGGTCATTATTTTGGCAACCTTCTTTGGGAAAAGTCGCCGTTGCTGTCCTACTCAAAAAGGCGCCATCAAAATTGTATGGAATTTTAATGCTGATGAGTTTTGCGACCTGGTATTTCGTTTGAAAATCCTTTTTCTAGATTTGTTCTACATTGTTCCAAAATAAAAAACTTCTAGAGCCGTAATTGAGGCCAAAAATTAATAAAAACTTTTTCATGGTAGCCCCTCATTTTTGGATATTCATTATTTTTTTTATTGTGCTGGGTTGTTCTAGGTCTATTCTACATTGTTCCAGAACATGGGTCGTCTAGAAAGAAAGCTGCGGCTAGAAAATGAGAATAAGTAAATTGAGAACCAGCATGACGTCGTCTAGATAAACCAAAAAAAAAGTTAGCCCCCCATTCTTTAATTTTCTTAAATTTCTCTTTTGTGCTGGACTATGATAGGCTCATGTTACATTGTTCCAGAATATGAGACTTCTAAAGCAAATATTGGTGTCAGAACACAAAAAATAAAGTTCCATAATAATTTGACGGTAAGCATAATTTTAAGGCGTAGGTAGATAATCTTTATTTTTTTTATTGTGCTGGGTTGTTCTAGGTCTATTCTACATTGTTGCAGAACATGGGTCGTCTAGAAAGAAAGCTGCGGCTAGAAAATGAGAATAAGTAAATTGAGAACCAGCATGACGTCGTCTAGATAAACCAAGCAAAAAGTTAGCCCCCATTTTGTAAATTTCTTAAATTTCTCTTTTGTGCTGGACTGTGATAGGCTCATGTTACATTGTTCCAGAATATGAGACTTCTAAAGCAAATATCGTGTCAGATAATAATTTGATGGTAGGCATAATTTTAAGGACGTAGGTAGATAATCTTTATTTTTTTTATTGTGCTGGGTTGTTCTAGGTCTATTCTACATTCTTCCAGAACATGGTTCGTCTAGATAGTAAGCTGCGGCCAGAAAATGAGAATAAGTAAATTGAGAACCAGCACGACGTCGTCTAGATAAACAAAGAAAAAGTTAGCCCCCCATTTTTTAAATTTCTTAAATTTCTTTTTTGTGCTGGACTAGGCTCATGTTATATTGTTCCAGAATATGAGACTTCTAAAGCAAATATTGGTGTCAGAACACAAAATATAAATTTCCATAATAATTTGGAAAAAAAAAAAATAATTAGGTAGATAAAGTTAAGTATTTAAAAATAAAACTCGATTTAACAAAGCTCCTATGGCGAACTACTCAACTCAGGTATCTAGAGCAACACTTTGAGCAGCTGTCTATTTATATCCTTCCTGCATACATCTAGTGGGGGCCTGGCCTACGCTGCGTTCTCCGGTCCGTGGTCGACACCCGAGAATCCTTCTTCCCCATCGATTGACAGTTCTAACACGAGCTATGTGGACGCCCACTGCCACTTCAACTTGATAATTCTATGAGCAAACCTTATTCCCTTTGAACACCTTACGTACCTACCATAAAACCTATCGAGCTACACTGTGCCTATTTACCCCTACTTATAAGTTGTTATCATTAGTAAACTCTTATACCTATATTATGTATTTTAATAATTGCGTAATTGTTAGTTTTTTCCAGTGATATAACTATAAGTGCTGCGGGCCGGGCGTACTTATTGAAGTCAGCACATGAACTCAAATTGGTAAAGCAAGGCAGAGGGGAGAGGGGAGAGGGAGTGGAACACGTCATCGATACTCTGAGATTACGTAACTGTTCGCGAGATTCGATGTGGCTGTGTCACTTGAACTGTAGGGAGTATGCGCGCGCAGAGGGTCCGGTCACCGGTGGCCGGCGCGCGGTATGGCGGCGGCGGTGGCGCGGATCGATGGTGCGCGGTGCGCGGCCGAGTCTCCGCCAGTTCTGCAGCGGCCGCGGTGAGCGCTCTGTCCCCGCTCGAGCTCGCGACCTCGCGTCCGTGTTGCGATGAAGGTATAGAGACCCTTTGTCCCTAGCGCGGTAGTGGTATGCCTTAGCTGTAAGTAGCGGCGGCTGGAGCGGCCCGGTACGTGTCCGTAGCTACTGTGTCTCCACGCCGCCATCAGCCACCCGCCCCCGCACCACCGACATCCTCGCACTCACAGATCCTCCATCATGGATTCATCTCATCCGCCATACTGTTCACTGGTTGCATGATCCGACCACCGAACTGTAGTTCTTTGTCGTGGATATCGATTTCCCTGGTTCCGTAGTTAAATAGAAGATTTGTAAAATGTATTCAAAAATCTCATAGTATTTATTGGTTTACTTATTAGATGACGATTGAGCTGCAATATCTATGTTCATCTATGTCCGTTATGTATCTAGGTCTGTTGTAATTATATAGGCAGTTAAGCACCTCCTCCCCTCTTGATTGAGGGAACTAGGTAGGCAAACCAAGCGATCAATACTGTAACAGCGGCCCATCTCTCCATAATATACCTACATTATTGTGAATTGTTAGAGTTTGTAATTTTGTATTAAAACTATGTACCTACTTATACCTACATTAAATTGCTTGGGTATCGGCTATCTATTTTCTTAAACTACCTTGACTAGTAGCCAGTTCACCTACATCAAGGCAAGACACCTGATGACCTGAGTGCCTTCAAGTCAAGAGTGAACAGGTATCTTCTAGGCGAGCATGCACCATCGTAGACCGCGCCATCACTTACCATATTTATTTTATTTTATTTATTTAATGCTATGCCTATAAATTATAAAAAAGCTATTGAGCAACATAATTATAACGAGCAAAACTAAAACTTGCCACAAGTGGATAGTGATTTTAACTTTTCTACCGATAGATATATAATTACTAATTACACAATATTATTCTATGACAGAGTTGACTTTTTTGGTTTCAGCAACACAGAGAACTTTCACGAAACACATATAATGCTAAAGTTACCCAAAGGACTTAAAAAGAAGAAGAAAGGAAAAAAGTCAAAGCGGAAAGGAGAGCAGGAGCTTTTTACCGAGGAAGAATTAGAAAAATACAGAAGAGAACACCAGCAACAAAGCTCCGAGACAGGTGAAGGAACTGTGAAGGAAAATGAAGAATGGTCCAAATTTAAGGACTTGACTACTGGTATCGACACAGTTCTTAAAAAAACTCAAGGAGATCTAGATCGGATTAAGTCTACTTCGTTCTTTCAAAGAGTTCCTGCTGGACCGAAAGAAGTTGAACCAGCGCCGAAGCAAAAACCACACAGGCCCGTAGTTGAAATCACAGAAGCTGACTTTCCACAACTAGCAGCGGCAGTAGCCGCGGCAGCCGCAGAAGGGGAAGACGGTGATAAGAGCGATTACGGAGTCACTGATGACGAGTCGGAAGAAGACGATCAGGACGACATCTTTGATACCTCTTATGTAGATGCAGTAGAGCGAGGAGAGGTTAAACTCGCATACGTTCCGGATTCTCCCGAGGAATTCCAAGATGATGACATATTTGATACTTCTCACGTCGATGCTATTATAAAAGGACAAGACCCTAAGACTTTAAAGGGCAAAAAAGGTCTTGATATTGGAATCGCAGTTGAAGTACTAACTGGTCGCATCGACAACGTTACGATCGCAACAAAGAGACCATCCAAAAGAGTTATACCTGGTGATCTTCTCTTGGAAGACTCTACTGGAACAGCGTCTCCTCCGCCAGCCACAACTTCAGCAGCACCTGAACCTGAGAAGAGCATACTTGACCTCGATTCTGACATCCCAATAACTAGTCCTATAGATCTCAGTGTATCTCTCCACACTTCATTAATACAACAAAATACACAGAACCAACAACTGGAACAACTGAACTTTAACAACATCACAAATGAAGACGATGAAATAGACGAATTTACTCTGTTAGCAACAGAATCACTGGAAACTAGTGAAGTTACAAAAAAGCTAGAAAAAAAAGAAATTCAAGTAAAACCAGTTTTACAAGAGTCTTGGTCAGCATTTGAAGCGGACAAAAATGAATCGGTATTTGCAGAATGTATTGTTGAAGACCAAATTGATGTTATAGATCCTTATCTTGACGGAGACGATCCTTTTGATACAAGTTTTGCTGACGCTATCGTACCTTCATTTCAATTTAAAAAAGAAAAGAAAGAAGCAGTTATCTTAGAGGACGACGACGACTTTGACCCGCGTGCTGAAGAAGTACAAGCAAGACTAAATAATAGAAGAAAATCATCAGTACGTATTCATTTAACCGATCCCTCTGGAGTTAGAGAATCTATTACATCTGACGATATTGTTGACAGTAATAAAGAGGAAAAACAAGCCTCACGAGATTTATTAGGAAGTAGCACCACTGATTTGACTCAACTGGGCGACTCACCTTTGAATCCAATTGATATAAATACTGATTTTGACCCATTTGATACAAGTAGCATCGATAAAATTGTAGCTCCTGGTAAAGTTGAATTAAAATTCTTAGAGCAGGAGTTAATTGGTGCGGCTCCACCTTCAGCATCGATATATCGTGTTCCGAGTGATCCAGATTTTGATCCTCGAGCAGAGGAACCAAAACCAATATCTGAAAGACGTCCATCCCGGCCAGAAAACCTCATTGTCAGCAAGAGTGTTGTTTTCAACGTTGAAAGTGACACATCGCTCGAACCAGACGCCAAAGTGAAAAATAATAAACCACTGACGCCCTACTATACTCGTGAGCTCTCTATAACTGAAGATCTAAACGAAGAAGCTGAATCTACTGATACAGTCCCAGAATCTTTAACAAGAACTCGTTCCGACGAAGACTTAGAATTGAAATCGAAATTCAACTACCAGACAAAGCGAAGACATTCTGAGTATCCACAGCCAAGTCAAAATAAGGTGAAGGCGGCAGATTTGTTGCATAGTGCCCAAAGTGAAATAAAAACTAAAGTATTAACGCCTTCGGGACCTTTAACCCCTGCTAAGAAACCGGTCGTCGATCCTTTTGATACTTCATTTGCAAGCAATATCGCACCTGGCAGAACAGAATTAAAACTGTTGGCAAAAGAATTTTCCTGCGAAGACTCGAGTTCTCTAGAACCAGAGGGCGAACCTGATCTCTTAGAACCAACAGACGATCTTTTCCAAGTTAAAGCTTTAACTCCCGAACCTTCGGAAATTAACAAAGCACAGGAGGACTTTGACCCTTTTGACACCACGTTTGCTGACGATCTTAATCCAGGTCGAACAGAGCTTAGATTGCTCGAATCAGAGTTTCTAGGTAACTAAGCCATAACAGAAAAAATAAATTTGACTATACGATGGCGTTCAATCCATTCTTAAGCATGAATGAGCCGGCTGCTCCGGTAACCAAAGAAATACTCAATCCATTCATGATGTCCGGTGATACGGAGTCAGATGTATTTGATAGTGGTGATAATCCATTCGCTACTAGCAATCCTTTCACAGATATTGGTGGAGGGGAATATGAACCACCCGCCGGTGATACAGTGCCTGCTGATGTATTTGGAGTTGTTGAACCAACCGGTGCTAAGCACTTTGATGTTTTTGATTCTGACATCAACATGGATCCATTCGGGAGTCAACCAGTAAAGCCTACTGATTTAGATCTTATATCAACCACCACTGACATATTCCCGAGATCGGACGATGCTATCCAGGAGCCACCTACGAGACCTCTTCCACCCGAGACACAGAATTTGATTCTAAGTGTTACGGGACAGATGGACTTTACCAGTTCCCACCTGCTTGACCGCATACCTCTGACGCGTACACCAAGTCCTGTATCTGTTCGTGATATTCATTCACCCAGCCCTACTCCAGAACCTGAAATGTCTGAAGAGTTACCTCTCGATAGCGTTGAACCTGCTAGGTCACCTCCTGTTCCAGCGGCTCCAGCTACTAAACCTGCTAGACCACCACCAGCACGGCCACCACCAGTTGCAAGGCCACCACCCCCACGCCCCGCACCACCACCAGTGCCACAGCATCCGCAACGTCCTCCACCGCCACAGGCACTGGAAAATGAGATCAATCTCTTTGACGCACCTGTTCCCATGGCGATTAAGCCAACAAAAGAAGCAATAATGAGCTTATACTCAGCCCCGAAAAAAGAAGAAAGACAGATTGACTTCTTGAGCGATGACATTTTAGAGAATATGAGCACTGAAACGATAAAGGAGTGTCCTATTTCTAAACCCGAGTCCAATGTAGCTGCTACCTCGCAATCGATGTTTAATCAAGCACCAGTTGCATCAGATATGCCAGCCTCAAAAGCTGAGAACATGTTCTCTCCAAAGGCAGAAACTTTAGAAGCAGTAGCAATGGGTTGCTCGGAGCCACCAACAAGCAACGTGACACCTGTGATGTCTAACACTTCTCCATTTGCAGATTTAGCAATTGAAGATTTTAAGTCTCACACGGCTCTCGAACTAGATAAAAATCCATTTGAAAACTTTGGAGCAGAAGATTCGAGTACTTTTGTAAATGCCAGCGCTAACATATTCGCTGTGGAGTCAGAGGATACTGTGATGACAGCCAATGCCACTATGTATGAAGCAAAGGACAATGACGCTTTCGGTACAGCGTCAACAGCGGATTATACAACAACACAACGAAATATTTTCGGGACGGCTTCTCCTGGGGCGTTCGGAACCGACAATACTGAAGCCTTTGCTAGTGGGGTGGAAGATGCCTTCGCTTCTGGAATGGATGAAGCTTTTGGTGACGGAGGAGATGATGCTGACGGGGCGAGCCAAGCAGTGGTATCGGCTGACCCAGGTTGGGGAGATGCCCCTGAAGCTATGATGCAGGATGCCTTTCCCGAATCTCAGGATGCTTTCGACGCTTTCTCTGCAAAGTTCGATAACACATCGTCCAATCACATGAATACAAGTAAGTGGAACGGTGCCATGTAAGTAATTAAATATTCGTTGGTATAAACATTATAGTTTTACTTGCGCTCGGTAGGTGCCTGGGGTGAAGACGGAGGTGCAGATGCAGTCGCAGCCGGCTTCGAGGCAGAGGCCTTCGACCCCTTCCTCAGCATGGGCGCTCCGCCCCCGCCCGCCGCGACGCCTCGGCTCGAGCACCAGGGCTCCGGGGACTCCACAGACGATACCTTCTCCGTTTTCATTAGGTTAGTACTCACTTCACTCGCGTCGCACGCGAGTCGCGACTCCGGGAGGCGTACTGTGCACGTACAATGCATATACCTTGTTCCTTGAACCCAACGAATAAATTTTTTAGACCAAAGGAGAGTGAGACCAGTGGCGAGGAGACCGCGGTGCCGGTGCTGGCTCCGCCACCGCGGCCGCAGGCGATGCCCGAGTCGCCGAGAGTCAACCCCTTCGATAAAAGCGGCTTTGAAGTGCCGCAAGTCGAGACACAGATGGGTAACATTATTTACAACTATGAGGCTTAGTAGATACAAAATTTATCTCATTTATCTGCTGTACAAAGTCGGTTGAAATGAAACAAGAGTCATCATTAACGTGGTACGGTGTCGGACGGCAGAGCCGGCACGGCGCGGGAGCGGCGGCGAGACGCCCTCGACGCCGCTGTTTGACGAGGACGTGTCGCAACCGCTTGAGGACTTCCCGCGCACCAAGTACGACGGGCCCGGCTGGGAGATGCATCTGCGACAGCCCAACAAGAAGAAAATCACGGGACAGAGGCGAGTTCTAACATACAATTACCTTTTATGTTGAGAATACCTACACTCGGCTGTGTGGTCCCGGCGCGGCGGTGTGCTAATAAGGCCACCCCATCTCTTCCCGTGGGTGCCATAAGAGCCAGCTAATCATTTGATATTCATAATATATTATGTTCATAAATGAGATGAGTGCGTACCTAAATAATCGTGATCTGCATCTGGTTATACTTAATAAGATTACGATCGGGCATCTTTTCTATTTTATGGCTTAAGTACCTAATGAGTTGACAATTTTACATTTAAGTATTTTCTATACCTTAGGCTGGGTAATGCTGTTTACACCGATCCAATGAGAAGTTTCCAGCTCTCCGCTCGGCTCCGGTTGACAGCATGTTCGCGAACGGTCGCTAGCATTGCAAGGAGCCCACTGTGATCGGTCGCGTATCATGCGCAGGTTCTGGAAGAAGATCTTCGTGCGGCTGGTGCAGCAGGGCGACAGTCCGGTGGTGCAGCTGCTGAACTCGGCGGGCGACAAGGAGCCGTTCCAGGAGCTGCCGCTGCAGGCCTGCTACTCCGTGTCCGAGGTGGGCGCGCAGCAGTTCGACCAGTTCGGGAAGATCTTCACCGTCAAGCTGCAGTACATCTTCTACAAGGAGCGCCCGGGCGTTAGGTGAGATGGGCTGACTTACTTTATGTGGTGATGCTCTATTTTGCACATTTGATGTCACCAACACAGCTGCTGCTAATTAAATAAATAGATAATAAATAAATAGTTGTAAATTAAAAAATGTATGAATTTTGGTGCATTTCTAATCAGTGGTCTAAAAATTGACGCTCTTGTGGCGGGAACATACCTAACAAAGTTGTATCATAAATAAATAATAATAAATGAATATTTGTGGACATTTCACACAGCGCCATCTAGCCCCAAACTAAGTGACTTGACCATCATGACTCAACTAAGTGAACTTTTTAATATACTTTTGAAATTGTTCGTCATCGCGGCATACCGAAGATATACCTTCGGTGCCTTCGGAGATTTGTTCTGAAAATTCAAAAGTAGGCAAACCTAACTAGCGTCTTTCCACATAATAGAAAAGTAGTATTGCGCTCATGCAAGTTGTAAAAAATTAAATAAATTGGTACCTAGTAGCATGAATCGCCAATAAAGAAGACCCTAAGTAGTAAGTATAGTTTCCCACCAATGAGGTACTACACACACGAGCCCCCGTCCGCAGGCCCGGGCAGGTGACGAAGGCGGAGCGCATCACGAGCAAGCTGTCCCAGTTCGCCGCGTACGCCATCCAGGGAGACTACCAGGGGGTGAAGGAGTTCGGCAGCGACCTACGCAAGCTGGGCCTGCCGGTCGAACATGCGCCGCAGGTTCGGTACCACACCACACGACACCTACACGCAGCTCGGTACCACACCACACGACACCAACACGCAGCTCGGTACCACACCACACGACACCAACACGCAGCTCGGTACCACACCACACGACACCAACACGCAGCTCGGTACCACACCACACGACACCAACACGCAGCTCGGTACCACACCACACGACACCAACACGCAGCTCGGTACCACACGATAAATACACGCAGTTTGTTTCTTTTTCTTGTAGACGTACTTCAATAAAGTTTTTTTAAATCGGATATTGTATCATCTGAGCATTAAAAACTAGAGGTTAGTAAACACATTTATACTGGGATTACTGGGGTTAGGTAGAAGCATTCAAAAAGTGAAACAGTTACTGTACGGGTTTAGCAGCGAACATGAATTGAATTGTCGAAATAGAAACGCCTGCCAGATTCTTAACAATACTGTGATTGTCTGCCGCAGGTGTCGCAGCTGTTCAAGATCGGATCGCTGCAGTACGAGGACGTGAAGCAGTTCTCTTGCTGCGTGGAGGAGGCGCTGTTCCGGCTCTCGGCACACAGAGACCGGGCGCTCACTTACAAGATGGAGGAGGTACCTAGGCTACGTATAGAGGCATAGAGGGATACGTTATAGAGGCATGCTCCGAATGTCAACACACCGCGACTCATTTGCCTTCCTTGTCTATTAGGTCCTTACATGATCACTGATTGTTTGTGCAGGTACAGATAACAGCAGTAGATGAGCTGTACGTGGAACAGGATGCAGAGGGCTCGGTACAGAAACAGATCGCAAGGGTTCGGATCTTTTTCCTCGGCTTCTTGAGCGGTGAGTGTAATACTGACTTCCACCTAGCTTCAAATATGAACTGAAAAGACTTCTGGTTTAATAACAGGAAAAGCTGTAGGCAGGCTATGCATTATGTTGCGGTAGGCCGTGTTGCCTGGTTTGTAAATAGGACCACCCCATCTCTTTCCGTGGGTGCCATAAATGTAGGTGTCCAAACATGGCCCATTGGACAAACAAGCACGGAAGTTTCTAGCAATATTTAAGGTTTATCTCCATGTCACTATACTTATCTCCAGTTTCATAATAATGTTGGTGCAATTTTGCTTCTCCACACACATAACTTATTATATATCGGTAACTGCTTATCTTATTAAAATATGTTTTAGATAATTGTATAATATACGTATTTATCATCATCATCATCATCATTAACAGCCTGAAGTACGTATTACCCTGTTCCTAAATATTTAATTATTTTAATGTATTTCTGTTATTAATAACAAACATAAAAAACCCTCTCCAATAAAATTTGGTTAATGGTCCGTCGGCCATTTAAGCATAAGGCGGTGATAAGCTATGAGAAGATCCAGGGAAAGGGCAGCAGCATTTTCCTTGGTTCTTTAGGAATCACCAAGTCACCTGCCAAGCGTGGTGATAATGGCTTGTTTCTTTTGTATTTTTTTGGTGATTATGGCAAAACGTATAATAAGCACCCAAAGTGTCGTGTAATGTGGGAGGCCCGAGGTGATGTGTCACCCCGGTGGCTGGCAGGCATGCCGGACGTGGAGCTGGGGGTGAACGACCTGCGGCGGCAGGGGCGCGAGGTGGTGGGGCGCCACGACATCATCCCGGTCGTCACGGAGGAGTGGATCCGGGTCGAGGCGCCCGAGTTCCATGCCTGCGTGCAGCCGCAGGACTTCACCGACACGCAGATCATCAAGTACTGTTGCAATCCTTACTCTAACCTCTGACACGTTTTGTTAACGAAATATTAACATATGATATGATGAGTTATGTATAGCCAACAAACGCATGATCAAATTATTTCGATTTAGGTATATTCTACAACCGCGGAGAGCCGATGGATGCAGGCCGCGAGCGGTCACTCGAAGCGGCCCTCTCTGGAGGAAGCCTACGTTCAGTAGTGGGCGACTTTAACTTGTTGATGATGATGATAATATCTTACAAATGTTGCTGTTCGCTACTATCGCGTGACATGTTGTCATCGAACACAACCCTGCCTGAGATAGAGGATTCTGTTTTTTTTAAATCTGGTTTCCCTTTCTTTCATTCCTGACTGCCATAGGATTACGATTATTATGATTATGATTAGGTTCAAACCCCCCGATGCGTGCTATATTGAGCTGATGCGGTTCCGCATCCGCCCACCGAAGAATCGAGAGCTTCCTCTGCAGCTGAAGGCAGTTTGGTGCGTTACCGGGAACAAGGCAAGTTAACTCCGTATTTCAATCAAATCAAATATTTTTTATTTACATAAGAGTATGTACATGTCTTGCAGGATGGCGAAGTAGGTCTATATACCATATGTTATTGCCTAACATTGTGGTAGTTACAAAAATAGAAAAACAGAAATTGAAATTGAAGGCACAACAATTAATTCAGACGGCTATATACTTCCAGCGTGTATTTATTGTGTAATTAGTATTATATTATTATTAGTATTATATGTAATTAATATTTATAGAATTGTACCAACCTGTGGCAGTTTCAATTCAACATAAAACCCCGTAAAGAAGTAAATAAGTCATGCGGGAACTTACCTGCTGCGATGTAGTGCCACCACCTTCACGTGGTAAAGTTCTCCATGGCGAGGTATGGCCCGCGCCCCTTGTGGCTTCCAACTGTTATGCCTTGTGTCCCGCACCCCACCCCCTTTGTGACCCATGCCGAGTCCACAGTGCCCCGCTCTCCTAGTGCCCCACTCCCCTAACGCCTCACATCTGCAGCCCTTGGTGCCCCACACCTCAAGCCCCTAGTGCCCCACTAAAGCCCCTGGTGCCCCACACGTGAACCCCCCGGCGCCCCCAGGTGGAGCTGCGCGCGGACGTGCTGGTGCCGGGGTTCGCGTCCCGGAAGCTGGGCCAGGTGCCGTGCGAGGACGTCTCCATCCGGTTCCCCATCCCCGAGTGCTGGATCTACCTGTTTCGGGTCGAGAAGCACTTCCGCTACGGATCCGTCAAGTCCGCGCATAGGTACGTTGCCTTACCAATAAAATTACCACTAAGAAAGCTGTTGGTTGATAAAATAAAATAAAATAAAAATAAATAAAATCACTCGTCACTCGGTCAACAAATGCTATCAATTTTATGTAAGTTTAGAGGAATTCGATGATGATATTTTGCAACTGTCAAATTGACCCGATCGCAGCAGGGTATTTGCGTCTGCCCCCAAATTGGTGAGAGGCTTTTACAAGATGTTTACTCTACTGATTACCGACTTCGTGCAATTTGATAGGTTGAAAAGTAAGAAATGAGGATATTAATGATCTGCATTAATAGAGACCCATGTCTAGCAGACACATCTGAAGATACGGCACAAGTAATAATATAAAATGAGAAGTTATAGTTGTCCAGAAGGAGTTTGGGAAATCAATTCATACTACAACGGATATTTCACATAAGTAGAACTATTATGGAGGCAAATTATGAATTCACGAGTTATCCTGAAATGACATCGTTTCACCAATGATGTGGTACGTGTTCCCCAGACGCACCGGCAAGATCAAGGGCATCGAGCGGTTCCTGGGCGCCGTGGACACGCCGCAGGAGTCGCTGATCGAGGTCACCTCCGGCCAGGCCAAGTACGAGCACCAGCACCGCGCCATCGTCTGGCGGATGCCGCGCCTGCCCAAGGAGGGACAGGGTAACTGGAACATTACTGTTGCAGGACATCACCATAGTCCGTAAACCGTGTTAACGTAAGGTCGTAGCGAACGAGCGGACCTCAACGGTATTTTTTAATAACTGGAAAAACCCGCATTTGTCCGCAATCTCACTTGATTTTTTTTTTTTTTTTTAGGCCATCTAGCCCCAAACTAAGCAAAGCTTGTACTATGGGAACCAGATAACTGATACAATACTTATATACTTTTTTGTTTGTAAATACATACATAGAATACAATAATTACATCCAGACGCAGAACAAACATCTATGTTCATCACACAAATGTTTGTCCCGGGTAGGAATCGAACCCACAGCCCTCAGTTCAGAAGGCAGGGATACTACCAACTGAGCTATCGGGCCCGTCAATTTTGGGTTCTCATTCGAGCCTACTAATAAATTTTCAATTTATGTCATAGATTTCATAAAGATATGTGCGGTTTTTTTTTCATATTTAAGTAGGCTAATATTTGATGCTCGTCTAGAAGACACCGGACTTACAACGCTAAAGGCACATCGCGCGGAGCACATTTTTAAGAGTGACAAAATTGGAGAACGTAATTATACTGTGTCGTCCATTAAACCCGGCCGGGGCCCAGCCCCCGCAGCGCCGACATGACGCGCGTGTTGCCGCAGGCGCGTACACGACGCACGCGCTGGCGAGCCGCCTGGCGCTGACGTCGTACGACCAGGTGCCGGCGCAGCTCGCGCCGCACGCGCTGGTGCAGTTCACCATGCCGGCGGCGCAGGCCTCGCACGTCACCGTGCGCTCCGTGTCGCTGCAGGGGCACGACGGGGACCCGCCCGAGAAGTACGTGCGGTACCTCGCCCGCCACGAGTACATGTGAGTACTGTACTACTGATCTACTGCATCGGCTCCCCGCAGTATTTGTCGATCTGTACAGGCCACCCTACCCGTGCTGATAGATCCCCTGCACAATGTAGTTGGTATTGTTCCAGCGTGGGCATAGAGCGCACCACGGGGCAAAGTGCCCCGGCGTACGCGGTGGCGGCGCGCGTGGAGCCCCCCGCCCCCGCCGCCCCCGCCCCCGCGCCCCCGCAGCCCCCCTCCTCTGACTCCGACTCTGACTGAGGACTGACGGGAGCTAGCCGCCCTTACTCGGATTAGCGCTTCGAAAGACTGCCCTTGATTGGAAGAATGAATCAGCAAGTAAACAACACTGCGAGACTTGAGAGAAAGAGGACCCTATGGAAACACACGGTAGACTGTATTGTGATTTGAATTTTAGCATCGCGGGTGTTGATTACGCTGGACTGTGTCACCAAAAATTATCTAACTTATTGAGTTTCGTTTTTAATTTCGATATTCACTAGGTTCGGTTCGATGATTTGAGGCGTTAGTTTTGTACGTATATCTACATATCTATGGATTATATTGTAGTATTTAATGCAGGTTTTTTTATTGTGATATTGTTTGGTAAGATGGTGGAGTGCAGTGTCCACGTGGCGCGTAAAATCGAGCGTTTGCAGTAGTCTAACGATAACGGCAATGATAATGGATATGATGATATTGTAAATAAATAATAAATTATAAATCAAATATTTTACTACTCGTATATTTGAAGAGGACGACCTCCCACCGTTGATGTCTAGTCATAGCTTAAGGTTCATAGAGAAATATCATGTAAAGAATATATAAATTTAAAGTGAGACCAAGCTACAGTTCTGTACCTACTGCTTAAAAAGGGAAAAGTTCAGATAAATACGTTTATTCTATACCTATTATTAGATGATATGGTTTGTTATTCCAAAACGTTATCCATTGTTATGCATACATAGTAAGTATACCCGATGTCCTGATGTATCGAGTCGTGTCGCTTACGATACCTATAGCACCTTCAGCTGATGTTGTGATAACTATTCCATTTCCTTGTTGACGTATGTATTAGAAGTTTAAGCAATAATGTTACTCATAATGATATCCGTAGTATTCTTCGTGTGTTCCATGATATATAATACCTATTATTATAGCGTAGGTGCGTGTGTAGTGTACAGTATTAATACGAAGCACAAAATGTTCCATATTACATGCTACTAACGTTAAGATTTCCTACTGTACTGACCACTGCTGATGTGTATAATTGGCGTTCAATCTGTAGACAAAATGTCACGTTAAATGCCTACTTATTACTTTATTAGAACTCTCAAATGTTTCATAATGTAGCAAATGAAATTGTAATACAGTAGAGTCGAGATAATGATATACTTTACGCTATAAAAATTGTCATAAGTTACATTATATTCACTCACTAGTTGTCATGCAAACAATAGTGTGTAATCTGTACCTATTTAATCTAAACACAATGAGTAGAAGTTCTGTCTCTCCTCATTACTTGTAATGTAATAAAGTGATAGAAAACGTTATAGGTACCTATTCTACCCATTTCTATATTATAGAGGTAGGTACTCCATGTAATCCTACACATTATATAAAATAATAACCCTATATACTCTATTTATATGTATTTGAATACAAGTGTAAGATATATGTATAATTATGTATATTGACCCGTGAATATCCATTCCTGCGTTGTATGAGCGAGTACTTAGTACCTGTCTGCACTGTGGACCTTGTTTTTGTTGTTAATAAAATAAATTATGATTGTGAAGATGCAATTTATTTGAAACTTATTGACCTTGACTTATGTTCCATGAAAGAGAGAAACACGAGATTTTTCTAATTCTATTAGAACAGCCGAAAGTCAGGAAACAAAAGTTTATTAAGCTTGATGTTCTGCGAAGGCTCTTTATTCTGAGGCAATATATAAGTAAGTCAACTATATGGAAGCTAGCCCGAAAGCTGTGGATTTAATTTCCGCCACAGGAGAAGTTTTGTGAACAGAAACGAAGAGGTATTAGTGATTAGTGTATTTCAATTCAATTCAATTCAATTGTTTATTTGCATTCCACAATGTTGTTTAAAGATGTTCGTTTACGTGGTAACAGCTCATCATGGGCCCTGTCGGGCACGCAACATTAGAAGAGAGGAAGATAGTTAATTAACATTAGTTTGTCAACATTAACATGCACCTAAAAATATCACAACATTACTATTTATACATGAATTTCTTCTATATGTTTAAGATGACGTCGAATTTATTTATTTATATTAAAGTAAGTAGGCATATGTATAAGTACCTACTTACAGTCATGTTGGTATTTTCCTACTGCTTTATAACAAAATAATATTTATTTTCCCCCCTATAATTTAATGCTTTTACGTTCTATGTCATTGATTATCCATTATTATTATAAAAATTAGATTTATTATTATTAATTATATTTATATTATGCTTACATTTTATCGTTTAAATATTCATCGACGGTATAATAACTTTTTTCAATTAGAAAGTTCTTTACTTGTTTAATGAAAATTAAATTATTGAATTCATTCTTCATTGCTTCTGGAAGCTTGTTATATATATTGATAGACATAACAAGTGTACCGGAAGCGTGCAGTTTGAGCCGGGATGTAGGCAAGACCAATCGGTTTCCGTGGCGAACTGAACGGTTTACGTGTCTGGGGAGATTTTCTCGCTTTGTATATAGGTTTGGGTAATTACGTACAAATTTACAAATTTCTAAAATATATATACCAGTCAGCGTTAGGATTTTATGTTTTTTAAAATAAGGTTTACAACTGTCTCTCTGGTCGATGTTCACTAGTATTCTTATCAGTTTCTTTTGGAGTGTAAAAAGGGTAGGCGCAGCGGTGCTATTCCCCCATAGAATAACACCGTAACTTAGCCATGCATGCGCATAAGAATAATAGGTTACCAGGGCAGTTTTTAAATCAGTAGATTTCTTGATTTCGCGCAGCGCGTACGCAAACGACGAAAGTTTTGATTTAATTTTCTTAATGTGTGATTTCCAATTAACACACTTATCAATCACTAAACCAAGCAAAGTAAAATCGCTAACTGTTTCCAAAGAAATGCCATGATAAATGAAATTAAAATTTAGTGGTGCTTTTTGATATGGGTGAAAGTTTAATAGTTTAGTTTTAGTGAAGTTTATTTCAAGATTGTGTTCATGCATCCATGTAATGGTTTTATCAAGAATGGAGGTAAGTTTTTCGTTCAAATTATTACTATTTTGACATGAAGTGAGCAAGGATATGTCATCAGCGAACAGTACACACGATTCCTCCTCCATGACTTTGGGAAGGTCGTTGATGTAAATCAAAAATAAAAGACATCCGACGACGCTTCCTTGGGGTATCGAGGAGTTTATTGTTCTGCCTTCCGACCGAAAGTTTTGTATTGTTTTGGTGCGGTAATCAAAATATTCCACCTCAACAAACTGTTCCCTGTCTTTTAAGTACGAGGCAAACCATTTATGGGCTAGACCGCGAATACCTACACCAAACAATTTGTTTAAAAGAATATGAAATTGAACTTTATCGTAGGCTTTCGTCATGTCTAATAAAATACCTACTGCATGTTTCTTTTTATTTAAAATATTTAACACTTCCTGCATATACTTATAGACTGCTAAAATAGTTGATCTATTCTTTCGAAAGCCATTTTGGCATTCATCGAATATTTTGTATTTTTCGCAAAACCCATAGACGCGTTCACTCATTGCCTTCTCAAAAACTTTTGAGGCCGCGGGCAACAGAGCTATGGGGCGGTAGTTACTGGGATCTGTTTTAGAGCTTTTTTTATGGATAGGTTTTATTACGGCTTTTTTTAACAGTTCTGGAAAAACCCCCTCATCGAATGACTGATTAATTAGTAAACAAAATGGCAGAGTTAATTCATTTACACAATGTTTAAGCAATGTCGGTGGAATTTCGTCAATACCGTAGCTGTACTTATTCTTAAGGTTCTTTAATAATCTATGGGTTTCTTGGAGCGTTACTGGGGCTAGGAACATACTGTTTTCGGTAGGATTTCGAACCGGCAGGCCTCGCGGGGGCCTGTTGCCACCCAAACCGTGCAGAGATGGGGGGGCGGAAACCGGGCTTTCCCCAATAGATGCAAAAAACAAATTGAAAGTATCTGCGATTTCTTTTGGTTCTATAATAATATTCCCATTTATGATTAGTTTTAGATTAAATTTTTCTTTTATAGGTTTTTTGTTTGTTCGCTCATTTATAATATTCCACATAGCCTTAACTTTATTATTCGATTTATTTATTATCTTTTTATATTGCAGTTTTTTTGACGTATTTACTATGATTTTTAATAATTTTTCATATTTTTTATAGTATTTTGTCAAAATGGAATTGTCAGATTTTATTGTAAATATTTTTAATAGTCTTTTGTTTCGGCACGAATGTTTAATACCTACAGTGAGCCAGTGTTTTTTTGTTTTACTACTAATTTTAATTTTACATTTAGGTATACATTCATTTAGTATTGTTATTAGTGTGTCATGAAATATTTTATAGTTTTCATTTATGTTTTTATTTTGTTGAATTATATCAGGCCAATTAATGCATTTTAATTTTGTCCTAAATTTTTCTACGTTTGTCTCATTATACCTTCTTTTTTCGGTATACCAAGTTGACTTTTTATTTATTTTAGGTATTGTCAAACTTATTGTTGTTCCTGAATGATTAGAAAACCCTAATTCCTCCACATCAGTACACAAGTTTTCATCAGAAAAATTTGTGAAAACCAGATCCAATAAACTAGAAGTGTTTTGAGCTATGCGAGTTGGTTTGTTTATTTGTTGAGTTAGTTTATATTCGGACATTGTATCTAAGAATTGATTAGTTTTTGAGCTGTTTTGCAGTACATTTATATTAAAATCGCCACCCAAAATAATTTTATACTTAGAATATTTTTTGTTTATGTATTTAAGTAATATTTCTAGTTGTTTATAGAATAATTCTTCCTCTCTTCTATTCCAATATAGGGTAATTAACAAAATGTTTTGCTTAGGTATTTCAATCGCACAAACTTCCAAAACGTATTCAATAGACAAGCTCGTTATGTCACATCTATCAATGTAATCAATGTGGTTCTGTACCGCGATGCACACTCCGCCTCCCCCCCGAGTTCGCCGACAGTATGATGATGCAATCTGGTAGCCGCTGAGTTGAAGCATGCATAGCTTTTCTTCTGTCATCCAGGATTCCGTGATGCAGATAGCTTGATATATCGGATTATCGACCACAAACGCTTCCAGTAAATGTTGTTTATTATTCAAGCTTTGCATATTTTGGAATAGAATTTTAAAACTGGAATTAATATTGTCTTCTAAACGATTCTGAGCCTCGAAAGGAATAATTACTTCGAAAGGAATTATTTCCTGAGTCTTCATAATTTATTGTGAAAGGGTTAATTTGTTGTACGTTTTTATCGGATATTTTCTTATCATTATTAACTGTTTGTGTGTGTTCAGATATTTCACTCTTTAAGTTAAATGGTTTTCCCTGAATAAACAACTGATTATCTCTAATTACAGCGTAAAGTCCTTGTTTTCGTGCTTCTATCATTTTTTCTCGCATGTTCCGTCTTTCTTTTCTTTCCTGTTCATCTAAAAATCTTGAAATAGATAGCCCAGTTCCTTGCAAGTAGGTGCCATTTTCTATTAGATACTTAATCATCCGCTTACTTATTAATTCAATAACTAGAGGTCGGTTATTTGTATGTCTTCCGATTCTGTAGGTGTCCTCTATATATCCCATTAAATCTACGTGTAGCATCTCTCTAAATATGTTAATTATCCTATTATGCAGAATATAGTCAGGTTCATTGTAGCATTCTTCTAATCCATATAAAACGATTTTTTTACAGTTGCTTTCAGGGGGATAGTATTTTTCAGAAATATATACTTTTTTCTCTTTGGTCTTTAGTTCATTCAGTTCATTTTTCATCAAGTCATTCTCCTTCGTTAACAATGCTATTTTATCATTTATTCTTTGTATGTCTATTTTTCTTAAATCATTTTCCTTGTATAAACTATTCGTGTCTTGCATTATATCCTCCTTCAATTTAGATATTGCCTTGTTTATTTCAACCTGGATGGTTGCCTGTATGTCATGGATAATTGACTTATTGTTCTCTTGTAATCGCTGAACAATAATATCATTTAAGTTCTGTAATGTGAGTTCAGTTTCGGGGTTGATGGATGCTTTCCTAGTACTTTGGGAAAGGATTGTATCTCCGAAAACACTTAAATCATCAGAGCACAAAGAGTCGTTTGTTGATGTTGGAGTATTCTTGTTCCTGTGAGTAACATTTTGTTTACTCGATGTGTTTAATTGATGTTGAATTATTTCTGAATCTCGTGAGCGCACGGGTGTACTATCATTACCTGACTTGGGGACTTTACAGTAGCAAGCTACACATTTCCAAGCTTTCTTGTGTTCTGGTTGCATTGTGCCATAAAATCTAGTGGCAGATACGTTCGCGCATTCTAAATCATATGACTTACTGCACACGGCACATGTCAGGTATTGCCGGTCCGGGATGTTCAGATTGCACCCAGCACATACATTCAAAGATAACGCCATTCTAAATGATTTTATATTATAATTATCTCTTGTTAGTAATATCCTTCTGACTTTGTATGATGTAATTAAATTTTATCCCAATTATTATTTTTCGGAGGTATGACTTAAAAAAGAAATCAAGGCGAATCGCTCACGATCACTTTAAATTGCAGATAACTTTCAAAAAACTCTAGTTCCAGCTATAATTTATATCACCAGAATCACTTAATTCACTTTTCTTTGTTCCGTCATAGTTTTCTAAAGGTAACTCTTAGTTTATGTGTAAATATTGATAAAAATTTAAAGAGCGCGAAGTATACTCCGTTACTTATCTACCCTCCCCCTCGGTATTATACACCATTAGAAATAAATAACACAATATTAGATACCTAGTGCCTAAGCGGAACTAGCTTCGTTCCGGTACCCCTTAACAACCTATGACGGACCTATTAGTGGCGTAGGTAGACGAATGTACCCTAGGTATCCAACAACCTATGACGGCGTGTACCGCATTAGTGGCGTAGGTAGACGAGTGTACCCTAGGTATCCAACAACCTATGACGGCGTGTACCGCATTAGTGGCGTAGGTAGACGAGTGTACCCTAGGTATCCAACAAAATATCTCTGCGTCCGTTTTCATACATGATTGTATGAAAACGGCGTCGATAACATTGTATTTATTATGATTTTTATTATAATGAAGTCATCTGAATTCACATGCGTGCGTTAGTGCAAGAAGAACGAAAGGGCTCATGTGTCGAGCGATCGATTCATACGCAAAAAGCACAGTGGACCGTGCCAGGAACGACCCTAATCCGAGCGCGAGGCCACGAGGGCAAGGGTCGGCCCGACCTCTTCCGCGCCTCTACCGCACTCGGCTACAGGTACATAATATGTCGCCTAAAAATGGTAAGGTAATCGGCGGAGGGCTTAGTAAGCCGGAGATCGAACGGCATCTAATTGGGATAGGTACATAAAGGTGTTGAAGGTATCGGGTGGGCTGAGGGCGCATGCGTGGTGCGGGCGCATGCGCGCGGCTCGCGAGGAGGCTTCCACTAGTGGGGCACTAGCACACGGCAGGCGCCGCGCCTCCGCCCGGCCCGCGCCGATCGCGACACGCCGCCCTGGAGCCGCTGATCTCGAACCCAGCTCTGCACTTCGGGTGCATCCTCGACTTGGAGCTCCACACCGTTTGCTCCAGTGATAGGGATCTCTGTGTCGATCCGGACTTTCCCAGCCGTCATAATAGGGAGTGATGCCGATAACAAGGTTGTGCAAAGTGACGTTTCCGCTTCTCGTTCGATTTAACGAAGAATTAAAATGGAGCTGTTATTTAACCAAAAAATTCAACGTAAGTATGTACAATTTACTGAGTAACAACGGTGGCGGGTATAACCATATCCGGTTTAAGACTTGTAGATATAAAGGCCCCGTCTTCGTATGTATCCAATAGAAAGGTTATGTTATGTACTTAGATAGAATATATTTTATGTCAACCAACTAACCGCCCGAACGATTAAATTTGAATATTTTGGAATTAGGTGCGATGTGTATAAGCACCATCAATATTAAATATATATAGTGCCTTTTATTCGTATATGTATAACTAATAGGTGAAACATTTGTAAAAAGTTTGTATATAACTAATAATAATATTCAGCTGAGTAGGTACTCCTACTATAGGGTAGGATCCTACCAAGTAAATATCTTGATTCGCCATCACGTAGAAAATGACGTGGGTACAAAAGTATTGAATGAAACTTACGTAAACTAAACATGCGTTTCAACTGGTTTCAATTATAAGTTTTTACATAGGACTAATTTAACCCTTATACAACTTACCTACTAGACTTATACCTACCTGTTAATGTTGTTCAACTGCCAATTAATGCAAGTGGTGGAGACGGCAGGCAGCCCTATGACGTTATAGGTTTCTGCAAACCCTCCACAGATGGCGTGTGCCGTCTGTATCCTCTGTATCATCTCTGTACAGAATTTGCACTTATTCCTCTGCACGGTCATAATATACAAGTTATACATATATACTTTTACTTTCTAATTTCAGCTGCATGGAATTTTTCTTTTCGTATTACGATGTCTTCCGTCAATGTACATCTGAACCGCCGGATTTTTTTTGAGGTCCTCAAAGTGAAGGGTGCATGGTGCTTTCCATCGGTCTTTTTTTTTAATTTTTTTTATTTAGAGGTTCGCAAACTGGACGTCACAGTGTGCATGACATAAGTACAAACATTTATCAATATAGTGGCTGAACGACCTTCTTGATGCGAACACAACATGCATCTGAATATAAAACATTATGCTCTCAACAATATACAAATAATAATAATAAATAATATAAATTGTAAGTTAACACGTTACATGATATATCTACTAAATAAATATACACTTAAGTAGTAAGAATAATAACAATTTTATGAACAAGTTACAATAAAACTAAAGTTATAATTTTGAGAAGAAAAATTTTTGGTGTTGTTGACCGAGACATTGAAAATATCGAGCTCTTGACAAACTCCGTCTGATAGGAAGTCAACATCATTGTGCATGTTTGCGTCGGCAGAGTGCGGCGGTCGCGCGGCGCCGGTGCGGCGGCAGTAGCGGGAGCGGGTCGCATGGCCGCAAGCGAGGCCGCCGCGCGGCAGCCGCGCCGCGGGCCCGCGCCCATCGCATCCTTCGACCACGACGGCTCTGACGAGGTGAGACCGCCCGTATGTATCTCTCCTTCCTACCTTCTATCGCGAGCTTTCGGTAGCTTTCATGCGGTTCTTCGAACCAGCTGACTATAGCTTCGTCTAGCATCTATCTCAGAAACGTACACTTACCGAGATGCGATCTGTTGCAGTCGAGTCCAGAGAGCAAGCAGACGGCGCGGTTGCCCGAGATCCGCGAGGACCCGGGGTCGCGCGTTGCCGCGGACAGCCTGGCGGCGCCCGAGCCGCGCGCCCGCTCGCACTCGACGCCGGGCGCGGGCTCGGGCGCGGGCGGGGCCGGGGCCGGGGCCGGGGCGCTCGCCGCGCCTCCCGCGCCGCGCATCGACATCTCGCGCGCCTCCAGCTCCAGCCACCACGACTCGCGCGACAGCTCGCCGGAGCTGGCGCTGTTCGCGGGCGCCGGCGGGGAGGACCGCGCGCGCCTCGAGCTCGGCTTCCGCGAGGACGGCGCGCTCGACCTGCGCTCCTCCACCGAGGAGCTCGCCTTCCTGGAGCCGGCGCCGCCCGCCCCCGCGCGCCCCGCCCCCGCCCCCGCGCCCGCCCCCGAGCGCCGACACTCGCGCAAGGACAGCCAGAGCTCGGAAGCGGCGCTGCTCGCGGTGTCGGGGCGCACGTCGCGGCTCTCGAGCGTCGGCAGCCAGTGCTCGGCGCACTCCGCGCTCTCCGCGCTGTCGCGGGTGTCGCGTCTGTCCGTGGTGTCGGGCGCCTCGCGCTCGCCCTCGCCGCACCGCATGCTGCTCGAGACCTCCTTCTGCGGGCCCAAACCCATCGAGACCGACCCGGAGATCAGCGCCGGGGCCCTCGTCGAACAGATCCTGGGCATAGTGAAGGCCGGCGCCGAGCCAGCGAGCCCCCCGCCCGCCTCGCCCTCCGCCCCCGCCCTCGCCTCAGGCCCTATAGACGCGCGCGACCGGCGCGAGGTGCGCACCGAGGTGACCGTGGAGAGCGCGCGGCCGGCGCCGCCCGCCCCCGCCCCCGCTCCCGCCCCCGCCCCCGCTCCCGCCCCCGCCCCCGCCGCGCCCGCACCTTGTCCCGCACCCGAACCGCTCCCACCGGCTCCCACCGTCGACACCTCTCACGATGAGAAAGAGCGAAACCGACCGCGATCCGAGGAGCGGAAGGCGAGGCCGCGCATGCGTCGCGAGCCCTCCGAGCCGGAGGTGTATAAGAGCAGGAACAAGTCGAAGGATATCATTCGCATCAAGCTGAGGCCGGACGACAGCTACGAGGAAGAGGATGGCGCGGAGGGCGGCGCGAGCGAGGCGGCGCGCAAGCCGGTGACGCTCGAACTGGGCGCCCCCGCGCGGCCCGCCGCCCCCGCGCCCCCCAGCCCCGCCCCCTCGCGCCGCCGCTCCCCCTCGCCAGCCGGCGGCGGTCCGGTCTCGCGCAAGTCCTCCTTCTGCTCCCTGTTCAAGTCGCGCGAGACGATCGCGTCTCCCGAGTCGCCATCGGAGGCGCTCCGTCGCAAGCGCAGCCTCACAGAGGGTCGGTCGCGCAGCAAAAGCCGCGATCGCTCTGCGACGCCCACCTCCGCGAGCAAGATCCGCGGCTCGGTGCTGTCCCTGTTTCGCACGCCACGACGAAGCGCCGGCGCCGCGTCCCCGTCCCCCGGGTCCCGCGAGGGCTCCCCGGGAGTCCCGGCGCCCGCCGCCGCCGCTCCCCTCGCCGACCGGCGCCGCACCGACAAGCTCAAATACTACGAGGAGGCAAAGAACGGCATCATCCACATCCCGCTGCGCACGCCCCCCGACGAGCGCGGGGCGCCGCGGCGCAGCTCCGGCGGGGAGCCGGCCGCCGCGTGCGAGGCTCCCCCCCGCGAGCCGCGCCCCGCCTCCGCCCCGCAGCCGCGCGCCGTCCCGCCGCCCGACCCACCACCTACCCGCGACCGTGGGCCCGCGACGGACTCGAAGCCGAAACCTGAGCAGCTACGACCGCAGCTGGGATCCCAACCTCGTACTGGGGCGGAACCGCGGCACGAGTCATCGTCGCGTCAACCTACGAAACCAATTCAGAGAACCGTTCTTCCCGATGGGAGTATAATCATTCCCCTTCATTCGCCCACCGAGCGAGCGTCCGAAACCGAATTTCCTGAGATCACAGTGCGAGTCGAAGTCGACCCACCCGCGGCTCCGGTGGCGGCCGAGGAAGCGAGGACGATCCCGAACCGAACGGAAAACTGCACCGCCCCGACGTCGTACCGATCGGGGGATGGTAGCGTCGCGTCGGGCCCCAGCCCCCCGCGGGGCACGCCGGGCTCCGCCGAGCGATCCCCGGCGACCCCTCCCGCTCCCACCGCGGACCCGGCCGTGCCCCCTGAGGACGCGCGCCGGAGACGGAAGGAGCGGCTCGTGTTCACGACGAACGTCGGCAGCCGCGAGCAGGTGTTCAGCACGCAGTTCAGCATAACGAAGACGCCGAGCGTCACCAGCGAGATCTCCGGCTCGTTCCCGAGCTTCGCGGAGGGCGAGGCACTGCGCGACACGCACATCGCGGCGGGGGGCGCCGGCTCGCCCGCGCCGGCCGAGGCGGCGGCGCCGCGTGACTCCTCCGAGTCCGAGCCGAGCTCCGAGGCGGCGCCCTCGCGCGCGGGGAACGACGTGGAGAAGCGCGGCCTCGTGGTGAGTGCCCCCTCCCCCGCCCCGCCCCCCCCGGCCCCGCTAGACACCGACCATTACGCGTGCGCAGGTGCAGGAGTCGTTCGAGGAGGAGCTGCCGTACGTGCCGACGACGCTGCCGCAGGAGCGGTCGGTGGCGCTGCCCATGGTGCCGGTGCGCGAGCGCGGCGGCGTGCGCGTGTCGGGCGTGCAGCGGCCGCGCGCCGCCGCGCCGCCCGCCCCCGCCCCCGGCCCCGCCCCCGCGCCCGCCCCGCCCCCGCCCCCGCCCACCGCGGACAAGCTCCGCATCAAGCTGCCGCGCCGCCCGCCCCCCGCCGCGCCGGGCCCGCACCGCACGCGGACGCGCAGCGGGGACGACAGCGGTAAGGCCGCGCCCGCTCGACGGTAGGTCTCCGGTCCGCGAGGGTAGCCGTGTAACCGGGCGGTGTTGTCGGCCGCAGGCGGGGAGTCCCGCGCGAAGGCGGAGTGGATCGACTTCGAGGAGGTGCCGGAGCGGCGCAAGCAGCCGAAGCGGATCCAGACGCTGCCGGGCGGCGCGGGGGGCGCGGCGGGGGGCGTCACGTTCAGCTACGTGGAGCCGGAGCACTGCCGCTGCGAGTGCCACGGACACGCGCGCGCGGAGGACCAGCTCCCGCTGCTCCGGGACGACATGCAAGCCTCCCTCATCAGGTATGTGATAATATATGTCTAACCCGATCTACAATAAGATGGAACTTAACGACCCATAGTGCACCGGTCCCAACAGACGAAACGATCCCGTAGCTGTTTAAAAACTTTCAAACGCTATAGATAAATCGAACGCTGAATCGAAAATCAAACTGCTGCCGATGAAATCTGTAAACCAAATAATGAATCGTCGCATCATCGCCATCAAAGAAAACGTCAACAGCCCGAAGACGTCCACTGCTGAACATAGGCCTCCCCCAGTGAGCGCCACTTAGAACGGTTGCTCGCCTCTTGCACCCATCGAATCCCCGCGGTTTTCACCAGGCCGTTGGACCTAGTGGGGGTCTGCCGACGCTACGCCTTCCGGTTCGTCGTCAGTTCTGCGAGCGATGTGGTCTGCCCATTGCCATTTCAACTTGCTATTTTTAAGGGATATATCGGTCGGTCACTTTAGTCCTTCTGCAGATTTCCTCGTTCCGGATCTTATCTAATCGTCCCATAAATATGTATAATTGCGGGTGGTGTTGCAGCACCTCGTCGGCGGAGTGCGAGTCGGCGCCGCGGCCGCGGGGCCCGAGCCCCCCCCAGCGGGGCCCGAGCCCCCCCCAGCGGGGCCCGAGCCCCCCCCCGCGGGGCCCGAGCCCCCCCCCGCGGGGCCCGAGCCCCCCCCCGCGCGCCGGCACCCACGCACTCTAGGTATGTACACTCTCTTGTGACCTCTGTGCATAGGTACAGGTAGGGTTCGTTGGTAACCAAAGCAGAGTGTACCAAAAGTTGGGGGCTAACTTCCCACACTCGCGGTTGAGCCACTTCTGCATCTGTCAATACGGAATGGTATTTATCCTTTTCTATCATATCGGTCAGAATCGGCAATTGCTGGGGCAAAAAAGATAGGATACCAAAAGTGCTGCCACGCACGGCATCGTCAACGATGAAGAAGCACTCACGGAATCTTTCTCTCTGGGAGGAGATCCTATGCGGGATAGATAAGGAAAGAGGGTGGGGAAATGCGATTCCGTGCAGGAGATATTGCTCAACTCCAACCAATCTACTATAAAATCTCTTTACACTCACAGCAAGCATCAATCGACCCTGTGCTTATAGCATGAAGGAGGCCTTTGAATCCAAGCTTGGTTTTTTCAGTAGGTACTTAGTCCGATTCACAATCTACCGGAAAAGGTCTGGCTGATTCAAGGGTCCTTTCTGACGTTCCGGGCGGTTGTCCACAGGAGCCGGCGGGCGCGACGCGACAGTGACGCTCCACGTCGACTCACCGCTCACCTTTACAACTTCTACATTTTATAAAATAATTATATTCTCTATTGACTCGACAGAGATGTTATCTTTTTTGAGATGTAAATTTACCTGTTCATTAGGTATAATATAAATTGTATTTATAGCATCGTTTATCTCTCCTGTTAGCCACCGTTGACCTTGCATTTTTGATGTTTATTGAATTGTTCGACGTGTTTGAATGTTGCGGTTTTTTGCATATACCCGCGTTTTGTGAATTGTAACGTCCAGCAAGATGCTGCCTTATTCGGTCGTGCTGACGCAAGCTGACGTCGCGTGACGTTAGAGTTGGCGCGGTGACGCTGGTCACGTCCACTTTGACTGCGGCGGCTCTGAGGGTCTAGCAGAGATACCAACCACTAACGCTAACGCCTCACGCTAACATCAAAATGTATTGAAATGACATTCGCTGCGGAAAAGTTAGCGATTTCCGAAATGTCATTTCAGTACATTTTGGAGTTAGCGTTAGTGGTTGGTATCTTTGCTAGACCCCCTGACGCGACGCGCAACGCAATCCACACTATCGACTGCACGACCAATGTTACTCGTGTAATTTATTATGTTATGTAATATAATAACCTATTTTACCTCTGTGGAGATGCTTGTAAACGCACGATGAACTAATTTCACATAGTTTGGTGTAGTGAGGGGAGAGCTACTGTTTCTGATTTAAATAATAATTTGTTATATAATATAGGTACTATTTGCTTATGTTAATGCTATCAGTTGTTACAATATCTTCCTGTAAGAGTAATAATATCGTAAAGAGGGACCCGCGTGCTTCGCCATCCGCCAATAATATCAAATCACTTGGCACAATTTTCTTTACATGTCAACATTTTACCTACATTGGAAACAATGATCAAGTTGTACTTATTCTATTTTGAAAACGCAGGAATTAAAGTGATTTGGAGAAATACGAATAGATTTTGTAGATTTATTATCAATAGGGTAATGCTACCTACTGTACTGTGCAATAAATATATCTTAAAGAGCAAGGGTTTGTGATAGGTGATGTAATAAAATTGTACCTACGTGTTGAATTTGGATGCAATTTTAATGTAGATATTTATTGCTGTAATTTGTAAATGACGATGTGACATCCCCACGTTGTATAGTGACGTATAGTGATACCTAATATAGCGAGTCTTCAAGACTCATGTCCTTCAGGGCCCAGTCTGACATGTCAATTGTGTCATCAGTCTGTCATGATGGCATTATTCATGAACCATTATGACACAATTGCAATAGCAGACTTCGAGCCCAGTTTTGTAGATCGCTTTTGTGCCAATCGGTGTTGCACCAAACTGCACTCGCAAGCCTTTCAATTTTAAATTACATTTTGGGCATCCCGTGGCACAAAATCGCTTCACGAATATCTTCTCAATCGAACATTTGTTCTATAGAAACATAGGTATTTTGCAACTATATTTGCATTGTTCAATATTTTACGAAGTAGGGAGTTATTCACATGCCAAAATACTTAGTTAATTTACGCGCTGCCTTAATGTATGAGTAGGTACATCCGTGCGCGACTCGACTCGAGGACCGCAATGTATGCGCAAATGATGCATTTACTTATGTACTATTATTCATTATCTCTTGATGTTTCCACTTTATGTAAAGCTGCAATACTTACTGCAAATATAGCTCTACTTCTTTTTACCTATTTCTGGTTTGTAATAATTAATTACAATGAAATGCTTTTATGCATGACCATCTTAACCCACATAGTTTGCTTGGATGATTCTATTGACGGTAATAGTTCTCGAAAAACTCAATCTTTCAGCAATGGTCAACGTTAATAAAATTAGTTATTACAAACGGAAATATTTATTGATCGCTGGCAACGTTCTTTAAATTTAGTTGGTTTCGTGATCGCAATAATGAATCGTAAGAAATGTTAAACGAAAAATAAATCTATCATTTTAGGCAAAAGTCTGAAACAAAGAATATATGAATTTTGCTTTCCGCTATTGTTTTATTTCATGTGTTTACTGAATTCTCAACTATCCCCTAGAGTAGTAGTATTTATATATTCTGTGCCCCTAGTAAGAGTTTATTCAAACCATTATAGAGTATTCTAATATTATTTGTATGAAACCCTTTTTAAATAGCGCTAAGCGCGACGTGCTGGGTTTTTATATATTTTTGAATTAACATCGTAGAGCCCTTTCCTACTAAACATAAACCTGTATTAGGTGCGTGTGTACCTTCGAAAATATCCTAGGTATGTTTGCCTATCCTACATTCGTTGATTGCTGGGATGTTTACTACTCACGGACCGATACCTGTTTCTACTGCTTCAGTACACACTCGATCTCTGCACAAAGCGGCATTTGGATTAACATTACAATAAAAAACTCGGGTGATAAATAAAAAACATTTTAATTACACGGTTCGTACAAACGAGACAATCATTAGGTATTACCGGAACAGAGCGTTATCGATAAATGCATGTACTTTATACACATAAGACACTGTTCGCTCTTGCGATAGTTCGAGACGGATGGGCAAGTGAGACTACGCTGTACCCTCTTGGAATGGCATTTGTGTATCAAAATATAGTTTGCTGCGAGGGTACATCGATGTTCGGTGGCGGCGTGACATCACTTGAAGATCTTGCCCTGGTTGAACTTGCGGCCCGCCTTGTCCGTGCCGGACCACGAGAAGTAATCTGTGACTAGTTTCTTGGTCTCCTCGCTGGCGGGGTCTAGCTTCTTCCAGTCGTACGACTCGTAGTCAATCTGGAAATTACACGCTTATGTTTAGTAGAGCGCTGTAGTTATTACACACGAACGATAACATGGCTGGCAACAATTACGGAATCTATTTTCATTATTGATATCTTGGATACAATGAGAAACTTCTAACTACTACACAATTTTCTTAGATGGCGCTGGATAACTTAAGGTCACGTCTCATTACACCGGCCCGGCACGGGACCAGCACCGCTTCGTCGCTCGGCGTCGACAGGTGGTCCACGGGTGGACGTCGCGTTGTCACTTGTGAACGTCGCGTGAACAAACTGTCACCGAGTGGTCCACTCGCCGTCCGCATGTGGACAGCTTGCGGCGAGGCAATCCGGTGACGATACGGAGTGTTGATGTGATGAGCGCATGGCCATACAAGTTATTATGAAGAAAACTAACCAATCAAATCTAGGCGGTGCGGTTCGGGTGCCGGGAGGTGTAATGAGCTGCGACCTTTAACGTCATTTCACAAATCATTCGTTATAATTATCTATGTCTCTGAAATTCTTTCAGTACCTTAGATAGGAAAATGAAAGAAACAATGAATTGGGCGATGTCATATTTTACATTTATTACTACAAGTTATCAATGGTGAAAATAAATAAATATTATTTACATTGCTGAAGGCTTCTTCATTCCACTTCTTGAAGAATAGCATGATCAAAATAAATACGAAATGTTATTAGAAACACTATTCACACAAAATGTAATAGATAAATTAGCAGAATTTTTCAAGTTCTGTGAATGAATCACTTCGTCGGCGTTGCCGCAAGGGAAAAATCAAGTCAAGTTCGTGGAATTCTAAACATTATGACATCAAGGATAACTGGTGGCCACTTTCATAAAACAAAACGCGTAAAAAAAAACCTTAAATGCATTGAGCACGCGAGACCGACCACAATTGAACGTTTTTTTAAAGTGTTAAACGGCCTTCATACTACTACCGAAGTTGGACGAAGTTGAGCGAATACAAGTGTGGAAAGTTGCACAAGGTGAGCGGTCACACCTTGCTATGGGATAGGAGAACTGACTGCAGACATGCTAGGTCATGCTTTTCCTACTCTCAATAGAAAAGTAAGGAACAGCTTACTACGGCTTACGCGGCATGACCTCCGTCTAATCACAGGCCTTATTACGGGTCATTGCAACTTCAATTATCATTTGAATAAAACTGGAGCAACAGACAGTCCGCTTTGTAGGGGCTGCCTGCAGGAGGACGGGACCGTAGAGCATGTGATGTTTCACTGGGAGGCCACGGAAGAGATAAGTATTAAAACCAGAATGCGTGAACAAGCGTATAAACCGTGTACCCACTCATCATCGCCACCATCTGCGAAGCCAACACTGGAGCAGTTGTGCTAGCACCCCTAAAGCCGCACTCCGTTACTTTAAAGAGCTGGGCTGGCTTGGGTAGATGCTGGAGTGGGAAATACACGATACACCCCAAGCGGAACGTCAGTGCAGGCCTTACCGCCCCCATTCCAAATTAGAATTGGATACTTCAACTTCGAGCAACTTCATGAGTTGAGTTCGCGAGCAGCTATAACAGCAATGTACAGTATACAGTGGGAGTGAGGGAGAGAGCACTAGCCTGCCAGTCGGGCGAGAGCGGGAAGGCGAGCTGGTGGCCGCGCCACACCCACACGCCGGAGATGGTGGAGTCGCTGTCGGCGCCGAACAGGCAGACGGAGGCGAACGCTTGCTTGCGCATCTTGTCCAGTCGCTGGAACATGCCTGCAACCAACAGGATATCACTTGTACTAGAGTTTTAGGGTGTACCTACATGCGTTGCGGTAGGTACGACATAGAGGGATAACTTAGGCGGACTTAGAAGCTGTCAAACTTCAATGTCCACAGGCTTAAACTTCTCATAAATGTGGACATTTCTATGTAACTTCACTCAAATAATAATTACGTATTTTCTAGGGATGCTCCGAATATTCGGTAATTATTCGGTATATCAAATATTCGGCCTGTTTCTTCAGGTTCGGTATTCGGCCGAATATTCGGTTCACGTGCCGAAAAATTACCGCATATTTAATTAAATACTTTCGGTGACATTCTTCCAAAATTATCTTTTATGGGAACACATCCTAAGATAATCAGAACACTTAGCACTTTTTAATCGTTTTTCTAGATACTGATAACATGCTGTATCTAGACCATAAACGCTTGGTCACCAGAAACTATGATATTTTGTGTCTAACGGGCACTACCGGCCTATAGAGCGTGCGATTTGGTCAAATATCTAATTAGAATATTTTTCTTAGGTAAGTAATTGCTTTTATTATACACAAATGCCCTAAACAACAACGTTTCGCTTGTTTTTAATAATTTTGTTATTTTAGTGTTTGTGTTTGGTTTTTTTTTTATTAAAATCAATTATTCACATACACTTTGATCGCAATTCCATAGGAAATTTTCGTAAAAATAGAAATTTTACACAATAAATAGTAGAATAAAAATTGTTTCCATTGCAGTGGAACTTTTCTTGAAATTTTATAGCAAAATGTACGGAAAAAATTCGTGTTAAATGAACCGAATAGTTCGGCCGAATATTCGGTTCGGTAAGCTCTAAACCGAATAATGTTCGTTATTCGGTTCGGTTCAAAAATCCATGTTCGGCGCATCCCTAGTGTTTTCATACCAATAATATCGAGTAATCTGCGTTGGTAACGCTTCTATAATGGCGCCTGTATAAATATTTTCTTCTTCATTCACAGAACATTTCAATGATCATTGAATCAGTCAATGTTAAAAATCAGAGATACAATGTATCCTATGCTCAAAATACACCACTATTTTTTAATTACAAAAATAAAAAAATGGGCAATGCAGACAAGGCAAGGCATTGTATGTATGCAGTCAAAATTTTAGAATACCTAATAATGTAAAAGTTATTAAAAGTTGAAGTTTCCGGAAATCTTTCCATAAATTATGGTTACCAACAAAAATACTACGTACCTACAATAATAATTGTATTGAATGAATAGACATAATGGGTGTGAGCAGTGGCACCTACTCTTTCTCGCTTTTCCGAAACCACCACATCTCTCGTTTTCGCATGTTTGGTTCAGATTCAGGTAAAAACAATGTGGGTAGATAGGAAAGCAATTCTAAAAGAAATATGAAATTTAGTTTTAAAAACAAGTTTGTATAAACTTACAGTAAGTACAACGATTGATAGACACAACACTGCTTTAATTTACAAATTAACTTGGTACAAATCAAAAATGTATACGTTTCCAGATTCCAGATCAGTTACTGCGTAATTACGTTAAAATGTCACTTCACTCTTTCAACACTACACTTTCCCACTGGCATAATACACCACTTAAAAAGAACTGTACGTATATAGGTAAGGTACACACTTCTGGCTGCGTTACATTACATTAAAATTAAACAATGAACACGAACGTCGGCGCGAGCGCGTTTGATTTGTTTACTTTTGGTTCGACATCGGCCCGGGGGCGGCCCGGGGCGGCCCGGGGGCGGCCCGGGGGCGGCCCGGGCGGGGGCCACCCGACGTCAGCCTGTCAACTTGTTTATGGATGGGGATGTCTTATTTTTGAAAAAAAATGGCGAGAATTCATGTTTGTGTGCGAATTGACGCAGTGACTGACTACTACTTATTGATGTTTTTATAGGATATTTTTTTGCATCGTGTTTTTTTTATTTTTTCTGCATGGATATGTTGAGTACCAGCAACAGATACTGCTGAATTTTTTTTTCTGGTAATTAGAAAATAGTGGTGTATAAATGAAAATCAGTTGAGCTGTAAAGACCACACAAAACCAACAAAAGCTAATAAACAGTTTTGTTTTGTATAAGATCCACATGTCTATATGACTAGCTAGAATCTAGTTAGATCTAGATAAGGTGTGTGTAATGTTACCTGTGATGAGATTGCAGCTCATGAAGACCTTGGCGAGTTCCTCGGGGTACTTGTACTCGCAGTACCAGATGGAATAGTTCTCGGGGTCGAACTTCTCCCAGAAGTATGGGATGGACTTGGCCTCGTCCTCGTTCGAGTAGCACCGCTTGAAGTCGTCCATGTTGAATGTGCTGGAATGTTCCGGAGCTTTATTATAGTTAGTTGTCATACTCACTTTGTATTATTGTGATAATGGCGTTAGATATAATGGCGCCTGTGAAGTAGGCGCTGAGCAGTAGGACAAATTAGATGTGCGCGAAGAGGTATGTGGTGTGCGCAGCGTGCGGCTTGCAGCGCACTTCACAGCCGCCATTGAGTTTGAATCACACTTTAGAACTAAAAACAATAAATTTAATAAACAGATAATAATTGACAGCCCAGGGTGGGCTTATAACCCGTAGGCGGCAGGTTTGATTTCCGCGATAGGACAATTAGTATTTTATCTAGAGCACAAAAGTTGTTTGGATGTTGTTGAATCATTCCCACAACAACCAGACAGAATGAGTATTTGCTTGTTTGTGGGTCCCTAAATACGGGGAATCCCAGTTAGGATTCAGGATCTGTGTACGTGGTCATGGAGTGTTATTCTTATTTAAACTTTATCAGAAGTATAAAACGAAGTCGCCATCTATTTTACGCTGAACGAAATCGTCTATTATTTCGTCAAACTAGTAAACTAACCCTTTAGGCATAGAGTCAAAGGGGTCCTTAGATTCCTTAGGCTTTTCATCCTCGAAATCATCTTCAGGTTCAGCTGCTGGCTGTTCCTTCTTCTTGGGCTGCTCCTTCTTCTCAGGCTTATCCTTCTTTTCCTTCTTGCCACCATCTTGCTGGAATTGACATTATACTGAGGTAAGAACTTGATGACAAATTTTAATGGTTTAGTTTATACCAACCAACTGTCCTTTTCTTTATTTAATATTTCACGTATTATGTCAAGGGTTAATTTCCAAAAATCACTAACCAACACACCCCTATGCTACATAAAAAATTCAATTGTATTTACGGTTGTCAGTCTTCTGGTTCTATGGTGCATGCTGACACCCTCGTCTCATTCTTTTTTCAAATCAACCAATTTTGATGAAACAAGTGTATAATCTAGAGTAGTTAGGTACGCAGTGTTTACACGCACACTGTGATAGTGTATGACCAAATAGCGCCATATGACCAGCAGAGGGGTACGCCTTGCCTTGCCATCTCCATTTATAAATGCTCTAAGAATGCTATCTTTTTGATGGGTTCTCGAACAGGATTCTAAACAACTACTTTATCTAATATTGAGTTGACTTGTAAAAGCAAAAATATCCTATTTGCGATAAAATGTTTGGATTAGAATAAATACCTTCTTGTTCTGCGTGAGCTCGGCATACTTCTTGGGATCGTAGAGGGGCGGTGCGGCGGCGAGCGTGACGTCACCGAGGACGGCGCGGGCTTGCGGCTGGTGCGACACCGTCAGGAACCAGCGCTGCAGGCTCACCAGCTCCGACCGAGTGGACGGGTCCAGGACGTGCTGGGGGATATCGGGATTTTACTTTATTTCTAATATATTTTTTAATTAACACGGGTTTACCTATTACATTAATTAATCCTCATTTATTTGTAACTCAGTTATTTAGTTTTTTGTTTGTCCAAAAAAGAAATGACATGAGAGGAAAAAACATAGTTTGATTTTTATTATATCCCACTTTATTTACTTTTCTACGGAACCATCACTGTCGTCGGCAACAGATCATCCAAATAAAAACACTAATTACAATATCGACAGAATTATACATCCATCTCACAAAATCACGAACACTAAGAATAACCAAGAATATTGTGTGCATTAAATAAATAAATAAATATGTGTGGACATATCCCACAGCGCCATCTAGCCCCAAACTAAGCATACTACTATACTATGGGAACCAGATAACTGATACAATACTTATATACTTTTTTGTTTGTAAATACATACATAGAATACAATATAACACCCAGATGCAGAACAAACATCTATGTTCATCACACAAATTTTTGTCCTGGGTAGGAATCGAACCTACAGCCCTCAGTTCAGAAGGCAGAGATACTACCAACTGAGCTATCGGGCCCGTATAATTGTGATACTACTGACTTATAATTATTCTTCTTCTTCTTCTTGTATAATTATAAGTTACTGATTATTTCCTATTATAATGATTTTCTACAGAGTTAGAGTGCTACAGAGCTTATAATTATTTAGATAATATGGCATTTAGCAATATAAAGTAATCCTCACTTGGAAGGCATGTAGCAGCGTGGTGAAGACAACTATGTCTGCGAGGGTGATCCTCTCGGTGACGAGGAAGGTCCGCGTGAGGAGGTGGGAGTCCAGGACTTGCAGAGCAGACAGGAGGTCTGCCTTCGCTCGCTCAACATTCTGAAATCATATAGATCAAATATATTATTTACGTCACTATTAATATATCTCAATGGCAAAACCCCCCCCAAATTTTACATTTATTTTGTGATCTAAGATTTACCATCACTAATTTGACCATAATTATGTACAATAGATAAACTATACATTGAGAGTTCTATGAGAAAAATTACATTACAGTCATATCATTTATGATTCCCAGCTAATAGATAAATTTTTTTTCCTTTTTTTTTACAATAAATATGACTACTGTTGGTTTTTTTTTCTTATATTTTTTTGGGACTTTTAGCCTATGTGGCCATGCCAGCCCCATTGATTACTCAATAATAATTACATAATACTACGAAATGACCTACCCAATTGGACAGTCTGCCCTAGATAGACGTATTTGTCGACAACTTCGAGAACGTCGTTCCCAACAATTACCGGTATAGGTGGAACATGGGCATTTGACATGATTTTCGTCTTGTCCATGTTCATCTTAAGACCAACCTGTCGGGAGACTCTACTGAGGTCGTTGAGCATGGTGCTGAGATCATCGAGCGACTCCGCCATTATGACTATATCATCGGCAAAACGAAGGTTAGTGATATACTCGCCATTTATGTTGATGCCAAATCTTTTCCACTCCAAGAGCTTGAAAACATCCTCCAATGCGTTTGTGAACAGTTTCGGAGAAATAACGTCTCCCTGTCTCACGCCTCTCTGCAATGGGATCTGTTCCGTACTCTGGTCCTGTAGTTGGACTGACATAGTGGCCTTACTGTACAAACACTTCAACACTTCGATATACCTATAGTCAATTTGGCATCGCTGTAAGGACTGCAGCACCGCCCAAGTCTCGATTGAATCGAAGGCTTTCTCATAGTCCACAAACGCTAGGCATAGCGGCCGGTTATACTCTTCGGTCTTCTATGTAATCTGGCGTAGCGTATGGATGTGGTCTATGGTGCTAAAGTCTTTTCGGAAACCGGCTTGTTCGGGAGGCTGGAATTCATCAAACCTGCGTGCGAGACGATTCGTAATGACCCTCGAGAACAGCTTATATACACATGACTCAAGAGCGAGATGGGCCTATAGTTCTTCAATAAGGTGTTATCACCTTTTTTGAAGAAGAGCACCACCACGCTCTTGTGCCACGCCTCCGGCGTTGTACCTTCAAGGATGACAGAATTGAATAACTTCTGGAGGACTATAAGTACCGGTCTACCACCCGCTCTCAGAAGTTCAGTCGTAATTCCATCCTCACCTGGCGCCTTGTTGTTTTTAAGCTGTGGTAGGGCCATTCTAATCTCGTACAGGCTGACGTCCGGGATATCTTCGGTATAGTGTCGGACTAACTTGGCTCTGGTGTCCTGAGCTGTCCATAGAAGTTCTCAATCTCTCTCAGAATCCTAGGCTTGGATGAAATGACACTACCATTCTCGGTCTTCAGTTTTGTCATTTGGCTTTGCCCAATAGACGAATCTTTTGCGAACACCTTAGAGCCTTGGTTCCGCTCAATTGCGGCCTTAATACGTGATGTACTAAAAGCACGCAAGTCGTGTCGCATGGAACTCCAGATACGTCTATTGAGTTCACCGTAGGCTGACATATCAATTGAAGACTGTAGTTTCATTTCGCTCCGGTCTGCCATTAATTTAAGAGTGTTTCTTGAGAGTTTCTGAGTCCTGTTTCGGCGTTGGATCTTGAAGAACTCTGCTCCAACAGCTTGGACAGTTTCCACCAACCTGTTGTTCAACTCATCCTCTGTGTTTCAATCGGCAAGGCACTGGAAGCGATTTTGGAGTTCTAGCTGAAAGCCTTGACCGCAACAGCAGTGACCAATGTGGACTCTGCTAGGACATTTTGGATGGCACCAAGATGTACGAAATTCAGCTCTATGTCTCTCAATTTTAGCCTAATAGGTTCACTACGAGTACATTCCATCAAAAAGTGATTAGTATCCTCAACTTTAACACAAACCCCACAATTTAGTGAATCAGCCTTCCTCATGAGGTACTTAAACTGATTGAGTGGAATGTGCCCGGAGCGGAGTCTACAAGCCATCACAATGGTCCGCCTACTAAACTTTGTCAAAACAAACCATAGCAACCGAGGAGACCCATCTTGAATGGTTCTATACCAGATGCCTTAATTTTCAGAAACTGTCCAAAAATGATTTTGCCAACAAGTGAAATTTTGAGTTTTATGTTTTGTCAGTATCTGTATTTTTCTGTTATTCTGGAATAATGTGTGTCTGATCCTATTGTAGTTGTAGTTGACTCCTTAGCTAATTTATCAACCTCCTTGTTGCCATGGATTCCTACGTGCGTGTGTGTGTGTGTGTGTGTGTGTGTGTGTGTGTGTGTGCGTGTGCGTGTGCGTGTGTGTGTGTGTGTGTGTGTGCGTGTGTGTGTGTGTGTGTGTGTGTGTGTGTGGTAGGAAATGCACAATATGGGATGTTACTCATGTTACCCAGAATTAGAATGTTTATTTATATTGAATTTGTTACTTAAAAGGTTCCCAAATAAATTATAATAAAAGCATTCATAATGTACATAAATTTACCATCATCAAGTAAAATGTAATAATAATTGAAATCCAGCACATCTGTGTTGTGCAGGTGCCTTGACTGTAGTGACATGCCTTACCAGTTTGTTGAACTGCATGATGCCGAGGTAGGGAAACACCCAGGCGCAGGAGGCGGGCAGCAGCTCGCTGTCAGCCCACGACACCCACTGCCACACGCGCGCCTGCGTCGGCAGATCACCGCCGCGGAGCTCCACGTTTGATACTGGAAAATCATTTATTTTTATTATGTTTTGGCTCCACACATAGTGTATTTAGTCAGTGTTAAGTATTGTAATGTTTCATCGTTATAGAATATTTCATGGTCTTACCCCATATTCTAAGACGTTACCTCGAGATTACTCCACTTGACTCAACCTCGATTGAACCTCATTTTTGTGTTTTGGTATTTTTAGTTGACAATAAATAATCAACTTGACATTTCTGCATCAATTTTTCTCAAACGAGAGAAGCGAATCAACTGTCAACTCAAGGTATGTCACGATGTATTTTGAGTTTCCCTCAAAGTTAAGTAGAAGTCAAGTGAAGGATTTTTGGAGAAATGTTTTGGAGCACGGGGGTCAGTCATATTCCAGTCTGAGTCAGGTAGTCAAAGACCAGCCTAAGTTATGCCCTAGTAAAGTGGTGGCAACTTTACTAGAAGCTTCTATGGAATTTTGGAAGCAACACAAAAAACCAGATTTTACGAAATTATATCTCTTGCCTACACTCATGCTCGTAATTCAGCACTTGATGTGTATAGCACCACCAATAATTAAACATTAACACTGGAAAAAGCACAAGTTTTGAGAAATAATTCAATGCAACGACGTGAAGTTTTCGCATTCCCAACACAAAAAGTCACATTTCACCACATTATATCACTTGCCCTCACTCATGCTCGTAATTCAGCACTTAATGCGTAAAACGCCACCAATTTTAAACATTAACACTGGAAAGAGCAAAAGTTTTGAAAAATAATACAAGGCAACAACGTGAACTCTTCCGCGTTACCGCCAAAACTCTAAACCCTATTTTCTAATTAAACAGGGTAAACTGACATAGGGCCAATGTTACCATTTTCACATGTAAAATAAATTAAATAAATAGTGATGTAGTATGAGTAATATAGTTCACTGAACCATTCAGTTTAATCATCTATTTTATGGTTTTGTATTTTTCCATCCACTTCTTAAAATCGTAATTACTGCATAATTTGTGATTAAAATTATTTCTTTGTCTGTAAAAACAATATATTAAAATTACAATGAGCAAGAGTGACAGATCGTCTCTATCATACATGTGTAGAGCAGAGGGATATTGATAACATTTTCAAATACCAGGATGGTCCTCTTAATATAACAATTTACATTGACATTTATATAAGTTTCCTAGCTATTCAACTTCAACTCTTGGTTAATGGCCTTTGTGGAGAGGTGACCACAATTTTGCCAGTGTCACATGGACTAAGATAGAACATCGAATATTGTTCAGTGAGAAATTTTGGTACATGTAGGTAATGAGTATGAAGACAGCTATGAGCTACGAGTATTTAGAAGTTGGCAATATTATTTCGAAAAATGACATTATGATCTGTCAGTTTACACCATCTAAATAAAAAAGTTACTCTAGTGTTCACCAGTCAATAACAACACAGAAGTTTTAGAAGTCTACAGAATTCCAGGATCCTACCATTGACTGAGTGAAAATGTGAGTGATGAAAGTGTAATAAATGTATTAATATTCTTTTTCTGATCTGCATTTTGGACAACTTTCAATATTCATTTCATATATTAATATGTGGGGAACCATAATATTAACAATAGATTATTTTTGTAGGCAATCATCTAAATACTGATATGATTCTATAAATAGTTTCATTGATTGAAAGCTGCCCCCAACTCATGCAAGACCTAGCATCAATGATAGGCTATATTTTTATATTTATCATTTTGAAGTGTAGGTATGACAAACACGCCAAGAAGCATCATCACTGATGACACTCCTTGGTGTGGTTCCTGGCTAAGTCATCTTGCTGATGACCTACAATAAAGATGAACACTTGAGCAAGCAATTGGTATTAAAAAGTTACATTACAATAATGTTTCTGTGGGTAAAAATAATGGTTTGTTAGAGATAAAAACAATTACATTTATCTGTATGCCAATAAATGTAAATGCAATATATATGATTGAGTTAGCAGCTGTTATGTATACTCTTAGATAGGTAAGTAAATGATAAGTGAAGGAACTATGACAGCACACACAATCATCTGTTTGATCAGCTGTTCAGTACATGCTCATGAAACAAGTGCATTGTCTCGTACTATATAACATCAAGTTAGAGAATTCTGAATAGATAATAGTGATCAATGCAGGTATATCAATAAGAAACCAGGTTTTGAGGTTATCTTACAAAGGGTTGTTAGTATCAAGTTTACCTATTGTGGAAACTCACCATAGTATGCGATAGCATTGCTCTCAGAGAGCAGCACCTTTCCATCGGCACTTTCGTACGCTGGCACCTACAACAACACAATTTACACGTCACATCTGCCGACATTATCACTACATTTGGCACACAAACCGTCCATGTACGACACTCACTTTTCCCGTAGGGAACTTTTTCAGGAACTGCTCCGATTTATTTGTTTCACCAAACACGAAGTTAGGGGCTACTTTCACATCGGCCCCAGAGTACTGTGCGGCTATCAACGCCTTGTAAGCACGGAAGTTTTCCGGATAAGTATATAGTACCTACGGAAATAAATAAAACAGACGATAGAACATCATAAGCGAGCACTTATTTGTGAAGAATTGGCAAATAATTATCCCGATTATCAAGATATTTTACGATGGAAAAGTTAACCTACCCCGGCCGCCATGGTTGATTTCGGAAAGAGAGGGGGAGGGGAGGGGGAAGGAAGGGAAAAAAAAGACCAAGTCGTGGCTGAGTAGGGGCTGGGAGGCAGAGGGGTGACATTGACATTGACATTCACTTGACAGTTATGTAATAACCACCGGATTATACATACCCGTATTCCGAGTCACGATATGATCGCTCATAGCGCTCCCAGGCTTACACAATGGCAGGTATACCTACTTATAAGAAATGATTTGAAAAGAGAAAATAATATTTCTATTGTTATCTTAATCCCACGGCACTTAGACAAAATGGTGGCAGTGGGAACACAACATTTTAATTCTTTCATTCGAATCGTTTTTTGGTAGGCTAGGTGTAGGTTTTATTAACATTAAATAAAATGCAATAATAAAAACACACTAGAGAGAACATCTTTATACACACGTATTTTTGAAAATTCGTAATGAGATATGGATCTTAGCTGACTCTAAAGCTCTTGCTTGATCATACGCCTCATCTAAGCTTAAAGTTTTATTTTCTAAGTCTTTGCCGGATGTTTGAAGAAGTTATACCGGCGATAAATGCATCTTGAATGAAGTCTTTCTCGTTCTCTGCTGCCTTCGTATCTCTAAATTGGCAATCTTTGCTCAGAAGGTGCAAGGCTTGGATATATTGGTCAATACTTTCACTTACTTGTTGCTTCCGTGATGATAACTTATACCTGGCAAAGATTTCGCTTTTTGGTTTTATAAACAATGAATCTAGTGTCTCTATAGCTTCAACGTATTTATCGCAGCGTTCAATGTATTTGAAAATTTTCGGAGAAACATAATTTACCAGAACCTGTAGCTTTTTTTCATCTGTCAATTTGTCAACAGAACCGAGAAAATTTTCAAAAGTTTTTCTCCAATGTCTCCATTGTGAGGAGAGCTCTTGTTCTTGCCCCAGTGTGGGGTCTCCATCAAATCGATCTGGGCGGAGATACTTTTCCATGGTATTTACAGCTTTATTTAATAGTTTACATGTGGAATAAATTGTTGTAAATAAGAAGCCCTGTTCATAGAATCAAGGGTTCATTCCACATGACATTACACGACATCTATTGTCAATAATAAAGATGACCACAGAGCTAACCTAAGAAGGTACACTACCTATATGAACGAAACAGTATACATCAATCCGCAGAAGGACTAAAGTGACCCATATAGCCCTTAGAATTAGCAAGTTGAAATGGTAATGGGCAGGCCACATCGCTCGCAGAACTGACAACCGATGGGGAAGAAAGGTTCTCAATTGGCGACCACTTATCGGAAGGCGCACCGTAGGCAGACCCCCACTAGGTAAACCGATGACCTGGTGAAAACCACGGGGAGCCGTTGGATGCAGGAGGCGAGCAGCCGCTCAAAGTGGCGCTCTCTAGGGGAGGCCTATGTTCAGCAGTGGACGTCTACGGGCTAATGATAATGATGATGATGATGAATTATTATACTTACCCCGGGCTAGCAAGGAATAGTACCTAACTACTTCATAGTGACTTCGAAATAAATACACTAAAAATGGTATAGGTCCGAGATTTTGTATGTACAAGTATAACTATAGATTGTGTATTGAATATACCATATTTTATTTGGCAGCGCTGCTACGAGGATAAAATTCGGTGTGTGGCAGCCGTAAATTGCAATATGGCGGCTGTATTTCCATTTTCTGCCAGTTCACAGATAAGTTGGTCAGACTATACAAGGAAATGTCAAATTCAGTTGAGTGAATCACAGAATACGTTGTCGATTTGTTGATAGAAAGCCATTAGAGTATACAAGTCTTCCATAATTATCTTAACAATGACAGAACTTAATACCCCCATTTTACTGCCATCTATCGGGTCTTTATAAAATTACAGCTTTTTTTTTTAATAAACCACCTCATTTAATATTCAGTCTGTGATAAATTCGATCGATGGATGAGAAAGTGGAAAGGAAGGAAGAAAGGTGCATAGGGATGTTCCAATACCACCAAAGTATCGATAACCACCCATATGAGTAGTACTCAAATCATGATTCAAAACTACACATATTACAAATACCCTAAATGTATCGATATCAATACATTCTATTCATTATTTATTTAAACCGAAATATGAACAAATTTCATCTTATTGCACTAAAGTTTATATGTTTCTTTGACTGAACTACATTTGCAAGTGTTTAAGCGTGAAGACCAGTCATTCGAACACTAAAAGCGTGACCACTGCACCACATTTTGAACAGAATATTGTTCTTGAACATTGTTTGTTCAAAACATTTGCCATCCGCTGCGATGGGTTTATATTATTTTTCTCTATGAGCTTAGGATATTTTATTTGACATTATTTGTTATAAGGACTTTTCTGATACCAAGTAGGTATCGCAATAATGATTCGTTATTTGTTTTATTATTTTAATTAGGCATAATATAATTGTTTTAATTGTATTCTGCACTTTTAATTACATTGACTTTTGATTTTAGCTGGCTTAAATTTATAACCGGCTAAGTGGGAGCTGGACTCACGACGGGTTCCGTAGCATTATCTATAAAAACGCTCAAAAATCACATTTTTTGTATTGGAGCCCCTTAAATATTTAATTACAGAAATACGTAATTTGTAAAAGGGGTTGTAAAATTTTTGTATGGAGCCAGGCATAATGATCGTCAGCCAACCCATTATTTTTTTTAAATGCGCGGCCACCGTTGAAACCTTTGCCAGTGTGTATCTAGAGGACATTAATACAAGCAATAAATGTTAAGGAAGTAATCTTGTAAAGTGTCACGGTATCCCGTTTTAAGACGGAAAAAAAATTGCATAATTTTTTAATTTACCTTCTAATTCATGCAAAATAGATCATATATGTTTACCTTATAGAGCACAAAACAATGTAATGATCATTAAATTCATCATCATCATCAGTCAGAAGACGTTATAACTGCTCCTGAACGAATTGCTAAATGAACTTAGGCTTTCCTCTCCTATTAACCTCCACACTGAACGACATTCTGCCATCTACATCAACTGGATGTCCGCGACCTCCATATTATTGCTCCATCTACTGGGAGGCCTACCTACCTATATTGTCTTCTAGTTAATGGTCTCTACTAAAGAACCTTTCTTCCCCATCGACCGCTAAGGTTCAGATTCGAGTTCAATGTGCAGAGTCTGCTTTTTTTCTTTAATTATGAGAGAGATCTGTGTGTTTATTATGGACTGTGGTCTGTAATATTTGGTATTTTGTATAACCTGACGTAGGCATACCTAAAAGTACGATCAGCTATTATGTAGCGTTTGTGAATTATGAGAAAGAATTAGATTTAATCGAGGCTAGATTGACTATCACTATATTGAAATGTTAAAGTATTTGTACACTATGTTAGTCCGACTATAGGACCAGAGCACGGAACAAATGCAATGGGATTTGTTCCGAAATAACGTCTCCCTATATCTCAAGCAACCCCCTTTGCAATGGCAAAGAGGCATGTCCGTTATTGTAACTGATCACGAACGCATTGGAGGATCTTTCCAAGCTCTTGAAGTGGAATGGATCTGGCATCAACATAAATGAAAAGTAACATCGCAGACCTTCGTTTTGCTGATGATATATTATATAATTATAGATATTGGCGAAGTCACTCGAGGGCCTCAGTACAATGCTCAAAGACATCAGTAGTCTCTCAACAAGTTGGTCTTAAAAGGAACATGGATAAAACGAAAATAATGTCTAATGCGCATGTTCCTAAAGAGTACTTGGTGTCTTTATTTATTTATTTTCTTTATTTTCTTTATTTATTTATTCCACAGCTCTTATCTTAATAAACACAATAAACCCATTATTACTTAAATTTACAGCCAAAAAAAGGAATAACATCGAAAGAAAAGTATCGATTACTTACTCGTATTTATTTAGTATTTACTATTGGACGGAACGACTCAGATACTCTCGGACGGAACTACTCGGAACATCCCTAGCCCTATGGTGCATCGACTATAGAGTTTTCTTTGCATTTCCAAATAAAATTGATTTTGCTTTTCGTAAAAGCTCTTTACCTATTGATTATTTAATTCACTTTCGTGATTATAAGTGCTATAAATCGGTAAATCAAAATGGTAAGTGACTTTGTACTTATAAAGGCTTACATATAAAGTGGCAATGGAGCTTCTGGATTTTGACACGAATAGAAGCAGCATGTAATGGTCCTCGGGTGGTGTCACCTTCCATTTAAACAGCTAAGAACTTCAAAACGAGCTTTCACTGTTATTGGGAACTGACCAAGAACTTATTTAGAGTGACATATTTCGATTTTACGATCTCTTCTTTTTCAGGGTAATGAGAACTCGATACCAATGGAACTATGTTCCAACTGTAAGTATTTAAACTACTTTCAATGCTACACCAACTTTCTGATTTAATCTTTCCTCGTCCTTTCATTTAAAACTTCAATATACTAATTGCTTACTTGCCTAATCAATATTAGTATATTACTTGGCTTTATTCAGTAAAGCTGTATCAATGTTTCTAAAATATACTAACTTTCACGACTAACAATGCTTTTATTGTAACTAATATTGTATTTATGTATAAATATTCCTTAATTATAAATGCCTTTGTTGAGAAGTTGTGTAGGGTGTGCATAATAAAGGGTAACAAAAGGTTTGTTTTCAGCGCGTGTTAACTGCATTGATTTTAAGGTGGAGAACTGTGAGTGTCGTAGTGCCACTCGCGTCCGATTGTCATCTCCATGTTAGAGTACCGCACGCAACACCATTAGAGTCCAGAACAATTTTTCTGTTCATATCAAAGTTCAATGCCATAGTTTACTGGCAGCATTCATTCAAAAACTCTGAAAACACACAGAGGTATTGATACATATGTATAATAATGTGTAAAACCAAGAATCTACCAGAATATTATATGGAAATTATTATTGTTATATAAATATTACACTTTCTACCATCTTTTTTCAGTTTAGTTGTGCTTAGTCTCCTATGCTTACTTCAATAATATATTTGGCTTGAAAAAGTTATTTATATTATTCAACTGTGCATAATTCCTCCACCCTGATGTCAATGAAAAAATTGTTCTGGATTGTGACATTTGTTTTTCATAATTGTTTGTTAGTGCATCCCGCGTAATCGTTGGCTGCTAGTTCTAGTGGAGCTAATGCAATGAATGTTCTAGAACGCTGCAATGCTATCACTCAGGTGCGAGGAATCTATGCAGGTGGGGGAGGTCTGTCCGAACACTACACAGTATTGATCCCGTGATAGTGGTGCCCCTGCATGCTATAAGTAACATGTAGAAGTTCTGCCTAGGACGACACTGTTCTGAATATTTAGTTTAAAGGTTGTGTAGTCTAACAGAGGTCCCTAACAGTAGCGGTCTATTTTTCAGTTCAATTATTGCCATAAAAGTTTTGGGCAGCCCTATTTTCACAAAGTTTTTTAAAAAATATACTTGAAACTGTTAGACATATTTAATGATTTGTTGATTTTAGTATGTTCTGATATGTAATTACTAAATATACTACAATACAAATTAGATGAGGAAAACAATGTATGTATAATTATACATAACACATTGATTACATATCAGGCGGGGCGGACCCCTCCCACGGCTTGTTATTGTTAGTTTGGTTGTGTTTGGGTGCGGGCGGTGGTGGTGGGGGTACGATGGAGCACCCCGTTTAGGAGCTGCCTTGGTTTATATGGGACTAGTCTTTGGCCATCACCCTGTATCACCTGACTAATACCAACAACCCTATATTTGTGTATTCATAGAAGATTTCATCTTCTTTCCATCTTTTTGTAACACCTTCCGAACAAAAAAATCTATCTCTTGTCTTCTTTTGTCTTCAATAGACTACTCTCATATAAACTGACCAATGAAGAGCAAGCCGCTGCTCGAATGTTTCGGTTAGTGCAGCTCAACAAAACCTGGTAACCAAGTTGTAAGCGGCTGCTTTGTGCATTCTGAATAATAGATTATCGCTTTGTATGTTATATGTATAAATAATACAGCCAGCAACGAAGGTCAAAATTAAAACTGAATCATTGTTCAACTTTTAATGTACTCATACCAAGGCTTGTTAGCAGATAACAGTTAAATTTAGTGTTTATTGTAACTGCGATAAAGTACAATATTGTTTGCATTCATTCAAGCTCTGTGTCACTCGGTACGCGAGATAACTGAAAGCATCCTTCGTCGCCGACTGTACATTCTATGTAAATGGTTTTAGCTATAATGACGCTAAACGAGAGCTCTAAAGAATATTCATGAGGCTATTTATATTTCGTACCTAAAACGTCCCAGAAACATGTTTGGGTAAACATTATTCATGCAAATCTGCATTTAAAATCACAAACTATTAAATACCAAAGATTAATTGGTGCAGTTCAATTCCCTTTCGTTTTCCTAAAACAAAAGAAAATTTAAAAAAACAAAAGCCTCTTTAACGTTGTCTGTGACAAAACTGGAGCTGTAGGGGGTGTAAATGGGGGTGGTGTATGGTTAGCGGTAGTGAAGTGCGTGTGTGTAGCGATGCGCGGGCGCAGCGCGCAGGTATTACAGTAGCTTGTGTACTGCGCAGTCGACGCGGACGAGATCCGGCGGCTCGGCAAGCGGTTCCGGAAGCTGGACCTGGACAACTCCGGCGCGCTCTCCATCGATGAGTTCATGTCGCTGCCGGAGCTGCAGCAGAACCCGCTCGTGCAGCGCGTCATCGACATCTTCGACGCTGACGGCAATGGAGAGGTAACACTTCGTACTAATAGCAGTGGCCTTACCGCGTAAGTCTAGTGGCAATCGTAATCGTGCGCTCTCTCGCACTCACGGACTTGCAGCCCTACCGTGTAAGCATTCTGGTAATGAACATCGCCTGCCATCCTGCTTACGCCAATGTACAAGCCCTTGAGTGCGAGCAAGAGAGCGCACGATTACGATTGCCACCGGGCTTACGCGGTAAGGCCATTGGTTTGATTCCCGCGTCAGGTCAAGTATTTGTGCACAAAAAGCGCAAATGCAAAATGCTTGTTCTGAGTCTAGTGTTGTTGGACCATGGTCCTCGTAGTTCCTGGGGTCCCTAGATACAGGGAATCCTAGTTAGGATCAGGATCTATGTAATCGTTAGGTGTTATTTATTTCATTTATAGTGTGCTGGCTAACTTTGCCATACCTGAGGCAAGGAAGTCTCAAATCCTGCTACAGTGACACTGTCCGTCTGTATTTTTGACAGCTCTAAATTCGCACGCCCTCTTTAAACGCTACTTTAGACCCTTATTAGGGTTTGCCAATAACCATGCACGCTTGGCAGGCGGCTTGCTGATCGGATAATCCCTTAGCCGGTTCTTATTCTTACGGCTACTACGGGAAGAGATGGGGTGGTATTCTCACATCGCTGGGACCAGTATGCCTAGCACGTTTATTTACGCGCGTGGCGTATACAGTTGTATGGCTTTTGATCAGCGCCCCATACAACTGGCTTACGTTAACGTTACACTTACGCGCGCGTAAATATTCGTGCTAGGCCTACAGACGGCACTGATAATAATCATTTCATACTTTTTTTACTTGACCCGTTCGCGTTGTAGTTGTAGGATGTAAATGCTGCGTTCCAGTTCGCGTTATTATTGCCATTTTCGTTATTTTCGATCACAAAAGTCGTTCCACTAGCAATAAAAGTGATCACAGTGGGAGTCTTTGACAGTTTGAATGTGATCGTTTTTGGCGTTCTTGGCATTCTTAGCGTGTACTGGGACACACCCAAAGTAGTCTGCACTCTGCACCCATACAATACGCATAGTACCTAGGCGTACCTAGTATAGTCAGTGAGGAGTGTATCATCCCCCAATGAATATAGTAGCTACTAACGTGGTTATACACCTACAAGTAAATATTTTCTATTCTGTAACAGCTGATAGTGGAGACATTATTGAGCCTTGAATTGATATTATCTATTAATGATGTATCTGTTTAATTAAGTTTCGTGTAAACAAGTTACATTTTATGTAACGTACAGCTCCGTAGTGGCCGATATCGGTTGTTGATAAACAAACGGCTGCATTACTACAAACTATCTAAGCTGTATCTACGAGCGATAACGTAGGCTAGGTACCGATACCTACCGGGCAGGCATTTTTTACGAGTTTTTTTTTATAAAGGCTCTGTTGACTGCAGCTGAGCTGTAGGTGTGACAACATTGATTGATCGTTGTTATCATTTTGATATAGATCTGTATCTTTAGGTGTCTACTGTGATAATTGAAAATATAAGTAAAATCGGTTAATAAAGCGCGGAGTAATAAGCTTTTAAAGTTTCTGGAGGGGGTTTCTGTCCCATTTTCGCGCTACAGCATCCCCACAGTTACTATGAAAACGCACGTTGTGACGTCACATGCCAAAGAGATTGTATGTAAAGATACCACAATGAGTAATGAGGTACGATGAAGGACCCTGACGTCACTGTATGTTAGAACTGTCTCTTTCTATTCCTGTATTTTAAAATGCTTGAACTTTGCCATTTTATTGAGATTTTTAATTTTTGTTTTCACGATTGTTTATTTATTGAGTAACTTTAGTTATTAATGCAATAAAAAATTTACAGTAAATTAGACCCAATTATGAAAGATTCAGTTGATATTTTTTAACTTACTAAAAATATAGCTGTCTTTTAAATTGCCGTCTATTTGACAAGAACTGCAACAGTTTTAGTAGTTTAAAATGTGTCAACTAAAGCCTTTAAACTTGGCTCCAAGTACCCAAGGCTCCATAGTCAGTGTGTGGTAAGGTGTTCTAAGCTGACCAGTAGGCCTAGCACGAATATTTACGCGCAAGTAAGTGTAACGTTAACGTAGGTAAGCCAGTTGTATGGGGCGCTGATCAAATTCCATACAACTCACGTACGCTAACGTTACAGTTACTTGCGCGTAAATATTCGTCGTGCTAGGCCTACAGTAGTGTTGGGGTGCAGGTGGACTTCAAGGAGTTCATCCAGGGAGTGTCGCAGTTCAGCGTGAAGGGCGACAAGCTCTCCAAGCTGCGGTTCGCGTTCCGTATCTACGACATGGACAACGACGGGTTCATATCCAACGGGGAGCTGTTCCAGGTACCTACGCGATCTAACTCTAAACTAGTGGTGGATTAATTAGCATTCGCATTAATTTCATGTGAAAACTCAGTTAGCATTTCGAAAATTAAATGTAGTGCGAAATTCTGTGTAATATAGATATTTCATCTCAATTCAATTCAATTATTTATTTGCATTCCACAATGTTGTTTAAACTTATTTCATCTATTTTTTTAAATTTAAAGATTCATTTCATTTTATATCATTTTTCATTTCATTGTATCAATTATTATCGTCATTTTAGCAAATAGCATAGCAATAGCAATTAGCATGCTAAGACTCAAGAATTTAGCATGTTTATGAAAATGCAAAATCGCATTAGTTGCCATCGCTACTCTAAACTTGCACAAAACGAAATAATACATCGGTAATGCATTTGGGTATGTCACAGAGATGTTTTTGGCTTTGGAGTCTCCATCTGTAAAGCGATAATAATCATACCAGCAGCCGGGAGACGTCCCCTGCTGTAATATAGACCTCATCCAGAAACGACACTTATCATGGGGGGGGGGGGGGGTTCCCATAATCACCATGCTTTAGACGGTTTGGTCACCGAAACGAGGAAATCCGCAGAAGGACTAAAGTGACCGATATAGCCCTTAAAGTGAGCAAGTTGAAATGGCAATGGGCAGGCCACCTCGCTCGCAGAACTGACAACCGATGGGGAAGAAAGGTTCTCGAGTGGCGACCACGAACCGGAATGCGCAGCGTAGGCCAGCCCCCCCACTTGGTGGACCGACAACCTGGTGAAAACCGCGGGGAGCCGCAGCTTGTATTTACTGCCTAAACACCTAGTTCAAGGTATTAAACCTACTTTTGATGTAGTCTCAAAAGTCTCGTTTTTCTCGGGAATTTCGAGACCACGCTGAGTCTCGAAATTTTTTCCCGGGACTGGAAAATATGACTAGCCTGAAAGCCTTACCCAGAGCGCACCACTTTGAGCGGCTGCTCGCCTCCTGCATCCATCGGCTTACCGCAGTTTTTACCAGATCGTCGGTCCACCTAGTAGGGGGCCTGCCTACGCTGCGTCTTCCGGTTCCGGTTAAGAACTTATAGGACGCCAAAATGCTTAAAAGGTTTAGCGTAATCTCGTATCTCAGCAATGAAAGTAAAGTTTCCTACATCATTATTTTGTCAGATATAGGTACTGCTTGCGAGATTATGTGCTACAAATTAGCTTGCAGCTGGTAGTTTGCTTATTCTCTGTTGAAAGCTACTGTAGAAGACTTTAGTCAAAACCCTTTCAAAGTTATTATTTTAAGCAGCCGCCTCGCCCTATATTTAGCAGTGGACGTTACCAGGCTAATGATGATGATGATCAGGCCTTACATTATTATGCCTGTGATCAAGATCCTCAGACTCACCCTGAAAGTCTTTGAATATTGAATAAACTGTATGAAAACTCACACTAAAAACCATGCTAGAAACCAAGATAGTCAAGACTGCTACTATTTTTCAAAAAGACTAGTTGCAATCTCTTTAGGTTATAAACCAGAATAAAAAATACTGGTGGTTTAGTACATTTTTTGAAAGACTTTACTCATGTCTCAAAAGTCTCGTCAATCCCGAGACTGGAGGTAGCAGTCTCGAGTCTCGAAAATACGAAAAAATCGTCGAGACTCTCGAAATTTTCGAGACCGAGACTCCCGGGATGAAAGCCTTAGCTCTGGGGGAGGCTGTAGATGTCCACTGCTGAACCTATGTTCAGCAGTGGACATCTACGCCGGGCGTGGGCTGATGATGATGAGACGGTTTGGTGATCACAGAAGATTGTATACCGAGGAGAGTGTTGCGGCCTATTCCCTGGTTATTCCCTTAGCCGGTCCTGAAGGCAGCCACGGGAAGAGATGGGGTGGTCCTATTCTGAAGCCGAGACTGGTACTGCATGGCAATTTATTTTTGAAAAAGCTCTGCACTACATTGGCATTTTTGTATTTATACCCTGACCTGTAGGTCCCAAGGCGATTGTATTGTCGACTGTGGCGATGAGAACTAGCGTTTCTTGTGTCAATTCATAATCATTGAGATCGAACAAACTCTCATTTAATAAAGATACCCTCACGATAAAAAAATTAATAAACACCAAAGTTTTCACCATTATTCATCACAGCCGTGTCGCGCCACGCGGCTTCGCCCTTATCAGTTTTTTGACATTTTTTTAAATAAATACTTTTCCAAAATAACGAAATATGGCCATCCAGAATCTGGATTCATAAGCTATCTGGATTCCAGATGGCACCTGGTACCTTCGCTGTAATGACCTCGTTTAATATGTTCAGCGCCGGCGCCGGCCGATGACAGCGTTGTTTAAACTTCGCATTGTTTACACAAACATGTAGGTAGGTAGCGTATTTTTAGAGACTGGGCCCGTATTAAAAATGCCGCTCAGTCGTGAATCGGTGCAGCTCAAGTCGAGATTTTAATTTGTGACGATGTCATCCTCCTTCATCAGCCGAAGCTATTCACCTGCTTTCTTAGTTTTTGCATCAAATATTGGCCTCACATAATCTAGATTTAAATTCTAAATTAGAACATTTGTCGCATTCTTTTCATTTTCCATACATTTTCGACAACCTCCGAGGCAGACAGAGTCCTCGCTTGTGCTCTACACCAAATTTTAATATTTTTCTGTTTATACAATAACAGTACTAGCTCTATTCGAGCAGTTTTATTTTACTACCGTTCGAGTTGAACGAGTTTGCTATTTTGTATAAATTCAGTGATTTTCAGGCCTAGATAAACTCTTTATTGAAAACACACACATTTACAGTAAATACAGAGATAAATCTTATAACTAGACTAACAGGCCTTAAAACCTTCCCAAATTGTTGTTGCATTTGTGAATAAACCCATTTTCCCGAAGCCTACAGTTTTCATTTTCAATAGTTCCGGATTTCCCATTAGTTACCGTGAGTGTCCTCCCCTTCTGAGCTACCGGGAAGAAGCTTTGCAGGAGGCCGGAGGTCCCCCGGGACAATTTTCTTCCTTTTAAAGCCTTTTTTCTAATCTGAGCTAGACGAATCGTAACTTTTTGAGTAACAGCATAAAGCACAATAAACTTTATGAGTAACTTAGAAATAACTGTTTGAGTAACAGCAGAGTAATACTTTTTGAGTAACTTAGCATTGTATAACTTGCAGGTCCTCAAGATGATGGTGGGTAACAACCTGAAGGACACGCAGCTCCAGCAGATCGTCGACAAGACGATCCTGTTCGCGGACAAGGACGAGGACGGGAAGATATCCTTCGAGGAGTTCTGTAACGTGGTGGGCAACACTGACATACACAAGAAAATGGTTGTCGACGTTTAGATGTTACGGCTGCCGTACTTGCGACTTTTTAGACGTATACGGCTGTAGGACATGCGGCTGTTCAACTTAAACTATTGCCGTATAACTAACTTTTAGACGTATATAATTATGGCTGCCGTTCATGCGACTAATAGACGTATACGGTTGCTGTACTTGTGACTTTAGACGTATACGGCTGTCGTTCATGCGCGGCTGTTCAATATAAACTGTTGTCATATTACCAACTTTTAGGCATACCCTGCCGTTCATGCGGCTAATAGACGTGTACGGCTGCCGTACTTGCGACTTTTTAGACGTATAAGTACAGCTGCTGTTCATGCGGTTGGTAGACGTATACGGTTGTTGTAAATGTGACAAACATATACGGCTGCCGTATAAGCTACTTTCATTGGCCGTTGCGTATACGTGAGTTATGTATAATCATGTTCCTGTGTTTTCCCTTTGTAGTCAACTGTAATTTAGTTTTAGGAATTTCGAATATTTATTAGAAACACCCTTTCGGATGGGGCTTTAGTTATTCTTCGGTTCGGTTTTACACTTGGAACATGTTGTGTAAAGACGTGTAATATAGCGTATTAGGAAGCGGCGCATGTATGGCAGCCGTACACGTGGTGCGTATATACGTCGACCCTTCCGCTCTAGCTAGACACTGTAAACGTCGCGGTGGCGGCTATCTCGGCACAACAAGCACTATATCTATTTATTAAACACAATGGACACACAGTACTTGCATATTCCATTCGTATTTTGTTATTTCATCTAAAGTGGCAATCCGTTTAAGATATCCCACAACATGCTCCAGAATGGATAGCATTAGATTATTACGGGACGGGCCTGATAGCTCAGTCCGTAGTGGCCCAGCCTTCTGAACTGAGAGTTGTGGGTTCGATTCCTACCCAGGACATACATTTGTGTGATGAACATCGATGTTATATAAATATTACATAAAATCTCGGCTGGTTCGAGATTATAAAGTTCGTTCATTTTCAATGACTATCAATTAAATGTCCTTTTGAGTTGACTATAAACATAAATTGTATTTACTACGTTCTTGGCAATGTGTGACTGTAATAAAGCGAATCGAGTATAGCTGGAGCATTTGGCAAAGAATACTAGTTCATTCTAAAATTACCTAGCTAGTATTTGCATGCTTTAGGATATTTGTCACTACGGATTGTTACTATTATAAGCTATAGACAAGTTTGTTGATAGAGAAAGAATATGCGAGTCCACACTGTCCTCCCGGTTCTATGGTCCGCCACCGGTAGATCTTTCATTATTACTAAAATATTAAGATATCCCTATACATTTATAATAGTTATACAATATTATCGTATTATTATCGTAGTCGAATCAAATGTTTTTTTTTCTATTACTTTTGTTGCGATAATTTTAGTTCGTTATTTAGTATTTTATTTATACAGAAATCAATGCAATGTCACAGAATAGAGAGATAATGTAAAAATATTTACACAGAGCATCAATATTATTTATTAAGTATTTAATTTAGTTTTCATTTTAAAGTGTGCAATTTCTTTGAGCTTTTTTGCGAGCAATTTGTAAATTTTAAATCATGTCCGATAACATTAGTATGGTATATTTGACAAGTATGTTTGTTTGTAACTATCGTGTGAGCTATCGTAATCGTATCGTAGTTCAATATCGATTAATCTTGACTTTTCTTTTAAAACATCTAAAATCTACTATCACGAAAAATACAAATGAGCTTTTAAACAATCCATTACATTCTCACTGCTTGGATAAAGATTGATACAAGTAGTTCTCAAGCCAGTGGGCTCGACTCGACATGTGTTATTTTCCGTGAAGGTAAATTTTAAGTGTTACACTACACAATACTGTTTTACTTTAGGACTACTGATCTTATCGCCTTGTCCGAATTTTATGTACAATTTTATCAGGTTACTTTGTTTTAGATATCTTTAAACGTTCATGTGAAGTGTATAATTATGTAAGTTATAATCGTAGCTTTACTTCCATATACATATTAACTTTAATAAAGGCAGAAAAGGAGCATTTTTCTAAGAGATAGTTACTTATTAGTTTACTGAAAAATGATTCTTTTCTACCAAACTGTATTAACAGACGGCGACAAGATTCGTAATATTATCTTTTACCTTGATGACCGTTGATTCCATCCATCCTGATTTTATTAGTCGTTGAAACATGAGTGCTGTAAGTGCACCAACCCGGTCATAACACCAATAGCCCGTCCCGAGTTCCCACCTATTTTGTGTACCCATTTCCTCACAAGACCTCTCCTCCCCACAGATCCTGGCCGCCCTAAAGAATGATACCAGATGAAAACCGTCGTCAGTGTCTTACAAGTTCGCTTTTAGATCTTATGTCGACGTTTGTACAAATTAAATACATTATTTGTGGTAATATTTTAACCAGTTTTAGGTTTAAATGGTGCAACCGAACGAATCGTAAACTATGAAAACGTTTAATTTGGTTGCACCATAGTTTTAGGAATGTTGTAAGTAATAAATACGTTATTATTCGGTAGATACTGAACGCGATTGTCTCCGGTTGTTTTGAAAGTTTCTTCCGAGTAGTGAACGTAGGTGTTTTAAATTATTTAGCATAGTGAGGAGTATATTTGTGTGTTGTTTAAAGTTTAGTATCGTTTGTGGATGCATGTTACCGACCCGACCAGCAGCGAGCGCACATGAATCTTGAAATCTAGTCACAGCTGTTGTGCAGTAATATACAAATTCATATTATTATACCTTGTAAGTAGAATTGGTCTTGGGAGACGTATGACACAGCAAAATCTTCACATTATTATAGGCCCTGCCAAAATTGTATAAGATCCATTTGTCTGAGTGGCAAATAAATTGTAAAACTCCCTGTGTCATCATCACATTGCATTGTTGGTAGTAAGTAGTGTTTATATTTATGTGAATAACTTATAGGAAAAGTATTAGTAGGTATCGTTCACAGCTTTAAGAAATGAATGTTATAAAATAAGCAATAGGTACTATTCTAAAGCCTTATACTTAGGGGGTGAAACACGCACACTTAGAAGAATGTTTAAAGTTTAAATACAAAATCTACTAACCATCAATCGATCATAGTCTTTATGAAAGAAGTTATCTATAGATTCTTGATCTAAGTGTGCTGTGTGGAGTGCCTTGTGTCCCGCATGTATGTGAACTTTACTACGATTAACTTATACGAAGCATGCTGAATGCCGCCACTGCTTAAAGATATAACTGTTTAACTTTGAAAGACATTTTAAGATTGTATAGCATAAATTGCAACCTATGATGAATCACTATACACACTTACCCTAAAGCACTACGGTTGGTGAATTGCTATGAAGTTATGATTGGTATTTCTTTGAGCTGTGGAGCCCATCAGCGGCGTATTCGTAATATTCCTTAACATTGAAGTCGTTTCGCCTGCTCGTCTCCATCTGTAGGTAGCGTGTCTCTATTTAAGTATACTTACTCTACTCTAAAGTGGAACTGAATATAAGTTTTATTAAATTTTCAAATTTCAATCAAAATGTTTTTTTGCTAGGAACTAAATCCCTTGCAGTTAATGAATAGTATTATTTATTATCTATCCTGTGCCCCACTGAACTAATCTATGGTATAAAATAATGGAGTGTAACATACACATACATTTTTTTATTTTTCCCCTTCTCCCCACTGGTGGGACAAAGCCGGTGGGGAGAAAACGAACAACCCATATAATATAGGGTAACATTGTTAAAAGTTTCAGTGGCTCAGAGTTGAATACATGAATGCTACCTATAGTCGCACCGCTTAGGGTCAAAAAAGGCCCGAATAGTTCACTTTGTGATACCAGCACCAAATTTTAGTATGTTGTTAAACATGGTATTTTATGTCAAAAACCGTCGGGAACCCACCTGTAAAGTATCTGGATCCGAAGATATGACGTCATCAAAACGGCGGCCGCCGTATTTTAAAATTGCAAATATTTCTGATTCTATGAACCCAATATACAAGTGTGGGGTGTCAAATGAAAGACAATGAAATGCTCTATGATACTGGAATACACAAAATTCGCTCAATAGAACCAATACAAAAAAAAATTAAACTATATGTAAATTGAATCGGTAAAAACTACATATTTTTAATTACAGCATCGGACGTATACGCAATAGCCAAAAGTTGTGTATGGCAAACATAACAAGCAATTCATCAGCTATCTAATAAAAAAATCCGGAACTCAATTGGATAAATAATGTCTTAGTTAAGCAGTTGTTAGTAAGTCGCTCCCTCAAGTCCTTATGGGTGTTATTAGGTGAAAATTAATTCACTTTGAGAATACCAGCACCAAATCTATAAAATATTTTAGTATGCTGTTAAATACGTTATTCTATAATAAAAACCATGAGGACCCCACCCGTAAAATATTTGAATTTGGAGATATGACGTCATAAAAATGGCAGCCACCATATTTTGAAAATTGCGATTATGTGCGATTCTATGAGCCATGTATACATGTGTGGGGTGTCAAATGAAAGATAATTAAATGTTCTATAATGCTGTTATACACAAAATTCGCTCAATAGTACAATTACGAAAATATTTTAAATTATATGGAAATTTAATCTAGAAAAACACCTATTTTCAATTACAGCATCGGAAGTAGGTACGCACGATATACAAAATCAATATACAATAAAAATAACGAGCAATACATCTGCTATCCAATAAAAAAAACGGGAACTCAATCGGATGAATAATGTCTAAGTTAGACCGTTGTTAGTAAGCCACTCTGTCAAGTCCGCGCGGGTGTCAAAATAGTTAACTTAGTGAATACCAACTGTTATTCATTCGATTGAGTTGCGGTTTTTTTATTGCATAGCTGATGGATTCCTCGTTATGCTTGCCGTAAATAATTTTTGCCTATAGTATATGTTTCCGATGCTGTGATTAAAAATAGGTGCTTTTTATCGATTCAACTTCCAAATAATTATAATTTTTTCGTAACTGTACTAATGAGCGAATGTTGTGTGTTACAGCATTATAGAAAAGTTTTTTTTTCTTTCATTTGACACCCCAAACATGTATATAAGATTCATAAAATTAGAAATATTCGCAATTTTCAAAATACGTCGTCCGCCATAATAATGACGTCATATCTCCCGATCCAAATACTATACTGGCGGGGTCTTGACGGTTTTAAACATAAAATAACATGTTTAACAGCATACTAAATTATTTTATAGATTTGGTGTTACTATGCTCAAATTCAAATATTTTCCACCTAATAAAACCCGCGGGGAATTGAGGGAGCGGCTTACTAACAACGGCCTTACTAAGACATTATTCATCAGATTAATTCCCGGTTTTTTTTTTGTTGGATAGCTGATGAATTGCTTGTTATGTCTGCTATACATAGTTCTTACCTAACGTGTATACTTTCGATGCAGTAATTGAAAATATGTATTTATTTTAGATTCAATTTCCATATATTTTGAAATATTTTCGTATGTGTACCATTGAGATAATGGTGTGCTTAATAACATTATAGAACATTTCATTCACTTTCATTTGACACCCCACACATGTGTATAGGGTTTATAGAATCAGAAATATTTGCAATTATAAAATTACGGCGGCCGCCATTTTGATGACGTCATATCTTTGGATCCAGGTACTTTACAGGTGGAGTCCCGATGGTTTTTAACATAGAATTACATGATTAACAACATACTAAAATTTGGTGCTGGTATCTATCAAAGTGAACTATTTTAACCCTAAGCGAAGGGACTACTAGCCTTTCTTCCTACCTTGGATTGTATGGAGCTACCTATTAAAGTTTAAGATTCAGTGTTTCTCACAAGTTAACATTTGATAAGTGAACACTCTTGAGACGTTACATGAAACATTTCCTATAAAATATAGGCAAGTAGGTAAAGAAAACATTATAGTTCTTAATATCTACATTTTATTTACACTACATTCCTGCCTAACATGAAATAAAAATAATTTAAACAAACCTAGTAGCTATAGCTAGTAACTTAGTGTAATCTGCTCCCTTGGCATGAGTCCTCTCTTTCAGGATAGTTCTCAGGATGGTGGGTATGGGGACATGGATCCGAGTGCCGAGTGGAGTTCCGTTGTCATCTATCAAGACAATGTTGTTGCTGTCGAATTTGGGAACTTTGACATTTTGTGTTTGCTTCATACCAACGAGGATGCCCTTCTTCTTCTGGCCCTTGATTGCAACCATAACTCTGTCACCTATGTAGCCCACACCTGGTGAAAGAATTGTCATTAATTCCAACACGATTCCTGCTGTTGCTGATATAGGTATCATAACATTGGGAAGATAGTGTTTTATATATTGTGTGGTAGTCTCGTGAAGTAACAACTTACGTTTTTTATTGTAAACGCAGATCACTTTAGGCGGTTTGCCCTCAGCCATCGCTCGTTTTCCGATTTCGGAATTATCTACCACACGGAGTCTTGACAGGAGTCTGACCTCGCTTAAACATGCAGTCGTATGAAAGCTGCAAGATATCTGTTTGGGATTTAGTTTCTTAAACAGAGCTTTAAACATTATTATGTCTATTTTTAAAATACAAACAAAAGTTTCGTCAGATTTTTTTGAGGTTAAATTGGGCAGATTTTTGTTTTTGTGTGCGGTTTGACGTTGACCAGTGCTGCCAACACTGGTTCTCAAAAGAGAGCTAAAAAAGAGCTAAAATTTTCAGTAAAAAGGAGCTAAACCAAGGAAATACCAATTTCTGTTTCAATGAAAATGATTCTGCAGCTTTAACATGCTTTTTGCACTTTATTTAATTCAAAAAGTCAGCCTTCTCGGGTTTAACTCGCAGCGACAATGACTACAATATGTTTTGGGCTTTTTATTACTCGCTTTTTTTAGCCAATCTTGAAATGGCGCCTCTTCAAAGCCATTCATCACGGAGTTTTTGACTAAAAAGCGATATTTATATCAAACAAAACAAACAAACAAACAATCATTTATTTATCATTTATTTATTTATTTAATATCTACAACACAACACCAGTAACACCACATCCAGGTGATCCAGGCAATGCTCAGAAGTTGGAATGAATATAAGTTATAAAAGAAAAACGGCCATATCACTTTCTTTTGTGTGGTGTGAGCAAACTAATGAGTATTTTTATTTATAATAATTTATAGGCATAGCATTTGACCACTTTCTCACCCTGAAGGTAAGTGATGGCATGGCCTATAGTGGTGCATATGCTTAAAAAAAGTATGTACCTAATGAAACAAAAAGGAGCTAAGGAGCTAAAGACAATTGTTTAGAGTTGCCGATGTGAAAAAAGAGCTAAATTTAGCCCTAAAAGAGCTGAGTTTGCAACACTGACGTTGACTTTGACATTTTTTTTCTTTATATTTTGGCTCCACACATAGTGTATTTAGCCAGTGTGTATTGTAATTTTTATAGAATACTTGATCTTTCGCGTAAAGTCAAGTCGAAGTATGAAATAAAAAATTGCTCCATGTAGGTAATTATGAAACATTAAATTTTGAGTTCCAGGTGATAGGTGAGTTCCAGGACCTACTGAAATCTGCAATGTGTTAGGTAACAGCCGAGACGGTTAACATCAGGCTAACGACTAGCTCGTCAAGGCATTCGCAGACTTTGTATCGGCATTCGTTTACCTATCCAAAAAAAAATCGCTTCAAGAATCTTTTAAATGGTTTTTTACTATACCCTATGCCCCCTATGTAATAGGTCGAATTCTGTGTATGCCCCATACCCACAGAATTCGCCCTATTACATAGGTCTCTTTGCCCATACCACAGATTATAATAGTAGCCCATACTTACTTTCTGATTTGGCGACGACAACCATCATGGAGTTGAAAAATTCATAAATAGGTAGGTACAGATACGTTATGCCCATGGATGAAATAAAAAAAAAAGGATTGAGTTTTGATTGACATCGAACTGAAGACCAAAATGGCGGACATATTACATATGTGTGTCAAATGAAAGTAGGGCGACCGGCTGCCTATGATGTGCGTATTCCGCTTGTACGTACGAAGCGTTCCGGCTTCCTAAGGGTGCTTCAGTTTTGGATCAGACGGGATTCCCTCCTACTATTTTTATTAGCTCCATGGTTATGCCTTTATTTTTAAAATAAAAGTGGAAAATCGAGCCATCTTTTTCTCATACTAAAGTTTGTCTTGTAAGTACGTATGTAACTTTTTGATGCTTCTCCTGTTTTTGTATATTCACTGTTCAGTAAGTTTAGTAGAAAAGTATAAAGACTCAGCGGAGGCGAGAAATAGGAAACACGATAACCCAGCAAATCTTAAAGAAAGTCCAATCGCCACCGGAAATAAGATTCAATAATTGTTCAAGGAAAGGCGTATTCATTACTCACGGCACCAGCGGATATTGATTGAGCCTTCGTTAGGGTTCCCGCGTCGAAGATTAAAGGTAACCCAATAATATCGGCGACGAAACAAAAGAGTTCGTCTCCGCTTACGTCATTAGTCGTCGCGGGACTACTGACACCTTCAAAGCTTTTAAGTTCCTTTATGGTTCGTTTCTTTCCCATCCGGCGATATTGTCTTGCTGTCCAAACAAGCCCCCTCCCGCGCCGCGCCGCTTCCCGCCGCGCCCGGATCTATTTCAGGAGCTGTTCAATGGATGGCGTTCTGTTTGTTTGTCGATGCGTCGTCGGTCTGTCACTCGCGGGACAATGCAGCCTTTTGCTGATCTATTAGAGAATTATTTTGGCGATGTGACGCGGCGAGCATTGTGGCGGGATTAGATCGGGTGTCCATTGTCAACTTGTGGCGACGAATCTATTAAATTGATTGTAAAAAATGTGCCCTTAGGTACTCCAGGTAGGTGCTTATTTTTACAGTATTTTTGCATCTCCTGGTACTGTTTGACCGGTGTGTGTTCGGATGATAACTAAGAGACGATGTGGTGGTCGCGATGGGAACACGTAGGTATAATAGAGTACGTAAGCCTAGGCTAGTCTATTATCAGTGATTCATCATCATTAACAAGCCTGAAGGTGTCCACCGCTGAACATAGGTCTCCCCCCCAAGGGCACCACTTTGAGCGGCTGCTCACCTCTTGTATTCATCGGCTTCCCGCAGCTTTCACCAGATCGTTGATCCACCTGTAGTGGGCCGGCCTACGCTAAGATTTGACTTAGGAGGTGTTTATAAATAGGTAGGTAGGTGCAGCCAGGATAAAGTTTAGCAACTTGTCCTTCTTATTGACAGAGAGTAGGAACAAAACACTAAAATAATTGAAATAGGTAACACACACAGAACCTTAATACAGACAGGCATGGAACAAACACATACCTAATTGAACGTCACACAAATGTTGGTTCTGGGTGAGAATCAAACCTGTAACCTGCAGTTCAGTAAGCAGAGCTACTACCAACTGAGCTATTAGGCCAGTTAAAAATAAAAAATATCTATTTATTCTAACATTTCTGACCATCATAGTTATCAGCTTAGAATAACAGGACTCAACAGTTGGCATACGGAATTCTTACCAACGTTGTATAAACAGCATTAATTTTTTTAATGCAGTTTTAATTTATTTAAAAAAAAATTTAAACTTGCATGACAGCCCTACTCAAGGTTTAGTCAGACCACACCCAAAACCAGCCCAAAAAGTTGACCGCACGGTGCATCGAGCCCTGTAGCCCAGTAATTAGTTACAACTCTCGTTCTGCAAGATGGATCTGCAGTATTTTATAGAAATGCTCTCGCCCACTTATTCACGCAACGCGACTTTTTTTGCCGCCATTTTGAAACCGGTGGCGAATCAAATAATGGAGAAATAATTTAATCAGTGCTGGTTTCGAGCATTGTAGAGTTTATGTTGTTTGTGATAAGGTGTGTTTTAGGATGGTGAGAAAACAGGGGAGGTGGTGAAAAAAGCGTGTGGTTGTCGTGTGTGCAGCCGCCCTGCTGCCTCCTGCCCCCCGAGCAGCCTTGCCCGCAAATTGAAATGAAATTGCATAATTCGTACGCACCCGCCGGCTATGGTTCCTCGGACGGGAGACCTGCGCCTAATGAACCTCATTTAACGTCTATTCATGATTTGAATTTTTCATTGAATGAAGCGAAATTGCTTCAAAACTGTAACGTTGTTTGCGTATTTATGATGTTGCTGTTGTTGTGAATTGAGGAGAAAATATATAGGAGTTGCAATACGTTATTAGAAGGTAATGGGGAATAGTTTATCGATAAAACCGACGGGCCCGATAGCTCAGTTAGTAGTAGCCCTGCCTTCTGAACTGAGGGCTGTGGGTCCGATTCCTACCCAGGACAAACATTTGTATGATGAACATAGATGTTTGTTCTGTGTCTGTGGTATATTGTATTCTATGTATGTATTTACAAACAAAAAAGTATCTAAGTATTATATCAGTTATCTGGTTCCCATAGTACAAGCTTTGCTTAGTTTGGGGCTAGATGGCGTTGTGTGAAATGTCCACACATTTATTTATATTTATTATTATTATTTATTTATTTAAACACTACGTGCTAAGTTAACCTACCTAATCGTCTTACCATTCCATGCACGCGTAGGCGATTTTCCAAGATCCAAAGTAGCATGTTGCTCACACTTACATCAAGACGATTAGGTTGGTAGCTGGCCGGTCGCAGCTGCAGCGCCCGCCACGGCCTCCGTCGGCTCTCCGTCGGGGGTCGAGCAAACATTCCAAACGCTAAAATGTCAAAATGTCATGGAAAGACATTTCAGAAATCGCTTACCTACGTGTTCGTTCGTAACGTTAGCGATACGGTGGGCGGCGTCGTAGCAGGTGGCTCTATGTTTCAACATCATCTGGGGTAGGTGGGGTACCTACCACGTCAAGGCCAGAATCTGGCAAGCTAAAAACATGATGTTATGGCTGCGGCGGTACTTGTACAAAGCGTTGTTTATCTTGTATCCCGGTAGGCTTACTAATATAGAGTCTCAGATGCCAATTCAGGCGCAGCATGGCGGCACCTTTAGGCTTTAGGATATAAATAAATAATTAAATAACGCCCAACGGTAACAAACATAAATCATGGACCCTAACTAGGACTCCATGTGTCTAGGGACCCAGGAATTTCGAGGACCATGGTCCCACAACACCCAAACACAGAACAAGTATAACTGCACTTTTTTTCTGTGCACAGATACTTTTCCTGTCGTGGGAATCGAACCTGCCGCCTCCGGGTTACGAGTCGACCTGCTCAACCACCATACCACGGAGGTTGTCAATTAATATGTTACCGAATCCTCCACATCCCCATGCACCTTTCGACGTTAAAACCGGTTTAACTAACTAAAAAGAAACCGCCATCAGTTGTTCACTATATGAAGGTAAAGAATCCATCTTACATCCACAACATTTCGATTGATCAGTTAATAGAAGTCACCCCTAACTCAGGGTGAAGGTGGCGGGGCAAGGGAGGGGTGAGTGATCGAGAGGCCCTTGATATGGTAATTCTGAGGGTTCCGAGGAGCCCTCGACTTCTCTACTCGAGGTTACACAGCTTTGATGTATCGGTATCGGTAAACTCAGGTGAGAATAATACAGGTAAGTAGATAGATAAACTGTTGAGGTTTTGATAACACCATATTAAATGAACAGGGAATCTTATAACTAAATGACACAATGAGTCCGGTACAGACAAATACTCTACAAATATAATAGGCACCTACTTTTAAAGCAATTTTTAAAAAAGTATTGATTTAAATTGCTACAGTACTATAAGTATTATAGGTAAGTACTTATACTTACCTAACTTTAGACTGTGTTCTTTGTAAGTATATGTCACCGTCTTTTTGCAAGAACCGTTTTTTGTAAAACGTCAACCTCACAAGAACATGGATAATGTTTCGCTTATTTATAATTAATTAATTGGCATCACTTCGTTTTATTGTAAGTAAATGGTACTTCTAGTGTAGTCAAAACTAACATAACACTACTCCTCGCTTCGCTCGTCGAACTACTGGTTAGCTACTAATGACTATAAAAAAACAATAAATTGCAGCAAAAATTGGTGCGAATACGAGTTTGTTCACAATTAAACGCTATTAAAACCGTTTGTTTATAAACTCACCGCTGGGCAACGGCTATTTATAAATAATCGAAAAATCATCCGTTTTATTGCAAGACAAATTGTCAGTTTACAATAAATCGATGGTTTATAAATAACCGCGTTTTTTATAAACAAACGGTTTTTACAAAAAGACGGTGACATATACTTACCTAATGAAAAAAGCCTATTACACAATTAATGATTATTCAATTCAATTCAATTCATTTATTTGTTAGACCATCTAGGATCACAATCAAACATGAAAAAAGATATGCTTAATAATAAATGTACATCATGTGATACAATAAAATAAAAATGTTATAAAAATATGTGTAAAATTTATGTGTCAGACAAAAAAAAGCTTAGCGCGAATGCCCCAAGCTCAATGTTATGAAATCTTAGGTACCTTGCTTGTTGCTTTGCTATATCATTTAATTTTGGTTTCTATTTATATAATTAAGATAAGATTTTATCTGCTTAGTGATTATAATAATTTAATTTAATTTGACTTGTAAAAGCGCTATGAATAGCCTATCATCAATTATAATAAAACAGTAACTGGGCTAAATCTGTACATTAAATATTTTTTGGAAATTTTGACTGCTTTATATTTCTAAGTCGATAAAAAATATAAACCATTTTTTTTAGTTTTATATCTGTCTGTCTGCCCCTTTGAACTCGCATCACGCTGGAACTACTGAACGGATTTAGCTGAAATTTGGTATGGTTATAGCTGATTATGCAGCATAACATTTAGGATACTTATTGTTTTCTAAAACGGCCAAGCGCGGGTTGCCCAAGCAATAAGCATGTAACTTTTATTCAAGATTTTTGTTCGCATATTACAATTATATATGCATATCGATCTTATATTCAATAAAAAAAAAAAAATCATAAAATAAATACTCTGTAGGAGGGAAGATAGAAGAGAAAGGTAAAAAAATAGGGGAAAAGGATGAATGGATGGGACGGCAATAGAAGGGGGAGGCAGGCGCGCTTCCTTCATTGACTCTTCCCTAGTACCTACACACAACTTATATTATTCACACAGCATTTTATTAGTGAATTTTTCGATACTTTACGCAAAGGAAACTACGTTCTACACACAGACATCTTATACTATTAAATGTCTGTGTTAAATGTCTGTGGTTTACAAGTAACGAAGATGAATGTTATACCTAATGTAAGTAAAGTTTATTTGGTGGATAACATGGTCTGTAGGTACCTACCTATATCAGCATATATAAAAACTCAAGTTTCTACATTCAGAAATGTTACAAAGCTCAAACCTGTAGGTAAAGGATTCGGATGGACAGACGGACAAAACGTTTCCAACAAAATGAGCATAACGTTTGGCAAAGTGTAGGTGCTGTTTATATAGGCATTTCAATTTGTAAACCATCAAATATCTTATCTAGGCAGTTACAAAGTTTAGGCATTCTTCTTCTTCTCGTGTAGGCAACTGGTCAGCCCTGGTGTCAGAATTTTTAGGCTGCCTAAAGGCTTCTGACTTGGCTTAACGACTATTGTTTAGGCATTGATGGTTCGATTTGTAGACAATCAAATATCTTATCTAGGCTGTTACAAAGTTTAGGCAATAATTTTTCCTTTACAAATTAATCTGTAAATTATACCATTTCCTGAAACATATATGGCAAATACCCACAGAATTCTTAGCGTTCACTTTTACAGTCCAAACGCTCTGATATTTCGCGCTCGCTACGCTGGTGCAGTCGTTTTACTAACTTCCCTATTTTTCTGATTGAGCTGAATTACTACCCATTAGCTACTTATTCTCAGAATTAGCAAGTTGAAATGGCAATGGACAGGCCACATCGCTTGTAGAACTGACAACCAATGGAGAAGAAAGGTTCTTGAGTGACGACCGCGAACCGGAAGACGCGTAGGCCTACCCCCCACTCGGTGGACCGACGATCTGATGATGATGATGATGATGAGAAACTATATTGCTGAAATCTGTTAGGACATAATTTTCCACAAAATATTGCGCTCGCTTCGCTCGCGCTTTTCTAATTAGTACACGTCCCTCTTGTTACAGTGGCGTTAATTTCTACAGCCGAAACGCTCAAATTTTACGAGAGAAAAGGAAAAAGATAGGGGAAAAGGATGAATGAAGGGCCCATTCCACCGTTTCATCTGTAGGTGCATCCACCCACGTCCGCGATTGACATTGACTGTGACAGATTATTTAATTGTGTACAATATTGAGCAGCGAAGTAAACGACAACTGTTTGAAATTTGAATGCACACTGATTTAGTAAGAACGTGACCATACTTAAGTGGTGCAGATGCTACTACATACATATATGTACATACATAGACCTACACATAATAACAAATTGTAAAGAAACAATTAGAATCACGAGCGAACAATTCCTTTATAATAATAAAAATAATTCGTAGATTACGCTAATCAGGTGATAGGCTATAAAGTATTAAGTTGTGGAAAGTCCTAAATCCTATACACACATGCTAATAACACACACAATTTTATAGCTACAATCAAAAATAACTTTCCCTTTGTTTTATATAGGTTTCACAAATAAAACATTCATTTTTATGCATTTGTTGAAAGAAACTTAAGTGAGATTTGTAATGGGTGGAGGAAAGCAGGCAGACGAGAAAAACAAAATTTTAATTATCACGCGCAATTATACTTTTCATTATGTAAACCTCGAGTAATATCAAAGCTAGTACCTACTTGAAACACAAAATAATTCGCGTTTTCTCGCATTACGGGCGGGATATTTCCCCAATGATTAAAGCAGCTACGGCACTCCACTCCACGCTCCACTCTCCATCACGCGAAATTGTAATCACGGAACTATCCGCCCGCCTACCGCGCACACGGAAGAATAGAGTCCAAGCGAGCGAAATACACATATTGTAGGCCTAGCACGAATATTTACAAGCAAGTAAGTGTAACGTTAACGAAGTTGTATGGGGCGCTGATCAAATGCCATACAACTGCCTTACGTTCCTGTACTGTATTCGTGCTAGGCCTACTGATCCTATGACTGCTTCAGTATACCTACTTATCAATAATAAAAAAATAAAGGAAAGATAGAAATAACAGGCCAAGTACGAGTCGGACTCGTGCACGAAGGGTTCCATTAACTATAAAAAACGAGCGGAGTTTCACGTTTTCCATAATAATATGGGAGCCCTCTTAAATATTTTTTAATTATTAGATTTTTTTAATTCTTCTTAGTTCTTCTCGTTGTTAGACTACTAAGACTAAGTAGAGGATTGATAGCGGCAACAGAAATACCACAGAATTCGCCCTATTAGTCTATGAGAAATACATCATCAGTGAAAACTTCAACTGTCTAATTATGACGGTTCATAAGATACATATAGAGTTTTGGCGGGAACGCGGAAAAGTTCACGTCGTTGCATTGTATTATTTTTCAAAACTTTTGCTTTTTCCAGAGTTAATGTTTAAAATTGGTGGCGTTTTACGCATTAAGTGCTGTATTACGAGCATTAGTGAGGGCAAGTGATATAATGTGGTGGATCGTGATTTTTCGTGTTTCTTCCAAAACTCCATAGAAGCTTTTAGTAAAGTTGCCACCACTTTGCTGGAGCATGACTTAGACCGGACTATGACTACCTGACTTAGACTGGACTATGACTATGACTAGGACATGACTTTGCGTGAAATATTTTATAACACGATGAAAATATAATACTTGACACTGGCTAAATACACTATGTGTGGAGCCAAAATATAAGGGAAAAAAAAGATACATATACAGCCTGGTGACAATGACAGATGGACAGACATACAGAAGCATGGCGGAATTATAATATATGCTATATATATTTATTTATATGTGCTTATGTGATTGTTTTATTTGTTTTGTCGTAGATCAGAATCCCTTGAACCTGGAAGCCGGAGTTTGATTCTCCCCCTTTTTTACACCGTACCTACAAGCTGTGCAGACACATTATTCTCCATCACTTGTCTTCCTAGTATAGTACGTGACACTGGCAAAATTGCGACATCACTCCGTCGCAGAGGCCATAATCAAGAAGTCAAGTCAAGTCTTATAATATGGTTCGCTTTATCTTTTGGGTAGGGAACCCTAAAACGGATAGATTTATATAATAAACTTTATTGGACACCAATGTAGCAATTCACATAAAAATAATGGAAGACAGCAAAATATCTTAAAACGTATATATCGCCACAACTTCATCGCGAGACGGCGTGCTTGGTACGGGGTTGCATTGCGAGTTCGCCTACATAATTATTTAAGTTAATGATATACTACACCTTGCTATAAATGATTTCTTTTTGCTTGGCGTGCGAGCAAGAGGCGGCTACACACGCTAGGCTACCGAGAGGGATAGAGCGTGTTTAGGGTGGTGCCTCCCCATAATGGCTTGGATGATTATTTCGCGAAGGCTCTCGACTCTGAAAGCAGTGGGCAGGTTTTTAATATCGTTTACTTATGTACCCTGACTCTACGCAATGTATTCTCGTAATGATATGCGTACTTAGGTTGTTGATAATGAAATATCTCGCTTTACAATATTTTTTGTAGTAACGATTATTTTGTGTCATTAGATTTAGACTTCTGATTGTTCAATAGGTATCCCATTAGTTTAGCTCTTAGATAAAATTATACTGATTGAAAATATAGGATCAAAAAGCTCCTACAATTATTTGGTACTGGTTGGATCATAATTCTGTTGGTAAGCAGTTACTGGCGACTGTGGATATTCGCAACAGGCTCACCGCTTAATGAGTAGTTCAACATTTTAACCATGTGGGAATGGGAATACGCCTAATCCGCACAAACTCTAAATGAATTATCTTACACGAACTTCTCAGGTAAGCATGCTCCATCGTCGACCGTGTCGTCTTACCATCAGAGGAGACCGAAGTTAAATGTAAGCCCATCTACGAAAATAAAAAATTAACCGTAACCTTACGAATTACAATGGTATTCTATTTATACAATTAATTTAAGACGAGTAAATGATCAAGACGTCTCACTTTTTCAGCCGCTAAAACAAAAGGTGCTGGGACAACAAAAACAGAAAAAATGAGTTCATATAGGTACTAGATGCGGTTGTTATGCATTGACATGTTATCTTTATTACCCTCCGCTCGATTTGGTCCTCTTCTTATATTGTACACTAGCTTTTGCCCGCGGCTTCGCACGCTTGTGGTATGTTATTTTTACGTTATAGTCTAATAATAGATCATGCGTTTCGTACCAAACAGAAAAATCCACTCAATCTTTTCGAAGCTGAGCACAGTAACCTGTATTAGCATAGGTATAGGTATAACGCAAGCAGAGCCGTGAGTGAAAGCTATTTAAGCTAAATTTAAATGTTTTGAGTCTAATATAGATTTACCTATAACAGTAAAAGAAGTTTCAAACATAAAACTACAATTTTATGAGTACCTCTTCATATTACAACAAAAAGAAATCATCATCACTTCACTCAGGTCTTTAACAGAAGTTTCAGTAAATTTTGTTTAAGTAGTAGTTACCTAAGCAGTCAGGTACAGTTTAGAAAAATATGGAAGAATCACACACGTTGATGCTGTTTTGCTCAGTTTTACATATCTGCGCGCTTTTTGTTTCATTTACCACATTTTTTTACGTTCTTAAGTTTGGCTCCATACGAATTGAGTACCTACACTTAGCTAGTGTCAATAATAAGTTTATAAATTGCTGGAGATATGCATTTACCTGTACGATGCGTACATAATTAATTTTCTTAGTACTAATTAGGAATTACAAATACTAAACCACCACTCCTTAAAGAATCGACATTTATAATTATTATTATGTCCACTATTTTCCACGCTGTCTCATTCCCACTGCACTTTCAACATACCTACCTAGTGATGAAAGTGAGGAAGTAGGTTAAATCATCATTTCAAAGATAGTTACTTACCTAATATAAATAACCTTCTTGAAGTAACCGAGTAATCAATAATTTTTGGCTCCCGTGGTGTATTTAAAAGCCCATAGATCTAAAATATTTTAACTATTAAAAACTTATTTCAACATGCAAGAAGAAGAAGAAAAAAAAAGTCAAAAACGAACGTTACGCGGCATGTTGATGTTAATTCGAGGATACAATTGCCATAATGAATACCTACATATTATTATATCTAAGTGCCTACCCATAAACATTTTTCATATAATATTTCGTATCATTGGCTAAATATAAATATCGCCCTCCGGCTTACTTTAATGCCAAAATAAAAAAGATTTTGAAATGCGTAGCAAAGGTAAGGGTCTGTAACTTAAGTAGCTATAAGTACTACAGGGGGTCTAGCAAAGATACCAACCACTAACACTAATCTGTATTGAAATGACATTAGCTGTGGAAAAGTCAGCGTTTTGGAGTTAGCGTTTGGCGTTAACGTTAGTGGTTGGTATCTTTGATAGACCCCCAGTACCTTAAAACTTCCTTGGGGTCGATGAAGAATATAGCAGTAGCGCAATTATAATTTTATCTACCTAATTAGAATGGTAACGTGTAGTAAGTTTATGTAAATAATACATTTGACCAGATCGCCAATAAAGAACATTGCTCCCGCCAAAACCCTATAAATTGAAAACTTGAATAAAAGTGTTAATTAAGTAAGCGTCAATATTGGCTAAGTATGATAATCGCGTGAAGCCTTATGAATGATTATAAAAAGTCTAAGAACCATCCCTTTTAAACATTTTTCATAAAATACTTCCTTTAGTTTGGACCACAGATTAACATAAAAACTTATCTATATGTAATACATATGACTTCCTTGGGTATAGGTACTTGCGTAATGAACACATTGTTTTTCTCTAATCTGCATTGCATCGAGCGCAGACGAAGTTATCGCGCGATGTATTTCGCCGTAGCCCGAAAAGTGTGATACACTGCCGGTAATGCAGGCACACCAATTGTTATTTTCTGTTTTTTGTTTTTTATTTTATAAATACAAACATGCATTAAATTACTTCCTTATTGCTTTGTGCAGTGGGGATTATTCAGAATGAAATAAAAATGATTGGGGTTCCGTACTCCAAGGGTAAATCCTTATTACTAAACCTCCGCTGTCCGTCTGTCTGTCTGTCTGTCTGTCTCTCCATCAGTCACCAGGATGTACTCTTGAATCGTGATAGTTAGACAGTTGAATTTTTCCCCGCCCGGTGACGCTGTAAAGGTCGTTAGTACCAACAGCATTAGCCCGTTCGAAAAAAAAAAGTTGAATTTTCACAGATGATATATTTCTGTTGCCACTATAACAACCGTGATCCGTATTCAAAGGGACAGGATAAACAGACAAATGGAAAAAAATGGTTTTACTTCATATTTATAAAAAATTATAAATTAAAACTATTAAAATTTATTTTTGTAATCGCAAATAATACTCTCACAGTTTGTAAAACATATTTATTCGCCGACATGCAATATAACGCTACTGCTTCCTCCATTTTATTTAGCCCACGTCGGTCGCGCAGCAGGTAAACAAATTGACTGTGCGCTACAAAAACACCAAGGATATGTTTTAGGACAGAGATGTTTTTGCACGCCAACTCAACCGCGAAGGTTCGGCTGTATATGAAGCCGCGCCATAATAGTAACAGAGCTTTTTTCTTTAATCTGTGCATCCGGACCAACCTGAGATAAAATTACCGTCAGTAGCACACAGTAACATTTTTTTTCTCTCATCTATGATTAGTAGCCATAATAAAACTTACCCCTTTGACACTGGCTAAATACCTACACTATATGTGGAGCCAAAATGTAAGAAAAAAAACTTACCTTGAAGCCTTGAAGCGGCCATCTTGTTAAAATCCCGTTTCGTTTCATAATGAAATCTTAATCATTTTCACCACAAAAAAATTTACGATATTTAAAATTTAATATATCCTATGTTGTGCGCCGGGTTTTTCTAAGCTTATTAGTGAAAACCGCATGAAAATCCGTTCAGTATTTTCGGAGTTGTGCCGTAACAAACAAGCAAACAAACAAACAAACAAACAAACAAACAAACAAACTAACAAACAAACAAACAAACAAACAAACAGACAAAATGTCTAAAAAGTAGCTTATCGTGATCAGCAAAAAATTTCAAGCCAACCTGTGTCATTTTTTTTTCGATATCTCGCATTTACAGATTTTTTTATCTCTACAGTTTTATTATATGTATAGATTTCCGAATTGTCATGTTCCTAATTTTTCTTGTAATATAGTTTCAAGTGACATTATAAAATCTATGTAGCTCCGCGTCATATCATTCGATTATCTACATAAAAAAATGTTTTGACGTGACTGCAGTGCAGTGTCACCTGAAAATATAGTTTCGCGTAACACTGCACTGCACAGCGTCATCCTAAGACTTCACAGAGTACCTATAGTAATAAGATTACAGGCAGTGTGATTAGATCATAAAGTCTCATTTGGCCAGTTATTTCACTAGCTAGAATGCCCTTCAAGCCGAAACACATAAGTGCTCGCACACTACTGCTTGGCGGTACAATAACTGGCAAGGTGGCATAGACATATATATTAAAGACAGGCCTAATGACTGGTTATAGGTCGCTTCAAAGTGATAGCCAATTTCACAGATTGGCATCCACTAGCGCTCAGTCTGTGATGGAAGTTAGAAGGCATCGGTCGAATGTCACAAACAAAATATGCCAAGTTGTATTGTGAAGGGTTGCACAATCTATAATCAAAAGTGCAGTAAAAAGAAAGAGCAAGTTTCTTACCTCAAGTAATTCAATATTTTCAATATTACACTCTGTTTTGTAACAAAATAATCGAATTTATATTTGGAATAATCATAGTAAACATAAACATTGACGGACATAATGGCAGCGATAGGCACCTAATTTTCTCAACTTGTCGTAGTTCACGCGAAATCTAGGCTTGATGGCGCTGACTTTTCCCACGCCATTTTGACAAAATAAAATGTTCCTTCGGGCATATCCTGATATATAAATCTATGCAAGGTGGTGACTACCTACACGAATAGGTATTGCAGAAAAGTCCTACCAGCCAGACAACAAATTACCTAACTAATAACTATTATATAATGTAAACCGGTATCTTCTAGCTAGGTAAACATGCTCCATCGTCGACCGCGTCGTCAATTACCATCAGGTGAGTGAGACCGTGGTCAAATGTTAGCCTGTAAATGATTAAACAAATATGTAAATAGTTGTCAAGTTTAGTCATTGGTTGGTGGGTTTAGTTCGGTAAGTCTTAAGAGAAATATAGAAAAAAGTGTAATAATATGACGTTCATATAGTGCACCTGTGTTATCTTAGTAATAGGCATGATGACTAAAATTTTTTTTTGGATAATTTAATAATTTTCTTCAAAAGATAAACATTTGTGAAAATAAAACTTATATCTCAAAAAATAACCAAGTTACAAGCATTTTTTAAACCGGAATAGAAAGAGATAGGTCAAACGGCTAGTGACGTCAGAGGAAGGTCGTTCATAGTACCTCATTACTAAGCTGTGGTAGCTTTTCATACAATCTCTTTGGCATGTGACGTCACGAGTGGGGTTTTCATAGTAGGTAACTGCGGGGGCGGTCTGTTTCGCGAGAAAGGGACAGGAGATGCCTTCTGTAGAAACTTTAAAAGCTTATTACTCCGTGATTTATTTACAAATTTTACTTATTTTTTCAATTATTGCATTCATTTTAATCTTCTTTATGAAAGTAATATTTACTTGTTCATTTTTAATAGTAGTCATCATATCATGCCTATTACAGAATTGAGTAAGTATAGGTACTTTACTTGTTTAGTTTGTCCAATCCAAGCTTTTTATGATGACGGACCAACGGTAGCATCTTTCTTTTGGAAAGTGAGCTTATCGCTGGAGTGTTCGCGTACTGCATAAAAATAGTGCCTAAAAAGTAATAACGCGTAGGATTACTTGCGGATTTTTATACCAACTTTTTGATAGTTAGCTGTTACTTTTTTTATGCTAAAATGGGTATACGTTTGACCACAACTCACCTGATCGTAAGTGACGAAGCTGTCTACAGTGGAGTATGTTTGACCACAACTCACCTGATCGTAAGTGACGAACATGTCTACGGTGGAGCATGTTTGACCACAACTCACCTGATCGTAAGTGACGAAGCTGTCTACAGTGGAGCATGTTTGACCACAACTCACCTGATCGTAAGTGACGAACCTGTCTACGGTGGAGCGTGTTTAACCACAACTCACCTGATCGTAAGTGACGAACCTGTCTACGGTGGAGCGTGTTTGACCACAACTCACCTGATCGTAAGTGACGAACCTGTCTACGGTGGAGCATGTTTGACCACAACTCACCTGATCGTAAGTGACGAACCTGTCTAAGCCTGGTGGAGCATGTTTGATCATGAGACTTCAATTTTATTAATTTTAATTATAAATACCTATTTATTTGCAAAGCTTTGAATGTAAACCAAGATTGGGATTATTCTTTGTTTATGCTTAACGCCACGCGAGGACTTTTTTTCTTATAATCTCTACAAACTACTAGTCTCTTTTAAAAACTATTTTTTTAATAATATCTACAGTACTATATACCATTATTTACTGTTTTTCGGTAAGAACTGCTATGGGTGTGTTTCGATATTATTTTTTAACGCAGAGAATTGAAAAAAATAACGCTGGAGGCGAGCGTATTTTTTTGTGCTCTGTGTCTTTTTAAAATAGTTTAGTTTATTGTACCTTAGTATCACAGTTTTTATTACTAACCTATTTCACAATACTACGTACTACCATGGCTATTACGTCATACTTAAATACTTATTATAACCAGCTTTACCATGACCCACAACCCAAGTGAGTCTTGTTTAAGTTGGTTTCATCATCAGCCTGAAGACATCCACTGTTGAACATAGACCACACCCAAAGAGCGCCACTTTGAGCGGCTGCTTGCCTCTTGCATTCATCGGCTCCCCACAGTAGTCATCGGTCCACCTAGTGAGGGGCGGCCTACGCTGCGTCTTCCGGTTCGTGGTTGCCACTCGAGAACCTTTCTTCCGCATCGGTGAAAGAAAATCTATTGTCTCATTATGTGGTGTGGGAAATTAGAAACATAAACTAAGGATTTCCTTATCATTCAACCTTCAAGTTTTTCCATTTCATTCAAGGTTTCCGGACCATTGTTTTGAATTTTAATTTACCTACTCTACATCTCTAAGTATAACCATATAATACATGTGTGCGGTGGTTGTGGCGGTTGCTGCGGTTGTTGTTGCTGCCCTTCTATAACCATCCAAAAGTGCTGACTGACACCGAAAGTCCAGTCATAGTGCCCCCGTGAAGGCAATCCTTGTGCTGGTCAGAGAGATATGGATGGTCCGTGTAGTTCCGTACTACAATAGGTAAAATGTTATGCCATTATTTAGCGTAAAAACTCATATAGAAAGAAAATAAAATTATTCCCGACAGTGACACACAACATTACACTACCTACATAACATTGTAAAACAAAATAAGTACACATAAACAGATTTCAAACAGTGTAATGCAATACGAATTGGGTCCGACTCATATAGGTACCAACACGTTTTTTTTATATGAGAATGAATGACGTTACGAGCTTGTCGTTCAATTGATGTTAAGCAACAGTTGCAGTGTCACTCGGAACTTTAAAATAATAAAGTTTCGCGTGTCACTGCACTGCGCACGTCATCCTGAGACATCACACAGTCTAGTAATCAGATTACCACACCATGTAATCAGGTCATAAAGTCTCATTTGCTCAGTAATTTCACTAGCTACAATGCCCTTCAAACCGGAACACAGTAGTGCTTGCACAGTACTGCTCGGCGGCAGAATAACTGGCTAAGCGGTGGTACCTACTTGGAACTTTAAAACTCCTACCGCCTAGTAAACGTTACCTGTGGTTATACTTTAGCGGTCCATTAGGTTTATGTATCTAATGGATCGCTAAAGTATAAACACTGAAATTGTTAGACTCTAGAAATCGGTCCAATGTAATTATACCTATGTCAGTAAATAATTGTTGTTTTATTCTTTTTAACGTAAAATAAAAAGCAATCATCATCAGCCTTCCATAAATAAAAAAACTTACTTGTTATGTACATTATGTAGATCCAAAACACATGTAGGTAGAACCTCATTAAAGTACATGAAGAGGCGCGCTCTGAGTGGTGAATATATGAATAAGTAAAAAATGGGAGACCAGCCTCCGTGCCGTCGTCGGAGGCATTATGCTGGCTTTATAATTATTATGTGGACATACAAGGTTCAGAATACATTCAAAAAGAAAATATTGAAAAACACCATCGAGTACAATCAGAAGTAGTGAATGAAATCAAATACAAGAAAACTACATAAAGAAAGTTGGAACTCTATCAGTTTATTAATTAAATTAAAATGACGGATGTCAGGTTAAAAGATTTGATAGCTCGTGAACATAATTTCTCGTACAAACACGACTCAGACGTGGGCAGGGGGCAACGTAACAAAACGAGAATAAAGTCATACGAAATTACAAAGGACAGAGCAGGATGGAACAAAAGACACATTGGGTGTCCCGCTTCCTCTCGTAGGATTAGCAGTTGAAATAAACTACTAATTTTCGTACGAGGGGAAGCTGTATCGTTGGTCAACTGCTTAGTCATTGCTTTTATAAAACCAGTTTAGTAAATAAGAAAATAATTTATATGTTAACTTTTTGACGTGTTATGTGAATTGTGAACGAAATATATTTGCGATTTTAGTTCTGTCGGTACCGCGCGCGGCGTGAAGGGGAGTCATATTGTGCGGTTGTACATAAAGGTGTGTGTAGTACTGCATAGTACTGTGTACTGACTCGATGTACACGCAGTTTTATGTGCATGATGGGCAGATATAAAAAGAAAATTTAAACTAAGTTAATGATTGTTGACAATTGGCAGTGGAGGCAGTGACCTGCCTCAAAAAGCTATACGTAGTTATCTAATTACCTATTAACTATTATAATCTAGCCTATACCATGGGGTCCCATCAGGTACAAACAAAAATTGCCCGAACTTGAAAAAATGTAGTAATCGTGTCTAGAATAAATAACCCCCAACACACACATACATAGATTCTGGACCCTAACTAGGATTCCCTGTATCTAGGGACTCAGGAACTACGAGGACCATGCTCCCACAACACCCAGACACAGAACAAGTATTTGCGCTTTTTTTTTGTGCACAAATACTTGTCCTGTCGCGGGAATCGAACCTCCCTCCGCTACCTCCGGGTTATGAGCCTACCTGCTCAACCACCACACCACGGAGGTTGTCAAAACAGAGAAAGAGAGAGTTATTAGTTAGTGTCCAGTGTATTCATTTGGCCCAATACTACGCCAACACGCAATAAATGTCGCTCGATAATCTTGCGTTATGCAGAAATAAATTAATTTGTAAAATAGCCCGCGTTATTCCGTTGTATGGGATGAGGCATCTGTACTGTAGGTATTATATTATCTGGGCCTATACTAACGGGATGGAAAGTGCTTCAAGGTAACATTATTTAGTTATTATCAAAAAAATATAACCTTGTGATCCCTCTGTGAATAGGACTACCCCATATCTTGATGATGATGAAGAAAATAAAAGCAGCTAAGGACTTTTTTAACATGGAGCCAAATTATTAGATGGATCACATCAGCTATCGTCCCCTTCTTTAGCTTTACCCTCGTAATCCATGACAAGCTTTGCAATCTTGGTATTTCACGGACTTGCTGACATAAACACAACTTTCACATACACATTTGTACATTGAATATAGAAAATCAATATATTACAGTCAGAAAAGATGAAAATAAATTAGATAAAATCAATCCACAGATAGGCATTGCAAGCTAAGATACTATGAGACAAGTATATTATTAACAAAATTATTCTAAACAAGAAAAGGTTACCTTGTAAGAAAAATAATTGAATACCGTTAGTGATTTTTTTTTCTTTACATCTGTAATTATTGCTCACTCTAAGCAAGTGATACTGCTAAAAATCATAAATGAAAACGTGTAACATGTTGGATAAAACAAAACGACCGGAATTAACTATTATAATAAAGATTATATCAAAACGAGTAGAAAATATTGTACACGTGGCTCAGTTTTGTCCAATCAGCTTTGAGCCCACCGGAACCGGAAACGATTCAGCTTTGATTGAGTAATAGCGCTACTAAATTGCATTAAATCTCTAAGCTAAGGCTGACTGTAAATTTCAAAGTTACGCCGGCGCAGTCTGTTTTCCTAATTTAATTAGGTACGAAAATGTATTTTTTTTTAATTACTCTCTATGATTGTATAGGAAACGCACCGGCAATGCCCTCAGTGTTACAGATGTTCATAAGCTGCGGTGACCACTTACCACCAGGTGCGCCGCCTGATTGTTTGCCTTTCATACCACAAAATAAACCGGTTTACACTTTAGGTAGTAGGTAGGTAGACTTTCCTATGTTACATTGTGACTAGTTTGTATTGTGCCACTTACCTTAGTTTGTATTTTAACACAATTATATTTATTGTAGGCTGTGGTTTACATACACAGGCCTTAATCACTGAAATAAAAAAAAAAATATTTAGTAAGCTGCAGATAACTACCTACAAGACCAATATTTATTCAGCAATTAAAAATACGCCCTTATTAAAATGGCACAAAATCATGTTTACATCACAATTCACATCAAAAATTCTTTGCCATTTCTTAACCGCTTATTTCTAACCTTTCCAAACATATGTAAATGTAAATAAACATTTGTCGCGTTCTCAAAGAACCCATGAATAATTCATCTGCCGGAATAAAGTTGTGTTCGTTACAGCGCAAGCATCTTGCGATACGAATATTATCATATTTTCCGGTCCCTCCTTCGGGTCGCATTCTTATGGAAAAGTGTTGAATATAAATTACTTGGCAGTTTACTTGCTGATTTCCTGTATTTAAATAGGCATTTATACATCAAGTAATGTAGTGCTTAGGGAATATCCAGGGATGGACAGCAGTTCTCGTTTCGGTACATTAAAATCTCCTGCGATTGCCTGCGAAGCGTGAGGATCGTGTCAAATCTCTCTCCTTAATGAGCGTCCAAAGTGGCGGTTCGTAGAAGAGACCTGGGGCCAAACTGTGAGCTCTTAGCGCGATTCAAAAGAGAGCCTATATTGGATCGCATGTCAAAATATTTATACAAAAAAAACATTGCGATCCAATATACACTCTGATTTGAATCGCGCTAAAAGTACACAGTACGGTGTTTTCAGTAGTGGTTTAGTGAACGTTTTCCGGCTGGTGGTCATGAATGTAGTATTAGATCACGGTCGCTGATATAAAACAAAAATAATTAATGCCTACCAATCACATACAAAAATCCTGGACCCTTAGTAGCATTCCTTGTAACTATTAGTGACTCAGGAACTATGAGGGCCAGTCTTACAACAAACAGACACAGAAAAAAGATTTACGCTTTTTTTCTGTATGCAAATCCTCGCTATTGCAGGAATCAAACTCTCAGCTTCCAGGTCATGACTCCAGCCGGCCTGCTCCACCACCGCACCACAGAGGCTGTCAATTGGCGGAAGGTATGACGTCACGCTTGGATTAGAAACTGATGCTCAAGTGCAGCTGCTGGAACACTAAGCTAAACCTGTTTTTAGTTGTTAGTGCTATGTTTTAAATAAATATTTTAATTTGATTTTATAAATAATAAATAAATAAATAAATAAATATGTGTGGACATTTCACACAGCGCCATCTAGCCCCAAACTAAGCATAGCTTGTACTATGGGAACCAGATAACTGATATAATACTTATATACTTTTTTGTTTGTAAATACATACATATAATACAATATAACACCCAGATGCAAAACAAACATCTATGTTCATCACACAATTGTTTGTCCCGGGTAGGAATCGAACCCACGGCCCTCAGTTCAGAAGGCAGGGATACTACCAACTGAGCTATCGGGCTCGTCTTTTATCTTTTATTAGTATGGTACATAGCTAGATTGGCAAGTACTAAGAAATGCCCTAAAACAAATTACTGTTTACATCACGATGTTTTCCGTCACCGAAATCTCAAAGTTTTAGCAGGATTCGAACCCACAACTTACATAAAGATTGCGACGCGATATAACTACAAATTTTTGTATTTGATGATGTGACGAGCTAAAAGTCCTTTTGATGGTAAGCGCCAACTTAGCTGATTAAAATCAAAGTACGTTGTTCCTCAAGTGTCTTTTATAGTCATTATATAATTATGTATAGAACTAATAAGGAATCTACATAATCTACCGCATCTACGAATGCTCGTAGCAATTTCGTAGCAGCACCGTAACAAAGGTAAAAATAAAGAAGTTACGTTTTGGTAGAAATAGAGCATCTTATTTTATCATTAACTGATTTCTTTTGAGCTCCACTCAGCGAGCTATGGAGGGAACTATGTTTAGTTTCTCTTAAGATCTGAAATGAGGAGATCCACAGGAGAACTAAAGTGACCGATATAGCTCTTAGAGTTGGCAAGTTGAAATGACAGGCCACATCGCTCGTAGAACTGACAACCGATGGGGAAGAAAGGTTCTCGAGTAGCGACTACGAACCGGAAGACGCAGCGTAGGTCCCCCACTAAGTGAACCGACAGCCTGATGACAACCGATAGATGCAGAAGGCAAGCAGCCACTCAAAGTAGCGCTGCGTTAACGAGGCCTATGTTCAGGAGCGGACATTTTTAATGACGATTTCTTTTTATGTCTAACACTTATCTGATTTTGATCTCTACATTTTCTTGACAGTAAATAAAAATAGCTCTCTCTACCCAAGCGTGTGTTCTACGCCGAGCCGCAGTCGGTCCGTCTCATTGCTGAAGGCGGAGCCGGAGTGGATTATTTGCGACAAATAAATTGCCATTAGTCGACGTGATCGAGAGCCCTTCTCTACCGACTCTGCGCTTTACCGACACGACGAGAGGAATGCTTTAAGGATTTCTACGGGTTTGTGAGAATATACGAAGAAATCTTGTTGATTGAAAGTTGTTTTTTCTGCTGATTTTGCATTTTTTTTGGTTTGGTAGAATAACCTTGCTAGGTGGTTACAAGTATAAAGTTGGTGAAGATCTGATGAAGACGTTCGGAAGACCATCATCGTCATCATCATCACCAACCGCCTGAACCTAGGTCACATGAACACATCGGTTATTTCGGATATACTTCTAAAATCTAAAATATAATATAAAAATCAAAATAACTGGAAGAAACACAAAACTAAATGCCGGTTTTGCTGAAATCGTTTTAAAAGTTTTAAAAGCATATCTATTTTACAAATACAAATAAAAAATAAGAAAAAACAAATTACAAACAAAAAAAACAACAAAAAACAAAAATATCCAAAATAACACCAATTTAATCCATATCTATTTTAATATCTGTGTTATTAACGTGATTCAAAGTGGGTTAAAAAAGTGGGTGCTCAAATTATGATAATAATCCACTTCAAACTGGTGCTGTTTTACCTTATTATATTTATTGCTTTTATTCATTTAGGTAGCTATATCTCATTTAAATTAAAGTTCTTTTCTTATTACACAATAATTTTCATTAAAACCCGTTTAGCCGATTGTGCGCTGAATGGTAACAAACGTACATACATACATAATATAGTACCTACAATATACACTTGCATAAGTTTATACTGGTCTGTTATAAATGCACACACACCGACATTCGCATTTAAAGGACAGGACAGTAGGATTCGATATCCACCGAATAAATAGAAATAACCTTAATTCACTCAAGTAATAGCAATATTTTTCAATAAAACTACTAGCCGTTTGTTTAATGCCATTGCTTGATGAAAATCTTATGCCTTTGTCTTAATAAAAATTCACCACAGTCCTAAGTATAGTAAAAGAGGATTCAATATACTTATTGTGACAGAGTACAATTTATTTTCAGTCGTTGGGTATAGTGATTCCCTAATGAAGATCGGTGCGGTCCGCATTATAGTTAGCGAGTGATGTAGAGAGGCTTTTACTGTAATAGAATGGTGATAATATGGTGAAGAATGAAATAATACGCAGAGGGGACAGCGTTTTGATGTTATTTAAAGTGTGTAACAGTTATTTCGTTTTTACTAAATTCCGAACTAAAAACCTGTTTTTATTTTAGTGACGCGAGAGACTAATTTGACTAATTGAGAGTCTAAAATATATATTCATATTTATTAATTTGAGTACCACCCCATCCACCACCACCACCACCACCACCACCACCAACACTACCATCGAGTAGGCATTACAGTTTCCTAATTTGCCCACTCGAGGTCCTATAAACTAGTACACACAGAACCATAAAAAATTACTATACTTATAAAACACAACATAAAAATACAACAATAAAGAAGAGTCAGAGGGATGAACTCAGGACATTCATTCCAACTATATTAACGGGCGCGATAGCTCAGTTGGTAGTAGCCCCGCCTTCTGAACTAAGGGCTGTGGGTTCGATTCCTACCCGGGACAAATATTTGTGTGATGTTTGTTCCGCGTCTGGGTGTTCTATTGTATTCTATGTATGTATTTACAAACAAAAACAAAAGTATCTAAGTATTATATTGTATCAGTTATCTGGTTCCCATAGTACAAGCTATACTTAGTTTGGGGCTAGATGGCGCTGTGTGAAATGTCCACACATATTTATTTATTTAAATTTATTAACAAAGGCGTTTTCACCTCAGCAGCTAACAAAGTTAAAAAGGTGGTCGCCACAAGGTCTTATAGCATTATTACTTCCATCATACATTGAAAAATGACATAAAAGTGAGAATATTGTAATGTTGTTGACGCAGAGCAGTTTTGATGACTTCACGTTAAATCGTTCAAATACAACTGTCATGTCATACCGTTAATCATGTTGACAGCGACGTGCGACAGTGATAACGCTATATAAAAAAGACGACGTCTCGTTCTCGCGCAAGAATACTTTATAAGTTCATGGTACGAATTCGGACAATATTATTGTAACCTTGAAGCATTACTGTCACGAACTATGATGGTTTGTGTATACTTTGTGGTAGGGCAGCAGGTGCCCTTTGCTGCGAGAAGACTACCGAGTTAAAATGTATAGTTGTTTGTAATTCATTAAATTACAAACAACTATACATTTTAACTTTCATCCCTTCTCCTGCGACCGTGCTGAATTTTGGTACAAATTGTATGCTATAGCCTACCTTGGAATATGAAGTCAAATAATACCAATTTTCATTTGAATCCATTCAGTAATTTGGGCGTGATGCTCAGACTAGATACAGACAGACAGACAAAAATGAAAAAAATTATAGCGTAATCTTCAGCAATTTCAACATCGATATAAGGAGACCTTAAAAAATTCACAAAATATCTTCAATGTACAGAATTGGACCTGTAGGCTTAGCACGAATATTTACGCGCGCGTAAGTGTAACATTGACGTAAGGCAGTTGTATGGCATTTGAACAGCGCCCTATACAACTACCTTACGTTACCGTTACACTTACGCGCGCTAAATATTCGTAAATATTCGCCCAACTGTTACAGTTTTATTATAAGTGTTGATTCATAATGTACATATGTACATGTATTTTATCCTCAATGTTCTTTATACAATTTCAATATATTTTTTCCTTATGCTTGTTTAGTTCCTTGTTCCTCCCAGTTTTCCTGCCCAACATACCTATTAAAGGATTTAAACGACATTGTGGTTTGGGCACAGATAATATAATAGGTTTGGGCCACGTGAATAGGTCCACCCCACCTTTTTCCGTGGGTGCCATAAGAGCGGGCTAGAGGAATACCTACCGCTTATAACTCCCGCTGCAAAAAGTTTCATCTACTGCCACTACATGAGAGACGGCGTGTTGCAGATTTAGCCTTTCTATTCAATATAGCGAATGGTACGATTGATTGTCCCGAGCTGCTCGGACAGATTGGAATCCGATCCCCCGCGGCCTCATTTAGAAAACATGACTTGATTTTCACTCCTACAGTTAAATGTAATTATAGGCAAAACAGTTATTTAATTAGATCATGCAGGTGTTATAATACAATGGCGAAGGAATGGGATTTAGATTTATTTAATACGTCGGCTTCCAAGCTGAAGCAAAGTTTAAATAATTGTTTTTTCAACTCTTAAAATCAGTTTTGTTATTATTAAGTAATTGTTTCAAATTATTATTGTTTTGGTCTTATAAGAAAAGGAATTAAGTATCCTATATCTTAACTTAACTTATCTTTTTTAGAATTTGGTCTAACGCCTGTGTAATTTTGATAAAAAAAGTATGTAGTTACATAAATGTGAAAACTCATAATTAGCCTTAAGTTATGTATAAATATACATGATGTGTTTTAGTTAGCTGTAAGTTTTCCGAAGATAATAAAATAAAATAAAATAAAAAAATAAATAAAATAAGAATAGGCAGCGTTTTCCTCGGTATATATTAAAATGTACGATCACCAAGCTGCCTGCCGAGCGCGATGATTATGGCAAATACTCCCTACGATAAACGTCCAAAGTGGTCTTTTATGGCAGAGGCCTATGTTCAGCAGTGTACGCCTTCAGGCTGATCACGTGTATAGTTAGTAAAAACCATTAAAAATTAAATGGATGACTTACATAATTATAGACAGTGTGATATTTAAAAAAAAAGGAAAACATGACGAAATCTGAAAAACCAATGAGATACAAAGAAACTGGATATTCCAACAAAACTAAAATAAAGCTTACAATTTAAATGATCATATCCCATTATCGCTTGTTGTTGTGGTTACTATGGAGTAGGCATGTTGAGTGTGTTGTAACCTTCAACCTTGTTTATCAACCGCTGTCCAGCTCTTATCTGGGACAGATTTGCGCCCACATGTTGTTAAAAAAATTCGGTTTAGTTTTAATTTAATTCAGTACTCTTTGCAGTTTATTCAGTAAGTTATCCCATTCAAAAGTACATAGATAAACTGCTACAGTATTGAATTAAAATAAAATAATAAAATACTATTTTAATCATCAAAAAAGTAAAAAACACCTTTGGAAAGTATTAAATCAACTTCCAACGAACCAATCATGTTAGGCACCGGCTATCTTCATAATTCCCAATAAAACATATCTTCATTAGTACTCTTTGATAAACATCAATAAATTATCTACTACTGTAATTCAATAATGCTAGTGAACTCAATTGAACTCTGACGTGACTGTGCTATGCAGGACATGCTGACCACAGAGCTAGAATTCCTCACTCTCAACAATAACACAAGCGTATCTTCTGTATGTATAAAATTCTAAGTTCTGACTGACTTATATATCAACGCACAGCACGTAACGTTTAGGTGTCCACTAAGAAAGGGGTTCTGTCGCACGCACTTTTGCTGTTTCTACTGTGTTTGGTTTGTAAAATAGCAAGCACGTTTGTAGCTATTGACTGACATGTAATTCATGTATGAATTGCCATACGTGCGTTTACTGAAATAATAACAACTAATAATAAATAATTTCCCGCAGGGGCTATGACACGGCATTCACAAATCAAATGCTTTTCATCCCCGATAAACGAATGGTTTCTATGGGATATCATCATCATATCTCCTTAAATCACGTCATCACACTTACTAATATTATAAATACGAAAACTTGTGATGTGAGGTTATAAAGCCATTATGGGGCCGACATAAACATTTTGTTAAAAGGTCCTCAAAAATCAGATTAAAAAAAAATATCTGGTGGTTGATTTGCTCCCATCGGTTAGGCATCAGCGGTAGTCCTAAATTATTATTATATTGATGGTAAACTCTGTTCGCTGTACCGCGAGTGGCGCACTTGTGAATCAATACATAAAGAAATAATACCTTCATGTAGGTAGAGCGTCACCCGATGTTCCATGACGCAGGCCGCATTTTTCGTTAGAATGAAAAGACGGTAAATTAATATTAGTCTCTGTTATCCTACTTTAATGCTCAGCTAGCTCAGTTTATTTTCCTCTAGAATCACGCGGGCGAAGGCGCGGGTTAAAGCTAATATAATATAATTATCTACTCTACGCAATAGTAGAAAACGTGTTTTTCAGCTATTGATTCAGGGATATTATAGTAGAAGCTGGCACTTCGGGGATTTCAAATGAGTCATAGATACAAAGTGATATTTAGAACCGTGGAAAAGTATTATTGTTCATCAACAGTCCGAATTCCATTATAATTTAGATTTGATTGAAATGAGGTGAGTATAATTAATGAATATTGATTTTATTCTCATTGTTAATTTTACGAGTGCATTTTTTCTCCTTCCATTTTTATAACCTATCTAATAACTTTGTAGGGCGTAATAGAAAAGAAATACAGAGATTCTTATAATTTTTTAATGAATGAAAAAATCTGAGGTTTATTAAAATAAAATTAGCCCTAACAGTATTACACAGTAATTATTTATTATTTAATTTATTTTACAGATTACAATTTATTATAATGAATGTTTATATCATTATTTTTAATTTCTCGTTGTTTAAGAAATACTTACATTCTACTTCCTTGCCTAGAACGTCCAATTTGCGCTATTTTCTAAACAAATGGGTGTGAAAATGGCATGATTTCGACACTGATGTAAAGTTTGTCGAAGTTTAGAATAGAGGGCGTTTTTAAAATATTTTCGTGCCATATGGTAAATACTTTAGTCTACTTTGCGCTAAGTTCTACTTATAGTTAAAGCAATAAAGCTAAAACTGCTAATCAAATAGCATTATTATTAAGAGTATTCATTCAATAAAGGGACTTATGAGTGTAACATACTATTGTTGGAGGCAGATACTGGATCTTAACTCAAAAATTTTATGTTGTAGACTACTTTTGATGGATTCAATATCTACATTCCAACCATTTTCAATTCCATGTTTTTCAACGTATGTTAACAATGCGTCTCTTGCATTTTTATCTAACCCAGGCCTTAAATCTTTTCCCACCCACGTGCAAACACTCAATGCGTTTACGGAGAATATTTCCGTCAACAACATCCGTGCCATTGAGGTACAAGTTTTTGCGACGCATTTACAATGTCTTAATCTGGCTGCATCAACAAACACACGGCTATTCGGTATTAGTTCATCAGTTACTCGCAATGGCTCTTTGTACTTCAACGTCCATCTTGTGTCGTGTGGATCATATTCTGGAGGCAAAATAAAACGTATCCTACCCATTGTTACTCTCGAATTTTTAACTGTATCATTAAAATCATTATTTTCTTCATTACCTCCTTCTTCTTCATCGTCTTCCTTTACTTCTTCTTGTTTGATCTGTTGATTTACGTCTGTAGATGTGGAGGCACTGGACCCGTTCATTTCTGTTTTAATTATTTCATTATTTCCGATATCATTGTTGTATTGACTGTTTTCATCATATGAATTTATAGTTTCAAGAAGGGTTTCAAGCTCATATATATATGTTGGATCTGCTATTGCTGTTACAGCTGGCGAAAGGTTGACTTCATTCGGTAAAATTTGAGTCTTGTATTCAGAATGCGTAACTTTTCTGTCTTGATGTTCCTGATACCCTTTAACAGATATATCATCACTATCGGTATCCGAAGTATCTAAGCAAATCGGTGAATGTTGTTCTTCCGTTGAAGATGGTAACGATTGGCTTTCCATACAATGAGAGGTTTTAACAGCAGGTTGTCTGTTTCTATTATAGGTTTCAAATTGAGCACTTCGGTCAGTGCGATTCGGTATGATGTCACCTTCGTCAGGCAATACTTGTGTATATGGTGAAAGACAATTTTTTGAATCGTTTTCGTCTATAACTTTTTCAGCGTTAGTGCGTAAACCTTGACCAGAATAATCTTGTACAAGTGATGAAACTTGTTTTCTATGAGAAAATTTGCAAGAACTGGAACAGTTTAATGGTTTTGAAGAATTTTGTGCATCATGTGAAGTATATACTAAAACGTATTGAGGGCTGTGATCATGGTCGTCGATGATTGGTATTTTAAGACTTTTTTCCTGTAGATCTTGATGTGCAAAGTTTCTACGAGTGAGAGGTTGGTCTTCAATATGTTCAAAATGTTGAACTGTTTGGTTTCCTGAAGTCGAGGGGTTTGAAACTCCAAATGGTGTATTCATAGTAGAACTATGAATGGAGGCTTGTTGATTATAATTATTTGGTTTGTTTGATGTGCCGCCATATAGTGTTCTCTCACCCGCATCATGTGAAAAATTGTCTTCATCAACGGGTTCCGTGCGTTTTTTGTCACATTTTGTGCTGTAATCCAATCCTCTTTGTTTAAACGGGTCTTCCATGGAATTATTTTGTTTGCATGTAAATTCTTTCAGTTTCATATCAATACTATTTACCATGCGACCTGATGGAGTACCTTGTACGACACAATATGGTCTCCTTTCCACAGCTGATGTTAATTGATCACCTCTTGTGTCTGTATCTGAACCTTCATTAGCAATAGAGACAACATCACTTTTTGTCCCTGTATTATTTTGTGGACCATTGTATGAGCCTGTAACATTGTGAAAGTCAAAATGGGATGTTGGAACACTTGAGTTTTACAGTAAACCCTCCTAAAAGTAACAAATCTCGATAATTGGATAATTAAAAAAAATACATATCCATTTCAAATTAAATTCAAATTATTTCAGTGTGCCACGTGAAAGTCACACAAACAGACAAGTTTTTGTTGTATGTACGTATTGGTAGGGTTTTATTTACTTGCTTAATGCCGCTTCAAGAACTAAGTAACAGTAAAAGTAAAAGTAGTTTTAATACTCACTATTTACGGTTTCAGTTATTGCTTGGTTTTTTTTTTCACGCCGGTCATGATCATTCATCGCTAAAGCCCAAGCAATGGCATCGTTCAGATTAACTACAAAAAATGATTGGTCATTACCAAGAATAATAAGCTAAATCATGTCATTTTAATCACCATAAATATGATGATCATTGATCAAACGAATAGCTGAGACAAAGATAAACGTACCAGTTCTGTGTTTCACAATAGCTAAGAATGTCTTCCATTTTTCTTTATGCTTTTCATTTCTTTTAACACGTTCTTTTGTGTTTATTGGATCTTCTATAGGGTAAGCCACTAAAACTAACATGCCGTATGTTATTGTTATCCAAGAGTTTGGTATGTAAATATATTTTTCATATTTATATGGCAGTTCGATAAATTCAATCACACAGAAACTCTTTCTATTATCTGTCATCACCTAAAAATAAAAAAAAAAAACCATATCACAGTATAAACTTGCAAGGGACTCGCACTTTACATTGAACCGCGTTGATGTAGCGGTAAGTGGATAAATGAATAAAAAGGCAAAATAATGGAGTCATAAAGTTACATAAATTTATATGTCAATATTTATTGACAGCCTCCGTGGTGTGGTTGTTGAGCAGGTCGGCTCATAACCCGGAGGTGGCGGGTTCGATTCCCGCGACAGGACAAGTATTTGTGCCCGAAAAAAAAAGCGCAAATACTTGTTCTGTGTCTGGGTGTTGTAGGACCATGGTCCTCGTAGTTCCTGGGTCCCTAGATACAGGGAATCCTAGTTAGGGTCCAGGATCTATGTACGTGATCGTTGGGCAAAAACAAAAAAAAAATTGAATTTTTAAAGCAGTTTAGTTATAAATTTCGAGTCAATACAATTTGTAAACTCAACTTTGCCCAACACACACACGAGTACCAATAATACAAGATGTATCATGTCAAAACTCAGCGCGGACTCGGGCCAGTGCTACGTGGCGGAACCCGGCACTTCATTTATACTTCCTGAATTTTCAATGAAAAGCGTATTTTTATATTAATCTATATTTGTAATAAAACTGTAACGGGTCCAATTCTGTACATTGAAGATAGTTAGAAAAATTTTTTGAAGGGTTTCTATTATTAGGCAAATATATTTCATTTTCATTTTTGTCTGTCTGCCTGTATCTTGGTTGAGAATCACGCCGAAGCTACTCAATGGATTCAAGTGAAATTGGCATGATTTGACTGACATACTGCAAGGTATGCCATAGCATACTTTATATCCAAAATTTCAGCACGGTTCCTGCAGGACAGAGGATAAAAATGAAAATGTGTACTTGTTTTTAATTCATTAACACGTAAAATATTTTGTCCATTCTTTTATTTGTTAGAAAGCAAGTACTTAAGTATTGTCCCGTAAATATTTCAAGGTCGTCCGTTTTGTACCTAGTTCAGAAATTACAGAAATCCTACCTTTAGTATTCTTTAATATTTCCCATTTTTGTTTTTTTTTTGTATTATGTATTTTGTGTTTTGCCATTCCTATCCTGTACTATGAGGAAAGTGAGACGGGAGGGGAAAAACTCAAAATCCTTCTTTTAGGCTGAGATAAGCCGTAACACTAATTAACCCGAGCGAAACTGGGGCGGGTCAGCTAGTTACATATAAAATTTACAACTTACAAACAAAAATAAACTCATGCATTTGAGTAGGTGATAATTAATGCAGTAGGAATCTATCTAAACATTATTCAGTGTTTTTCAAGAAAATAACATTGTGTTCACTTTTCTACATTCGTTTAATTTCCTGGCAAGACTATGTACCTAGTAATACATAATTACAGCGACAGATTTTTTTTTCAATCACACAACAGTTACCTATTCTATATAATGATGATAATATTGATGATACATCTTTTACTTTACATTATAAACACGTTACAGACTAACACAATTACATACTGTAAAATGGTTTTATTAATACAGGTTTATCTATTACCTGAGTACTCCTTCAGGTTTTTGATATCTTAATAATTAAGAAAAATAACAGTAAATCATTTATTAACATAATTCCCGTGTAATATGCTACATTACATATGACATAAATCCATTAGATCTAAGTTGTTCAAAAATTATAAGATTACTTAAAATTTAATTCTAGATGATTACATAACAATAATTATTTTCTGATTCAGTTAGCTAATAAGCTAAGCAGTGAAAGTAAACAAAAGGTGGTTGATAACAGTTCATCAACGAACTGTTTCACCGTGCTTTCTTCGTATCTCTTGTAGTTTACTACGTATACTATTTAAAACTGACCGTGAATCAAATACACACCAACAACTTTTGGCTCCATATTCTTCAGTAAACTTTAATAGTACATCTCTAGCATGTTTATCTAACCCAGGCCTTACACTTGAGTCATCGTGACCGAAAGCTTTGGCTTTTGCACCTGTCCATGAACAGACACTTAGAGCATTCATAGAAAATACTTCAGTCAATAACATTCGTCCCATTGTTTTACAATCTATTGCTACTCGCTTACAATTTGCAAGTCTTTTGGAATTGACATACACACGACTATGAGGCATCAACTCAACAAGTCTCGGCGATGCTTTTATATGCTTCAATGTCCATTTTGAGTTTTTTGGATTATATTCTGGGGGTAGAACAAATGAACGTTTGAGGCCACGTTTTTTCTTCGGAGCTTTGTGCTTTTTACGATTGAGATTAGTGTTTTTATTCTTATCATTATCATCACGATTGTGAACCTTTTTGCCATTATTATCAGCATCATCATTTATATTGGAAAACAATGTAGCATCTGTTTTTTTAGTTTGTTTCTTTTTTATTTCTGGATTGTCTTTTGATGTCGATGCAGTGACATTAACATTTATGTCCTTTTCAGTGTTAGATGTGATCTGATCATTGAGTTTTTTCGTTACTTTTGTTAATATTTCATTGTTTTTTAAAACATCGCTTGAAATTTTTTCAATTTCAGTAGTAGAGTTAATTTTTTTCAATAATGCTACCATTTTACCTAACAAATAAGCCTTAGCATTAGACGCCTGGTTGGCTTCATTTAATGAAATTTGAGTAGAAGTTAAAGAACCATCTGTCGTAATATTCCTGTCACGGTTTTCATTGTTCGATTCTTTATCAGATATTTCTTTAGAAGAAATATCTTCATCTGAATCATCTACGTAGATTGGTAAACATTGTTCATTGGTAGAGTTATTCAAAGCAAGTTGATTGTTTGCAATTATATTTTCAGAATGAATACTTTTTTCAGTGCAATTATGGTTAACACTTATTCTACCAAATACTTTTTGATTTGATGATATTTGATCTTCTCTTGGGTATGCAATTGATCGAATGTTTAATGATTTTTGGATCGTAGGTAGCGTATTATGATTCCTGATGTTAATTTCAGAAAAAATACCATGCTTTGCACCATTATCGATGGTGAATTTTTCAACGTTAGTTTTACGCGAACCTTTACCAGAAAGATCTTGTACATGTGATGAAACTTGTTTTCTATGGGAACATTTGCAACATTTGGAACAATGCAAACTTTGCGCAATAGATGAAGTATTGGCTGAAACATTTTTAAGGCTTAGATCAGGGCTATTGACAGTTGGTGTTCTAAGGTTTGGATCTTGACGCGAAAAGTTTCCATAAGCAAATGGCTGAGATTTAGTATGTTTAGAAAAATTAACCGTTTGGTTTTCTAAATTAAGTGTATGTCTTTTACCTGAGTCTTGTAAAGATGGGGGTTGAAGGGCAATGTTTTCAAAAATTGTTGCATATGGCTGACAATTTGAGCGTTCATCATTATTACTTGGTTGGTTTGATGAAGTAGGAATATTTTGCATAGACAATGATAAATTAAATTCGTTACTCGGTGGAATGGAGACGACTTCTTTATAATTGTTTAGATTGTTTGAAGATCTAATGAAAAGTGCTCCTGTACTAAGATCTTGTAGTAAAACACCTCTTACAATTGGCTTTTGATGAGAAGACTGGTTTGATTCATTTCTTGGGTTGAGCAGAACAGGTTCAGTGTAATTTGATGCAGGTGATTCTCCGGACAAAAATTTTTGCGAAGGTGCATTTTGCAAAATTGAGTGTTGCTGTGAATTATTTGATGAAGCTGTTAAATTATTACGATTTGAAAATTTGAACTTTTTGCTGGTTTGGTTCTCCAAGTTTGATAAATGTTGTAAAGCCAATGGTAAATGTATGTCGTGTGTATTGTTCTTTGTATTATTTTGATGATTACTTCGAAGATTTATAGGACTTCCACCAGTTGTTCTAACGACCATTTGTGGTTTAAATCGTTGTTCTAATAAGCGTTCTGACAACTGATGAGGTGAATGAACTGCGTTTGCAGCATTTTGAACAATGGGTGATGTGTTCTTGGGGATACTGGAGATATGATTACTGCACTCAGTATTTTTTGTAATGTTTATTTTGTTTTTCTGCAAGTATTGTTGTACGTTGATTGAAGATGTATGTGGTTCTTTATGTAACTGTTCGTAAACTTGACAAGGCTGAATTTCTTGATTTAACAAATTTTGTCCTTCAGGCTGTATATCCTTTATAATACTTTGTGTCGGTGTTGTTTGAGACATTATTTCATTATTTTCTGTAGTTGCTCTATTTAAACGTGCAAATAAATCAAGTAAAGCGTCTTTATCATGAGGTGGAAGTTGTTTACGACGCAAATGTTCTGTATGTTGTCGAAAATAATTTGCCTCATTTGTAGGATTTTGTAGAGATGTTGTCTCATTCACTAAACGTTGTGTACATGCTGGTTGGTCAATACAATTAACTTTTATTGTTCTATCAATTTGATTTGTGGTATACTGCTGATTATGTGAATGATCATTATTTACCATTGACGATGGTATTTTATCGACTTGCTCGTATATCCTAGATTTCAAGATTAGAGTTCGCAAAGCTTCTGCCGCAGATGAATGATGTTGAATAGTTTGAGAAGAGCTTCTTTGATCACTACTCGTTACAGTAGAACTTCCCGGCGTTTCTCGTTGTTGCTCATTTTGACGTAAATACTCTTCAGAAACCACTGGTGTTTGTTGTTGATGTTCGACTGACTGACTGCACTGGTTGAGAAAGTTAAAGGACCCTTGTTGTCTGATAGTTCGAATATTCTCTGGATTAAATTGAAGATCACTAGCATTTTCTACCGGAGAATTTTCATTTGAGCAGCTGGGGTTATTATTTGAAATGTTGCCTTCAAATTCAGCCATATTTAAAACTCTTGACCGTTTTACAGTAATTTGTTTTCTTTGATCCAGTGTAAGTTTTCGTTTGTGTGATACTGCCATTGAATCATGTTGGTTAGCTGTGAATGGTTCCACTTTGATATATGGCCTATAGTTTACCTTAGAAGTTGAGGAACTGGAAGTACTTGGCACGTTGTTGTGTGCGTCAATGTCTTGAGTGTGACGTACAAGTTCATTTCTTGCAGAAAAATCCTTTGGCCCATTTGACAAGTCTGTAAAATGATTTTAAATAAATCGACCTTATTGTTGCAATGGTTGATAATAGCGATAGTTTATTTTTGCTGTGCCTACCTACACAGGTTGATGTTCAACAAAAACGCTAACAAAATACTTACCATGATTTTCTGCCACAGCTGTTTCTAACTGACGACTGACTGTTACTTTGCTCATCCTCATTAATTTCTTGAACCCACTTGTTGGCATCATTTAAATCAACTGCAAGAAATTATGACATTTTAGTAGCGGCTTTCGTTTTCAAATTGATCCACCCCTTTTGGGGGTAAGAAGTTTGTAGGGTAGGGGTAGGTAAGTAGTAGTAATATAAAGTAACTATGTTTCTACCTGGTTTGGGTTTGGAATAATGTTGAACCCACATATTGTATAAGGAGTATACACTATTAAAATGGAAGTAAAAAATATTAACCCATGAAATTATGAAATCAAATTTAATAGCATATACCTAACCGTTATATACCTAACTGTTATATACCTAACCGTTATATACCTAACCGTTATTTACCTAATTTATGTTATAGGTTGAGGTATAAATATTTTCTCCGTAGGTATGAAATTGAAATCGAATTTGGACATCAATGAGAAGACAATTTAAAGCAATACAAAATATAATAAGTAAAAAGTTTCCTCCTTATTTTCTGTTTTTCGTTTTTGAATAAGTAACTAATATAAACGGTAGTGTGACAGATTTGTTACGCCTATACGGATATTTTAACGTCAGAAATGCATAGTTTTACGGTTTTCACAGGCCAATGAAACTTGGCCGAAACGTCGAGGTAATAAATAATATTTTTAGCGCGATCAAGTCCTGTGTGAAACGCAAAACAATGTGTTCAAATATAAGAAATACTGTCAGAAATGCAGCTAGTTATATCATTCTATTCAGCTTTCGAACAAAGTATGAAGAAACTTTTCTCCAGACCTAATAATTATTATCTTATAACATACCACTTTTATATTTTACGATCGCCAAGAATTCATTCCAATTCTCATAGTACATTTCATTGCTTTCAACGCGTTCTCTGGTCTTTGCAGGATCTTCTCTTGGATATGCCACGTTAACACATCCGTCTATAGCTCTATGTTTTGCCACCCAGGAGTTTGGTACAATAACATATTTATCAATACCTTTATAAGATGCGTTGAGAAACTGTATAACGTAACAACTATTTCTACTTAATGCCGTATAAAAATTGAGTTAATTGCATTAATTATTATAACAGTGACATATTGACGCATATTTATAAATTACACAATTATTTAACGACGCGCAAGCATCTCCCTTGACTAATCCTACATTAACAGCCTAAAGACGTCCACAGCTGAACATAGAGAGAGCTCAGAGAGCGCCACTTAAAGCAGCTGCTCGCCTCCTGCATCCATTAACTCCTCGCGGCATTCACCAGATAGTCGGTCCACCTAGTGCGAGGCCGGCTTACATTGCGTCTTCCGGTTCGTGGTTGCCACTTGAGAACCTTTTTCCCCATCGGTTGTCAGTTCTGCGAGCGATGTGGCCACTACATAATTAAATAAAATAAATGACAAACAGTTTCCTTAATTATGCAATGCTGAGCTACTTGAAATATAATTAAATTAAATTTGAGTTCACCATTTCTTTCATCAAGGCCCAGGATAGATCGAAATGGCGGCTCTTATCGTCGGAGGTCAAGTCTCATTTTGTGTGATTGCGCCATCCTAGTTAGCTTTTATTATTTTTGATACATAAAATAATACACAACTTACGGTATTCACTTTTTTTAACACCCGATATAATTTATAAACTTTAATACACGATATAATTTATAAAAGATTGTCGCGGACTGTCCACTGTCCACTGTCCACACACTGTTCATCCACCGTCCGTAGTGCCGTGGCGGCCGGCTGGGCGGCCTGGTTCGCATGCCGCGACTGGCTGATTTGATACTCGTGCGTCGTATGTAATCAACGAGGCTAAAGGCGCATGCACATATACATGATATATGTATATAATATACACAACACATTGTGGCATTATATGAGTATCACATTGGCCGAATGTGCGATAGCGTATCATGTACTTACACGTGTTTGTTATTGCAAATATAAATAATTCTAACTAGCTTTTGCCCGCGGCTTTGCCTGCATCACAGAGCAAAAAAAAAAATACTTTCTAAGTGCGAAGCGTCATTTGTCCCATAGCTCTGTGGCCTACATGGACTAGATAGTCTTAGATAGTCCACGCAGGCAGGGTGATTTTTTCTGGGATAACATTAACTAATCATTCTTTATAAATAGATTCATTTAATATAATAAAATAGCCCCCATGCTCTCATAGTGGCACTAAGAGTCGCAACAACCACGGGAAAAAGCCAACTTCTACCACAGGTCACCTTCACTACACATACACTCTCGCAGGCCGCTTGCGTCCCAGGGACCAGAGCAAATATAAAAATAACAACTTCTACAATGACTTATATGTACCTAAACTCAGGAATAAAACTTCATAAAATGTAGGTTTAATTTAATTATTGGTAAAGCAAGATGTGACCATAATTCGGGTAAGAATACCCATATTGAGTGACAACTTGATTGCCATTTTCTGTAGCCAAGATCACTTTCGGTGGCGGGAGAGTACTGGGACCGGGGCCGATGACGCCTCGTCAAAATCATCGCGTTTAAGAAACCAGTTTTGGAATCCCGGTTTCCTAGACGACCGAAGCAGCGTTGCTACGCGAATATTTGTACCTGGGTAGTTCATCGATGCTCAAATTTGATGGTCACGAGGTTATATTTCCTAAACGGCTTAAGATACAAACAGAATTTGTGAATTAAATGATGAAACATCTATTAGGCTACAACAGAAATAAAGCTTGTCATAATAAAAGCAAAAATAATACCTTAAATTAACACGAAATGGTCAAAAACGGGGTAATTTTTCGTGTTCTCATCGTGTCACACTCTCCGATGCAGTAAAACATTTGCTTACCACTTCACCAAATTTCACTGTATTTGTATGTAACATATACTAAAATTATCGTAATTAAATAAACTTTACACTAAATAGTCTAAAATAAATCTTTTCATCATTATTTTCAATTTAAAACAACATACGCGTCGGTCACGCGGATATGGGTTCTTTAAATTCGCGTGATATAACGGCTGCCTGTTAAACAAAACATCAACAATCAAACATTGAGTGTGGTCCGGTCGAACGTCAGTCGTGTACTGGCATCGCAGACGTAAGACGTGTGGCTCAACATGCCGGAAAAAAAAAATATCGGTAAGCTTGTATTTGTTCATAGGTTTACCGATCACACGTGCACTACATTTTTTGGGCATTGTATTTCAGCAATTGAAATCAAAGTTAGCTCATCAAAACCCTAAAATGTGCGAGATATTTATGTAGTATTTGATTTAAATCGATACACTTAACTTTGCAGCAATTTTACAAAAAAGGGATAATTTCGTCAGTTTCGCGTCATAAACTTCGTGGCATTTTAGTCATGAAACTGATTTTGGTCCATGAAACTGATTTTATGCATTCTTTTATTTAGAAATGTAGTGACTGGTGTGAGTTTATTGAAATAATTCTAGTTAATGTAGTATGACAGATGTAAGATAATGTTTTGAATAATTATGTAAACGTGTTTTTATCGAGAAAAGATGGGTCAATTCGAACTCACTCATCATTCATTGTGATTAATAATCATAGCCTAAAAATGGATGAGTTCGAATTGGTAGGTATGTCATGTTATCGCGAAAAGGGGTGATCTGGACCGTGGTAGCCTAGTAACTCTCAAGTTGGGAGAACCTTCCTTCGAAACTAGCATTGTATTATGTTTAATAATAGATACCTAAAGGGGAAGAGCTAGTAACAGTACCTACGTTTGGTAGGTAAAAAAAAAAGAAAAAAAATTATGGTTACATACCATTTTTCTGGTTTCCGGGAGAAGCAGCCTATTGCGAAGATTCCGGTAGGTAGCTAGGTAAAAGGTACCTATAGCCCAAGTTCACATTCTATGAACACTTTTCTCCACACACGTTTACCGTCGGATATTATGTACCTAAAGTGTGTAGGTATTAGGAACTATCACCAAAAGGTTCTGAAATTATTAATAACGTCACGTCATATCACAATACTACCTATTCTTGACGTAAGTACGTATATAGGTACTAGGTAGGGAGGTAGGTACCTACTAGGTACATTTTGGTCCCCCCCTGCCAACATCTAATCCAAAAGAGTACCTAAAGATGTGCCAGATATTGTCTTTTGTAGTGAGATTTGTTTTTATATATAAATCGTTATAATATAAGTATAGATTATTTCTATTGTAGTGAAGGTTGTTGTTCTATTGAAGAAATAACGCAACTCATAAATAAATACACTTTTTAAATACTCATGATGCTTCTTAATTAATAAAGCTATTAATACGATAACTATCTGTTTTTTTTAACAGAGGCTTATTACCTATAATATGTAGTTAAGTGGATTAGTATTCGTATTTCGTAGGATGAGCAAACTCCGGACCGAACTGATAATAATAATATACATAGTTTTGGTTATTAATACCATTTGTTTGCCAGTTTAATTATGAAAACAAGATTACGTTGTTATTTTATGAACATTTATTCTTATAAACAGTAGCAAAACGTGAGAAAATGATAGCTGTAAAGTTACTGAGTAAATGACTCAGTAACTTTACAGCTATCATTTTCTGATCCGATGCGTCGCTTTCGTGGCCTCTAAAACTTCAAAACCATTTATCACCCAAAAAAGACTTTCTATTTGATTAACTTATATATTAATTTACTCGTCTTATAAAGCGCTATAATTTATTGCACAAAAATATTTGAAATAAGCACAATATAAAATTGTACATGAAACTGACGATGAGAATCGTAAAAATGAGAACGAGCCACCTACACCTTATTTTGCTTTAGTCTGACCCGACCTTTATGATTCTATTTATACGTTTTAGAATTATTCCGAGAACTTTAAATGTTTATTCCGTTGTGCGTAGCGGACATGTTTTATACAAGGTCATCGGTGATGTTTATGAACTATTGAGCTATTAGGTATTCCCCGCCCGCCGCGGTTTCTTGTTATTTAGTTTAAAACCATAGCAAAATAGCTGTAAATCTGCTTGTTTGTCATACTTATTGTACCTAAAAAATATTAGTCTTGTATCTAGGTGTTGTAAAACAATGGTCCGCGTAGTTCCTGGGTCCCTTAGATACAGGGAACCTATAGGTAGTTTGGGGTGGAATGAGAACCCCTTTTTTTCAAACTCACCTACTGTAATAGTCTAATATAATATTTGTCATTATGCACTTTTGCACTTTGCCTACCTAACTAATATCATCTTGACATGGACAAGTGCAATAGGCTATTTGATATAAAAATGTATCTTTGACCTATGTGATCATTGGGTATTATTTACATATATTTAATTTTTATTCAATATTGCATTACGTCTTGAGGTGGTGCACCAAAAACTACAATGTAACCGATTGAACGCGCCCAAAGAGCTATCCTGAAAGTAGCCACTTCCAGGCCGTTCCTCTTTCCTACTCGCACATTATATATCAATGTTGCAATGTTTTAACTGTCCGTCAACTATTCATTATGTACACTGTCCTAAAACAGCACACTACTCAGACTCATAATGCACTGCTTACTAACGCTAAGAGACGGAAAGATATTGTTTGTACGTCACTTTCTATGTCAAAGTTTGTTTTCACAAACCGGTTCTTCTTTTTCCTAGGTCCTTTTTTGTACAATAAACTAAATAAGACATTAGCTATCTATGACTCAACTATTTTAGCACTAAATTAATACTGTATAAGTATTTACAAGGTCTGACGTACGATCAGACCGAGTTACTGCTGCATATTGATAAATAAGTTTATGACGTAATTACTATTTTTGTTAAAATTTATAATAGGTTCACTGTTTAAGTAATTAATAGTAAATTAGATTAAATATAATTTTATGTTTTACTTTTGTATGCATACAATATAATAATAAGTTACTAATTATTTCCTATAAGCATGTATTTTGAGTTTTCAATGTTAAACATCTATTGTTAATAATTTCATGTATCTCTAGTATCTTCGTAATAGACAAGCACTATGCCGCCTGTGACACAGGTTTATTCCCAGTACAGGCACCTCACTTTGTAAGACATATGTTTAGTTTCTAAGATTTATTTATTGTATTTCCATCATTTATGTAATTTTGAATAAATATTTTATTATTATTATATTATTATTTATTTATTTAAATATGTAGTATTTTAGGTCAGAGCAATGGGTGAAGTACATTTTTTTAAAATGGTGAATTGGCCATACATATGTTAGATGACATCTCAATCAATTAATGCATTATCAGAAACATCCTTACTGTTGCGCCTACAAAACAAATATAGCGCCTGTAACGCGGTTAGTTTTCTAATTTATACAACAGGCGTAAACTATAACAATATGGCCGATTGTGACGGCATGCTGTATCCAGGCCTTAAAACTGGCTTTCATATGAAGCTGCTTAACTACTCACTGTCAAATGCTTTGCCACAAAACCACTCAACAACACTAAAAAGTGCCCGACTACCAAGCTTTGGTTAACACTAATTTGTTCATAACTCATATAATTAGGGACATATATCACACCAAAAGCTCAAGCTCATAGGATTCAATGCATATTGGTAATTTAATGTTACTGCCAACTATTAAGAATTTTCAAAAATATTGATGTAAATAAATTCAAAATTCAAAATCATAACATATGGATGGATTTGACTTATTACACTTTTTCTAGTTACATGCAAGACGCCTTTAGTCTGTAATGAGCTAAGCCAATAGATGCCTATTATTAAAAAAAAATATAAGTGTAAGTATACGTCTTAAGTGTAAAGTACCTACACTTCCTATGTAAATACATAGAGAGAGTTTCAATGCTGTCGCAATGCCCCTCAAGTCCACCAATAACAAAACAATATGACTGCCGACGATCTGAAACCTGCGGGAAGCCGTTGGATGCAGGTGGCAAGCAGCTGCTCAAAGTGGCGTGTTGTGAGGAACAGGGGACGTCTTTAGATTGCTGATGATGGCTGTCTGTACCACGAACATAAAATTATTGTTACTCGCGTCTTTATCAAGTATAGCATGTCATACAATGTCAACATAACAAGGTGTATACTGTATAGGTAAGTATTTTTTGCATACATAATTATTTTCATAGGTTTAATTTGTATTTAATTTTGACATGTTAATTAATTTACTTATTATTATGACGTACCTATGTAAATTTGATTTATATGAATAAATGACATAACAAGTCCAAACTACGTATCTCAAGTATATAGCCTTAAGGCTTCTCTAGATTTCATGACAAAATGGCCGGGTACATAGACTTGGCTTTGTCTATAGCTAACGACTGTTCCGCCCCTTAACGACCTCCTCCTAGTAATGACTACCCCCCACCCCCTCCCTTCACGGCACGAGTCGTCATCAGCATCAACTTTTAGAGATGAGACATTTTCATTTACCAGTTAGTTCAATTTTTTTTTTGCATAGATATGCCCGATAGCTCAGTTGGTAGTATCCCTGCCTTCTGAACTGAAGGCCGTGGGTTCGATTCCTACCCGGGACAAACATTTGTGTGATGAACATAGATGTATGTTCTGCGTCTGGGTGTTATACTGTATTCTATGTATGTATTTACAAACAAAAAAGTATATAAGTATTGTATCAGTTATCTGGTTCCCATAGTACAAGCTATGCTTAGTTTGGGGGCTAGATGACGCTGTGTGAAATGTCCACACATATTTATTTATTTATTTATTTTATATTCAATTTTATTGACATGTCTAGTCAATAAAATTGAATCATTAAAAATACTGATTGGTAAATTACCTGTACTAACTACAATAATGAGACTAGGTCACTGGGTATAAATTACTTAGATTAAAATTTATTATGGTTAAAATAACTATGGTTAAAAACTACAGGCCCAGATAATATAAATACGGGTAAAATTTTGCATTGTTAGATCGAGCGGGCCTGATCACCCATACCCTGATAAGCAGGTAGCTTATCAGGGTGTGGACTCCAATGAAAATAGTCACTTTAGGTATACACACACATACACACTTACATGTACATACTTCTATTTATTTCGCGGTGTAAAATATGCGTGTACGGACGCGTTTGGTGGTCGAGACGACTGAGGAAGGTAAGAGCGATGCGGCCAACGTATGCCATATTTACTGCGCTTGCACTCTACGCCCCTACAAGCGTAACTTTCAAGTTTACCCGTATTAGTAGAATTTCATACAAAAAACTGCGCGTGCTCCAACGCGGTATTTACTGCTACCTATAGCAGTAGCTAACAACGCATCGGTTTAAATAGGCCTTGCTTTTCAGTAGGTAAAAGAGATTTTTCAAAAAATACTACCAAATCAAAAATTTTCGGTTCGGTGATAATAAATGACTTTATTTTCTAGTTTTCTTTATCTCTATTCCACACAACGACATTAACGCAATGTTTTCATACGCCCACTGGAGAAATGGCGGAGGCTCAGCGGAGGGCGCTAAGCGAAAGCGTTTAATATCCGATAGTGCTCGCCTAAGGGAAATTTAAATAAAAGGGCTCCAAACGGAACTACTGCACTTTCAAATTATTTACGACGGCTTTCATGTGCCTCCCTCATTCATATAGTACTTGTCATGTTTGTTCATTAAAGTTGAAATGATTTTTAAAGTGATGTTTTTTTTAATTTATTTTTAAATACACGTATAATGTATTTCGTAGAGGGCCGTAGCTCCGTAGACGTGCTACGCATCATACAAAAGAGTTCAACGCACTCATTTGAATTCGCTTGCGAGGTTGATTCTACGACCGGAATTACAACATAACATAATAATATACTATAACGCTGAGTTGCACCATAATCACAGTTAAAGTTACTGTTACGGTTTAAATTAACTATTACTTTGACCTTAACCATCGAGTTTAGCTTGCATGTCTTGCACAATCATAATTGACAGGCAGACTTTTGTCTTCAGAATACTTGATTTCGCGATTATATTTTATGCGTATGACCACAGATATTAAAATAGTAGTACCTACTGTATGACAGATATTTAACATAAGCAATAACACTAACCGGCGAAGCGTGGGCGGTTATAGTTAGCTTTTAATGTTATGACGTCATTTAACAGTTATTAACAACTTATTTTTTGCCTAACCGGTATTTTAACTGAAATGCCCATGATTGTTAAAGTAAGCTGGTGCAACCCACCCTAAAAATAACATTTGATGATTTCGATAATTTTTGATCAAGAAAAAATATCGTTAAATTTTTTTCTGTTGTATACTTGAAATAAATATGCCAAGTAAGATAATAGCAATGAAAAAAGAGCCCAAAATATAAGTAAATATTATTTCATACCTTTAATCAAAAGGGCGAAACCGTGAAAAGAAAACCCACCCTTATTTACTCCACTCCCACTGAATCTGAAATAAATTATACAACGAGTAATAACGACGTTCAATTTACAAAGAAAAGTTCTCGTTTCAATATCTGAAATTCAGAGTTGGTCTTTGAAGTCAGCGCTTCGTTAATGAGGGTTCCGTACCAAGAAGACGGACTCTGGCATAAAAACGTTATGCAATACTCAAACTTTTTGCAAATATATATTTTGTTGAAGCAATATTATTCTATTGAATACGCGCGTAGGCATCGTTTCGAAGACAAAAATATAAAACAAAAATATTTTATTCTAATTAATTTAGCTAATAATATCAGTTGCTCATTATTACAAGTACACGATGAAAAGATCCTAAATTAAATTCCGAATGTGTTTGCCTGTTAAACAGTAAAGTTATTACTACTGGTAGTACAGCGGGTAAAAGAACTTCCCGTCTTATATTACCACTGAGTACTGAACATGTCGTGAGAGCTATGGGACAGAATTATTGCCCGTGTTACTGGTAGTAAAACATGCAGTACAACTGGTAGTAACAAACATGTATTTTTTTTGAAATAATTATAACATTTCTGGAGTCACAGGATGTATCGGAAGTTTTGGTACTGACATTATGAATGTGGCGACACGAAACAAAATAATGTGGAAATGAAAAATGAGAAAACGGCGGAGAGGCGATCCACTCCAATCGGATAACAATACTGCTTTGTAAATATCGGGAAACGTATTTTACAAAGCCAGTCAACCCACAGGATACACATATAAGTAAAAACTTAGGTAGTTCAACTATCGTGTATATAAATTCTGGGAATTTTAAGTGTACGTAATAATAACATTTTTGAAAAAAAAAATTTGAGTGCATATAATTGTAAATTCTCGCGCGAAGAATAGAAAAAGCAGCGTATTTAGAAAAAAAATTATAATAATAAAAGAAAAAATAATATATGTATCTAAAATGGTGCGGAATTCATGTCAGCAGAGAATAATAATAGGGAGGGAGGTTTTAGTCCGTAGGTCGCCATGACGGAGTTGGCGAAGTCGGACATACCCGCGGGCCCGTGCCTGCGGGATCCATGAGGATTACTCCCCAACCTCGGAAAAAAAAAACATTATAGTGTCAGAAAAAAATTGGGATCTAAGTTTTCTACGGGTTCTGCTAACGCTGCTGGTGTCTAAAACTTTAACAGCGCTACCTAGCTTTTGTAGGGGAAAAAACACTGAAGAAATATGTTAGTGCACGTACGTAAAAAATAGTACAAATACTAAGTATTTAAGTTATAAAAATGATGACATGAAGCGACCCTCCCTACACACTGAAACTAGTTTTCCGTAAACACTGTTTAAATTTTTTGTTACTTTTAATGAAAATTCCTAAGGGAACCTGGGGGTCTAGCAAAGAGTCCAAACGCTTACGCTAACGCCAAACGCTATCTCCAAAAGTATTGAAATGACATTAGCTGCGGAAAAGTATAAATCATTCCAATACATTTTCAAGATTTTCGTGTTAGCGTTAGCGTTTTGGATCTTTGCTAGTGTCACGTTACATCCGTTCCTTTCGTGAAAAAGGTAGAATGGAACGCTACAAGTTAATGAGCAGCTCCTCCCCTACCTAAACAGTGCCTAGGTTGACAGGATCCTAAGAGCTGAAGAGAAAAAAAAGGAATTGGTAACAGATATTTATTTTCGTAAATTTTACAAGCTTTGTAGAAAGCAAAAAAAAAAGTCTCTAGATGATGCGGAAGAACGCGAAATTTAAGTTGTTTACGGCCTACAAGTTATCACGGTAGAATTAGAATGTTATTGGATCCAAACAAGGCCCACTTCCGGGTTTTCAGATAAACAAAGCCCGCTTCCGGTCTTCAACGAGGCCCACTTCCGGGTCTTCAAACAAACAAGGCCCACTTCCGGGTCTTTATTCAAACAAGGCCCACTGTCGTTATAGAGACTGAGGAATTCGTTGCCTTTAGTTTGTCCGACTTCCAGAGTTCAGCGGCTAGCTCATTCAGTTATTAGCTTCTGGATCCAGAAGAAGATTCTCGTCCTTCCACCGTCGATGAAGTATTATTACGCAGCTCAGATTCAAGATGCAGGAGCAGGAGACACGCAGGTATTAGTCGTCAAAGCTTTGACGGACGACGGGCCGGAACATGGTGATGAAGTTATATTGCCACTCAATGTTTGAAAAAGGCAAACCGGTCGTCTCACTGGTTGACGCTCGGCGATAGATTCGTCGTGGTAGATACGGCGGCCGACGGTGACAACAGATGTAGTTTCGGCGATCAGCTCTCGGCGATAGATTCGTCGTAGTTTCGCGACTGGCTGTAGCGGATGTAGCTCGGCGATCGGCGATTTGACAATGGATATGTCGTGGCGCAGCGATTGACGTAGATGGAGATTCACTTCACAATTTTGGTGTTGGATAGCCAAAGATGGTTTTTGAAGGCGTTCTTGAGTTCCCGGGCCTTGCCTGGCCCGGGAATGGCCTTATATCAATTTAGTGTTCCTCGTTCGAGGAGTAAATTGAGACTGCCATTCCATAGCGACAGCTTTTCTAAAGAAACCTCGCTAGCATTCCAAGGTTCTAGATTTTTGCAGTTTTCAAAATTTTGAATACAGAATAGTAAAAAAATAAATCTAGAGTCAAAATACATACAATCATGGCCAAACTATAAAATACCTCACTGAAATTGACAGTAGAAAAAGAAAAATATGAATTTGAAGAGAAACTAAATTCGAAACAAAAAAAAACAGTTTCAAAACAACTGCCATCCGAGCAGTCGTGTCTAGAAATCGGGCCCGTGACCCGCGCGCAAAATCGATAAAGTGATGTAAAATTTTTGAGAAAAATCAAGTTTTTTTGTGCTTAAATTACTGTGAAAAGGACTGTCAAGTGCTGTGATGTGAAAGTTGTGAATGAATAATAGAAACCAGGTAATATATTATGATATATACATACATGTAGCATTACATATTTCCCCCACGACCCCAGAAAATTTTCAACTCCATTGAAAATTTTGAAGGTTAGGAATAAAACCTTGCTCTTTCATACTTAAATCTTGCACTTCTTCTTTTACTCGCTCACAAACATACTTAGGGGATATGGTTCACATATTTGATGACGCATACTCCACAAGGAACTATTCATTATACATAACGAAGGCTTATTTTTTTTTAATTAGGTGTCGTTATCCGCACCTTTTTGAAAACCCGAGTAAAGATAATAAGTATTTACAATTAAGAAAATGTACAACACAAAGGCTTATTTAACGAGTTGTGTACCGCTCTTTAAGAATATTACACACACCCTTGGGTATTGAAGATTTCAAGGAAATTAATATTCAAGAACCTTGTATTTAAGAAATTGCAAGGAAATTAAGATTAGAGTAACAACATGTGTAACTAAGAAAGTATAAAAAAAAATGAGTAAACACAATGGCTTCTTACCCACACGACTCGTGTTATAAGATAAAACAAAAAGAGTGAAAAAAAAAATAACGTTTGTAAAATGGATTTAAAAAAATAAGCCGAAAGGGTCTAGTTTCCTTGTACAATACAAAAATAATATACGCTAAAGCTATTTACAGAATAAGTATACAATTTAGAGAAAAAAACAGAATACGACCGCTACACTATTTACACTTTAAAATCTTTTACATGCCACTTTCCTCTTAAGCCGTTAGGATCCTCTAAAATAAAGACGAGAGGTGAGAGCTTCTCAACAACTGTGCATTTGACATATTTGGGAGCCAACTTTGAACTGAAATATGCACTCAACAGTTCTGTAAATTCTACAACTGGGTTTTCTCCATCCTTTCTGGTCTTTGGACGTGAAACCATACCATGTGGTTCACTCCAAACTGTCACGTTACATCCGTTCCTTTCGTGAAAAAGGTAGAATGGAACGCTACAAGTTAATGAGCAGCTCCTCCCCTACCTAAACAGTGCCTAGGTTGACAGGATCCTAAGAGCTGAAGAGAAAAAAAAGGAATTGGTAACAGATATTTATTTTCGTAAATTTTACAAGCTTTGTAGAAAGCAAAAAAAAAGTCTCTAGATGATGCGGAAGAACGCGAAATTTAAGTTGTTTACGGCCTACAAGTTATCACGGTAGAATTAGAATGTTATTGGATCCAAACAAGGCCCACTTCCGGGTCTTCAGATAAACAAAGCCCGCTTCCGGTCTTCAACGAGGCCCACTTCCGGGTCTTCAAACAAACAAGGCCCACTTCCGGGTCTTTATTCAAACAAGGCCCACTGTCGTTATAGAGACTGAGGAATTCGTTGCCTTTAGTTTGTCCGACTTCCAGAGTTCAGCGGCTAGCTCATTCAGTTATTAGCTTCTGGATCCAGAAGAAGATTCTCGTCCTTCCACCGTCGATGAAGTATTATTACGCAGCTCAGATTCAAGATGCAGGAGCAGGAGACACGCAGGTATTAGTCGTCAAAGCTTTGACGGACGACGGGCCGGAACATGGTGATGAAGTTATATTGCCACTCAATGTTTGAAAAAGGCAAACCGGTCGTCTCACTGGTTGACGCTCGGCGATAGATTCGTCGTGGTTTCGCGACTGGCTGTAGCGGATGTAGCTCGGCGATCGGCGATTTGACAATGGATATGTCGTGGCGCAGCGATTGACGTAGATGGAGATTCACTTCACAATTTTGGTGTTGGATAGCCAAAGATGGTTTTTGAAGGCGTTCTTGAGTTCCCGGGCCTTGCCTGGCCCGGGAATGGCCTTATATCAATTTAGTGTTCCTCGTTCGAGGAGTAAATTGAGACTGCCATTCCATAGCGACAGCTTTTCTAAAGAAACCTCGCTAGCATTCCAAGGTTCTAGATTTTTGCAGTTTTCAAAATTTTGAATACAGAATAGTAAAAAAAATAAATCTAGAGTCAAAATACATACAATCATGGCCAAACTATAAAATACCTCACAGCACTTGACAGTCCTTTTCACAGTAATTTAAGCACAAAAAAAAAACTTGATTTTTCTCAAAAATTTTACATCACTTTATCGATTTTGCGCGCGGGTCACGGGCCCGATTTCTAGACACGACTGCTCGGATGGCAGTTGTTTTGAAACTGTTTTTTTTGTTTCGAATTTAGTTTCTCTTCAAATTCATATTTTTCTTTTTCTACTGTCAATTTTTTCACAGTAATTTAAGCACAAAAAAACTTGATTTTCTCAAAATTTTACATCACTTTATCGATTTTGCGCGCGGGTCACGGGCCCGATTTCTAGACACGACTGCTCGGATGGCAGTTGTTTTGAAACTGTTTTTTTTGTTTCGAATTTAGTTTCTCTTCAAATTCATATTTTTCTTTTTCTACTGTCAATTTCAGTGAGGTATTTTATAGTTTGGCCATGATTGTATGTATTTTGACTCTAGATTTATTTTTTTACTATTCTGTATTCAAAATTTTGAAAACTGCAAAAATCTAGAACCTTGGAATGCTAGCGAGGTTTCTTTAGAAAAGCTGTCGCTATGGAATGGCAGTCTCAATTTACTCCTCGAACGAGGAACACTAAATTGATATAAGGCCATTCCCGGGCCAGGCAAGGCCCGGGAACTCAAGAACGCCTTCAAAAACCATCTTTGGCTATCCAACACCAAAATTGTGAAGTGAATCTCCATCTACGTCAATCGCTGCGCCACGACATATCCATTGTCAAATCGCCGATCGCCGAGCTACATCCGCTACAGCCAGTCGCGAAACTACGACGAATCTATCGCCGAGAGCTGATCGCCGAAACTACATCTGTTGTCACCGTCGGCCGCCGTATCTACCACGACGAATCTATCGCCGAGCGTCAACCAGTGAGACGACCGGCTTGCCTTTTTCAAACATTGAGTGGCAATATAACTTCATCACCATGTTCCGGCCCGTCGTCCGTCAAAGCTTTGACGACTAATACCTGCGTGTCTCCTGCTGCTGCATCTTGAATCTGAGCTGCGTAATAATACTTCATCGACGGTGGAAGGACGAGAATCTTCTTCTGGATCCAGAAGCTAATAACTGAATGAGCTAGCCGCTGAACTCTGGAAGTCGGACAAACTAAAGGCAACGAATTCCTCAGTCTCTATAACGACAGTGGGCCTTGTTTGAATAAAGACCCGGAAGTGGGCCTTGTTTGTTTGAAGACCCGGAAGTGGGCCTTGTTTGGATCCAATAACATTCTAATTCTACCGTGATAACTTGTAGGCCGTAAACAACTTAAATTTCGCGTTCTTCCGCATCATCTAGAGACTCTTTTTTTTTGCTTTCTACAAAGCTTGTAAAATTTACGAAAATAAATATCTGTTACCAATTCCTTTTTTTCTCTTCAGCTCTTAGGATCCTGTCAACCTAGGCACTGTTTAGGTAGGGGAGGAGCTGCTCATTAACTTGTAGCGTTCCATTCTACCTTTTTCACGAAAGGAACGGATGTAACGTGACAGTTTGTGCCTAGGTTGACAGGATCCTAAGAGCTGAAGAGAAAAAAAAGGAATTGGTAACAGATATTTATTTTCGTAAATTTTACAAGCTTTGTAGAAAGCAAAAAAAAAAGTCTCTAGATGATGCGGAAGAACGCGAAATTTAAGTTGTTTACGGCCTACAAGTTATCACGGTAGAATTAGAATGTTATTGGATCCAAACAAGGCCCACTTCCGGGTTTTCAGATAAACAAAGCCCGCTTCCGGTCTTCAACGAGGCCCACTTCCGGGTCTTCAAACAAACAAGGCCCACTTCCGGGTCTTTATTCAAACAAGGCCCACTGTCGTTATAGAGACTGAGGAATTCGTTGCCTTTAGTTTGTCCGACTTCCAGAGTTCAGCGGCTAGCTCATTCAGTTATTAGCTTCTGGATCCAGAAGAAGATTCTCGTCCTTCCACCGTCGATGAAGTATTATTACGCAGCTCAGATTCAAGATGCAGGAGCAGGAGACACGCAGGTATTAGTCGTCAAAGCTTTGACGGACGACGGGCCGGAACATGGTGATGAAGTTATATTGCCACTCAATGTTTGAAAAAGGCAAACCGGTCGTCTCACTGGTTGACGCTCGGCGATAGATTCGTCGTGGTAGATACGGCGGCCGACGGTGACAACAGATGTAGTTTCGGCGATCAGCTCTCGGCGATAGATTCGTCGTAGTTTCGCGACTGGCTGTAGCGGATGTAGCTCGGCGATCGGCGATTTGACAATGGATATGTCGTGGCGCAGCGATTGACGTAGATGGAGATTCACTTCACAATTTTGGTGTTGGATAGCCAAAGATGGTTTTTGAAGGCGTTCTTGAGTTCCCGGGCCTTGCCTGGCCCGGGAATGGCCTTATATCAATTTAGTGTTCCTCGTTCGAGGAGTAAATTGAGACTGCCATTCCATAGCGACAGCTTTTCTAAAGAAACCTCGCTAGCATTCCAAGGTTCTAGATTTTTGCAGTTTTCAAAATTTTGAATACAGAATAGTAAAAAAATAAATCTAGAGTCAAAATACATACAATCATGGCCAAACTATAAAATACCTCACTGAAATTGACAGTAGAAAAAGAAAAATATGAATTTGAAGAGAAACTAAATTCGAAACAAAAAAAAACAGTTTCAAAACAACTGCCATCCGAGCAGTCGTGTCTAGAAATCGGGCCCGTGACCCGCGCGCAAAATCGATAAAGTGATGTAAAATTTTTGAGAAAAATCAAGTTTTTTTGTGCTTAAATTACTGTGAAAAGGACTGTCAAGTGCTGTGATGTGAAAGTTGTGAATGAATAATAGAAACCAGGTAATATATTATGATATATACATACATGTAGCATTACACTAGACACCCTGGTGGCGTCTACCAATCGCACGTATGCATCTTATTTATATATTTCACAAAATCCACAGACCTTAAGGCAAGGTACAATATCACTTAATACTAGAACATACATCCAATTAAAGTAAATTACTTTATACTGTAATATTCCATATTGGAATTTAATTTACTTTTTGAAGTATCCTTTTTTCTTTATGATTTATTTGATGTGATGTTATTGCAAATAATAAATTCAGTGATCAATTAATGTAATCGGTTTTTCGCCGTTATTAATTGAGATCTGAAGAATTCACGTTCAGCTATAAAACTGAGTAAACTTTTTAGGGTTACAACGGACATTTTAAGGTATTTGTGTTTTAACTCAGTTGATTGTAATGCAGCAATTTATTTAGATATATATCTTAAGTTTTTTTTTATGATATTTTTGTTAAAATAACATTTCAAAATACACTAAAGCACTTAAACCTTATAGAGTCCGGCCGAGGCAGGACCCAAGCTACCGGTCGTCAAGGCTGCAGAGTGAGGAACCTATATCGTGCCGTGCCGAGGAGTACTACTTACGTCTTTTGATTGTAGTTATAATTATAATTAATTTTTTATCATACTCGATTGGCGAGTTCTTTTTTCGTGACAGGTAGTGTACGCTGGTTATACCTAACGAGCGGTGGGATCCATTGTCCGCTCCGCCCATTGTGGCGTCCATCTCGGGAAGTAGGCAGCTTCCCTCGGCTTTACCTTTGAACTGTAATCATCGAACCTTATCTAAGGGTCCACTAATGGCGTACAGCTAAATTGAGACCTATCTACAATTTATATTTGACTCGTTTATGGACGTATACTCTACACTTAGCGAAACTAGTTTCAATTGTCGTTATGATATGAATATTTTTTTTACAGAACCAGTACCTACTTTTAAGCGTCAAGGATAATTATGCTACCTCCTTAAATACAGCTTCAATAAGACGATGACGCAACCTAGTTAAAAAATAATTAGAATTTTACATACAACGCTCTTATCATTGCATTGTTGAAAATATTGTTTTTGCATTTTTTTTATATTTAGTCAAAAAGCAGCGCATACGTTAACTAACTAGTTACGTAGCTTTGTTTATTGTTAAAATATTTTGAAAAATTTTTCTGGCGTACTTAATTATTACGCGTACAATATGACAGATCACGATTTAATACAACCAATTTAAAAATTTGCCTATAAAATATTTAAAATATTGCTGTTGGAAATCGGTACCCACATCGGGTTTAAAATCAAAGTAAATGATCAGTACCTCTTTTGCATTTGATCGCTATATCGTCATATCTCGTACGTCACTATATCAGCAAACGAATCTCAAATCTAACCATATTTTTTCAGCTCTACCCGCATTCTTTGTACAGATGTGTGTAGATAAAGGAGATGAATGCAACATTACAAAGCTGCCCCGCCTTGCGCCGGCCGGCGGCAGCGTGGGCGCTCTTGTTGCAAACAAAGGTGTCTTCTTTCAACAACATAATAACAACAATGATGTTGTGTTGTGACAGTCGAGAGATGCCGATATTCACGATATTTTGACGTGATTTGTGATGATTTCTGAAGAGAATCTTTTTTGCACGAATTTGAAATTATTATATTATTATAGTCTATCCATAGGTATTGCGTTTACATTAAAAAAAAGCGCAAGTATTTAATTTTTTTCTGTGTCTCTCGTAGTTTCTGGATCCCTAGATACAGGGAATACTAGTTGGGGTCCAGGATTTATGTATGGGATCGTTAGGAGTCTTTTATTATTATTTATAGATAACACCAGATAGGAAATATAATCTATTTCAGGACGACTTCTTCCCAACCCCCAATGCCAAACCTTGGGAGCCACATTAAGGGCGTGTTATGTTAGTTGACGAGGTACATTACATTTAAATTTGGAACAAACTTTTTTTGGACATGAGATCGCTTGTCAGAAGTTTGAACAAATCATGCTCTGCCATAGGGCCGTGTATGAAGGCGGGCTCATGCCCAGCTTGTGATTCGTGTTTTTTCCTTTGAATTAAAACTCTATTTGTTAAAATATTACATTTAATTTTCTTTTCCCCTTTAGTGTTTAACTATACGTAGTGCAGTATTATTACACACTTTATACAAGTTATATTATAGGTGCATGCGGTGTCTGCCTGTAATTGGTTGAGCATGTAGTTTAGATATCTTAAGTGACTTTCATTAGCATAAGTTCATGTTTTAACTGTTGGCGGACCTAAATAAATAAATAAACAAACTAGCACAAATAGAAGTTATAATAATAATTAATTATCAATATTCATAGTTCAAAATGGTAAGTTAATAAGTCCGCAAAAGTATGGTTATTCCCAGATGGAACGCCCTTAAAGATGCTCAATATTGAAAGAACCACGCGATGTATATTTACTTTGCTCGTATATATAATCAAATAGAAGTCAGCAGAAACGAAAATGATTCCCAAATCGAGCTCCAACGAGGCGGAACACACGGAAATTGGATTTCAATTACGGACAACGAGATTGTACAACTAGCTTAGCTTGCGATTTTATATATTTCCCGCGTAAAACGTGTCAAAGAAAATAGCTTAGGAAGGTATGTAAACTTAACTATAATATTTGTTGGAAAAAATTAAAATTAACAGAAATTCATGTTATTGGCCACTGTATTGGTTTTGGCAGATCATTATTAACTTTGAATGAAATACACAAAAATTTCAACACTTCTTGTTAATGTTTATTTAATTGGTTTCAGAAGTACAAAGAACGTTTGTTCAACCAAACGATTTCTGAATTAGTCGCTAAGATATGATCGCAGCAATAAACAAAGTATTACTTATCAAAATTTCTTACTTATGTTCGATAACCAAGATTCTAAAATTTAGCTGAAACCATTTAATGGGACCTTTCCTACAAGAACAACAGCTTTCAATAGTACGTTATAAAGCAAAATAAACGTTTTACCACCATTCGTAAAGTGGGAGTTATGTAAAAACTATCAAGTACGATGAAAAAGCAGCGTAAAGACGTGACTCGAGTAAGAAGAACTCTCGGCTGTATAGTGCAGGCGCGGCAGGGGTGCGGGCGGGGCGCGGGCGGCAGGGTACGTGGAGGGTGCTAGCACTGAGGACTCTTTAGAAAATCGCAAATCGGCCGCGTGAGGCGATGCTTGGAGCCCTCGCATGTGGGAAGTACTGCCGATGCGGTATTCTTTGATCTTCTGCACAACTTTCAGGACCAAAATCGTCAAACACAGCCTGAAGACGTCTGCTGAACATAGGCCTCTCCCATAGAGCTCCAATTTGAGTGGCTGCTTGCCTCCTGCAACTATTGGCTTCCCGTAGTTCCTAACCTAATCAGGTCATCGGTCCACTTAGTGGGGGCTGGCCTACGGTGCGTCTTTCAGGATACCTACTTCCCTTAAAATTAGCTGCATACATTCTGAGAGCTTATCTCAGCTTTCTCTGTATAGAGCCCAGCGTTTCAAGTAATTTTCAAAGCTTTGATATGGCTTAAAAGCATCTGTTATGGTTGCAGTGGCAGTGACTGAAGAATCTTTGAAAAGCGATATTGGTCAGGATTGCGAAACACTTATCTCCTCTGGTGGGGAAAAGTACAATTGCAGTCTACCTGTTTACCGTTAAGCTAAGGGTGAGTGAAATATCAGGTTATACCTACTTAGGTAAAAAATTCTTAGGTGCATTACTTGAAAAGTAATTGATGCAAGCTCACACCTGCTCTACGTGATTTCATTACAACTCTAATTTGCAAAGCTTCATTTCAAAAAAGCTTAAAATTTTGTCACATGCATTCTCGTCACGGACAAGAAAATCTCGGTATCCTACTTCCTATGGTTTCTATACTTCTACAAATACGAAGGTTAGGATATATTATTGTTTATTACCATTAATCTCCGTAACTACTGAAGCAATTTTGATGAAAATGGGAATGCAGGATAGCTTATACGCTGGATTAACATATGATTATTTTTATCCACGGTTGAAACCAACTAGTAATAAGTAATACATATAAAAGAATATCTAAGTTTCGCAGCTCCCCTCGAGTGTTGCGACCGGCCATTAGTGTCTGTATTGGATTGTCAACTCTTTCCGCTGCAGTGGCTCTAAATCGAGCTGGATACCTGGCTAAAAACAAGACGCAGAAACTTACAATATTTTTCAAAAGTAGCCGAATTTGTGAAGGCTTTAGGAATTTGGATGACAGTTTGATAATAGGTCTTTCTGCATAAACAACGTAATTCAGTTCAGCCCGCAGAAGAGAATAGCATATCTACTTTGATATTTGAGTACACCGATTCATCACTTCTAGGTACTTTAAATTTGTCGATTTCTAATGTAATAGTTATATCAAAACGTTTCAAGAAACCGAGTCAAATCCTTCATGCGGCCCAAATATTCTGACAGTGCTGTACGTGGCCCTTACTACTCGACTACGTGACAATCACACTAATATTATAAAGGCGAAAGTATAAAATAACTCATTATGAATTTGTTTTAGCTGCACCTCTACTTTTCTTTTCTTCTCTGCTTTATTATTGTTCTAAATACCTAGCGAGAGTTAAAGTAATAAATGACCACAATATTTAAACGTGTATGTTGGATGCAAGAGGCAATGATGAAATTAAAACGAAAATTAATCACCAATAAAATAAGACACTTCATATTTCAAATATTTCCGTATATTGAAGGAAAATTGAAAAGATTCAATTTCTTTTGGCGATATAGCTTGAGTGGTAAATAAATAGGCGTCAGAGGGCTCACAGGGGTGCGCCGAGGGTAGCTGTAATCTGGTTATTGCCAATCTGCGGCAATCTCGCACCCTTCTTTAACGAGCGACAATGCGTTTAGGGTATAGGCACCTAGGTACCTATGTGATTTTAGTTTTACTTAGAAATATATACAAAAAGACAACACAAACATATACATAAAAAACGAAAAACTCATGCCAAAAAGTAACTTATTATGTAAAGAATAAGCTGGACTGAAAATAAAACCAATAAGGAAGTTTTAGACATGGTAGACAAAGAGCGTTATTCAGTACCATAAAAGTCAGACAAGGAAAGATGTTTGGCCACTTGGTACGACATGACGAATTCATAAAAACCATCATGGAGGGAAAAGTAGAAGGAAAGAGAGGAAGAGGACGACCGAGAAGAACATTCGTGGATCAACTGAAAGAAAAAATGTCATATCATTCTAAAAGAAATTCCACAGACAAGAGTTATACGCTTAAATGAAGAAGAAGAACGTAAAATGACTTGACTATTGGACCATCTAATAGCTTTAGCAGTCTACCTTTTAGTGCGTTCTGCTGGGCTACCACAAATTAATACAAAACCATCATGTGTCATGGCATTATTATTTCAAGGTCACAATAATATTGTTCGAATTCGTGAATCCATGAACTTATAAAGTATTCCTGCGTGTGAACAAGACGTCTGCATTTTTATATGGCGTTATCACTGTCGCACGTCAGTGTCAACATTATGTAAAGGTATGACATGACAGTTGTGTTTGAGTGGACATTAAAACTGTCTGGCTCGGCAACATTAAATTATTTTTACTTTTATGTAATTTGTCAATGTATTATTGAAGTAATATTGAAGTAATAATGCTATCAGACGTTGTGATTGCCCCCCTGGTGGTGCTTGAGATGTAGTTTCCATCTAGGGTATGATTGCAACTTTACACACAAACTCTCTTCAATCTCTCTTCATCACGAGTAGTAGTAGAGTTTTTTAATGCTATAATGGGCATACGTTAGACAACAATTCACTTGATGGTAAGTGACGAAATTGTTTAAGATGGAAAACGTTTGCCCACGGCCCATGAGGTGCCCATTGCACTTGAATTAAAAAAGACCCAGGCTATAGCCAGAAAGAAATACTGTTACTGGACGAGCATTACAGCAACAGTTCTTAACCAGAACTTCTTTTTTTATCGGTTTCGAAGCTACGATTCCACAAACAGAAATACAGATGCACATGTTAAAGTTTTAACACCCTTATGTTTTATCGAAGGTTAAAAACATTCCAACCATTACATAAACATTTCAACAAACATATAATTGGATAAAAGCTTCCCAACTCATTATTTGCCTGCATTTATCATGAAATCTGGACACGCCACTGACAGCCCCCGCAGCGTGTTTAGTTACCGTCACGTAGGCGGGACAAACAACACATTATATTATTACATGTCACGAGACACGTTTTGTGCTCACACAATGCTGACACACATTATTACGTTTTGTTATTTACATAATAGATTTTTAACAAAGATTCGAACGCGATAAGCATTTTAATTCGTTGCCTTTGTTAGAGCTTTGAATATCCAAATTATATATTAAGGGGTAATATAAAATACGGTAGATAAATAGGGTGGATTTGGTGATTATAAAAATGGGAGTGGAGGTTATTGTTGCAATACAAATAACGGTTCTATTTAAATTATTAGGAATCGTCTATTTTTCGCTTCAAGGTTGGTGGGTGACTTCATTATTATAATATAACGGAAAATACATACAAAGCTGTGATATGTAATTAATACCAGTACTAAAAATTATGTTAACAATTTGTTGATTCAAATTGTGTTCTGTTTTGTGTGTACTGATCAAAAAAATAAAGAAATAAAGATAAGCTAGTATTACCTGTAACTACATTGAAGGCTGTGGGGAATAGTCCTTACCATAGACTTATAATAATTTATAATAAGCTCCCGGAATCAATAAAGTTAGCGAATAACAATCATATATTTTCTAACAAGTTAAAGTTATTCCTAGTAAATAAAGCGTATTACTCTGTACAAGAGTTTAAAAATGATAAAATAGACGCATAGATGTACTTAATTCGGATAATTTATTTGATAGTTAATACGTAGATATATTTAAACTTGTGGTATATGGATAGGTATGATAGGTACTAGGTGCTATAATGTGGGGTGTGATCCTGCGCATGAAGGAATAGGATGTGAAGTGTAGATACGTACGCTCCTGACTATTATTAATTTAATGATAATGATAATAATAATAATAATAACAATAGTAATTAGATTTGACGTAAATAATACAATTAGAATTAAATAGGAATAGGATTATTGACATGTAACAACATAACTTTTATTTTAGAAACCACTCAAAATGTACTAAAATGTGCAGCGCCCTTGCAGGGCACATATATTGATCCTTAAGACAAGCTACTGTTTAATATATAGTCTGTATTATATGTGAGCACAATAAATGAATATGAATATGAATATGAAATAATTAATGTTTTAACAAACGTAGAGGAAACTCTACGACGCGTAGCTGCGCCTACGCATTGCTACGAAGTTTACGTGTAGCATAATGATTATTAAAGTTATTTAATTATTGACAAAAAATATAATACAATTTTTTGCGATAATTAATCTCATAGAGAATCTGCATGGAGTCGATGGATGCAGGAGGCAGGCAGCCGCTCAAAGTGGTGCCCTCTGGGGGAGGCCTATCTTTAACAGTGGACCTGTTGATAATGAGGATGAATCTAATTAATTTTAAAGTTAGTAAGTAAACATAAAAGCCATGTCCATAAGCTGCAGCGAGAGAATATGCGACAGCGAATAAAATCGAACATTATTCGATTACTTCGATAAATACAATGAACACCAGTTAAACAATTCAAAACAAACAGTTCGGATACTGCAAAAAATCAGTAAGACAAGCACCCTTTCTCTGATCGTAATCGATCACTATAAACAAAGCATCGATCGGAAGTATTCAATTACGCGCCATTTAGAGCTGAGCGTTTTTATCGATAATACCAACTGACAATCGACACCTGTCAATTATGGAGCTGTCACAACTAACCGCTCTTCAACTGTCAAACGGACAATGACCCCAACAATGGGCAGCGGGTAATACAATTAAAGATGTTGACGGTCAATGAGCAGCTGCAGGTATCCTTTCCTATCGTATTATCTGCGATTTTTGTGAAATTCGACGATTTTGTGAATAGGTTGTGTTGAGTCATGTTCAATTGTCGGCTTGAGGAGAAAGAGGCGATGTTTTTTTTGTAGCTTTATCTTTTGGAGTGTTGCGATCTGTTGTATCGATTTAAAAGTGTGATGTTACAATAAGAAGTGACAATGTTGACAACTTTAGATATTGAGGCGGCGAGTAGAATGTGCATTTTATTTGTCAATTGGCGATTGTCCGTTTTTGTGTCTGATTTGGGCATTTTGTATGTGGGTGTGTGAATGGTCATTACTTCTGTGTATCTTGCAGGTGGTTTCTAAATTCTAATGTTGAGAATTTTATAAAGATCATTGGTTAAAGGAGTTATTTATTTCAAGTAAATTGTATCAGTGAATGAAATAATGAGTTGTCCATAATTAAATAGTGGCAGTCCACTCAGAACTTTGATTAATAAATAGACAAGCGTGACTCTACGTTGAGCGCGCGTATCATTGTTTCTTATCCGTAGTTGAGATTACCAATAGTTAAAAGCTCTAATAAATATTGACCATTGGTTACCTTAACTATACAAATTAAAAAACCCAGCCTTTTCATCACAAAGTCTCAATAAATTATGCCCAGTAAATTCACTAGTCAAATGCCTAGTAGGTACTGCATAATATGAGGCGTTTTTGAGATACAAGTTTGTATATTACGACTGTAATACGTATTATTATATAATTTTACGTAGACCAATAAATATTAAACTTTTTCGAATCGGAAAAGCGCTAACAAACGTGTTCTCGCGTCTAATAAAAAAATCACCTCCAAGCAATTTTCTGATTTGATTAACCGTGCGTGTTCCCTCGTCCGACGCCATTTGCAATCGCAATCAAAATTACTGCCACCCTTCTTCTGCTTTTCAACCTTCAAAACGCGACTGCTTTATTTATCATCAACGTAACCTTTACACCAACAACATAAAGTTTAAAATACAATAAATTAAACGCAGCAGAGGTTGTACAGCAAAACCGCGACCTAAAGCCCAAGGCTGAAGTGAAAACACGAGTGGTGAATTGAAGCGCGCATAATTTTGAGTTTCTTTTTTGAAAACTCGCGTTCTGATTGGCGGAGCGATGGCGCTATGGCGCGCTGTGATTGGTCGGACAGCTCGCAGTGAAAAAAATCGTCTTTGTGCTGACTCCAGCGATTTATTCACGACTATTAGTTATGGTTGGATGAACGGACGCCCGGGGTGATAGGGATGGGAAAAAGCATCATCGATACTTTACGGAAGATAAAAATATTTACTAATTTTTAAATTATAACATTCTTTGTGATTTTGACCTTGTTTATTTATATTTATATATGAATATTAGTTGATTAGCTTCTTTTAGCTTTACTTCTAAAATATGAAGAAATGATCTATATCAGTATGATAGTTTTTTTTCAATATTAACCGTTTGACGGCTGAACAATAGAAACTCTATTGCGAAACGAAACTAACGAAACACGAACGATATGTCAAAGATTTAATGCTCTATTAAATAAACATTTTGTCTCAAAATCAATGTTAGAATATTTTATTAATGTACTTACACCGAAGGCAATATTTATTTTAAAAAAATATATCTTAAAATTTAAAAATTATATCTACCTATTGTTGACTAACCAAACATTTTTTATTCAAACAAGTTACAATTTTTTGGTTATTAAATATAAATATTACGTAGTAATACATACAAACACACACCGTAATGCTTTACATTATCAGACCAACGACTACCTCATCGCATCATTTATTAACATAACTCAACAAAAAATAAAAAACGAAGATTAATTTTATTAGAAAAGTGTTCTCGTACATCAATATTTCAAAAGAGCTGTTTCATAGATCATTAAGAATCACGTGGTTGAAAACGTAAAGCGGCTTTTTTTAATTTAGTACTTAATATTAAAAAAACCGGTGATTCTTAACACATTAAGATTAAAAGAATATTTTATCGATAACATTCTAGTCGACAGTGTGTTTACTCTCGACAAGTATAATGGGACCAGTGGCAGTTGGCAGTTACGTCTCAATCATCCCACCTTTTACTTGCTGCTAGAGCGAGCCATCACTACTTTCTCTACCAGTTAGATAGAGAGGCACGATACACATTCACGCTTTGTGCATTTGAATTTACGAATGGGGTTTTTCATATTTTTATAGAAGTCAACTTTATTTGTAGGCAGGGAGAGTTGAATTTGGTTTGTTGTGAATGTTGGAAAATTATTCTCGCAATATTTAGCATGTATGTTTTCTTTAGAATATGAATGCAAATAGTAATGGCGCATTTTTATTCTGAATGTTTACATAGAGGGGCTGCGAGCCCCCCGGCAGGCTGAGTATGAAAACGGGTAAATATGAGTCCGCCATTTTGTGTGGCAAGTACAGTCAGCACAAGAACCGGATAATGAGGAGAGTTTGCAATGAGAGAGTCCTGGATTAAGATATCGTGACAGCTGGGTGAAATCACAGTTAAGATATTTTTCCCAACCATGTAAGCAGGCGCTTTCATTTTTCCCATTAACTTGACGATCAAATTTTTAATTTATCGTTGTATTGCAGGAGTGGACAAAATAGGAAGGAACTAAATAAGAAATAGACGATTGAGGAATGTACACTTTAGAAAGTGGACGAATTAAGATTTAATTTTAAGTATGACGAATTAGAAAAATAAACTGTTGTGTGAGTGGACAAATTAGGAAGAGGACAATTTTGGAAATGGACCATTACAGAAGAGGACCAAACCATCCACTAAAGACTAAGCTGTACCAAGTAAGTACCAACCTGTTTATACAGCTCTCCAGTGGATCATTGTACCTACCTACTGGATCCATTTAACGCTACCATAAGGGCTAGAAGGGTTGCAGATAAGTAAAAGTCACTGCAGAGATGAGAAGGGCCCTCACCGTGAATGATTGCTCTCCACCTTTCGATAGGATCTGACGAGCCAGTATGTAGATGCCTTAAGTATAGGGGTACTTATGAAAATGGGAAACTGCCAGACAACTTATGGAGTAACTTGTAATCTTGATGCGGGTGATGAAAAAGGCTTCGTCTAAATAAACTACTTACTTTATAAGCTTGTTGAAATCCACTCCATGTTTGATATTTGTAAGTAGGTAGATAGGTATGCCTAGGTATACATAGGAGGCCTATGTTTAGCAGTGAACGTCTACGGGCTGTTGAGATAGGTATGATTTACTTTGTAAGTTATGTGTCTCGATAAACAGAGATAATGAAAAGCATACTTTTATTACGAGTCTACTTACACTTGATAATAACTAATTTTATGAATGTCCATGTTGATGTTCAAAACGTGTTTATTTTTTAATTTCAATTTATTTTAAATTTAAAGCTTCACACGCGCTGTTTCATTATCTTTCTTACTGTCATAACTTATGAATTATTCAAATGAAATCTATCGAATCTAAAACGACAATCTAGTAACAATGATTCACGAGTAGACAAGCGCTTCTGAGGCGAAGATTAAATGAAAATTGATCGTCCAGAGTGCCCAGTGTCGCCCCCTCTCGCCCACTCATTAGCGAGTTGTCGAAACTCGTTAAAAGTTCGCACCGCTCGATTGACTCGCTCGCTGTCAGTCCTGTAAAAACTAATTCGGTGAACAATGCTCATTTCAGGGCTGTCGCTTTAGTGGTAGATCTGTGGAAGTAAATGCCAAATTATGAATTACATACATTTTTAATACGTAAGGTTAAGGATCCGTAACGTTATAAACCGCTCATATCTAAAGCCCGTAGGTACCCGTACCTAATACAGAATGATGCTTAGTCATTGATCGATGTTCAAGTCGAAATTTCATTTACAAATTGTTAATTTTGTAAACTAAATCTGGTCGAGCATCGATTTGTGAAAGGAAAAAAGGGATACAAAAGGAAGAAGGAGGAACGGTTCTCGAGTGGTAACCACGAACTGGAAGACGCAACGTACCTTTAGGTCGGCCCCCCATGAGGTGGACTGACGACCTGTGGCCTTACCGCGTAAGCCCGGTGGCAATCGTAATCGTGTGCTCTCTTGCTCGCACTCAAGGGCTTGTACATTGGCGTAAGCAGGATGGCAGGCGATGTTCATTACCAGAATGCTTACACGGTAGGGCTGCTGGTCAGAACTGCGGGGAGCTGATGGATGCAGGAGGCACACGGTGGGCCTCTGGGGGAGGCCTATGTTCAGCAGTCGACGTCTTCAGCTGATGATGAATGGTTCGTGATTGAGCGTAATTCTCTAATAGGTAGGTACGGTTCTAGACCAGGCAAAAATTACCGGAACCGAGACTTGGTCTTCTGAGCTTATACTGCACTTGCATGTCTTACTTAGATGCCCAGATGATATAATACCTACAGTACAGATGCCTCAGCCCACACAACGGATAACTCGGGCTATTTTACGAATTATTTTATTTCTTCATAACGCATGGTTATCAAGTGAAATTTATTGCGTGTGGGGGAAGTATTGGGCCAAACGAATCCACTGGACACTAACTAGAAGTTCACAGCATTATGCTGAACTTGCTCCTTTTGAGCATTATTTGTTTATCATTTTGTCTATGATTTTAATGTTACTTGCGCCTTAAATGTATTGATGTGCTCAATAAACTCATTTTCTTTCTTTCTTCTTCTTCTTCTAGTAACGCTCACGACACCATCACTATATTTTGTCACGTTCGGGCTATTTTTCGTTCGTACTTGATGAGAGCCCATGCTTAGATGTAAGCATTTGTATATCTACAAAATTTATTTTTAAGCAAAATAATCTTAGTTGAGTTTGTGTTCATCATCATCATCATCATCAACAGCCTGAAGACGTCCCCTGCTGAACATAGGCCTCCCCCCGGGAGCGTTTGTGTTAGAGTAGCTAAAATATCCTAGGTCTGTGGTACCAGCTGTCGAGATTGCGATGGAAATCACCATGCAGAGTAAAGTGTTGGATCTATTCTCTAACCATGTCATGTCATCAGACATGTAAGTATATTCCATCTTTACGCTACGTGACGTTTAAGAATAACTCAAACGTGCCGAACGAACAATTCTATTCCAAAAAGTAATACAGCTAATGAGCATAATCTTTGCTAAAATGAAATTGTGACTGGTGTATCGAATAATTCGTCAATTACCAGCCAGCCCTGCGGCGACCGCGTGCCGGCGCGGACCGCGGGACACGGAGTCACGCCGCCGCAGGCGAGTGCGTGACATCGTGCCGTTCGACCGCGGCCCGCCCAGCGCCGTCACGCAAATTATTTTATATCATAATGTATTGACGATCATTTTCGCTACAAGGTTGTATACAGGTTGTTCTATTTGAAATTGTATGTGATTCAGCGTAATAAATGTACTAGGCTAAGGCTAGGAGGCAAGAAGGCCCATGTCCCAGCAGTAAGAATGCCTACTGCCAGGACATGGGCTTTCTCTAACATGGAGTAATTGTAGGCCACCGCGTCAGTACTACGTGGCGGCCACGAACATATGCATATTGTCGAATTTTGTGTTTCATGAACATGCTAGTTTTGTCGCAATGTTTTCTTTCACCGCTGTATGAGCATAGAACACTAGTAGGAGCGATAATGCAAGTTCCGCAAGTGCAAGGTGGTGCAAGGCTACGTGTTATTTGAACCTGGGTGCATCGGTTTTAAAGTCGCTTGGGCTACTGCTGAGCCACACTAGCTCTACTTATTTCTTTCTCTTTGTTTCGTCCATTTTAGAGAGTATCGAATACCAAATAGGTGAACCGAAAGACAGCGTACTAGGTGGACCAATCTGGTGAAAACCATGGGGAACCGATGGATGTAGGAGGTGAGCAGCCGCTCAAGGTGGCGCTCTACGGGGGAGGCTACAGAGCTAGGAAAAAATACGCTTGGTGCGAAGTGTTAATTCTTTCAATGGTCTGTGGGTCTATGTTCAGTACTTAGTTCAGGCTGTTGATGCAGGTGATGACGATATGTATAAATATACGGTGATACTAGGAAGTCGTGCGGTTTCATCCGCAACTTAATCGATTTCCCGTTTAAACTTCAACACATTTTCCGGGATACAGGGATACAAAGTAGTTACTTAGTTAGTCTATATTAGGTACCATACGTGTGTGCCAAAATTTTATTTAAATAGAAAGGTATCCTGAAAACTGAACAAACAGGAAAACAGATATATATGATTTTTATAGCAGTATCGCCTGCTCAGCGTAATCAACAACCCGCTCGTGATTCTAATTTTTCCTTTACAAATTAATCAGGAAAACAGATGCTGTTATGTCAGTAGTACCTACTGCTTACCATTACACATTACCGATATACATTATGGTAAAAGTGACACTACGTTGTATCATTAGTACCTAGGTAGGTAGGTACTAGGTACCATTAAAGAAAAGTAGGTGCCTAGCAGACAATAAAAGAAATGGGTTCTTTGGCTCAGCTAAAAGTTATTTTATTTTGAAACCACCATGTATCAATGATTGCCGCTTTCTAGCGAGGGGTTGGGAGAGTGAGGCGAGGTGAGGGGGGGGGGTGATGTTGCGAGTTTTCCTCGTTAGCAGCAATGAGCATTATACTGCGGCATCGTCCTCGCTTAGTGAACTTATTTGTTCAGCTATATACTTTGTAGGTAGGTATAACTAACTAAAGGTCATCTGTGGATTGTGATACTAGGTACCTCTATGGAGAGATCCATAGCTCGCTGCGCGACTTTGAGCTTACTCATCAGGCCAACAATAAGAGACCAGTGCCATAAGTCATCACTGACAACACACACTGCTTGAGTTTATGTAGAGGTGTAATCTTTTTCTGAGTACATTAGAGTTTAATTGGTCAAAAGAATTTCCCGGTGTTCCCGCTTTACCGAGTCTGTTGGTAGTAGGGACAAAGAATTAATTCTCTTGTTAGTAAGGTACTGGTGTTAACTGGTGGCAACAAGAAATAAATCTGATTTAAGAATCAAAAATCATGCTAAAATTAAACAAGACGTGAAATGTGACAATATTCAAAACTGCAGCAACAGAAACATTTCCGAATCTACAGAGTCATCTAATTCTTCCACTTGAATAAACCTGAACAGATTTGAACAATAACAATAACTAAATCTATTTCCCCTGAAAAGGCTTCTAATTCGTATTTAGGGCACTTTCCCCAAATTAAATAATTACATTCTGGCGGCGCTGCGGCGCTCGTTCTACGTCGATGAATACCCAATCAATTTAATTAGGGTTTCCCGCGCGACAGTTTCAACGTTAATTTCGAATTCGGATCGGTGCGGCGGCCAATGGAAGCTGGCGGCGGCGAGCGCGGCAATCGCGGCCGCTGCTGATTGGCCGCTCCATCCCGCGCGACTAATTATTGGCCAGCGCGAAACAAAAGCGACGCTTGATTGCTAATATGGCGGCGCGGTGAATCACGTATTGTTTAACAATTTGCTGACTCGCCAGTTGTAATGGCGTCGTGATATTCGATAGTTGTTAGTTCTGGTTATGTATTAGCCTGTAGTTTCAGTGAAATGCTGTTGAGTAAAAAATATCAATCGGTAAGTTTGACGTGTTGCTTAAATTGAACTTTAATATTACTGACAGTGACAGAAGTCGTTTGTAACTCATGTGTATTGTGTAGGTACTTGTATAGGTACCTAATAATTATGGAGATTAACTTCACTTAAAAAGTTGAAAAGCTTTGCAGGGTGAGGATAGGAACGAATGTAAGTAGGTATTCACGGTAAGACTTACCTAATATAAGTACTTATTTGAAATCGATATTCTCATGTGTGGAAATACCTATATCCACAAAATTACTTAATTAAAATACTACATAGGTACTTATTACTTGATTTTTAATTAGCTTGATCAGTGTAGGTTTTTATTTAGGTGTAAGTAATAAATTCAAGAAAATAGTTTTATTATTTTTTAAAACCATAATAATCATGTATCTTTGAAAGGGTCAACAGTCTCGGCCACCATGGTCTGTCATGCATTAAGAGTGCTGGCCGTATACCTCGCCATAGTGCTCTGAATGACGTCATACGTCGGGCCTTTGGAAACATCAACGTCGCAACTGTCTAAGAGCCCAATGGCCTTATTCGCGACGACGGTAACAGGCCCGATGGTATGACGCTCATCCCCTGGAAGATAGGTCGGCCTTTAGTGTGGGACGCCACCTGTGTTGATACACTGGCACCGTCCCATCTTCCGGACACGTTGCGCCAAGCGGCGCAAATATTCCAGCCTTGACAGAGGCTTCATGTTTGTGCCGTTTGGCGTAGACACTGAGGCCGTGGGGACCGGGTGCTTTTGACATTTACAAGTATTTAGCGGGGCGCTTGGTTGAATCGGCACGTGACCAAAATGCTGGCATTTACTTCGGTCAAAGGATCAGCCTTGCTATACAGCGGGGCAACGCTGCCAGCATTGTGGGCACGTTGCCCGATTCCATGGATTGCTTGAATTATCTATAGACCTTATACAGTCTATAGATAGTTCAAGTATTCTTTAGACGTTTATTTTTATTTTTAATATATAATAGTAGAGACTCAGTAAGTAGGTGGTTTTTTATTTTGTGTTATATAGGTTATGGTTAATTAACGAAAAAATGTATCTTTTATGCTCTACCACTTCGGTAGAGTGTACAACACAGTTGGCACAATGTTCTATGTGGGATCACACTTTGCCAATTTTAAACTTAGTTCTCATTAGCTAGGTAGGTGACTAACGTTTTAAAAATATAGAAGCGAAGCAAAACATTTTATTTCCTTACTTATACCTAAAATGGTGATAAACTTTCGAAAGTTTTGATAGCGCTGCAAATCTTTCGGAAGGCATTTAAAAAAAAGCATACGTCATTTTACAATTAAGGCACATACATCTAGTTAATACTATTAGATATCTGTGAATTAAGGCGTTTTGTCTACATTATAGTGATTCTGCGACTACGACATTTCTGGGACACACAGACATTTTACAACCCAGACGATATGACCCTAACCCTATTATCCACTGCTGAGCAAATACCAGTTGAGCCGTTGGTATTACCCACTGCTCAACTTGATGCAGTTGAGCAATTTGGTTGAACAGTGGGGAAGAAGCACAATGTTATAACAGGATGACCTACCTACTGATCAACTTAGTTGAGCAAAATAAGTTGAGCTTTTGAGCATAAAATTGTCGGTAAAACAAACTACTTATATCCTACTGTTCAACTGGTCAACTAATTGAACAATTTAGTTAAGCAGTGGGGAAGTAGTGAAGGCATAATGCACAAAAAATCCCCAACTTAATTTAGATTTGTACATTAAAAAAAAGATTCAAAGTCAATTAAATAAATTTAGATTTAGCTTAAGTCTTTTAGGTTTGAGGGTATTCTCTAAAGCTTAATATATATATTAGATAGTTAGTGGTGGCCCTAATAAGGTTCAATATCGTACGGGAAGATGGGGAAATGATAGGCGAGCGTGTGGTGGTAGCGGGTGTTTAATAGCAACTGAAGAATTAAGTAACAGTGGACTGTATGATGGTTAGCGCGTATGCCTGGCTATAGAAATCTTACATATTCCTTCTAAAATAGCAAAACGTAACTATACCTATGTATGATTAGGCTTTCGCATCTAAACTATTAATTTATTCACTTAACTTGATTAGTACTTATAATTATCTATATTCTATGGGTCGGTATGAAGGCTGAATTTAAATACCTTATAATTCCTAACAGTTAGGTGAGTACCAATATTAGAAGTTGATCGCCATGATCGCCATAATTTTTATTAAACGTTATTCCACATTGTTTTTTAATGCGTAAGATTTACATTTTGCCTCTTTTGTCGCGTTAGGTATGTACTTATGTTTATATTAGACCTTATTGTTAAGGAACAAACAACCATAGAGTTGGAGTTCTTGTCCTAAAAAAATATGAAGAATATGAAGTGATTGAGTAGAATAGAATAGAATAGAATAGAATAGAAGAACACTTTATTGCACACCAAAACACATATTACACAACAGATACCTACTACACAAGTAGGTGCCTAATGAACAAACATTTTACAAAAAGTAGTACAATGGGCGGTCTTATCGCTTAAAGCGATCTCTTCCAGACAACCTTTGAATGGACAGAAATACATCGATAAACTAGAGGGGCTGTGGTGTACAGTAACTATCTAACACTTACGGAATATGGCACTAAATACATACAATCTATCTAACCATAAATACGAATACACATACATACCATAAATATAATATACTTACATATAACTACCTCAACTACTATAATGAATAAACTTACTTACTAAATGAATAGATATACTTACATAAATATTATTATACCTAATACTAGCTTGGAGAGGTAGTGTGTCTTCAGCATAGTTTTAAATATTGCCAACGATTTTGCTTGTCTGATTGGCACCGGGAGCTCATTCCACAGCATGACAGCCTGGACGGAAAAGGATTTGTGATAGAATTGCGATGTGTGGATGGGAGGTTTAAGTAACAAGTTTTCGGAACTACGTAAGGAGCGGGAATGGGATTGGTGAAAAAATTTGAAACGTTCTTTTAGGTAAACTGGAGTGGAGGGGAGAAATAGGATATTGTACAGAAGGGAGAGTATGCGTATATTCCGGCGAAGACGGATTGGTAACTCTTTGAGCTTGTTCCGAAATTCAGTGATGTGGTCATACTTTCGCAAACCAAATATGAAACGAATGCAAAAATTTTGCAGACGTTCAAGTTTGTTGAGTTGCTCTTCGGTTATGTCCAAGTAGCAGGCATCAGCATAATCCAATATCGGGAGGAGAAGAGATTGAGCCAGAGCAGTTTTGGTGGTGATCGGAAGGAAATTACGCAATCTACGTAGAGATCCAGCAGATGCAAAAATTTTCCGGCTGACTTCCGTCAGCCAGGAAAGCTGACTATCCATGAGTATGCCTAAGTATTTGACCGATTTACTAAAGTCTACTGGAATACCGTCGAATATTACTTGTGGGAGGCGGAACCAGTCAATCTTCGATATCATCCGTGAACTTCCAATAACAATGGTTTGAGTTTGTAGTATTGAAGTTACCCATTATACTTAGTTTGAGTTTAAAGAGTTTGAATGAGTAGTTCCTCACTTCAATTAACCCTTCTACTTATTTGATAGTTTTAGGCCTTAATAGCATCGTTTTGTTCCACGGCTTTAGAAAACGTAGCAACCAGTAAGTACAATATTAATACTTCTATACCTACCAATTTACATGACAGGGCTCTGGGCAAAATAAGAACTGCGTGTCTCTAGGTATGAAGGTGCCATATCATATTATTCTAACAGAGTAATGGTTGAACGGATTGATGTGTTCATGGAAGTCAGTGATAAGATATATGTACCTAACAAACTACAAAAGTACCTTAAGAACCCATGGTTAAAAGCTGTAACAAATTTTGACCATTGGTTAGAATTTTGAGTTTTTATCCGTTGGTTACCTTAATCCCCCTTAACTATTGGTGAAAAAACCCACCCTTAGTGATACTAATCTGTTATGGGCAGCCGTGGCGCTTAACATCAGGCAAACGACTAGCTCGTCATGTCAGTTGCTTACATAAAAATCATTACTCTATTTTCACAAATGGTCTTATATTGAATTGGTCTAGTATACTAAACATTTAACTTTTAGTAAAATTGTCATTAAATTAAATAGTTCTCATAAACATCAGTACCTACGTATGGTACCTACTGTAAGATTATTACCCTGATTAGTAACTAGGTACCTACATATTGATGTGCGCTTTCCTGAGATTATTATAACAAGTATAAACTGCTGTTTTTATTTAGTAAATAATATTTTTACCTATTTACCTATTTAAATTTTTGTGTTAGTGATTTTGTAAAAATATACTTGTTTTTCTAAATCAATCCAGATATAAGTAAAACAGTACAGTAATTTTTGGTACAAGGACTTTTCGTTGTGTTTGTCCCTATAAAACCTTTGCTCTTGTAGGTATACTATACTAACTGAATGCAATGAGGTACCTACAAACATTTGTGGCAATTATCATTTATATCAAAATAATCACAATTCATTCCACTACTTATACAAATCCATCAAAAAAATCCCAATTAATGAAATCACTACAAAAGTCAACAGCACGGTACAGGATAGGTAGGTATCATTCACTCAAGAATCTCTACAAATCACTCATCACCATCTATCAATAATCAAAAACAAACCCCGACGATGGCAGCCCTAGCGGAGGGCGGGTGGCGGCCGTAGGGTTGCCCGCGGCCCCGCCCCGCACCTTAGGTTTTTTAATCAACCGCCCCTGTCATTAGTATGCCGCATAATGGAGTGGTCGCTGTACCTACCTATAATACGGCGTAATGCGTTTACTTGGATTGAATGTTGCTAGCAAGTAGGTATATCGTATGGTTTTAAAAAGGTATACCTTAGCTACCTCGATACATACAATTTTTAAAATTATTTATTGGTTTAGTCAATGAGGGGTTGAAATAAATCAATAAAATTCCAGCAGAAGCGCAGTCAAGGCATTAAGCATCGATAAAAAGTTAATCGTGCTTTGGTTCCTTTATTTTTCCGATCTTGAGCGCGTTGCCTAAAAAGTATACTTGTATTGTAGCCAATAAATGACTTTCATAGACTTAAAATTGACGAAAAAATTAACTAACTAAAATATAAATAAGTTTAATTAAAATTATAAAATATTCTAAGTCTGTGGTTTTACAATTTTTGTTACATGCTAGCAACGGCTAAATTCAGATCAATTTAAGTACTGTTAAAATTACTCAGCTCTACATCTACCTAGTACCTATAAGTACAAATGAACTATACAAACAAATAAATTGTACCGATAATCGAGAAGAATATTAAGCAGTAACCATTGCGTAGGCCTCCTATTACCTACAGCTGCATGCTGCATAGATATCTTCTAGAATCATCCGGATATAAAATAAAACGAAACAAAATCTGACTCGTAAGCTATAACTCTAGCTGTGCCATAAAAATGCAAAAACATAGCCAACACTCTCCATCTCAAAATGCCTATAACTGAGTTTCGCAGGTTGCATAGAGGCGCGCAATTATGCACCCCGCGCCACCCTCGCCGGGGGTCGCGACACTCAATAAAAGTAGTTTGGTTGTGGCCCTGACGCGCCCTCTAGGGTTGCTCCTGTGTAAATATTTGCAGGATTTGCGGGTTTAAGTGACTAGGAAATAGCTTCAGTTAGGCCTTTACTTACCATGAATATACTAGCTAAATACCCGATGCCTAACCGATGGGAGAAAATCAAAGTACCAGATAGATACTATGTAGGTACTATGGTAGGTATTTTATATTCTCTGTTGGATATACAACAAACTATGCTAACTACCTACGACTACCTAGCGTGCCGGGGGGGTGACGACTGATTTACTCTACTCGCGACGTGTATTGCGTTTGCTAGAGTCGGCAGAAATCAATGCATATGTGTCGCTACAGGCCTTACAGGCAAAATAGTAGTAAAGACACATGTGAAAGGAAATTAAAGTAATGATTCTATTTCGGTATAATCAAGCGTCAAAAAAGGAAGGTCGACTCGTTAACATGAACTCATAATAATATGTCATACCAGAGAGAAAAAACTAGATACGTCGACAAGACTGAGATCTTCGTGTAACCTCCAGGCGTAAAGCTTTTAATTTAGTTAACTTGTTCCTTTTACCACTATGGCCACAGAGCAAAAAAAACGCTTCCAGGTGCGAAGCGTCGTTTGTTTCATAGCTCTGTGACTATGGCCAACTACTAGCTCGAGGCATTCGTTTACGTAAAAAAAAGAAAGACGTCCTGCCAAGACAGATATAGTTAGGTTAGTCTTCGCCTAAAGTTAGTGAACCTCCAATGAAATTATAAGAATGAATGAATCCCTAATTGAGTGAGTTACACTCAACAACTCGATTCAACATTCTTGCGCCCTTTCGTTTTAGTGTGTTTTTAGCTTTTCATTTTTACAGCCACGAATCGTAAGTAAATTCCGTAATAAATAAAGTAAGCCGTTGTTGGCTTGTTACGTCAATATAGCTGAACTAATATGGATGGCATTTGTAGGTATTACTTATTGACCAACATAACATAAGTAGGTTAATTGATTATTTTTATCCGGAGAAATAAAGCGCAAGAACGAGTAAAGCGCTTTAGCAGCCCTACCACAAACTAATACAAACCCATCATGGTTCGTGACAACAATGCTTCAAGATTACAAGAATATTGTTCGAATTCGTACCATGAACTTATAGACTGCGTGAGAACGAGACGTCTACATTGTTATATATAGCGTTATCACTGTTGCACGTTGGTGTCAACATGATTAACGGTATGACATGATAGTGAGTGAACGATATAACGTGACATCATCAAAACTCTATGCCACTGCAACATTAAACTATTCTTACTGATATGTCATTTTTCAATGTATGGTTGAAATAATAATGCTATAAGAGGTTGTGGCTGGCCCCCAGGTCATAAAGTCTCACCTACAATACCCTAATATCTAAGTAAAATGAAGTGAGCAGTTTTTTTTTGTGAAGGATTGACTTTATGAGCTAGTAGACGTTTGTTTGCTTGTTACGTTAATAGGTCTAACCAATATCCATATGGATAGCATTTGTACCAAACTAAGGGCAAAAACGAGTATTAAAGCGCTTCTGGTGATTTCTTACACATAGATTTTATAATATCCACAACAAGTAGGCGCATCCTATACCTACTGAAGTATCAACTTGTGAATAAAATAAATTAAAGCTTTTCGCATCTTGAAGGATTGTTTAAGTAACTTTACCTCAGAATACGCATTTTATGCAGAGAGCATAAAAAACAGGTATAGCTTAGGCCTATTACCAATCATATAATACTAGGTAAGTACGTACTAGATATAATTGCGTCATATCTAGTGTGTAGGTAGGGACAATCAATATCTTCTAATTGATAGGCTAAGATTGCTAAGATTAAAGTGATTTTATGAAACCGCTAAAGCTGAAATAATGGTCTCAGTTTACGTCATTGTGCGAATGTTAGCTCGGTGGTACTTAGGTACAGCTTGTGCGAATTTAAAAACGAGGCATGAGGTTTGAATTCCATTTGGCCTCGCACTTATATAATTTTTCAAGTTTACCTATGTGTGGAATTTGCAATCGCTCTATCAGGACAAAAAATCAAGGATATATTATACTTAATATTTTATGTTTGGTCCACCAGCCCGAACCTGGCAAGATTGGTGGTTTAGGTAGCCTATAGGTATATATTTTCATGGGTAGTCTATTATGTACCTATGTAGATAACACTCTCTTCTGCATGTGAAGGAAGATGCACATCCTGGCAGGGCGAAAATATTGGGTTGATTGAGTAATCATTGTGCATTAAATCTATAAGTAGTCTTTAATTTGCCCCATGCTCATCTGTGTGGAGACCATTATACATTATGGAATATTGTTAATAGTGGGGTATTTACATTTCACATAGTTTTCCGCCAACTTGTTATTGGCAAGTATTAAAGCAGTGTCGTACGGAATTTTGTTAACATTTTGCTTGTTTGGGCAGACGTAGGTAAGTCTAGTTCTATACACGTAAGAAGATGTTTGTGATTGTAACATGATCTTGTATTTTTCGGTATCATCGTCAGCCTGAATATACCAATCATTTCTTCATCCTCTAAATCTTAAAAAAACACTTTATTTTTTTTTAAGATTGAGAGATTGATTGAGAGCAGGGGCCGTACTGTGAGGTCTTAGCGTGATTCAAAACAGAGCCTATATTGAATCGTTTGTCAAAATATCCATACAAAAAAAATAAACCCATCCAATATAGGCTCTGTTTTTAATCGCGCTAAGAGCTCACAGTACCTACGGCCCCTGGTCCAACGTTTGAATAGATTACATAGATTATAATTTTATCTATGCATTTGGCTTATTTGAAAATATGTGTTTGTAAACCTACTAATTATATACAACTACTTATCTTCGATATAATTTGGATGCAAATAAATCATTTTAGGTGGCTTTATCTACGAAGATCAAGATCGAGATTTGTAAGTTTGTAGACTGGCTTTCTTTAAAATGCAAATGTTGTCTAATCGTCGTAACAAATAAATTTGATATAGTCATTCTCTAAAATTTTTACGTAATAAAATTGACGCCAATAGCGAGTCAATAACTCATCTGCGCCTCCTTTTCGTAGAACTGTATTGGGAGCCAATTCAGCTGTGCCTCGCATGTCAATGAATTTAGCAATGTTTTAGACATTTTCGGCGACAGCCTTCCTAAATTTAAAATTAAGTTCAACAAAATTATGGCCGGCGCGGCCGTAATCTCTCTCGTTTCTTGGTTTTCAACTTATTTATATTGTAGTGGCCTTCTGCAACTACAATAAGTATTTTGTTTTGTAAATCCTTTTTGGTTTGCAATGTGATTAGATATATAATAATTGTCTCTTATTTTTTTGCATGCTGTGTTTCCTTTAAACAAACAATGCATTAAGCAAATATGTACCTATGTTTAATAATTAATATATAAAACAATGTAATTGTCAATAGGAAGCCGAAATAAATAAATAAAATAAGATATTACGAAAACTGAAAAACTAAGATTTAGGTACATAATTGGATAACGTTTTGTCTATCCCTTATTTATACAAGGTAACCTTGAATTGTTATGTTATCGTGGAAGGGGGTTAATCTACAGCCCAAGGTAGACAAAGTTTCTTATACGACTTTACTAAATTAATAGTTTTTCATTGAAGAAATACCATGTAAAGTTTGCGTTCGAAAAAAGCCCTAGCGCAGCTACCTAGGGTTATTATTTTCTAGGACCACCCGGTCGAACTTTGTCCTTGACCGAGTGCACATACATGAGTTTAACATCCTGTGTTTAGAAATTAATGTATAGTACAGTGAAACCTGGTTAAGTGAGACATCAAGGGACCTGCAATGTCGTTTCACTTATAGAGGTATTCCACTTACCCAGTGTCTCAGATATACAGGTATAAATAAATACCTGTCTCATTTACAGAGGGTTCCATTAATATCATACAAATGTAATCTACAAAAATATTCAAGCACGTTTTTACACGTAATATGTACACATGTTTTGGCATTTTTCAAATAAACATTATATGATAGTAAAGCGAAACTAACACTGAAGGTAATTGAAGCTCAAAATTACTTACGTACTTGGAATTACGTGTGGAATTTGTGGGTAGAATAAGAATGAGTAAATAAACAATGTTATCTCAGTTACAGAGGTTTATGCATATAAAATTTACTCGCTGTCTCAGTTATAGAGGTAACTATGATGATAAATCGAAAGAACAAATCCCAGATATAGAGGCTTACCTCGTCCCACTAACAGAGGTAATTCAGTGCCAAAGTGTTGGGACCTCAGCATGAGTTCCAGTTATGGAGGTTTCTCACTTATCCAGGTCCCACTTAACCAAGTTTCACTGTATCTTGTTAACTCTCGTAGCGATCGCACGTGCAATTTTGCGAGTAGATTTATTTTTTACCATGGAGGTTTTGAAACACCCAGTTTCAAGTAAGGCTCTTACAACTTGTAGGGTATCATGGTCCCAGTCCCCCCATTTCGGGATGACATACCAATTCAAGGTCACCTTGTATAAGGGATTTAAAAACGTTGGCACTTTTAGTAATGGACAAGATTAACAGATTTTATTTTATTTTATATTCTATCTTTTAGTAGAAACTACTTATAAACTTAACTATTTTTTGCTGGACTAATTTTAATTACAACTTTTTTAAAGTTTGTCTCTACGCGATTAGCGTATCTGGTCAGTCTCATGTTTACAATAGGCATGATGACTACTATTAAAAATGAATGTAATAATTAAAAAAGTTAGCAAAATCGGTAAATAAATCACGGAGTAATAAGCTTTTAAAGTTTCTACAGGAAGCATCTCCTGTCCCTTTCTCGCGAAACAGAGCGACCCCACAGTTACTATGAAAAATCCACTCGTGACGTCACATGCCAAAGAGATTGTATGAAAAGCTACCATGGATTAGTAATGAGGTACTATAACGACCTTCCTCTGACGTCACTGGCCGTTTGAGCTATCTCTTTCTATTCCGGTTTTTAAAATGCTTGTAACGTGGTCATGTTTTGAGATATTTAATTTTTGTTTTCACAAATGTTTATGTTTTGAAGAATATAGTTAAATAATCAAAAAAATAATTTTAGTCATCATGCGTATTACTTATTTCAAGTAAGTAATAGTACTATTATTTTAGTCATCAAAGCCGAGACGTTTGGTTAAGTCAGTTAAGGTCCAGCAAGGCAAAGCAAAGGGCAAGGCAAAGGGTCTTACTTATAAACGCTGCTTAAAGTTAGCCAATGCTTAAAATCTTTTGCCTTTTGACTGTTTGGAAATGTCACGGAAAACGAGACGGAACATTTAAAACACTGACTAACTTTAAGCGGCGTTTATAAGTAAGGCCCTTAGTTTTAAAGAAAGCCGTATAAGTATTATTAAGGACATAGCTTGCGCGATGCGAGGTATTTATTCTAGTCGCGATAGTAGGATCTGCGAGCTTCTCGCATGATATTTATGGCAAAAATATATTGAAGATATTGACATGATGTGAAACGGTACTTGCAATAAATCGCACAAGTTTTCCGCGAGTTTTCTTGCATGTGTAAACGTGGCCTAACAGCGATGACAAGTTTTATCGCGAAACGCATGCTACGCATGCAGGGGGCAACCACAACGTCTTATAGCATCATTACTTCAATCATACATTGACAAATGACATAAAAGTAAGAATACTTTAATGTTGCCGAGCCAGAGCAGTTTTGATGACGTCACGTTAAATCGTTCACTCAAATACAACTGTCATGTCATACCTTTACATCATGTTGACACTGACGTGCGACAGTCTTCTTCTTCTTTAATGGCTTTCTATCGATTTTTTGCAATAATTCTGCCAATGTCAAGTGAGAGAGAGTGTCAAGTCAAAGTCATAACTTGTCAGTCAGTCAAAACACCAACAGTAAAATGGTGAATATCAAACGGAAGGCTATAAAAACGGCAGTTGAAGCAAAAACGAAAATGCATGTTTCTATAATCTTGAAATCATTTGCCAACACTCGTTCACACGCAGAAATACTTCATAAGTTCATGGTACGAATTCGAACAATATTATTGTAACCTTGAAATAATAATGCCATGAAACATTATGGTTTTGTATTAGTTTGTGGTAGCCCAGCTGGGTTCGGTTAAAAAGCTTAGCCTTAGAATAAATAAATAAATAACGCCCAACGATCACATACATAGATCCTGGACCCTAACTAGGATTCCCTGTATCTAGGGACCCAGGAACTACGAGGACCATGCTCCCACAATACCCAGACTAGAACAAGTTGCGCTTCTTCTTTGTGCACATTCTTGTCCTATGGCGGGAATCGAACCCGCCACCACACTGCGGAGGCCATCAGAACCTTTTGACTATGGACGACAATAGTCCATAATCATCCAGCATAAGTGAGATCCGTCTCTGCTGGTTGGAAAAGTACCCAGTATAATATGCTGGTTGCCCCGAGAACGTGATTTTCTTTCGTCAGTTCGGAAGTCATTTATATTGCCTATACCTAGTCAGTATTAAATGGGTAGGTACCTACTATAGATATGCTATCAAAATTTTGCAAAATAATATTTTGACTATAGAAAGATAAGTATTTTTCAAGAATATTGTGATAGTATAATAGATTTCTGTCCTATATATAGGTAGGTACCTATATACAGACATGGCCAGTTGAGTTCAGCTAAACTTTGTCAACAGGGGTGCTAAAAATATCGTATAAATTGCAATAAGTACATTATTTTTTTGTTAACTTTGATTTTGGCTTTATTTGGAATATTAGTACAGTACATTTTACCGCGGTATATTTAAAACTTCTTCTAAAAAAGTATGCAACAAACATGATGGTGACGGTCGCCGTGTATCTATGTTACTATTTGTGTATAGAACCAAGTAATATAACAAACTAACAATCAAACAGACAAAGTTTCACGTAACAGAAATATATTTGACGGGCCCGATAGCTCAGTTGGTAGTATCCCTGCCTTCTGAACTGAGGGCTGTGGGTTCGATTCCTACCCAGGACAAACAATTGTATGATGAACATAGATGTTTGTTCTGCGTCTGGGTGTTATATTGTATTCTATGTATGTATTTACAAACAAAAAAGTATATAAGTATTGTATCAGTTATCTGGTTTCCATAGTATAAGCTACGCTTAGTTTGGGGCTAGATGGCGCTGTGTGAAATGTCCATACATATTTTTTAGATTTTTTTTTTTTAGATAAATTGTTATATTTCATCGACAAATACATTATTTACTTTTAGTTCAAATACAACAAAATCAGGTACCTACTACTTAATTAAAATAATTAAAAAGATCATATCATAAAAATTACGTGTCAATATACAAATTAAACTAATATAAAATAAACAATAACAATATATATGTATAAAAAAAACCTATTCGAATAACCTACCCCGAATTGTACCCGGTGCAAAAGTGCCCATCACACTCGCTGAACTGCCGCGTTGCTGGGTGCCGTTGCACCAAGTACGAGCCGGAGCGGGAGTCACGGGTTAGATACTGATCTAATAATAAAACTAAAAGTAATGTATTTATATGACATTATTTGTCAATACATATACAATTATACATAGAAGTCAAAGGACGTGAGAAGCAGTGATGGCTCATGAAATACAGTGTTCTCACTAATTTGGGAATCTATGGATGGGTCTATGTATAAACCCTGTTATGTCAATAAATGATTATTTGATTGATAGAATAGTATCTCAGTCCAAAACTTAATATCTCCTTTCTACCAATACCTATCTATATACCTACTCTGTATACCTACATATAGTAAAACTGACATCATCACCATTAACAGCCTGAAGACGTGCACTGCTGAACATAGGCCTCCTCCAGGGAGCACCATACTGGGAGCGATTGCTCGCCTCTTGCATCCGTCGGCTCACTGCGGCTTTCACCAGATTGTTCGGTCCACCTCACTAGTGAGAGGCCGGCCTACGCTGCGTCTTCCGGTTCATGGAACCACTCGAGAACCTTTATAGAATAGAATAGAAATACATTTATTCAATACTTGCTTAAAGATAAGATACAAGAAAAGTTGTATGAATAAGCTTGTGAACTAGATACAAATAAAGAACAAAAAAAGAAACAAGTATTGAATGGGCGTCGGCTCAGCATCTTGCTAGTTGTCTGCGATATCCAGCGCTGGTTTTCAGCCTAGACCCAGAGGGGGTGGAACTAATGCACAATTCGAAAAAGAAAACAATGAACCTAAAAATAGAAGAACTCATATACAAACTTTAAAACTAGGACAAAAAAACAAAGAAAAGAATAGGTACATAGACTATACATGATGTATAAATGCATGTTTAGAAACATATTAATAAACCGTTATATGCAATAAATACGATACACCAATCAAATTGTGAAATGTTACAATTTTCAAAAGACACAGGATCGAAAGGTACCGAGCAAAACAAAAAATCAAACAATAATAATATAGAGAACACTAAATTACATAAATGAACTTTTGACATTTCATTAATTCATTACAGGTAAGTATACATAAATATAATAAACGAGCCCATGAGACTGTCAAATGACTAGCTACGACCAATTGGAATGGTTCAGGGGGCGCCATATTTGCCACATTACATGCCTTTCTTCCCCATCGGTTGTCAGTTCTGCGAGCGATGTGGCCTGTCCATTGCTATTTCAACTTTCTAATCCTAATATGCTTGCTATATCGGTCACTTTAGTTCTCCTGCTTAATAAATCTGTACAGTAATTTGGATTGCAATACACAATAGAAACAATCACTAAACTACTGAACGGATTTTGCTGTTTGGTATGGTTATACCTAGCTAAATTTTTTTGGAATAACTTTTAGAGTAATTTTTGTTTTCTAAAACGCCCATGTGCGGGTTGCACGAAACAATAAGGATATAATTTTGAAAGCAAAATGTTTGTTTGGATTTTTGAATTTTTTTATTTTTTATTTTTTTAATACTTTGTATTACTCATCCTGTCGAAGGGAAGAGAGGAGGGAAAGGGAAAACAGGCACTGCCTCCCTTCTATTTGCCATCCCATCCATATTCCTTTTCCCTATTGCTTCCCTGTTCCCATGAAGATGGTTATATAATATACTTATAGGAACGTGAAACCAATTAATCCGTGCGAAACCGGGGTGGGTCAACTAGTCTGTTGTAATATTGTTATTAACAATAATAAATATAAAAAATACATCAGTCTTCGTTCCTTTTAATCGAAGGTGTTGGTTTTGTCTCCTTTGATCACGTCACTAATTTGATTTCTATTGACGGTTCGCCTGTCAAGTGACGTCCGTATTCTGGAGGCGAGCGGCTCGCGTTACGCGCAAAAAACGCAGTGTTGTGATACTGAAAACAACGTTGAACGCGATACGCCCTCTCGTGGCTTTGTTCCACAACATCTTTGAGGAAGCCTATAAAATGAAAATGTTCACACGGATATTTATCTACCTACTTCTATTTTGATTTGAATAAAATGATTTTTAATTTACATTTGTTTACTGACGGGTTCCGTTTTCCATCCGATGTAAGGTAGTGCTAATGCATTGTATTTTTTTGTCACCCACTTACCTATGTTTTCATCAAGTTGCTATGTAATATAATTACCATTTTAGCCAGCCATTTTGGCAGTGCTTTAAAATATAAACAAAATAGTTTTATTGTTTAACAATGCTACTTATTTTATTCATGTTCACCTTTTGGTTATGCGCAAACTTACTTATTTCATAAAAATAATCTGGTCGGCCCATAATAGTTTGAAGATCGGAGATGCCAATAAGTTATTCAAAATTATGATTTATAACTATACTATTCATAGGGATATTATACTTACATTTCTAATATGTTTGGGAAATGCATTACCTATACTCACTTCCACCACGATTCCAGCCAGACCATCATCAACATTTAACATCATCATCCTATCCTCCTTTTACTATGCATTTAGGCGTTTTATTTAAAAAAAAAAAACTAGTTTGGCCTTGCTACTAAATGGCGCAGAAACATTATATCAGTAAGTGATCAAGCATCAGAAACAGTCAAAATCACGCGAGTGAACATACAGAGTAAAAATTGATTTCAGTGTTACTTCTTGTACTTTTGTAAAATAGGCTTAGATAATTTAGAAAATTGGTTATTTAGGTATCTATACCAAAGATTCCTAACTTACTCACTCGAAGTAAGTAATCCAAATTATAATGAACTGAACAGAGTATCTACCTTCGATCTACAAAAAAACTTTGTTTTCAAAAGTAAATTGTTTATACCATACCATACAAGTAGGTAAATATGTTTCAAAGATTTTATGTTTTTCACAGTTAAAGAATACAAACCTTGGTAGGTATATACCTACTTAAGTAATATCTAAAGTTCCGAGTGACACTGCAACTGTTATGGGCGGCCGTGTTGCTTAACATCAGGTGAACGACTAGCTCGTCACGGCATTCTTGCACATAAAATAAAATGTAGGCACCTACTTACCTTACACCTACTTGGTATCTTTAACTATAGGTAGTAGGTAGCACAGATATTAAAATAGTAGTTACCTACTAGGTAGATAAGTAGGTATTAGCTACTCTGTGCCTAAGTATAGCATTCCAAAAAATACTAAAACCCGGCCAAGTGTGAGTATATTTTAAAAATATAATCACAATAAATAATATAAATAAATTAATATACAACAACTAAGTATTGATGGTTTTGAAAAGGAAGGAGGTAGGTAGGGTTACAGGTAGAGCAAAGGACCAATGATTGATAATGGCACAATATGCGCGATGCAGCGGACTTGTAAACTACACTGAGGAAGCCATCGAGACGCCATCGTCATAATAAGACATACTTAGAGTACAGAAAAATCGCCCACCTGCCTCAATGCCGTTCTCGCCTCATAATACCCGGTCCGAGAATCGAACTCCCACCGCCTCGCGGCCCCTCGACCGCGCTCCTATTCACTTCTTACAATTAATCAAAATTAAATCAGCCGCCGACCGCGAGTCTGACTTTAGAGTTTAATCAATCGCGGTACAGTCCCATTTCACGTGGCAGCGGCGCGAGGGGCGTGGTCACCGCGAACAAATCTGGCCAATACAGTGCGGTAACAAAATATCCGTATTGGCTATTAGTAGGCCCCGCCCGCGCGGGGTGGGGGGCGCGCGCTCACATCCGTAACGGCGTACCGCCACGAAGCTGCAGCGCGCTTGTGCCGCTCTCGAACTGAGCCTCCAGAATACGGCTCCGCTCGAGAAGGCCGTAAGTTGTAGGCGAGGGGTGGTGAATTAGGATGGTTCGGCAGTGAAGGCCCGCTCTCCGACTCCAGGCAGGGGGTTTTCTCATTTTTACAAAGCAGCGGGCGGCGCTGCCGGCAGATGCGCTTCGGTCGTCGTGGAGAGCGCTCGCGTCACGGGTCTCAACGATCGCAAACCAGACGTTATTCCGCAAATTTTCCACCGTCTTGGAAAATTTGCATTTTAGTTACTTTAAAGGAAATTGCAGCCTAACTTTCTAGGCCTAAAATTAGACTAAGTATTTTTTATAAATCGTACCGTATGTGATAAAAGAACTTAAAGTGAGTTTCATATAGAATAAACTAAACATAACGACCTAAATAAAATTGTGATAAAAAAAGAGCGAAGAAGATTCATCAACGTCGAAACGCAACAGTAATGTAAAGCTGAGAGCACACGAGCGCTCAAGATGCAAGCGATGAGCGCGAACGCGAGTGCGCCGCGAGCGCCGCAGCGCTCTCCGTTCGGCATACAAGAGCTGCTGGGACTCTCCGACAACAGAGACAGCAGAGACCGGTACTTCGAGAGCAGAGATGACAGAGACCGAGTGCTGAACTTGTCGGAGAGCAGGGAGCCCCGGTCTCCGTACACGCCGCAGTTTCCCCTGCCCGCGTCGATGGCGAGCCGCGTCGCGTACGCAGCCGCGTTCAACGCGCAGGCGGCGGTGGCGGCCGCCTTCCTGCCGGGCCCGCCGCTAGGCCTCCACCCACCTCCTGGTGAGTGTTTTGTCATAGGTTAGTGTTTGGCTATTATTTTTATCTTACTGATGGTAAGTGAAGAAGAACCCGAAAATGCGACACACCCATGTTTGCTCTTCAATACGCCTAGTTTTAAGCTCTTGTATTATACCTACCCACGTTTAATAGCATATAGAAGAATTACGCTTCTTCTATGTCTGTAAATATAGAGCTGCAAGAAAAATTATTTACATAAACTGAAATTCAGCAAGTTATACTTATATGAGTTATGCTGTTTGTTGCCACCCTATAGCCTACGCTTGGTTATAATTATTTTATAGGCACATATTTGACACACTTTAATAGGTAATGATAATTTAATTTAAATGCAACGATGAGCATTTTTAATTAGTACGTCTAGCAACTATTGTAGACCAGGTATAGGTACATCAGATTTAATTCGGGTTTTTAATGTAAGAGTGTGAAATTGTCTATTAATTAGTGATGTATTTTACATGGTTGATAGATTTCTCTCAAATACATTTTAAATTTTTAAACATCCCCTTCAGGTATACCTACCTATATAGGCAAACGTTTTCTGCTGTAACTTACAGCCTGTAAGTATAAAGTAGGCCTCATTGAATTATTTGAATTTGATATCTTATAACACAAAACAAATGACTATCTAAACTTTGTGTAATCTTCAATTTGCATTTTGATTCCATCGTGTACTCTTCACTTTAGTTTTGCGCCTGAGGGTATGGCGCGGCGCGTCATCTTTTGTCCCTTTAATTAGCGTTTAATATAATTAGTTCTTTATTTAATTATAATTAGTAGTCCTTTATCGTGAGACAATAAAGTTCGACGCAGTTGGCTTTGCAAGTAGAACGCCGCTACGTGTTGGGTTACAACATGCATTGAGTGGTGTCGAGTTTGCCGCCGCCGCGCCGCCGGTCGCGGTGGGCTTAGAGACGCGATGGTTATTTAATTATTTATTCTCTTTAACGTGTTAGGCTCAACGTTATACAAATAAAAATGGGATGTAAAATCATGAGTGTAAAAGAGTAAAGTGTCTTGGAGTAGATTTAACAAAAACTTAACAGAATAAGTAAGTAGGTAAATTTAGACGAAGAAAAAACTATTAAAAAATTGTAGAGCGCATCAATCAGCATAACATATTATCTATTATTGAAAAATAAAAAAAATAATTTAATTGAGTACTTTCTAGTTTTTTTCTAAATTGATTTCTTACTTAAATAACTCCTAAGTATATGTACTCTATACCGGCGATGTCATTCAAATAATTGTTAAGTTAGACAAAAGATAATATTAGGTCTCATTTGTCAGAATCCGACGGCCAAAAGTGCATGCTTGTGTCCTTGTTTCTTTTAATCTAACAGTATCTATTATAGATAGCTAGACTAGATAGATGCTTACATTCTTATTACTAAATGAATGTTGCTATACTTACACTTAATTGAGCTTAAGAACGAGGCCCCAGTTTATTAAATAATTTTAAAATCTTGTTAGCTCTTTTCCCGTCTTGACTGAATGTGTGAGTGAGTCATTAACTTCACTATAAAATCGTACCTATTAGATACTGTTATATAAATAATAAAATACTAAAATAAATAATAAATATAAATATGTTAATATAAATATTATAATTTTGATGTTTAATTTTTTTTGTTTTGATATTTTTGAACTGTAAGTATAACATTTTTTAATTATGATAATTGATACCACCCATATTACTAAAAAAAAAAAATTTAACTAACGTCTCTGAATATTGGGTGAGCTGCATCCAAACGTCACATTATTCGCCTATTCGTAGATAAATATACATAAATAAGTATAAGTACATGTTCTACATCCGGCCACATCCGTCGCATAAAACCACGCGAGTTGGCGCTCATTGATTAATACCTTTGAACAACCTAACCTACCTAATAATAAGTAGTGTCTGTGAAGAGATAATTATAACGGAAAACTAAAACGCAAAAAATTAACACATAAGTATACTTAGTTTGGAAAATAGTATTTACATATGACAACAATCAGAAAATCTTATCTGGAAATACATGAATAGTTTCAATACAGCCTCCGTGGTGTGGTGGTTGAGCAGGTTGGCTTATAACCTGGACGCTGCGGGTTCAATTCCTGCGACAGGACAAGTATTTGTGCACAGAAATAAAAGCGCTAATTTTTGTTCTGTCTCTGGGTGTTGTGGGAGCGTGGTCACACAGGGAATCCTAGTTAGGGTCTAGGATCTATGTATGTGAACGTTGGGCGTTATTTATTATTAAGTATTTATGTTTATTTCATTTTTTTTATTTTAATAAGAATGATATAATTGTATTTCTCTCTGCACCTATTATAATATTGTATTAGGTACGTACCTACCTATATGAGTTTAAACTTGATCACCAAATAATATGACCCTCTATAATACGTATAATAGTGGTCACTGCACATGGAATAAATAAATTTGAATGTCATTTCATATCTGTAGTACTTAAGGTCTTATATATAGGTAATATAAGTAGGTATCAAATTCTTGCCAGATTATCGATCTTTCTGGGAGAAATTAATAATTATTTGTATTCGGCTAAAACACCAATACCTGTATCTACCTAGTTACTTTACTTCAAACCAAGTCATGAATCAAGTCTCTAATGATAAAGGCTCAGTAAACTCAGAGTTTATACCAAACCGACTGCCCTCAGCCGTCCGCGTCGCCAGCGCAAGACAATGGGCTCGCACAATGCGGTCGCTGCGCGTACGCATGTGTGCTGATCTGTAGGTACCTACTACTGCGCGTGATGTAGGTAGAGCTAATTATTAGCAAGGATCGAGCCAGCTGCTCAGGACATGCGAAAGTTTATTAGCTGGCAAGTAACATAACTGATATTATCTGTATTTTATTTTGATTAAAATTTGAATAAGCTTTATGTTTTTCAGTTTTACAATCTTATGGCTCTTTTAGGAAATGTTCTGGATTCACTTATATTATTTGGCTTTTTCTGTATAATGCAAATAAGATTTTTTTCTACTTTTATTAGCTATTGTGAGTCTCGTAATCCAGTATCTATATATCTCCTACTTACTTCGATAACAAACATTATAGGTACTTAACCATATATTTAATTATGCACCTAGGTAATACAAGCTTAAACCTAATTATTTTTCCTTTACATTAAAAATAATCAATTAAACTTGTTGTAGGCGACGCGCCTCCTTCAATCTTTTATAAAAAAAAATATGTGCTTAAATTAGAATACTTATTGCGAATATGCCTTAACAGTACTCTGTCATTGATTTTCCACAAAAATATACACATCTGAAGCTGAACTTTAGCTAAGTATATCGTTTTCTTTAGATTCCTCGCTTTAGAAGATTCTCCTGCGCTATTATCGGACGTCGCTTATAGGTATACTAAAAACTTGTAAATCTATTTTGGTACTAAACTTTACGTAGTTAATCATTAATTATTGAAGACGATAATTAATAATTAATTCGATAATTTTGTATACCGCCGCAGTAGGTATTAATCTTTCGTTGGCGTTCCGATTTATGATCATCATTTGTATTTGTAATTTATTCGTGCTCAGGTGTTCTGCCGATCACTGAATTATTATAGCCAAACAAACTAATTGAACTTTTTAAATTGTTTCTTTTCACGAATTTATTCGTTAATTGAATTTCTATTGAAGAACTGGAATTTAACTAAATCTGATTATCTTTTTATCACCAATTTCTTCCTTATTTACGTACATAATACAGTCGTTAAGCCATGCCAGAAGATTTCCAGCGGGCGGCTTAAAAATCTAGGCCTATTCACTTCAGTAGGAAATTCTCTCGGCATATTGACGCTTTGGGGCTTATGTTCAGAAGTGAACGTCTTCAGGCTCATAATGACGATGATGAGAATGATGATGATTAAATCACGACTGTCACGTTTTTTTTCTTAATAAGAATTTGTTTTCCTAGCTGCTTTACTTATACGAATTTCGAATGAATTAACATCGTACCTAACCTACACCTGTATCTATAGGTATTGTCACTTTAGATTCTAGCTCAATACCTAGAACCCAACTAGAACCTGTGTAGAGATTGAATAATTCCAATAAACCATCCAACCATCACTATCTTTAGACACAAGAAGAGTTGAGGCACAAAAAGAACACAAAGCACAAAACAATCACGACCTCTATCTTACACCTATTAGAATCACAAATTAAAATAAAGCCTCCACTCAGCGCATGTCAAATACAGCAACACCTCAGAAAAAAGGTTCTACACAAAGGCTTTTATGGCCTTAATGCAGGCTGAAAGGGCTCACACCTTCAAGAATGGGCTTTTGTGCGCTGAATGATGGTGGGATAAAGAGCTGTTTGAATAAGATTTTGTCAGTTTGATAGAGGTTAGTGGATATCCGATGATTCAATGGTTCTGGTCATTTGGATGCTCTCAAGCTTGTTGGTATTATGTCTGCATGTGTATAGATGGATCTATAAATATGGTTGTTTGTATAAGAGCTCTACCTGTGTGCTCATTTTAAGGGATCCATACCCAAAGGGTAAAGCGAATCCTATTACTAGGACTCCGCTGTTCACCTGTCGGTCTGTCTCCCCGTCTGACACCAGGCTGTATGTATCTCATGAATCGTGATAGCCAGTTGAAATTTTCACAGATGGTGAAGTTCTGTTGCCGCTATAACACCAACAAAAACAGAATAAAATAAAGATTTGAAGGGGCTCCCTTACAACAAACGTTTTTTTTGCTCGTTTTTATAGATAATGGTACGGAACTCTTCGTGCGCGAGTCCAACTTGCACTTGGCCGGTCATTATTTAAAATAAGTGTTATGTAGGTTTATTAACGTCCCTACTGTTACTGCCGTCTATACGAAGCCAGATGCCAATATAAGCATTTTATCTAAACAAGAGTTTGACTAGGAAATTGTTAGTGCGTGATTACGTATTTCGCTCTTGTACTACTTAATACTCAATGAACCTAAGTCTCACAGTATCTTTTTATCATCGATAGGCTAACATTTTGACCACGGTCTAATCTGATGGTAAGTGATGAGTGGTCTATCTTATATCACGCTCTTGAACTCTAATAAAAAAAACTTAATTTTCACTGGACCTAAACAATATGTCTAATTTAAGCTTGGGTTAGCCACACTGCGTTTTAACTGCGTTTTAGGTAAGCAGCAAAATGTTATTGACTATCATACTTTTCTTATCTGTTTATTCTCAGCAGAAACAATCAGACTTTTCAACACCATATTATATCCTAAGCTCAGTAGATAGCATGAGTGATATGGTCAGGGCGGGTTCCGTATCGATCGGCGTCCCTCGTACAATTAGACAAGCTACACGCTGTTACCGAGGAACCCTATTAGGACCGCGTTCCATCGATTGATGTGGACTGGTAAACTGGTGTTTGACGTGTTCTACATGACATTATTGTGGACTATACATTAACATTCATTGATCTTGCTTCCTTCAATTTAAAGCAGCTGCACGGCGTCTGGTTGTCTTATCTGGTTGTTGGACGTGATGAGCTAGTCGTTCGCCTGATGCTAAGCATCACGACTGCCCATTACAGATTGCAGTATAACCATAGATCTATATATCAGGATATGCCCGAAGGAACATTTTATGTACTCAAAATGGTGTGGGGAAAAGTCAGCGCCATCTCTTAGATTACTCAGGAACTACGATGAGTTGGGAAATTAAACGCTGCCATTATGTCCGTCAATGTTTGTTTACAATGATTATCTCAAATATAAATTCGATTATTTTCGTACAAAACGGAGAAAGAAACTTTGTATTTCTTTTTATTGCACTTTAGAGTGTAGTTTGTGCAACCCTTCACAACACAACTTGGCATATTTTCTTTGAGACACACGACCGATATCTTCTCACTTCCAACACAGACTGGGCGCTAGTGGATGTCAATCTGTGAACTTGACTCCCTCTTTGAAGCGACGGTTTAATCTGTCATCAGGCCTGTCCTTATACAGGGTTACAGGAAAAATTGTGCTAGATCCGTTAAGAGCGTGGAGTACCCATGATTTCTGACTTATTTCACTATGAAACACCCTAGGCTAAACTAATAATATTTTTGTAGATATCCCTTAGAAAACAATACAGTTTCTAATATTTTTTTTATATCTTAACTTTTACTTGTCCACTACGGTCTATTCAATTAATTTATGTACTATTTTAATGATTGACGTCCTAAAGCATCTTATTACACATGTAAAAATGCAATAATAATAATAATAAGGAGACACAAAATATTTCAATGAAAAAATTAAAAATTGAATATCTCGAAAAGGGTAAAGTTTAGCCTAGGGTGTTTCATAGTGAAATAAGTCAGAAGTGATGGGTACTCCACGCTCTTAACGGATCTAGCACGATTTTTCCTGTAACCCTGTATATATGTCTATGAGTATAACTCATTCTAAATTGATGGTTTCGTAACTGCACCGCGCACGCTATAAGCTCAGTTGTGAATACTTACCCTTTTTGTCTTTTTGTCAAAATCATCCAAGAAAGACCGCAGCAAATTTTATTTAACCTTATTGATCGAAATAGAACGGCTTTACATAGTCGAGTATCTCTATAGAATGCTACATATCCTTTGTTAATCTAATTATATGAGCATTACGAGAAATATTAACCAAAAATAATCTAAAAACCTCAATGGCTACCTGAATTAACTTCATTTATTTTCTATGATTTTGGGCGTATGTTTGTTTAGTCACTTTTCAACAGAGCCCCGATGATACTAATACATAATAACTATATTTTACGTTAATTTCATAGTTTAGTGCAGAGCAAGCAGTGGGAGGGTGGCCTAAAAATGTTAAAGTAGCGCTGGTCCTTTTATTACATTATATTAGTTAGGTATTATCTACATAATTCAAAAAAATGTTGCAGATGCTAATGGTAGATCTATTATAGATACTATATTTAATATTTCTACCTCCAGTGACACTGTGAATTTCAATAATGATCAACGGCTTTTAGCTAAAACGGGATAATCATCGAGGATCACTGACATCAAAGTTTCTCGAATATCTTATCTGACTGGAGCCAGCGCCTTACCCGAAAGCCAAGGGCTCGGTTATTGGTCACCGCACACACACCCCCGCGTGTTCACAACCCTTCCGCAAACAGTCTGACTCGACGCGGTCTAAGTTAGCTACTGATAGCGATTACATAAATACGGTAAAAAATCCGTAGGTCCCTATGAGATTCTTTTAATACAAGTAGCGTTTAAAACCTCATAGATAGATACGGATTTTCTACGGTATAATATTTAGTAAATGGCAGCGTGTTGATTTAATGTTTTTTTAGATGAGGTTTTTTTTAAGACTACACACCTTAAACAACATCAAACAAAGACGCACTGAGTTATTCCAAAATGAGTCAATTTACGTAATTAGCTGTATCGCCTGGTTAAGAACTCCTTGAAAAACGGCAAAGGTGCATGGCATAAGACGTGGTCTCATAATACGTCTTCAGTAAACACGTGGTCTACAGTCACGATCTTGTCTATTGATTGGTTGTCGATTTTGCACCTATTAATAAGGATGGCCCACAGCACTGTCACTAATTAGCTAATTCCGGCTATAGTTATAGTTACCTTGTTTTTTGTTACTTCTCCTTATTTTTGTTTTGATTCTTCAGTTAGGTGTCTTGTATCAGAAAATAACTAAAAGATAGCGGTTCATTTAGTTTTGCATTACAATAAATACTGGTCAACAGAAGCCATTATGAAAGATTTTTAAAGCTGTTGGAAGTATGACTATTGAATGTCATATGTCAAAATTACTACAGCTACATCTGTACCACATTTAATATTACTGTCAGAGTATTCTTGACATTCATATTTAAATAATGCACCTTTTAGGCAGAGTGGCATCAGTTACAATCTCTAGCGAAACACTTTGTCTTGTGACAGATGGCAGTGACTCGCTACCTCTCTTGCCTTTCACCCTTGTGCAATTTGTGTGGCGGAGGTCGCGGGGGAGTGCGAGGTGTGAAATGCACCCACTACTTCTTATTGCTTACCATAACACGCGAGTAACTGGTGGATGTGTTATTGTTTCGACCGATTTTCTATATTAATATATGTGGTTGGTTTTTTTTTTAGTTTTAATATTAAATAAGTATTTTTTTGATTATAGTGAGGTATACTTGACTTTATAATATTGTAGCGAAACTTTAAGCTCACAAGATTTAAAATTGATATATTTTTACCCTTGAATTTCTAACTCAAAATTATAACGAAAGGTAAATAGATTCCATCTGTAGGTACTATTCTATCGGTATTTGTAATTTAGAATGTCTTTGTGGGCCTGTTTTAGTGGCTCATTGACTTTTGTTTAGTCTGCTTAAAGGAACTACTATGAAAATAGGTGGTACTAGTTTAAATGGATTGCATTAGGCTGATTGTAACAAAAAATACAAAGCAAAGAAAACTTTCTGTAACAAAATTAGGAAATTGTAGAAGTTACTTACTTACCTATTAACAAACTAATAGGTGCTAGGTACTTAGTAACCTAAGTATATAATGTTAATTGGTTATAATAATAGGTAGATATAAACACATCTAAAGCTCAATCATCCAGACAGTCAAATGAAATCGATAAGACCTTTTTATCGATACCTTACATCTATCGACCAAGCCTAGGCTATGCCTCAACACTACTTACCTTACTTTCAAGCAAAACATAGCAATCACAACATTATATTTAGAACTTTAAAAGATAGAGTTTAAAACTGATTTTTGTATAAACATGTGAAATATGGTATCAGCAACCGGTAATTTTCAATAAGTTCGACTTTAAGCTTTATGTGTAAATGTTAAAGTTGATTATCGTATGGGAATAGGTGCGTAAGTGGCGCGAGGGTGTGAAGAGTGCATGGCCCGACACCTTTGCACAAAGCCTCGATGTAATAGCTAGTTTCACAGCACTAGCTGTGCCGCAAGGATGTGCCTGTAGCATGGATATTAAAAAAGGTTGCTCCTGAAAGATAAAAACAAAAGAATTTAAGAAGCTACTGAAGTACCTATATATTTATGTATTTTTTTGCGATCAAAAAGCTTTTGAGTTCTTTTAGTTTTAACTGGATTTGGATGGATTTATTGAAATACATATTTTAACTAGATTTTTTTTGGACAAAGGCAACTACCTCTTTTCTTCCTCCGCTTTTTAATAGTTTTTCCTTTGAAGCTTTTAAAGCATTACTAGGATATTGTTTATTAACGGTACTGTTAGTGACAATGGGAGTTTAAAATAGTTTTTAGACCACGCTACAAACAATTTATTTACTTTTTTATTAGCTACGAGTCAACAAACACTGCTCTACCCTGTCCCATCAAAATTACATCTTACTTCATTAGTGTTAAAGTTCAAATTTATTTACACCCTAGAATTGCTTCCCTCGTCTAATTAGCCTGAAAACGAAACTAGCTTCATTCCAAAATAATTTGAACTCTATTTCTGATGAGTTTGAGTTCTTATTTAAATGGATTTTAAGTACAATAATAGAGGACACTCGACCTCTCTAAGGAGTGAGATTTCCAGCGAGATTCACTTTTTTCTGGTAATATGCAACACTGAACACTTTGTGCCAAGTTAAAACAATTCATCTTCTTCTCATGTAAGCAGGTGGTCAGCAGCTGCGGTGTATAACTTTATTATTACAGGAAGATTTTATTCGTTTAACTTAAAAGCCATTTTTTTTTGTTTTTATGAGAATTAATGACGTGGCGAACTGCTGATATTAAGCAACACGGCTGTCCATAACAGTTGCAGTGTCTCTCACTCGGAACTTTAATATAATAAAGTTTTACGTGATACTGCACTGCACACCTCACCCTGAGACATCACAATCAAGTCATAAAAGTCTCATTTGCCCAGTGATTTCACTAGCTACAATGCCCTTCAAACCGGAACACAGTAGGTACCTAGTGCTTGCACACTGCTTGGTCGTAGAATCATTGGCAAAGCGGTGGTACCTACCTAGACGACCTTTACAGAAAAGTACTACCTAGTAAAATGGGAAAATAGTAAATTGGGGTTATTACTACGTGCCATTACATTTAAAAATAAATTTTAATATACCTAGTACCTACCAACCTACCATATTATGAAAATAATCCTTAAATAATTTTTGAATAAAAAGAGCACCAGTCTCTTTAAATACATACTACAATCTCATACTTACTAATAAAGCATTCGATCGTAAAAATACACCCCCACCAGCGCATTTAAAGTCCGTCGCCTATATTCAATAATACCTCATTACCCCTGAAAACTCCAATAAAACCTTATTTCTCCTCCATATTTCAGCTGGTGCCAAATAGCTCGGTTCTCCATCCTATTCTAATACACCACAGTTCGTATCTTCCATCCCTGTTCCATCCACGATTATGATAATAGCCTCCCGCCGTGAATACAAATTGGTAGGTTTTATACAATAAGTTATTTAACACGATAACTCCATGATCTTATTATGTAGATTTTATCGGCTCTTCCTGCGCGTAATGAATTTATTATGGTGATGTATTATTATAATATAGTAAGTATGGTGCGGAGTTAGCGCGGCGATGTGCGCTGGTTTCGTGGGGGAATATTCTGCTGATTTATCTAGCTTGTCTTTTGTTTTAAGTCTCTTCTTTAAGTAGAAAAATCTTGTCTTTTAAAAATTTACAGTGGACATAAATAATATGGCATTGGTCTTTGAAGAAAATCCGACAATGGCGGTTGTGAATTTTGAATTTATTTTTCAAAACCTGTGTATTCTGAATTTTAATGTGTAATAAGGGTGGATTATTATCCGTTAAGTGTTCGTGAACGTGCACGAGTGTTGGCAAATGGTTCCAAGATCATTAAACCATGCATTTTCGTTTTTGCTTCAACGGCCTTTTTTAGAGCCTTCAGTAAAATATCCTCCATTTTACTGTTGGCGTTTTGACTGACAAAATATGACTTTGACCTGACACAACCGTACAAATTTTACTCACTTGACATTGGCAGAATTATTGCAAAAAAGCGATAGAAAATATGGCATTGTTATTATCATCAACAGGCCGTAGACGTCCGCTGCTGAATATAGGCCTCCCCCAGAGAGCGCCACTTTGAGCGGCTCCCCGCGGTTTTCACCAGGTCGTCGGTCCACGTAGTGCCCATTGCCACATCAACTTGCTTATTTTAAGGGCTATATCGGTCGGTGTATATGGCATTGCATGTTAACGAATTGTTGATTACCCATAACAATATTGAAATAAACATTTTCAAGGAATTTATAATCATTTGGTATTGTTGAAAGAACATAAACTAATTAGTTCGAAAAAAAAAAAATACTCGATACTCAATTATTTATTGCAAACATATGTAGGTACATACATACATATTTAATACAGGTGTTATGGTATATATGAGTGTGCAGGATACATAACCCCATCAGGGTATAGCAACAGTTAGGTCCAGGACCAGGACGATTCATTAAATAAATTTACAAATAAATCTTTGGGCAATAGGTTATCCTAAGCGTTTGAGGTACCTACTTATCTATACATTCTGCCGCTTTTTGTACAGAATAGGTTTCCATTATTTCAATAAGATGTAGGTATTGGATAATTAGGAAATAAGATTATTTCCCAAGAGTCAATTGGCAAATAGCCGTTCCGTTTGTTATGTAACATCCCCGGATCGAGTCTAAACGCTTGTTTTCACAGCTACAAAACGCACCCCGAAAAATCTATACCTCACCCTACCACCCCCTCCCGCTGCCACCCCTCCCCGCACCCTCGACACACTCCACTTTTGGACTTTTTAACCCAAGATGGCTTAATTTCCTTCTCGTAACGATTATTGTACGTTTCTTAAAAAACTCCATTAGAATCGTACTCGGGGGCAAGAGGCGAGGGGCGCGGGAGGCGCCCCCCACTCACGAATGTTTGGGGATTAGCATTTAGCTGGTTTGCGGACAATGCGTGGAAAGGAATGTTTTTTTGTAAAGTGCGAGCCGAGACGCGTGAAACGGAACGCTTTTGTTTTTGAGTGGCGTGGAGTAACGAGAGTTACGGTTTTTTGGAGCTAGCTTATAAAATATCTGTTGTTTGGTAGATTTGATTTTTTAATAAATTTGCAAAATAAAAGATACGGGATTTCTACGGGTTTAGGAGAAATCACGACGATCAATGACATAAAACGGATGCTCTACCACTAAGCTCTACTATACAAATGAACGGTTCTTAGTCTACCCACATTTCTCTTATAAATAAGTAAAAAACTACGCGAAGTGACCACAACTTAAAAGGAAATTTTGTTTATAGGTCAGGGACACATGACATGGGGGTGATGACAGGCTCGGCTAAAGATGTGAAATGACAGTGGACAAATGCTATGCATAAAAATTAATTAAAGAAAACACTTCCAACTCAGATTTTTGTAATTGCATAGCAACAGTATCAACTTGTGTCCTGAACACAGACGACCTCTAGATGCTTATTAATTTTCATTTTGAGTTAAGAGCTATTGTATCCTTAATCCAATTCAGACTTCTGTCATCAGCATGAAAGAGATATACTTATCAATCAAAACCTTTCCTATTGAGTAAGTCTCAACATAAAAATAAACTCCAAGAAGATATCGATTGCATGATGCTCCTTGTGGAATGCAGTAGAACGTAGGTTACTCCGAGTCTGGGTCAGGGTGCAAAAGTTGCGGGTAGGTGGCACAATAAAATTAATTGTTAAAATACCAGACGCCTCCAGGACGCCGTCACCCTGACTGTCAGAATAATTAACCTGTCTTATGGCAACTACTTAATTACTCGCAGAATTATATATTAGTTGAACGGAGTGGAGTTTATTGAAGTAATTTGGATGCAAATGTCGACATTGTTGTTTGTTGTAGACTTTGAAATACTATTTGAATGCCAGCTCGGCTATGCTACCGTTTCCAGCGCGGTAGGGTCGTTGACATTTGTGTCAAGTAAATAGGTATTGTCACAGAGCAAAAAAAAAAACGCTTCCTCTACATAAGCGTCATTTGTTTCATAGCTCTGTGTGTAATGTATTAAAATAATTTTAGAGACAGAAAACACTTCACAACACAAATCTGGCTTTGAATCAGTAAATCACTGTACGACCTTATTGTTTCCTCCTACTTCCTTTAATAAAATGTACACTCAGCGTTTCCACGGTCACCTATAGGTACATCATTACTTGCGGATGCGGCCCGGGTGCGGCTGCGGAAGCGCCGCCGCGGGCGAGAGACGGCATTGTTAATTAACTGCCAACCAAACCGTGACATAATCGGGTCACTGGCGACACACTGGGTGCCGCTACCACAAATCCACAGTTTTTTTAAAATACTCCGCCTTTTAGCTATACCTAAAACTTGCCCGATAACCTGGTTAAAACCGCGGGAAGCCATGGATGCAGGAGGCAAGAAGCCGATCAATATACTTAGCGCTTGGGAGAGGCCTATGTTCAGCAGTTCACGTCTTCAGGCTGTTGATGATGAGATCTTTCCAAGTCTGACAGCGTTAGCAGTAGGTATAGATATATCGATGCCAGATATTGGAACGTCCTTGTTAGATCCTTGAAGCCTGAAGATGAAATTTTGCATCCTCAACAAGCAATTCATTGAGCGTTTGTGTCAAGCCATGATGCGACTTTTGTATAGGACAATTTTGGAACACTTTTTTTTATAAAAGTAATTTCAGAGTTTTATTGTAGCTACTTTTTGACGAAGAAGCATGAGGCATAGTCTCACAACACATATTATTTCATGGTGGATGACATTTCTACGCTTTAACTTCTAAGTTCTCTTAGCAATAGTCACAAAAATGTACACAGCCAGTCTCTAACTCACTGTGCCATCATCTCTATCAAAATCGCCCCACTTCTCTATGAAATAGCAATTTTGTTATGAACCGCGGCAACCCAGCGGTTCTTAATGAGCCCGCGCGAGACAAACGCTCGCTCCCGGCCTCGCCGCTAATAGATTAACGGGTGCAGCTTTGGGAAACACTGGACTTTGTCTTCGCGTAGGGATGGGCTCAGTCACAGACCTAGATTTTTTTATGGGCTCAGTAGTCTTGGAAATTAATTAAAATTTTAATTTAACTCCCATGTGTGTAATTTTAGTAGATCGATAAGCGACTATGAACTTGAAGCTTATCGTCTCAGGATAATACAATGAAATTATTTCTTTAAAGTGGGTGATAGACGTACGAACTGAAAGTACGCGGTTTTTAAGATCGCGAATTTGTTTGGCTCGACTTCGGTGACACAGGTGAAGCTTGCTCACTAAGTATGTACTGCGATGTCGTCGACAGAAGAAGCTTTGTACGAACGGAGGCGGGAACATTTCAAACTTGTTGGATCGCCAACAACTGAATCGGCGGTTTTAAAATACGGGTTTTAAACTTAGGGTGACACACCAGCTAAAAAGGTCGTCGAGCAACAAGTTTGCGAGTAAGTTTGCACGTCTATCACCCACTTAATCTAGATTGTTGCTAATGCGGTTGGAAAAAAGGTTTAAAAAAATTTGTAAATAATAATTTGTTTTTTTTGTATGATACTTACTTTATTTTCCTGTACGTTCTCAGCTCTAAATTAGCAATCAAAATCTTGATTAACAATATAGCATTAACAAATTTACGGTTGACCATCAAAATCAATTTATTCAAATAATTCAGGACTTTCGATTAATGATTTCAATATCGATTTTCTCTACCCCATCCCTATCTCCTAAAGTGGTAATGAATTAAGTAAATGGCAGCATCGGCAGTCAATGCGAGGTTAATTGGCGCCACGTCGGCAATTACCGCTGCTGTGTTGGCAGCATCGAGCAATGTTGCTATACATTACATTTCATGCATGATAGGTAGGTTTACTATTTAGATTGTCATCAGCTGGAAGATGCCCACTGCTGCAGCGTGGACAACCTCCCCTATAAAATGCCAACGTGCTAAGTAAGTAATGGGTCTTGGATATCTAGTTATTTTTTCTTAACAAGGTCTTATTTCTGAGAAGTAGCTCCCTAATTAAATTACTAAGAAAATATTACAATTTGTCTGCAGTTCACAGTGAGACCTAGTTCAGAGGACAATGTAAGCCTGTCTTCTTTCTCCTAACACTTCCATCTAATCTTCAACTTTATACACACTTACTTAAGATCTAAAATCCTTCATCTAGTATGTGTTTGTACAGTCATGATGAACAGTTACCCTGAATGCGTGTGTTTACGAGGACATCAAAGCTCGCCGACGCGAATGCCAATTGGTTTTTTTATCGTTTTCTGGAGAGTCGTATCATCCCTCCACCCCCTCACAGACTATTGCCGACTTGGAAGATGTTTGTGTGTGTTGTCACGTTACATCAGTTCCTTTCGTGAAAAAGGTAGAATGGAACGCTACAAGTTAATGAGCAGCTCCTCCCCTACCTAAACAGTGCCTAGGTTGACAGGATCCTAAGAGCTGAAGAGAAAAAAAGGAATTGGTAACAGATATTTATTTTCGTAAATTTTACAAGCTTTGTAGAAAGCAAAAAAAAGAGTCTCTAGATGATGCGGAAGAACGCGAAATTTAAGTTGTTTACGGCCTACAAGTTATCACGGTAGAATTAGAATGTTATTGGATCCAAACAAGGCCCACTTCCGGGTCTTCAGATAAACAAAGCCCGCTTCCGGTCTTTAACGAGGCCCACTTCCGGGTCTTCAAACAAACAAGGCCCACTTCCGGGTCTTTATTCAAACAAGGCCCACTGTCGTTATAGAGACTGAGGAATTCGTTGCCTTTAGTTTGTCCGACTTCCAGAGTTCAGCGGCTAGCTCATTCAGTTATTAGCTTCTGGATCCAGAAGAAGATTCTCGTCCTTCCACCGTCGATGAAGTATTATTACGCAGCTCAGATTCAAGATGCAGGAGCAGGAGACACGCAGGTATTAGTCGTCAAAGCTTTGACGGACGACGGGCCGGAACATGGTGATGAAGTTATATTGCCACTCAATGTTTGAAAAAGGCAAGCCGGTCGTCTCACTGGTTGACGCTCGGCGATAGATTCGTCGTGGTAGATACGGCGGCCGACGGTGACAACAGATGTAGTTTCGGCGATCAGCTCTCGGCGATAGATTCGTCGTAGTTTCGCGACTGGCTGTAGCGGATGTAGCTCGGCGATCGGCGATTTGACAATGGATATGTCGTGGCGCAGCGATTGACGTAGATGGAGATTCACTTCACAATTTTGGTGTTGGATAGCCAAAGATGGTTTTTGAAGGCGTTCTTGAGTTCCCGGGCCTTGCCTGGCCCGGGAATGGCCTTATATCAATTTAGTGTTCCTCGTTCGAGGAGTAAATTGAGACTGCCATTCCATAGCGACAGCTTTTCTAAAGAAACCTCGCTAGCATTCCAAGGTTCTAGATTTTTGCAGTTTTCAAAATTTTGAATACAGAATAGTAAAAAAATAAATCTAGAGTCAAAATACATACAATCATGGCCAAACTATAAAATACCTCACTGAAATTGACAGTAGAAAAAGAAAAATATGAATTTGAAGAGAAACTAAATTCGAAACAAAAAAAACAGTTTCAAAACAACTGCCATCCGACCAGTCGTGTCTAGAAATCGGGCCCGTGACCCGCGCGCAAAATCGATAAAGTGATGTAAAATTTTGAGAAAATCAAGTTTTTTTTTGTGCTTAAATTACTGTGAAAAGGACTGTCAAGTGCTGTAATGTGAAAGTTGTGAATGAATAATAGAAACCAGGTAATATATTATGATATATACATACATGTAGCATTACATATTTCCCCCACTACCCCAGAAAATTTTCAACTCCATTGAAAATTTTGAAGGTTAGGAATAAAACCTTGCTCTTTCATACTTAAATCTTGCACTTCTTCTTTTACTCGCTCACAAACATACTTAGGGGATATGGTTCACATATTTGATGACGCATACTCCACAAGGAACTATTCATTATACATAACGTAGGCTTATTTTTTTTAATTAGGTGTCGTTATCCGCACCTTTTTGAAAACCCGAGTAAAGATAATAAGTATTTACAATTAAGAAAATGTACAACACAAAGGCTTATTTAACGAGTTGTGTACCGCTCTTTAAGAATATTACACGCACCCTTGGGTATTGAAGACGTCAAGGAAATTAATATTCAAGAACCTTGTATTTAAGAAATTGCAAGGAAATTAAGATTAGAGTAACAACATGTGCAACTAAGAAAGTATAAAAAAAAATGAGTAAACACAATGGCTTCTTACCCACACGACTCGTGTTATAAGATAAAACAAAAAGAGTGAAAAAAAAAAATAACGTTTGTAAAATGGATTTAAAAAAATAAGCCGAAAGGGTCTAGTTTCCTTGTACAATACAAAAATAATATACGCTAAAGCTATTTACAGAATAAGTATACAATTTAGAGAAAAAAAAAAACAGAATACGACCGCTACACTATTTACACTTTAAAATCTTTTACATGCCACTTTCCTCTTAAGCCGTTAGGATCCTCTAAAATAAAGACGAGAGGTGAGAGCTTCTCAACAACTGTGCATTTGACATATTTGGGAGCCAACTTTGAACTGAAATATGCACCAGCGTTACTCTGGACGTAATTTTTACGCCAGACTGTGTCGCCAACGTTGAACTCTTTAAAGGTGTGTCTCGTGTTGTAATGAGCAGCATTTTTTGTGTGTGCAGTGTGTAATGCAACCTGTACTTTATCGAAGATGTTAGATAATAATCCTAAATTAGCGGCGTAGATGTCACGAGGAAGAAAAATGAAATTATCAAGGTTGGAGCAGTTAGTGTATAGTGAACCACATGGTATGGTTTCACGTCCAAAGACCAGAAAGGATGGAGAAAACCCAGTTGTAGAATTTACAGAACTGTTGAGTGCATATTGGATTTTCTGCAAATGTTTGTCCCATGAACGGTGATCATCTCCGACCAACTGTGAAAGTGCGGTGATAATTGTTCTATTATACCGTTCTGTGGGGTTTACTTGAGGGCAGTATCGAGGTGAATAAAATATAAAAGGAATTTTATACTTATTCAGAAAACTTTGAAACTCATTAGATTGAAATTGTGAACCATTGTCCATGATGATGGTTTGTGGCACACCGTGTACCAGAAACACATTATTTTCCAAATACATGATGATATTGGAAGATGTAGCGCGCTTGATAGGGAAAATAAGGCAATACTTTGAAAAAGAACATGTAACCACTAGTATGAATTGATTACGTTGTCTTGTGAGTGGAAAAGGGCCCATTAGATCTAATGAGAGGCTTTGAAAAGGTCTTGAACAAATTTTTGGTTTACCCATAGGACCATATGGAGAATGATTCGAATGCTTATAAGAGAGGCATGTTTCACAAGAAGAACACATTTTAGCCACATCTTTAAACATACCAGACCAATAGTATCTTAAAGAAAGCTTCTTGTATGTTTTGAAAATGCCAGTATGGGGATTACTTTCTGAGTCACCATGGCAAGTTTTGATGAGATTCATTCTCTCAGAGGGAAGTGGAACTTCTTTCCAAGCAAAATCTTCATTTAGATAATCAGGTGAGTTATTAAAACGGTATAAATTATTGTTGAGAATTTTGTAATTTGGATAAGCATCAGGATTATCTCGACAGTTAGTAAAAAGTCTATTATATAGTTCCAATTGTGATGCATTGTCTCTAGATATGGGTTCAACACCACCAATAATAGCAGTATCGGGTATTTTATGACGCGACAGAAGGTCTGGGACAACATTTTCTTTTCCTTTTTTATGTTTTAGGTCGAAGTTAAAACAAGACAGACGAAGACTCCATCGTGCCAATCTGCCAGAAGGATTAGACAAATTTTGGAACCACTTTAATGCTGTATGGTCAGTGTATACTGTAAATCGTTTACCGTTATCAAGATAACAACGCCAATGCTCAAGTGCAGTAATGACAGCTAAAGTCTCACGTTCTGTAGTTGAATAATTCTGCTCATGCTTGTTTAGAGATCTACTCATATATGCAATAACAACTTCTTTATTGTCTTTTTCCTGAGTCAGCATAGCACCTATCCCATTTTTTTCCAGATGACGTTAATTTACAGAGTGGTGAAGCAATAGTACTGAAATTAGGTATGAATCGGCGAAACCAACTGCACGTACCTAAAAATTTTCTTACTTCTTTTTTAGAGGTAGGAGCAGCGTAAGCTAGAATCGCTTCAATTTTATTGGGATCAGCCCGCAATCCTTGCTCATCTACTATGTAGCCAAGATATTTCAGTTCTTTGCGAAAGAATTGACTCTTTTCAAAGTTAATGGTTAGACCAGCATAAGAAAGTTTCTGATGAACTTTAAGTAGGAGTGAAATATGTTCCTCAAATGTCGCACCTATGATTATTATGTCATCTAAGTAACAGAACACTTTATTCTCAAACTCTGGAGTGAATAAACTGTCCATGAGTCTTTGTTGAGTTGCTGGAGCGTTTGTCAATCCGAAGGGCATAACAGTGAATCTATACATTCCTCTACCAGGTACGTAAAAACCAGTTTTATCTCTGTCTTTGGGATGTAATGGAATTTCCCAAAAAGCCTTTGCTATATCGATACTAGACAAATATTTAGCATTTTTGAGGTTATCTAGTATCTCAGAAACAAAAGGGAGGCTGTAGGCATCTTTACGAGTAATTGCATTCAGCTTTCTGCTGTCGACGCAGAAACGCCATTCTCCGTTCTTTTTTGGAGTGATAAGTACTGGAGATAACCAAGGACTCTCACATTTTTCTATAACTTTTAATTCTAGCATTTTATCGACCTCATTGATGAGTGCTTTTTGCTTTTCTGGAGAGAGACGATAACAACGTTGTTTTATAGGTAAAGCATCACCAGTATTGATCCGATGACTAACTAAACTAGTACGGCCTAATTTACCTCGTTGTTCAAAAGAAATACTTTTGAAACGCTTGATTATGTCATTAGCAATTTCTACTTGATTCCCAGACAGATGATCAAATGTTGATATTTGATTTTCAACAGCACAAGTTGTATGATCTTTAGATTCGAGATTGAGTTCAAGAGAAAGTATCTTTGGGGAGAGTTCGAATTCTTTCCAGAAATCCCACCCAAGTATCAAAGAAGGATAAATATCAGGGAAAACATAAGCTTTGATAACATGTGTCTGATTATGAAATCTCAATGGCAAATGAAAATAACCAGAAGACATTGCTTTTTGTTTATTAGCAACCATAACTTGAGTTGGAGACTTGAATAGTTTAAAGCCTAACTTTTGGATATCTTTATGAGAGTTATTACCTAAAATAGTTATACAACTTCCACTATCTAAAAGACCGGAAAAAGGTATATTGTTTATAGACACGTTAATAAAAGGTCTGTTAAAGTCTTTTTCTTTGTCGTAGAAAACAGAAGTTGTTTTGTAGCAAAACATAAAATTTCGAATAGTATTTAACCATTGATTCCAGTCGTTAAGATCAAAATTATTGTTATGTGATTTAGTGAAACCATTCAAGTCGTCAGCTAGTTTTTTTGTTGATTTGATGGAGCACATTTTGGACATTCGCTGATTCTCACGCCTTTACGACCACATTTAAAACAAATGAGGTATCTAGGCTTAGTACAAGTTTGTAAAGAATGGCCTGTGATACGACAGCGATAACAGAATTCTTCTTTAGAAATGTCATTAGTTTGAGATGACGAGCGTGGATGTTTATCTTCCTGCACTGCATTAGTGTACCTTACGTTTGGAGACGCTTTAGGAAGTGAAGCTTTAGAAAATGAAGGAAGATAGGCAAATTCAGCAGCACAAGAAGTGTCTTCAGATCTAGGCTCATGGAAATTTTTGTCTCGTTCAGAAATGCGTTCGTAACTTTGACAAGTAGAAATTAAAGAATCTACCGTTTTAATATCTTTAAGTGCAACAAAAACTGAATAGCACGGTCTTATATTATGGAGTAAAATCTCTAATTGTTCGCTCTCGCTAAGTTTCTTTGAAAGACGAGCAAACATACCGAACATAATTGAGACGTAAACGATAATGGTCTCAGTTGCTCCTTGCGTTCTATTCCTTATAGCTTCCAACAGCTTATAGTCGTAATCATGTATACCGAAATCTCGAATCAGCAATGTGCAAATATCTTTCCACGATAAGGTAGGATTTAGATTATACTGAAAACGAAACCAATGAAGGGCATCACCTGTGAAAATCTCAAAGGCGTGCTTGCAAAGCATACCTTCCGGAATGTTTCGAGAAATCCTAAACTCGTCCAATCTTTGAAGGAATGATCTAGGGCACGATTTTCCATTGAAAGAAAACGTTTTGAGCTCCTTCACAAAATTATCCGAAGTGTGATAGTTTTGTACAGACTCGGAAGCCAGTGGTATACTAGTCAGAATGCTTGAAGGTAAAGTGGGTTGAGGAGTACTCAGTACTTCCAAAGTTTGATTGGTTCCAGTCATAGGTAGTAATTGATAAATCGAGGGAGGGCTAGGCTGAGTCTGAGGACAAGGATTGTGAATGTCAACTAACACTTCTTCAGAAGATCCTGAATAATCTGAAGTTAAGACTTCAAACCGTTTTTGGAGCGTGAAGAAGCGAGATCGTATGTTTGAGCATGACTCAACAAATGGTGGAACGGCGTTAAAGCGTTCGAGGCGATAATGAAGATGATTTACGAAAGATTCAACTTTCCTCAGGTTACTTTTATCATCCGTGGCTTCGAGGTGCGAGATTTTACCCTCGACGTAATTAAACGTGATCTCTGCTTGGGAGAGGTCATGTTTGAGAGGTATTGGAGAAGATTTTATGTCCTCAGGTTGAATGTGACTCAATTTTGCCAGCTGCTCCTTAAGAGTTGTCAAAGTGTCAGCTGGTTTTTCACCTCTGATAGTCACTTCATATTCCAGTTCAAGTTTGTTTAGAAACGAGTATTTAATTGGTCTCGCCATAGTCACAAGTTGAAGTCAATAGTCAAGGATAAAATCAAGTCAAGTTTAAGTTCGTTTAAGTATTAAGTACTATGCGAGTGTTGTAGAATGTAAGTGTGATGTTCCGCGTGTCCTGCCTGTATAAAAATAAATTAAGCAAGTACCTAAGATATTACGTTAGAGCCAAAAGTCAATATCAAATTTTAGCCTACTTGAGTAAGTATTATTTTAGAATTTAGAAGAATGTTTTAGAGGGTTCATTTTAGTTGGGCGCCAAACTGTCACGTTACATCCGTTCCTTTCGTGAAAAAGGTAGAATGGAACGCTACAAGTTAATGAGCAGCTCCTCCCCTACCTAAACAGTGCCTAGGTTGACAGGATCCTAAGAGCTGAAGAGAAAAAAAGGAATTGGTAACAGATATTTATTTTCGTAAATTTTACAAGCTTTGTAGAAAGCAAAAAAAAGAGTCTCTAGATGATGCGGAAGAACGCGAAATTTAAGTTGTTTACGGCCTACAAGTTATCACGGTAGAATTAGAATGTTATTGGATCCAAACAAGGCCCACTTCCGGGTCTTCAGATAAACAAAGCCCGCTTCCGGTCTTTAACGAGGCCCACTTCCGGGTCTTCAAACAAACAAGGCCCACTTCCGGGTCTTTATTCAAACAAGGCCCACTGTCGTTATAGAGACTGAGGAATTCGTTGCCTTTAGTTTGTCCGACTTCCAGAGTTCAGCGGCTAGCTCATTCAGTTATTAGCTTCTGGATCCAGAAGAAGATTCTCGTCCTTCCACCGTCGATGAAGTATTATTACGCAGCTCAGATTCAAGATGCAGCAGCAGGAGACACGCAGGTATTAGTCGTCAAAGCTTTGACGGACGACGGGCCGGAACATGGTGATGAAGTTATATTGCCACTCAATGTTTGAAAAAGGCAAGCCGGTCGTCTCACTGGTTGACGCTCGGCGATAGATTCGTCGTGGTAGATACGGCGGCCGACGGTGACAACAGATGTAGTTTCGGCGATCAGCTCTCGGCGATAGATTCGTCGTAGTTTCGCGACTGGCTGTAGCGGATGTAGCTCGGCGATCGGCGATTTGACAATGGATATGTCGTGGCGCAGCGATTGACGTAGATAGAGATTCACTTCACAATTTTGGTGTTGGATAGCCAAAGATGGTTTTTGAAGGCGTTCTTGAGTTCCCGGGCCTTGCCTGGCCCGGGAATGGCCTTATATCAATTTAGTGTTCCTCGTTCGAGGAGTAAATTGAGACTGCCATTCCATAGCGACAGCTTTTCTAAAGAAACCTCGCTAGCATTCCAAGGTTCTAGATTTTTGCAGTTTTCAAAATTTTGAATACAGAATAGTAAAAAAATAAATCTAGAGTCAAAATACATACAATCATGGCCAAACTATAAAATACCTCACTGAAATTGACAGTAGAAAAAGAAAAATATGAATTTGAAGAGAAACTAAATTCGAAACAAAAAAAACAGTTTCAAAACAACTGCCATCCGACCAGTCGTGTCTAGAAATCGGGCCCGTGACCCGCGCGCAAAATCGATAAAGTGATGTAAAATTTTGAGAAAATCAAGTTTTTTTTTGTGCTTAAATTACTGTGAAAAGGACTGTCAAGTGCTGTGATGTGAAAGTTGTGAATGAATAATAGAAACCAGGTAATATATTATGATATATACATACATGTAGCATTACAGTGTGCAGCCTATTTATATATAGTACCATTAATTTTATTATTTTATATCATGGTATCAAAAAGGCAACAAGGTAATTAGGTTTTTTCAAGTTTTATATAGTTTTTAATTTTCATGCAAGTAGATATCCAATAATTAAAAGACAAAAGTGATAGAGTTTATTGCAAGGCTATTTTCAGCTTATTTACAAATCAAAATTTGATTTAAAATTTAGGTAGTATTTTCCAAAATAAGTGCTGCCTTTAACCTAAAGCTTATTTCGAAACCCTAAATACCATACGAAACAAAATTAGAGCATCGAGTGTGTAAAAACACCAAACAAATACCCTATACTGTTGTCCGCCCGCGGGCTCGCTCGAGGCATTCCAACTTACACCATTCGCCCATCTCACCCTGACCTCTCATAACCAACATCATCAATTACACCAGAGTTCATATGATTTTGGGTTTTGTAAACTATTGACTAGCAACCAGAAATAGTGGATCCTCCCGACTCCGCCAAATTTTCCCTTACGGACCTCTTTGAGTGGAGTTTTTTCGGGGTGCGGGAGGTTGTTGTAAACTGGTATTTGTAGAACAGAGACGTGTGCAGTAGTGGTCTCTTCACACGTACTACAAAGGCCCCTAACTGCCTACCATTAACACCGCTCGACCCCTGCTTCGGCTAGTGATGTGTGATGCTCGCAAATATTACTGCTTAGTTAGCTCCGGTTAATTAGTTTATGCTAATTAGGTGCGTTTTTAATCATTTTGTAACGTGCTAACTCGCATAGATTTAACGATAGCATTGTCAATTTTGGATTCTTCCTTTTTCACATAAGACTGTATAATAACAATCAGGTTTTCTATAAAATTATGTCCTCTATCTAAGAGCTCATATAATTTTGATAAAAAATTAAAGTTATCTATTAAAGAATAAGATATCAAAACTTTCAGTAAGTACTATCTGGGGTACTATTAAAATTAAGATTAGGTTTTACAGATTATACAAAGTGACCTTGAATTGGTATGTTATCCCGAAAGGGGGTAAATATACACCCCAAGGTAGACGATGTTTCTTCTACGACTTTACTAAATTAAAAATTTTCATTGAAGAAATGCCATGTAAAGTTTTCATCGAAAATGGCCTTAGCGCAGCTGGGTGGTTAAACTTCGTCCTTGACCGAATGCACATAAATGAGTTTAATGACCTGTGTTTAGAAATGAATTTATAGTATCTGGCTAACTCTCGTAGCCATCGCACGTGCAATTTTTCGAGTGGATTTATTTTTTACCATGAAGGTTTTTGAAACTCCCAGTTTCAAGAAAGGCTCTCACATCTTGTAGGGTATCATGGTCCCACTCCTCTTATTTCGGGGTAACATACCAATTCAAGGTCAATACCAATACCAATACATACCAATTTCAGGTGAACGACCAGCTCGTCATGTCATTCATTCTCATAAAAAAAAACCTTGTAGATAATATTTATATATATTATTTATTTATAGTGGACATTGTTATGCTAGACTAGAAAGAAGAAATAAGCACCTCAAAAACTTCTACTCAAATATAAAATAAAAATATAATAAGTAGAGATTATTCATATTTTTCTTCTCTTTTCTTAATTAAAGTCATTTAAATGAAACAATCTTTCACAAAAACTGTCTTGAAAGCTTGAAACGTACAATATTCGCAATGAAAACGTCCGCCGAAATCTCAACGAGTTGGTACTCACTAACTAATTAGCAAATATTTTAAAGTAGCGCTTTCAAATTCGCATCACTACGGCTCTCGCTGCCCGAGGCTGTTCCTGCCGCCTAATCGAATAAAATTATACCTTAACTGGCAGAAAATAAGATATTCAATTCCTTGTACCATAATTTTATTAATTCTCCCATCGTTCGTTAGACTAATTTGAGCTTAAATTTGGGATCGTTAAGGCTCAATTTACAAATGAAAGATGAAGTGAATTTTGGCCAAGGATTCTAGCAAAAGAAGACAAGGGCTTCCGAGCCTCTTGAATGGGGCCGATAAATGATCCGCACTGAGCTCTTTTATTAATAATCTAGATAAAAACATCCTCAATAAAAAATTGTGCACAAAAAGCATTAATGCTTCGTTTTACCAACAAAATTGTTATAAATGGCAAAAAAATGTATAAGAGAGAAAAGCAAGCTCACAGTAGCAGTGTTGCGGATACTTTGAAAAATCTCTCTCTCCTCCTTCTCCCCTTTAAAGGTGATTTTAATTCTACTAGCTTTAAACACAAACATTTTCCAGGGCCTCATCATCATCATTAACAGCCCGAAAACGTCCACATAGTCCTCCCCCAAATAGCGCCACCTTGAGCGGCCACTCGCCTCCTGCATCCATCGGCTCCACGCGGTTTTCACCAGATCATCGGTCCACCGAATGGGGACCCCCCTAATGACAAGTTTCCAGGGCCTAAAAATCAATAAGTGAACCTCATTACCATTAATTTTTTAATTTACAATTATACGTATGTTATTGAAAAGTTAAAATTACTATGAAAATAAAGGACAATGAAATAAAACACGAATCACCATAATTACGTAAAAGTAATTTATGAAACGAAGTCCCAACAATGAATTTAACTAGGCACCATATTACACTACGCGATATTAACAAAGGGAACTAACAATTTGCTGTGTAATGTGCTAACCCTTTAACCCTTTGTAAGTAGACGCTTAGTGAAAAACACCCATTAGGACTGCGGCTCTCAACTTTAGATCTTCCTTTTGGATGGGTATAATCTAATAACTAAAATAAATTAAAACATAATAATCTCTACTACTTATAGTTATGTTACGAATATTAAATCTATGATAATTAAGAAATTTAGAAAAAAAATGCACAATAGAAAATAAAACGATGCAAGAAAATCTTCGAAACGATTTGTTGATTAGGTAGGTATCTATCAAGTTCTATTTATATAGTATATTTGGATCTTCTATCTCGCTTGCACATTGTGGCAAGTTTGGATTCAGCCAGAATTTACTCAAATAATAACATTACTTACATCAAACTATCATAATTAGGTACTCCAAACAAGTTTTCATTAAAAAAAGGATAAAAATAAAAGCTATGATTCTGTTCTTGAATTGAAATGTTTTTTTGTCATAAACAGAGAGCTTTCACCGTGCAGCTACACCTAAAGGTATGGTGTGTATGCATAGGTACAGCGCTTGTGTGTCTGCATAGACAAGCGTTCAACTGCGAACCTTCGCCTTTTAACTTTAGGTGTAGTCGCACGGTCACGCAAAGTCTTTTCCCCTTTCATCTTATATATCCAATAGCCAAATCGACAAAACTTTGAGCGCCACAGACCACTTACACCCATCGGATTACCGATTCATCAACAATATTGTGACAAGCGTCCCGCCCTGTATCCGCTATAACCGCCGGATAAGAACCGCCAGCCTCGCCTCAATGGAGGAGCTACTCGATGAAAGGTGACAGGATCTATTGACTATCCAGCGTTTGTATGACTGTTACTCTTTGTCAATGGATTTCTTTAAGTGCTAAATGTAAACTGGTTTGGGGAAGACGGGACGATAAAGTCGTTTACAAGCTTTACTGGCTGCATGAGGTCAGGTCAAAATATAGGTTAATAGTTTAGAACTAAGGGTTATAGATTCGATTCCTGTTAGGATGAAAAAAGCTAACAAAAAGTACTTTCTGGTGTTTATTTGGGTGTTGGAAACAGATTCAGCTTTATTAGAATGATAATAACAGAAATAATTCTTTAATTAAGACAAGCGATTATGGATAATTGAATTTTTAGTGACTGGGGGTTTTTTAAACTAAAATTGTAGTTATTACTTACAAAAAATAACAGAACACAAAATAACAAAGCATTTAAAAAAAAATTTGGTATTCAGTTTTAATTATGTTGACAGAGCCTAAAAAAACAAAGGAGCGCTTTCTGGTTATCTGAGGTTATCCTTTTTGAAGAGCGTAATTTCACAAAATAACAAGTTTCACGAGAATTAACACAAAAACTGTTTATTTTACATTCATTTTACATTAACACGCATCCTTTGAGAGCATAATTGCATGTGAATATTATTTTAACAGGTTTCCGTAGGACTTCGCGGAACACGGTTGTTGACGGGCTACCGGGCGCGGAAAGAAAATATCATCGGACTTTTTTCTGACTGCATTTTTTTTTCGCCGTTATTATATGGTATAATTATCCGTTAATTTTTAAATAACTTTCGCGTAATTTTCGTAACATATTGCCGGAAATAAAAACTTAAATAAAGTTATTTAATGTTTACAAACATCGGTTTAAACATAAAACAGTCTATCAGATAAATCGAAATTATTTTAATCCTGCTTGGAAAACGTTGATACCCAAACTAGGAACCTGGAAAAGAAAAAAAGAGAACGATTTTTACTTTTTTAAAATTATTATTGTCTCAAGGTTGTGTACTTATTAGTCGGCTAATAGAAATAATGGTTATATACTCGTTTAGCTTTTAAAACTTTTGAATAATTCTGCCAAAATTTTCCGTTTTCGAGAAAAGCGTCTTTTAATTTTATAACCTTAAATTCACCGCTTCTAGGGTCGATATCCACCGGAATGAACTAAAACCATTTATCAATTTCATCAAAATGCTTGCAATAAAGTTCCCTGGCACGTGGTAAGCCTCCTTTATAAGAGGTCTTTTGTTAGCGGATTAGCCGCGGGAAGAGCCGCCGAGGTCGGTAATTGAAATAGTGCAGCGCATTAGACGGTATATCACCAGTGGGTGTTGACCTCTTGACACCCTTGGAAAACTGCATGTTTAATGTCTAACTGCGTTGTTTTACGGATCCAAGTGTGACCGTATCATGTCTTATAAGATCCACTAATTAGAACGGTTTTTGTTTTTATAAGTTACTATTTTAGCAATTTTAATGGAGATATGACCTTATAAAACGGTAAACTGTAGTCGGTTAAAATCACCCACAGACAGACAACTGCATGCAACAATATAGGTCAGTACCTATATTGTTGCATGCAGTTGTCCACCAGTGTACCAGTACACCCAACTCAATGGATGGCGCTGCCAACCCCGTAAGTTGGTTGTATAAGGTGAAGGAAAAATTCGGACATGAGACCACTTGTCACGGTAGCTTAAGTAAAGCATATCCCGGCTTGAGGGATGGATGGATGCGGGTTCAATCCCCGCTCGTGATTCTAATTTTTCCTTTACAGATTAGTCTGTAGATTACGTTGAGCAGGCGATACTGCTATAAAAATCAATAATATAGGTACTGTTTGAAGTAGTAGTAATTAAACTAACTCAATAAAGCTTTGATTGATTATAATAATAAAACAATATTTATGATTATGATAACAGTATCGCCTGCTCAGCGTATTCTACAGATTAATTTGTAAAGGACAAATTAGAATCACGAGCGGGGATTGCACCCGCATCCATCCATCCCTCAACCCGGGATATGCTTTACTTAAGCTACCGTGACAAGTCAAGTCGGCTTTTGGGATGGATGGATGCGGGATACCCGCTTCAAATTAATCTATAATAAAACAATCCCACGGTATAACATCGCTGGAAAATTCACAACGAATACGGTTTATTCCAAACCGTGGCGGTTATTGTGTGTGTTTTTGACTAACGCGTTTTTCCATTGCTGTGTTCAATTTAAAATTCTATTTTTCTGATCTAGCATCTTAGTAGAATAAAGATTAAAATTTTCTAATGTTTTTCTTTCCCAAATATAAACCAGCACAAAAAGTACGAATACGCATTTTAAACTCTATTCCGTAGAGAAAAAACACATAGAGCTCAGCGTACGCTGGTGGGTTGAATAGAAGCGCATTCTTGCAGGATTACAGGTTCAGCAGCCGGCTCAATTAGAGCCGTGTGGATTGGATATTAATATTGGCGTCGTGTACAACTGGCATGTTAACAATGTGGGCCTCGAAATACGGGGCGGTTTGAAACTTGGCCTGACATTCCTTGATTATAAGTCTAAATTGATTAACTTTTTTATTCTGTGGAAAGGTTGTGGTTTAGAATAATGACAGACTTTTATCAACCCAAGATTCCTGGGTTTTGTTATTACTTAGCTTGTTTTAAAATATTTGGCACGTGCTCTGCGAAGAAAGATTAGAATGGCTGTGGCTAGATAGATAAAAATTTACCCTAAATAGCTTTCTGACGTCAATATATAAATGATGAACTAAGTAGTTTTTTACAGACTTATCGAACAAAGATTTAAGGTTCTGTCTTTGCTTACCTACGACCATTTTGTTCAAGTAATAGGTATGTCAATATTTCATATTATTATGTTCAGTACACGAACTGATACAGGAAGCATTAATTACCAATGTATAAACCTCCATGTTATTACTTAATTCAGTGTTGTAACTTGTAAAAAGTGCCAGAGATTCTAATTTTAAAATAAGGGTGAGCGCACACCGAGAGGCTCGCGAGTCGCGAGGCGATGCGTGCGACAACAACTCGCCGAGGGCACGAGTGGCGCGCGAACGTGTTCTGAATTCAAATGTGACGTTTAAAGCAAGATGGCCGCCACGACACGCTAATGAATTGTGGCACGAATTAACGTTTAATAGGTTACTTGCAACGTGTTAGAATAATTACCTGCCTTTCAACTTGTTAAAGCCTCAAACAATTAATTTCTTTACTCCTAATAGAGCTTCAATAAAGTACCTTTTTACTAAAATCTTTGATGTAAATAATGTCTAAACGATTTTGAAACAACACAATACAATAAAATGATCATTCGACTCTACCAATAAAAATATATTATAAAAAATTACCTCAATCATTAATTTTTGACAGTTTGATTAGTGTTGATAGACTTGTAATCGTCATGACTCATTAGTCTATTATCCGATAGCTCGTTATACAGTTTTACTGACAGCTTTGCTTGACGGAGGGCTTGACGACTGGCGGCTTAAGGGGAACACAATTAAATCTGTTGCTCCGTCAATTAATGAAGGAATTCGATACGGATGACGATGGCATTAATAGACGATTGGTCGTGTAGTCTTTTGTTAGTAAATGTTTTGTGGTTTTTATATGTATTATGAAGGAGTCGATTAAAATTACATTTTCTTTTGTATAAATAGAATATTTTAGGTGTTTATTGGAGTTGGTTATTTATTAGAACATAATTACTTAATTACGTGCTGTTTTATTAGAAATATTAATAAATGGTTTGGTAAGAAATGAAGAATTAAATTTTTTGTTGTTAGGGATTATATAATTAAATGATGTAAGTATTTTTAAATAACATCAGCTAGGAACCAATTTATTAAAATTATTAGTTATGTCTCTAACATAGCGCATAATTGTAAAATTAGACGAACTTACCTTAAGTGAAGTCTGATTCTAATTTTATGAACTATGATCTGAAATATAATTGTTTACAGTGTATTAACCGCTATAAACGAATCAGCAATAAATGATCAAACACTAACTAAACTCACCTACTCATAAACTATAAAAAGGCTAGATAAATAAATAAATATGTGTGGACATTTCACACAGCACCATCTAGCCCCAAACTAAGCATACCTTGTACTATGGGAACCAGATAACTGATACAATACATATATACTTTTTTGTTTGTAATTACATACATAGAGTACAATATAACACCCAGACGCAGAACAAACATCTATGTTCATCACACAAATGTTTGTCCTGGGTAGGAATCGAACCCACAGCCCTCAGTTCAGAAGACAGGGATACTACCAACTGAGCTATCAGGCCCGATCCTGCAATTCTACTCCTAGTGCGCGATTATGCCTAAAATGTAATTTTACACTTCAGGGCCCTAATTCCGTATCGATTCCTTACTTCGAAACCACGTGAATTCCTTGTCTTGCATAAGAAACCTGCAAAACTGTATTCTCTATGAAACGAAAACAAAGCCGCGCGAAATTAATTTGGAATTGGTGCAATTTGAACTGTTAAAAATCAAATGTTTTACCGAGATGCGTTCCGAAACATCAATACATCTAAATTTACCACCACTTATGTCAATATATTATATTCAAAATAAAAATAACTTAATGTAAAGTGAAGGTATTCCTAACGCTGAGATACGATTTGAACAAGACACGATAACGACGTGGTTTCGTATCGTGTGGAATCTGTGTTTTCATAGAGAATAACCGCCCAGTTGTATACTATGTAAATACATCGGTCTTTATTATACACCTAGTATACGTGCTTGTGCTAAAAAATAGTATGCTCACTAACGTAACAACATAAAACAAAGGCTGCGCAGGATCAAATCTGTCACGATCGCTAAGTGGCTAATGACATAAGCCAAGTGGCTTGAGCGTGTATTCCTCTATCTTGACGTTAGTATAGTGTGTTGTCGTGTAACACGATGCCTCTATTGTGAAGTTTGTAGAGCTTTTTTGTGAAGCGGGGTGTGTCGGCATGGGCGGAATGTTGGGACTACACGCGTGGATTTAATGCAGCTGGGCTTGATTTATGTGAATACTTTTACTAGGAGAGTTGTTCAAGTATAAGTTTTAAATACTTTTTTAACGGGAAAAGTGTTTTTACTCTAAGCTATTAATACAATAATATCAGCTACTACTAGATGCTAATTACCAACAGTCACTACTTACATTACTAATTATAATAATACCTTATTATTCTATTTATGACTGGAAAATATTGGTTTCATCGATAAGACCACCCACCCCTACTCTACCGTTTCTAACATATCGAACTAAAATATACAAAAGTGTAACGGTCTATATTTTTTATATAAGTAATTGCTTTTCGTGAAATAACAGTTGAACAGATTTGGTCAAAATTTTGAACACAGATTGTTTTTAACTACTAACTGAGAATTAAGGTACTATTTTACTTTGAAAATTAATAATTTCTGCGAATAAAATTTTACCTACACCAACAGAGAACATTACAAATTTTTCGCCTCACACAATGACAAGCGTATCGTAATTTCCACCATTGTATTTCCCATCGACTGCATTCCATAGAATAACAAGTTAGTACCTATACTACAGCACCACAGAATAACAATAAGTGAATACTGACCAAGCTATCGGATGTGTCATACAAACCATACAATGCATCGTTTACACGCACCAGTTACTGTATTTATCTTGGCACGAGTAATTGAGGAAGTGTTTAAGTCTTTTGTGCCTTTCTTTTTTTGTAGAACGGTGTTAAGGTGCTTGGAAAGCTAGCATGATAGTGAAACTTAGCTTTAAATTGATAGTTTAGAGAAATCGTTGATTTGAAAAATTGGTGCTCCCGCACTGTTGTTAAATAATGTTTGTACAAACACTAATAAATCTTTTTTAGTATTGCTACTTCAATTTACTGAAAAATTACTAAAAATTTTTAGTGTTTTGGCGGTTTCATGAAAATGTGAAGCAATGAAAGTCGTGGTTTTCAAACGCAAATATTTAGGGTGGGTTTTTGTAAGTTTTTTTATCTGTCGGTAAGGTACCTGTACCCAACTTAGAATTCGTTAGTATTTTTAATCATTGGTTACCTTAACTATGGAAAAAAAAACCACTCTTAACTAAGGTACAGATATTAAAATAGTAGTAGTACCTACCTACTAACTAAGTATAGCTTTTAGATAAGCATATCCAAAGCAACTTGTATTTAATAAATAACTTCGGATAAATTCATGCTTCTCTATTGCTAGACATTTGATAACCAATGTACGGATTTCAACATATTACCAATTTTATAAGTTGATAATCAAGAACCAAAATACAATTTCGGGAACTAAAAAGTCTAACAATCTTTTCATGATACAATTTGGATCTTATTTCTCTGCCAATACGATCGTTGAACCAATCCCATTCTTCTTAATACTTATAAGTCACAGACGTTTTCGATCGGAGTTCAAGGAACCCCAGAATAGAGCCGTGTCTGTGAATAGGCGTCTTCGGATTTCTGGCGATTGTTCGCCATTGTCTCTCGTACGCGAAATTTGATTTGATTTGTCCCTCATATTCGATTACACAGCCTTTGTTCATTTGTTTTGTTTTTTGGCGTAATCTAATAGCTCTCTGCACTGGCTAGCGTGTTTTATGGGATACGTTGTTGTGGAATAGTCTCAGACTAACCAAGAATTATTTAACTAAGTACCAATCTAAAAATACCAAATACAGATAAGTTTTATTTCTAAAATTAAAGAGTCTTACCAAGGATGAGTATATTACCTAATGTTTGAACTACTAACAAATGAATGACGTGACAAGCTAGACTCTCACCTGATATTAAGCGATACAATCGGCCATAACAGTTGCAGTGTCACTCAGACCTTTAAAATGCTTAATAAAGTTTTACGTAACACTGCACTGCGCACGTCTTCCTGAGACATCTCATAGTTTATAGTAATAAGATTAGCTGTGACTGTGAGAAAATCATAAACTGACTGACTGATATAAAGTCTCATTTTCCCAGTAATTTCACCAGCTAAAGTGCCCTTCAAACCGGAACACAGTAGTGCTTGTATACTATTGCTTGGCGGCAGAATAAATGGCAAAGCGGTGGTGAAGCCTATAGTGCGAGATCCCACAGTAGGAATACCTACGTCATCGAGTACTATCTGTAGATCGTTAACCGACACATAAACATCATAAACATGTAAAAAAATCAGGTCTGCCAATTCCGATCCTGCTGGGTCATAGAAATCCGAGAAAATTTTTGACGTTTTTTTATTTTAAAAATTAGGTCATAATGTACCCGAATGAAAATCCTGGCAACAGTTAACATTGACTAATAACGTAAAATAAAATTGGTCTGCCATCGCACATTCTGCCGGAAGTACCTGGCAGACCCTTACGCAGTGCCCTTCACACTATTTACCTACCTCAACGAGTACCCCGATAAAACCTATGCCCATTGAGGTGCCCATTAGGCGTCCCTGATAATAGATTAAAAGGTCTGCGAGGCCTAAACTTGCCGGAACTTAGTCTTCAAAGCATTTGAAGTTGGATTTCCTTGACCCGGCAGGACCGGAATTGGCAGACCTGACATGTTTAAGTGTCAGCTAACGATGTAAAGATAGCCTATTGAGACTCGATGACGTAGGTATTTGTATGGATTTGTGCTGTCGGATCTCGCACTACTACTTGATATAAATAAACCATCAAGAAACTGCCATTTAATTCATTTAAAGCATTCCTCAAAAACGCTAAGTCGGTCACAATAAAGTAAATCAGTGACTGTAGCAAGGAATCTGCGTCGGGCAGTTTTAAATTGGAATTCCTCCGGCTCTGTTTGTTGCTTAATTGAGTTAATTCTTTGCAGGGTTCCCGCAGATCAAGTCGCCCTACAGCCCCGGCTCCCAGCCGCACCTCACCGGTGAGTGCCACACTAATTACTTTATTAATTAACTAATTTGTTTACTGTAGATGGTCATGTTTTTAATACGCTTTAAGCTTGCATCTGACCACTATCTCACCTGATGGGAAGTGACGATGCGGTCGATGATGTAACGCGCTTGCCTAGAAGATACCTGTTCACTTTTGATTTGAAGACCCAAGGTTGTAGTTTTTGGGAAATATAAACACCGGCAAAGCCAAAGCGCCACTCTTGCTGTTCGCATGATACACGTGGGAGCAAAACGTTGTGTCACTTTCAATTCCTTAGCTTTATTAAATTTAGCAACTTCAGAGACTTTAACGTTGGTAAACCTGTATAAAGCATTTGAGAGTAGAAACATGCACAATGCAAAACTCTACATTACAGGCTGGCATGGAAAGAAAATAAGAAAATACAATAAAAGCGTAAAGCGTACGGCGTAATTATTAGATAGGAAAAAAAATACTAACTTGTGTTGTAATACCTAATACTAAATAAGTATTATGGCAAGTTAGCGCACATAGCTAATTTTGACTAATAGTATCCGTTCGTAGCTGATCGGTGAATTAAGCAACGTTCGTTGGGGCCATCACGCAGATGGATGACCGCTGTAAAAATTAGTAGTTACAAAGGGCCTTCTGAGGGCACGTTAAACCATCGGTCTCAGGCGTTGCTGCGAAAGACAAACAAAAGAGATAGAAGCTTCCGAGCGGCCTAACAAACACGGCTTCAATATACAAACTAATCAATAACCGATGTGATCCTAGCAAATCGAGCTGGCAATCTCCGTGGAAACGTCGCCAGCCAACTATGGCAAACAATACATTTGCCAGTGATTTAGGAAAGTGGCTCGCGGGAGGGGGAGGGCCGGGTTCCCTCGTGTGCTCTCCCTCCCCCCGCCTTTGTCTCAGTAATGAATCCGCCAAACGGCAGCCGTCACGGCGCAGTCGCCTATTTGCCCAACGCCACAAATCATAATCCGATCTATTAGCTATCGGAAACTAGACCTTCTATTTCCGGTAATAGAACGCACTTTCTATCAACAGGCATGAAACATAAGATCCTCTGTGTTAGGGATTTGTAAAGAATTCGCTTAGAGACGTGACGTTTAGAAAATTGGTAACGCAAATTAGAGCTTGATAAAGATATAAGTTTGACGGCTTCAATTACTTAATTCTTGGATCCCCTTCTTACCGTTTTTTATCGGATTTTGGCGGCAAAATTGGTAAATAAATAGGGGAAGGTAGGGTAATGAGAAATAGCTATCTGAAGCGCTGGTAGGTACAACGTGCAGCGTGTATGTTTACCAACCCTACCGTATCTATGAAAGCCCACCGCAGACCACCTGACGCTCCCCGCTCGGCAGCCATTTGTAAAAATTACCTTCGCCGCCATTTTTGCGCGGGAATTTCATATTTGGAATGCCGCCGGGTGGAATTCGCGCTAGATTTGACGTTTTGCAATGGCTGTACGCAGTTTTATTGTTTCTAAAACAATGCATGCATGGTGTGCGATGGTCTTTCGACTTTTCATTGTTTAGATCAAGCCGCCATTTTTAATTTGAAAATTAGGGTTCTATTGTTTGGTGTAGACTTATAAAAACGTCAAATATGAGTCTGGCCTCATTGGTCGATGTGGGTAATCGAGTTCACTCAGATCTGATGACAGACGGAAGGCAAATCTACAAATAAAAAATGGTGTTAGAGTCAATTTTGTTCCTTTTTAGACTCCAACTGCTTAGCGAAAGTTTTTGTTTTGATAAATTTTTCCAAACAAAATCACACAGTGGTTGGTGAATTTATTTTGCGTAATAGTTGTCAATATGCTATTCATAAGTGCAAATCATGTGTGATTTGTCATTGTCATACATGCTACTTTAAACACCTAAAAAATCACTGTTGTGAAATTCTCACTCCATTTCATACAGTCATAAGTGAAAAGCTTGTAGACCACAACTAAAGACACGCTATTTATTTATTTATTTCTCACCGGTACCGGTTTTGGGTTATTAAAACAATATTTGTGTGGCCCACAGAGCAAAAAAAAAACGCTTCCCCTCCAAAGCGTCATTTGTTTCATAGCTCTGTGGTGTGGCCATTGTTGCACATAATTTACCTCACACTAATTTTACTTGCCTCACCCTGTCGTCGCCGCCCAAGACATGTCTTGAGCGACCCGGAAGATCCCATACCAGCCGTTGTTTCGGCTGCGCTAGGATCACCGGACCAGTCTGGCTCAGGTACCGATTTCGGCACCGGTATAGGATACCAGCGTAACACAATCAGACACCGACCCCGCCGGCGAGGTCTACGTACCCCCCGTAAGTAGAACGGTCGCGACTTTCCACAGGGTCCACTCCTCCAGCGGACGTAGCCTTCTCGATCCTCTTATCCCGGCAACAGCCCAAGCCGAGGCTCACACCCCAGGGGTGCCCTTGAGCTAGTTGACGCTATAAAGTTCGGTAGAGACCAACAGCATTCGACCATCCAAAAAAAAAAACGTTTTAACCGAATTAACCGTCGATGACGTTGTTTATTAAGGTTGGGGTGTTTCACCGATAGTTAAGGTAACCAATGAATATTGACCATTGGTTAAAATTTGATCTTATCAAATTTTTAAACATTGAAATAAAAACACCCACCCTTAATAGTAAAATCCAATTTTTGCACACTTTGTTATAAACAAATTCTCATTCGTAGGCTACTATTGTTGTAAGTACCTAAAGTAAGTATAATTGAAAAGTCAAAGATGTTAAACGTACTTAGGTACACTGTGGTTAAAGCAAAAATACATTTTTTTTTGTTTTTGCTTCAAGAAGCAACCCTGGCCTAATCTAAGCGCCGCCGAAGCGACCACAACCTTCTCGATTACCGCTACAAGAGGAAACAACTTTTTCTGTTTCCAAAGACAAGTAGCGGCTGTTAATGCTGACACTTCTTACCACACCACACATGCTACTTTAATGCTTAACTTTTAAGGTGTATTTTCCCTTAACATTGTCGGCAAAGTGTCAAATGTCACAGAAACCGATGTTTTCCCGCGCTAAGTGAGGACAAGTTGTAATAACAAGTAGTATATTAACGTTTGCCACTTTCTTAACGGTAATTGGGTATCGGGTTACCTTGTCGTCAAGTTATTTTCTGCTTTGATACACAAGAACAAATTGAACGCAACTTTTAATGGTTTAATAGTGAGAACATGGAGCTATTAAAAAAAGAAGGAGGTAATCCCGTCTGACCCGAAACTGAAGCACCCTTAGGAAGCCGGAACGCTTCGTACGTACGAGCGGGGCACGCACACAGTCACATCATACGCAGCCGGTCGCCCTACTTTCATCTGACACACATACGTAATATGTCCGCCATTTCGGGCTTCAGTTCGATGTCAATCAAAACTCAATCCTTCTTTTTTTTATTTCATCCATGAGTGAGAATTAAAGTTTTAACGAGGAATAAACCCATAAATATAAAGCTATATTAATGCTATAATCCTAAACAGTTTGGTTTATTATACAGTTAACTTTTTGTGTATCAACCTAATTGAAACAAATAAATAATGAATTAACGATAGACTTATACATTAGACGTTACTATCGAACCTAAATATAACCAAAATTCCTAAGCTATTGTTGTTATTATAATTCAGTCATGCTATACGTTTAATTTTGCTTTAAAGTTTTAAACCTAATAAAACTAATTATCTACTACTAATATATTATCTGGGCTCCTATCAAAGTAAAACTGTATAATGTACAATATTTAAATACAAAACTATATTATAAGAACTTACCCTCACATCTCACCCCCGAACATCTCAGTGGGCGACGTTCTCTAAATGCTGGCAACATTGCCACTCTGTTGAATGACAATGCTCAACTCTAGGCCCAAGTAGAGGCCAGCAATTTGGTCGTTTTGTTTGAATAACTGTGAATAACTGAAATATTAAAATCTAATAACAATTATTACAATAGGTAAGTAAGTATTGCGCCATAATAAATAAATAAATAAGTAATAGTCCAAAAAACTATTTTCCACAGAAAAAACCGACACCGGTTTGTCATACTAACGTCGGCACTTACATACAATAGCAAGTTTTTACTAGACAGCCATAGTGTATATTATAAAAAATTTAATCATAAGTTTTTATTTAGAAAAATAAATATTAAATAATTACATACATAAATTATGTTGAATCCAGCCGTAGAAATCTTAATTCATCAGTGTTCCATCTCTCGCTATGATAAAGTGGACACTGACAGTTGACATGGGCTACCGCTAGCATAGTCGACCACATGCCAGTTCTCAGGACAGTAACTGTACACCTACAATTACTCGCCACTTATCGCCACTAGAATGAATATTGTTTACTCTCGTGTGAAATGTATCTTACACACACTTCGTTGGTTTTACCTATTGGATTTGATTCCGAAGTGTTTTTATGGGAGAAACCTAATTTTTTAAATTGAGTTTTTATTAAAGCTTTGTCCCTTCCCTTCCCTACTCCCTACATATAATAAATGTGTAATTCTGATGCGCTACGGAACACACACAATGATGTCAAATCTAATTTATCCCATAGGTTCTATTGTTCAAAAAATATCGTAACCGCGATGCAGGACTACAAGGCTTTTTGCCCTTTTCCATACATTTTCTAATTTATCGTATCTAACGCCATCTAGGGACAATAATTTGTAGCTGTTTGTTTGTTTGTTTGTTATTCAACAAATCCCTAGATACTGAACTGATTTTCATGCGGGTTGCACTAATATGCTTAGAAATAACCAGCGCACAACATAGGATATATTAAAATACAAATATCATTAAACATTTTTGGTCAAAATTATTAAATATCATTACGAAACCGGACGGAATTTTATACAACATGGCCGCTTCATGGTGAATTTTTTTTGGCTACTGACGGTTAGTTTATGTCACAGTAATTTTTTTTATGTTGTATTATGGCTCCACACATAGTGTATTTAGCCAGTGTTAAGTATAGTAATTTTTCGTCGTGTTGTTATTGAATATTTCACATGTTTCACGTAAAGTCCATCTGGAGGCACAGATTCAATAAAAAAACGTGTGTAAGGCCATGAACAAAGAGTAATAGGAGTTAATTTCGGTAGTAAATATGCATTAAACAGTGCAATGAAATTTTGCAATTTATTAGATTTGATTAACCATTATTAGTTTTTCTATTTAAGCCCTTGCAGGTTGTTTGGGGTTTTTGGAGTAAAATAGATATACCTATAGATATATCAAATAATATGTAAGTAGTATGAATCGATTGCATTCAAGATACAAACATGTTAATTATACTTAGTGCCCGCAGATTAGAGAAATAACCGGCCAAGTGCGAGTTGGGCTCGCGCACGAAGGGTTACGATTCATTATCTATAAAAACTAGCAAAAAAACGTTTGATGTATGAGAGAGAAAAAATACTAAAATACAGAATAAAATAAGTATTTAAGGGGTTAAATACTTATTTTATTCTGTATTTTTTGTAATAGCGGCAACAAAAATATATTTATCATCTGTGAAGATTTCAGCTGTCTAACTATCACGGTTCATGAGATACAGCCTGATGGTGACAGACGGACAGACGGACAGCAAAGCCTTAGTAATAGGGTTCCGTACCCAAAACGGACTGACGACGTCTGTCAGGCTGTCTGTCCGTCTGTCACCAGGCTGTATCTCATGAACCGTGATAGTTAGAGCTTTACCCTTGGGAGTATAATCTTGACCCTTGCTACGCCTATTTTTGGCATTACATGACGTTTATGTTTGGCCCACAGGTCTGAGGGCCAATGCATACTATTACCACTATACGTATAAATTATATACTCTTTGAATGATACAGAAGTATAATAATACTCTTTGGAATGATACGAAGTAGATTATTTCACTAATCTGTGTACGAAACATGTTTTGTAAAATGCCCTGGGGGTCTAGCAAAGATCACAATCACTAACGCTAACGCCTCACGCTAACTCCAAAAATGTATCGAAATGACATTCGCTACGGAAAAGTTAGCGATTTCCGAAACGTCATTTCAGTACATTTTGGAGTTAGCGTTTGGCGTTAGCGTTAGCGGTTGGTATCTTTGCTAGACCCCCAGACTTTGCCCTATTGTAAAAATGTTTTGAAAGCCTAGATTTTAATATAATATAGCTTTTAATTAATCATGAGTTCGATGATACTTATCGAAATATCATCGAAAACTTTTCTATGGTTAAGTAGCCATGAGTGGAGATTTCATCAAAATTGGTCCAAGAATATCAAGGATAATAATTAGCATAATAGCCATATATAATGTAGTCCACGCGTGGCAACGCCGCGAGCAGTAGCTAGTGGGCAATAAAATTGCAAAAATCTGTATCATTTAGGTAAAATGTATGATATAACTCTTACTGCCTCATAATGAAATATAATAATCCCAAAGAAAATCAATATTACCAAAAAAAAACGAGTAGAAACCTTCCTACTATTTAGTATCGCCTAGTTTATTAGAGATCTCCTAAAAGGAATATAGAACAAATTTTGTACTTTTCAACATCAGGGATTCTACAAAAAGACGCTCTCAATTAATTAAAAACCTATCTATTTGCTGGACAAACTCAAGGACTAGCTAAACGCCCAAATCTACAACCAAATTACGACGGAAAAAATCAATACTTGTGTCTCTCGCACCCCTATTTAACCCCTAAAAACCAACTTGCCTTTCTTAAATTTTCCCATCTAAGCACTGACTTAATTTAAGCTCTTGTTCGACTTAATTTTCATTCTAAAATCCAATAGTGCCGTCTAATCAAGTGCCTCAGCGTCTCGAGTAATTAACCAACAAGGTTCTAACCTAAAGTAATGAGCAGGCACTTACTGTTGAGGACAGTGCCTATTATAATTGCTAATGGGGGTAGTTTAAGCGAAGTCAGTGGTGAAGCTCAGGCTGTAGTGCCATTTCTCTTCCTAAAACTCTGTTCATGATTTCTTGCAATTAATTTACACGGTTGTAGGTACTTACTTAATTAACTTTCACAAACTTTCGCAAGATTTCTGGATCGATTTGCATTTTTGTTTTTGGCCAAGAAAAAAGTTCTTGGTCTAGTCCATTAAAAAGTCGCATGTAAATTTCATGAACTTAATTTGAACAATAGGCATGATGACTACTATTAAAAATGAAGAACAAGTAAATATAACTTTCATAAAGAAGATTAAAAATGAATGCAATAATAGAAAAAATAAATAAAATCGGTAAATAAATCACGGAGTAATAAGCTTGTAAAGTTTCTACAGGAGGCATCTCCTGTCCCTTTCTCGCGAAACATAGCGCCCCTACAGTTACTTTGAAAAATCCACTCGTGACGTCACATGCCAAAGAGATTGTATGAAAAGCTACCACAGCTTAGTAATGAGGTACTATGAACGACTTTCCTCTGGCCGTTTGAGTTATCTCTTTCTATTCCGGTTTTTAAAATGCTTGTAACTTGGTAATTTATTGAGATATTTAATTTTTGTTTTCACAAATGTTTAACTTTTGAGAATTTTTTTTAATTTTAGTCATCATGCCTATTTTTAGTTATACTGCGGTCATTCTCCCTAATACCGTGATTTAGGTATGCCAATTTGATAGTTATGGCCATAAGTTTTGTTACATATTTTTTTCTGAGTTGTTGCAGCTTTACTTATTATAGATTATTACATCAAAATATTTATGTTAAATAAAAAATACTGTTGGTCGGGGTGTTGTTAGTTGTTCTCTACTGAACTTCATATTTATTTCTAGCTCTCTAGTCACTATTGTAATGATTCAAGTTTGACATGACCTTATATAGTAATCAACCTATCTTCTTGATACAAAATGATATGACTATTTTCATATTATACCTATTTCGTTTAGTACCAACACAGTCGATATTATTCTCATAAATTAATTGATAGTGAATGCATTAAAAGATACTGAGATTCGCACAGGAAACTTACCGTCTTAATGAGGTGTCATTCACATTCGATTTCATAAAAAAGCTGACCTTTGCTACTGTCCATAAAATGTATTGTGTAATGGGCCTTCCAACACTTTGATATTTTGGCTTGCCATGCTCTACTTACAATATATTGAATTTTATTATTGAGCAGTTGAGTTTATTCTTGCGTGGAGATTGCAAGGATTCATTATACGATCAGTGGCCTCGGGGGGTGGAAGGGGGTGGAAGGGGGGAGATTTCTAATCGTAAAATGTTATTGTTGTCGCCGATGAAAACGGATTCAATTTGTTTTGAGACGGTTTTATATTTTTTAAATGCATTCGAGCTTTGTCCGGCAGTATGAAGATTTAGAAAATGAAGCTAAAAATATTATGTTGGCAATGAAAGATTTATAGAAATGGAAATTCTGTAGGTAGCACCGTATTGTTTATAAGGAAATCACGGCACTTGCCATCGAATAAATGGCATGCTAATGTTGAAAATACCTATATAAATCTATACTTGTTCTAATAGTTACTCTTAAGCGCTAAAATATGGTTGGTGGTGTTAAATATTCAAGCAAATAAAAGAGAAACATGAAATTGCCATTCCGCTCTCGATCTGCCTACACATTGCCACCACTTCCTTAGCCAATAGAGTCTGACACCATCCTCTAAGTCGATATAAAAGTGGCCAATGCTAAGTGGCAGTCACTGTGTCCAACTTAGCCCCGCCCACACCCTCTCATCCCGGCTTGAGGTGGCGTAGTATAAACTAGCCAGAAGGACAACTTGGAAGACCAGCTATTTTATAGTTCGTAGACGGATCCAAAATATTTGACTTTTGCCTTTGACTGGACTCACTGTGAAGAAAGGATAAAAAAAAAACTCTAAACTTTCATCTCTTACGTACGCACTGCGGGAAGTCAAAAAGACAACTGATCTAAAAACTGCTATCTCGGCATATTATGCGAATGCACATTCAAGGTTAAGCTACGGAATAATTTTATGGGGAAATAGCAGCGCTGCACCCAATCTATTCATAGTACAAAAAAAATTTATTCGTATACTAGCAAATATAGAACAAACTGATAGTTGTAAACCTTATTTTATAAAGTACAATATTTTAACTTTGCCATCTGTATGCATTTTGGAAGTATGCAAATTCGTAAGAAACTTTTTATTGACACAACAAACGAACCCAAACGAAACCATTCAAGAAAAAAACCAGTTAGTGCTACAAATACCCAAGTCCAGGTTAAAAATGCACTCATCTAGTGCATTGCCTACTGCTATAAGAATATATAATCAGCTATCAGGCGATTTAAAGAACATAGACAACTATAACATTTTTATACGAACCTTGAAACGGTTCCTGACGGAAAAGGCCTATTATAGTATTGAGGAGTATATAAATGACAATAAAATATTATGTGCTGATGAAAATTTATGATCACGAATGGTATGTAGGTGTGTAGGTGTACTTTTTGACATCAATAATTGTAAGAATAATTTATGTGGTATTAGAATGAATAAGTGTGACATTGAATAGGTAATCTAATTTATTTTATATTGTACAAAACTGACATTAAATTTTTAGATTTTTAAATATTTAAAATTTTTAAATTTTTACTAATATTACTAATAATAGATAAAATTGAATTGACATTTTATTATAGCTAATCAAACTAATATTATTTTCTATATAGCGTACCTATTTTGTTTGATCACTTTGATTCTTTTGCTAAGTCGCCCTCCTCTCTCCAAATTTTGCTGCGCCCGACGGGGTCCATATGGTCCTGAATCTGAATCTGAATCTGAGGATTGGGAAGAAGAGATATGTTATAGACACCGCTATAGGAATTATTTCCAATTCTACAAATTTCCATTACAGATTCCCAATTCAACAGATCCCAATCCTACAGCTTTCCAGTTTTACAGATTCCTTTTTCTACATAATCTAAATTTTATAGATGAACGGATTCCCAACTCTACAGATTCCTATTATGTACGGATTCCCAATTTTACAAAAACCTAATTGTACGGTAAACAACATAGCTGAAGGTTGTCCATTGTTAATACAAGATTGTTAAGTGGCGCGGCGGCACATAAGCTCAACTTTTGATGGCAGTAGGCCATGACCTCTCGCTGCCAAACGTGGTGAATGCCATGCTTGACATAGGCGGTGGTCTCCTTCTGCAAAGAGGTGATGGTGCAGAAGGAGACTGCGGAGCGGGTCATAGAGGATGCCACGGGAGCTGATTAGCTCCAACGCAGACGTATGGGCGGAAGAAGAAGCATATCACGCTCCTCCTCACTCCTCCGTAGTGGCGCTACTGGTGGAGAGTTAAGGGACTCTCCTCCATATTGCGCAGTTCCCTCAAGTCTGATGTGTTGTTAAGTGGTCCTCAAAGGGATAGGAGACTGCTGGAACATACTGATAAGTGCTTGGGGACACATCCATAGTTTGTTGGAAACAGTAGGTAATTGAGGGAAGCAGTACTTGAGGAAACCCTTCCATAACTGTGTCTTAAGAAAACCTATAGCTGGCAATACTGAAAAAACCCCATTGTAATTTTTCTATACTTATATCAGTTTTAATTAATTTAAGACATCTTTGAAAGATCAAGTTACGAGTAAGGACTATTTCAATGTTGTCTTGTATTTAGACAAACCCCTGTAGGTTTCCTTCTCCATAACGTTAGACTGTAGCCCCAAGGAAACAGTTGCCTACCTAACCATTATATTTTCCCGAGTCGATGCTTGCTGCTCATTCGCTTGTGTCCGTAATTATGTTTTTTTTCTCTCAAAACATTATGCGTGTATATGAGATTTAAAGCACCTATACTCATATTCAATCTTAAGAATGATGTAGTTTATTAGGGAATTCGAATTAATAAAATGTTACAATATAGTAATATTGTAGTAATCATAAGTATATGTTTTTGGATTACATAATTAAATATTAAATGTACTGTGCCTTTACAGGTCGTGTGTACCATAATAAGTATATACATAGGTATATACTTATTATGGTATTTGTAGAAAGAACGTATACATTTTATAATTCAGTGGTCGCAAAATTGTTTAATGAAATGTGTGTCCTATTAAATTATTCTTCTTCAACGCCTCTACAGAATTTCATTTATCTCGCATGAAAATATGTCTTTTAAAGAAACTGTATGTAAGTAATGATCTAATGATCCAAGTAATATGTTTTGTTGCTAATAGTTTTATTAGTGACTAGTGAAAACCGCGGAGAGCCGATGGATGCAGGAGGCGAGCAGCCGCTCAAAGTGGCGCTCTCTGGGGGAGGCCTAATGTTCAGCAGTGGACGTCTACGGGCTGTTGATGGTGATGATGAGTTTTATTCATAAAAGTGATGTAGATATACCTTGTGTATTGTGTTTTAAAGTGCTCTGACTTCAAATTAAATCAAAATTCATATTAGACTGTAGTGACTATAGTGACACTATATTTCATGAATTGTATGGATGATGAATTGAAGAATTTAATTCATGGGGCTATTTAAAACTTAGAGCTTTTTGTCATCATTGCGTGCAAAGACAACTGATAGTTTCTCTAATATTATTGAAAGCTGACTATGCACCAGCCTTCTATGACAAATAAGCTATTAATCAGCACTAATTAGAGTTTTAAGTAACCAGTATTTCTTCTCTTACAAAAATCACCACAGCTTCGCTCGAAGGTAGGGTGTCACCGATTCCTGCGTATATTCTTACGTCATTACCTACCCTCGTGTCGAGGGCTCAACAATATCGTTTTCAAAAAATTGCGGAAACCCCCTGCCACCCTCCCCCTGTAAGGCAGTATAACGAGCCCCAAGGGGCCTGCGCCCCAAAAAATGATTTCTCGATGCCTTCCTCGACCCTCGGAGTGAGTCGTCGACTTAACGCCGTTATGGCATTTAGCTCGTTAAATAGATGGTAATGTTATATTTAACGCTTTGTAATTTTATGTTTTTGTACTTTTGGATGTAGGTAGGTAAGTTTAAGATTAGATCTTGCTTTTCGTACAAATTCTGGTTATTGTTTTACATTGTAAGTTTCTAGTACCCACAGGGCATTAAGAAATTACGCTTGTGCAGGTTGAAGCATATGTTTTTGTGCTCTGTGGTAATACTGAATACCTACTCAGAATAAATATTCTATCTAACTGAACGGAATATCGAAGCGTAAAATGGTGATCAATTAAACACGTGTCAATTATTGCTTGCCAATGATACACAAAGTATTTCATCCAGTAAAATACCGACCTAAAATGTAAATTATGTAGCCTATGTAGGTAAAAATACATTACTTTATAAAACACAAATTATAATAATTGTATGCTATAAGTACCATGTTTTTATAAAATAATTGTGATTATAAAATATGTATTATTTGGTATTATTACGGTTTAACAGTACCTACTGTAAAACCGTTTCATGCTCTGATGCTTTGAATGATGTAAAAATTAATGTAAGTTTCATTTATTCCAATAATAACAATACTCGTTTAATAACCCTATCCATAATCTCTAATCAACCAAGTAAGTAAACATACGAGCTACACGTACACGTGAACAAATTCGGTATAATTATCGGACAATGCCATTAATTGGAATTCGTACGCTTATTGCGTAAATGCTTAGTTAATAGTTATCCTATTGATAAGTTTGTGCTAGTGATGTGCTGGTTGGGGTTGCCGGTGGCCGGATCGTGTTGTGTTTGCCATTATCTGAATTTTCATATACTTCGGACAATTTGAAACGTACTAAAGTATTGTATTATATTTCGTTAATTACTTAGTCAGAATGTGTACCTGCATGACGTCAGCTATCCGCATTGGTGAAATAAGTCATTATCATTTATTTCATCTCTAAATCAACGACCAACATCAACACCATGCAAATGAAATTGTAGCATGTTTGTCTTGTCAATGCTTGACTCGGAAACTCCTTAGGTTTATCACTTTACTGAAAAATTCTGATCATCGAGAGGCATTTTATTATTGATGGAGAGTTTGAACTATTTGTCAAGTGGTGCTTGGCTAAACCTTTATTAATGCATTCAGAGATGGGACGGTAAAGATATTAAGGTCGCTTATATTTTGCGCACACTTTCTATAGCGGAATCTTTACAAAAACCAATTACAGGCCGCGCTACCTGGTCTGGCTGCTTCTGTAAGTAGCAAAAAGTAGCCGGATACGCCGGAGCTGGTCCGGAATAAATGTTTGACACAACTCTACTTTACATATTTGCTCTGTTTAACGTCACTAATTGAATCACATTGTATGATACTGCTTATATCGTGGTTAATGAGCACCTACACTCATCGAGTTGTTTGTCCAATCGGTAGATGCGTGACGAGTAATATTTATTTGGGACACAATTCCCTTTAATTATCGGCATTTAATTTTAACAATCTTCATAATATATTTACACCGGCATAATTGTACATGAAAACTTTACAAGGCAATGACAATAATACTTAATTGTAAGTAGAAAAGTAGATTTAAATACACACGTATTTTAATTTCAATTATTTCACTACAAATGATATACAATAATTTTCTAGAACTGGCATTACACGTGTACATAAGTAATAATTTCATTTTAATATAGTTTTTGATCAAACAAACAAACAATGAATAAAAAAAATTCTGAGACAAAAAACAGACCAAATCTTTAAATTTTAATAAACTTTTTTGATAGAGATTTACTCAGACTGAATTTCCTTGCCAAAGTCCATTTAAAAAATGACCAAGACCCGGCAAAAAACGGTCCAAGATCATAATATCTCTCACAAAGGCTTCTTACTGAGCCAGGCTTTTGTGCGAGACGACGAGTCTTGCTCCATTTTTGTTAACACCTGTACAGACTAGCGTCAATGCGGAGAGCCGCGGGAACAGGAGTGGGTAATGTGATACGGCTTGGTTTGATGGTTTGAGTTAGTCTTTTGAGGTCAACAGATTGGTAAGCGTGCTTCAGATTGCGGAATCACGTATTTTTGTTAACGGAAGACATGGCCGTTGGCTAATAAGTAAAATTACCTAGCATAGGTCTGTGATTGAAACAACTAAGATTTCAATTATATTATTTATTAGAAGGCAAGGCAAATGTACATGGATAGATATCGATCGAACAAGAGAGAGTTAATGTTATTCAAAAGACCACAGACGCAACACAAAATGTTGCCAGTGCATTACTTAAATTATTACATTTACTTTATTATTTATAGTTTCCAACAGTCTGTCAAACACGCAACTCCTTCTTTTCTTCTCGTTATCTTTAATGACAGAAATTTTAGGCCGCTTCCAAGCTTCTGTCTTGGCTTGTTATTACAATATTTCTTGGTACCTGAAATATAAAGAAACTGAGAAAATTGCTATTAGGGCGTTTTATATCATCGGTCAAAAAATGGTTTGCGTTGCGCATAATTTGAGCGTAACAGGAAGGATAAGGTTAGATATATTTCTAAAATAGTCTGCTACACAAACAACAACAAACAACACAACACAAAGCAAATAAATTACTTGGTGAATATCCAGTTATAAACAATATTTAGAAAAATAACCTGAAAAGAAATTGGTGGGGCGTCCATTCCGGTGAGTTGGAATGCGCGGGTTCAAATTCCGCTGGGTGCTAAAATTTGAAGGACTATGATATCTCTTTAATTTATCTTCTATGGAATGGTTTTAGGCATGTACAATACATGTTCTTCGTGTCTCATTTTGTTTCTTGGCTCTGATATGATATTTTTGTTTGTTTCATGTATCCGTAGCGGTGCGACAGTTTTATTCAGGTAATTCTCCATTTTATAATTTTATGCTTGGTTTTTTGGCTTTATGTTTACCTATTTTAATTAATAGATACGCTGTTGGCATACTTTATGATATTTTCTCTAGTATAACGATTCAATAAAGAAAATAACTGAAACGAGCAAACATTTCTATTGCTTTCTCACTCCCTCTGCACTTAAAGGCAATAGTGGAAGAGGGAAAACAATAGTTTCTTGTTTTTGTCAGATTCTTTTCTTCAATGACTCGTTATATTTGTATCTGCACTGCATGTGTGTATAGTTTCAGTTTAGGTGCCTACGAACTGCTCTACATTTACTTTTATGAAACAAAACGTTAAACGTTATAAAATATTTTTCTAAAAACTGTGAATGTAATAGATACGCTACCTATCACTATTTTTTTAGTTCATTCAATAGATGACAGAAGATTCCAATTTTTATGCAGTACTGTGCAAGCGCTACTGTGTTCCGGTTTGAAGGGCACTGTAGCTAGTGAAATTACTGGGCAAAAGGTATGATTCAAGGAAATAAAGTTAATAATCGATTTAACAGCCTAGTTGAGCAGGTACGTTCATAACCCGGAGGCGGTGAGTTCGATTCCCGCGATAGGACAATTTCTGTGCACTGAAAAAAAACGCAAATACTTGTTCTGTGTCTGGATGTTGTGGGAGCACGGTTCTCGTGGTTCCTGGGTCCTAGTCAGGGTACAGGCTCCTATTCAGGGTACAGCATCTATGTATATGATCGTTGGGTGTTAATTAAAAAAAATTACACTATTATAAAAACCTAATTAAATGTTGTGTACGTACCTACTTAGTTCTCTAATTCGTCACTGCCAGCTTATACCTACTTATCGGCCTGTACTATCAAGAGGCGTTTCCTTGGATACTATCTTCCGGCTCCCTGAAAGCTAATAAACATTCGTTATAAGCTATAGGTATCTGTAAGGACATGCACGGATGGTGAATCAAACAGTTTTCAGTCTCGGTCGTCAATCGTCTCCGAGTCGCGACTGCAAATCGAATGACGGCTGAGAGATGCGAGCTTCTCAATTGGCCTGTTGCGAGAAAATTGCCAATTTCTCGTGCGCTCTCCCTTAATTGCGCGTTTCGGCGTATTCCTTACGAGATTTCTTTTTAATTTACGCATTTTCCATATTCAATTGCAAATGACGAGTTTTAGGGATGCTCAAAAACATTTCAATATTTTTGTTGTTTTCGTGTTTGAAATAGATAGTTAGATAGATAGATAGATAACTCTTTATTGTTTCACCAATGAGATATACAGGAATACATCGAATCTTACGTACCAGGGCAACTATAGAAACTTATATATCAAGAAAAAAAATATGTTTGTCCAAAGCTGAAAGTACCTACCTACTTACTTTAAAAATGCACTGGTGCTTTTCTTAACTTGTTTTTTTTAACCTTCTATTTAATTTCACTCTCGGGTGTAGCCCGGACATTTGGGAGGCATTGGTGGGGCCGAAGCTTTTATCGTTACCTTACTGTGTGTATTATATTATCTGGGCCCAAACTAATGTAATCACAGAGCAAAAATAAAATTGCTGCGCCTTCAAGCGACCGTCATAATATGTTTCAAAGCTCTGTGAAGGCAATCTACTCGTTAGCAATAGGCCACGTCACCTAAGTATACAGTCCGAATGCTCCAGCCCACTGAGTTACATGCCCAACATTCTAGCTGCATTGCTCAATTGAATTCAACGCTTACTTATATTAGGCCTAATGAGTGTTACATTGACTTATGATATTAGTAAAATCGATTTAAAAATGACACTAAAATGTTTTTAATTAAAAAATAGCACCGTGGTAACATTATCTAGAATCTAAGTTACTCCGCAAAACTTACGTGCCTTTCGACGTGTTTGAGCTGCCCAGCTGTGTTTTGAGGCAATAAAACATCCAACATCTGCAATCCTTCACATCCTCCTCATCTCAACATCTCCAGCCAATTACTGTCTCATATCACCAGTCACGATCAGCTCGCGTGACGTCATCGCCTCGAGTCGCGCTCCGCAAACAAATCGGATTTGAGCACTTTGAGCGTGTTCTGGGAATTGGCTGAGACACGATTGCCAATTTATGTACCTCTTACCTGACGATTGGCCCAATATAGAATAAGGCACGAGGTAGGATATTGCTTATATTATATTCTGGAAATTGCTCTATGAAGCGATTTTCGGCATTCTGTTCGGTGAGGCAGTTCATATAAAAATGAGTGTTCCAGGAATATAATTCGTTTTAATAAAAGTACTTAAGTCTTATTCCAAGTAATTGTTAATGGTTGACTTAATGCGGTTATCACCAACCATTTTGCTGAAGAGTCGTTTTAGTTTTGGAATTAACATGCATGTTAGTTTAACACAATAATTATTAAACAGTCCAACGTAAACATATTGGTTTACAATTGTTTAGCAATTAAAAGCTACCTGGCCGTCCGTTTGTCCGTCATTCTTCAAATAAGTACATAGGATGCTTCAAAATTATAATACAGTCAAGTAGGAACCTCCATCTTCAAAAATTGAAGATTATATAAAAATGCAGTTGCTCGCAAAACTTTATTGTAGAGTAACTGCTTTAAACAGTAACTAAATTATCTTAAGTTGCACCAATTTTTTGATACATATAATGGAACCTGAATATACAAGGGTGTTGCTATTTGCTATAATGCTGGGGTTAAGAACGATGTTGATGGTTAGTTTTCTTGATAGGATAAAATTACTTATTATTCAGATAATTATAATACCTATATACAGTACAGATGCCTCATCCCATACAAAGGAATAACGCGGGCTATTTTACGAATTGTTTTATTTCTGCATAACGCAAGATTATCAAGCGACATTTACTGCGTGTTGGCGAAGTATTGGGCCAAATGAATACACTGGACACTAACTAGTAACGCTCACGATAAGAACACTACGTTTTTTCACGTTCGGGCTATTTTTATTTGTGCCTGATGGGACCCCATGTCCGTACTATATATCTATTCTGTGTTAATACCTATCTACCGCCCATTTAAGTAGCTGTCACTATATTCATCAGTGACATATAAAACGGTCCATTCACGGAGCAAGTGGTCAGCCGCCAGGCCGGCTCGCCGCGTGAATGGCACCTGGCACTGCGTGCAAATTGAAACGTCCACCGTCCGTCCTGTCGGATGGAATATTTAACGTTAACTTGTGTACTGCACTGTTTACAGTTAGACAACACTGGATGCTGGACAAATTATACATTTGTGTTTTCTTTACCTTTGTAATAGTTGTTTTATGATATAACAATGGTTGGCATCGGCTTTTTAAAGTAGCCTTTTAAACACGTAAGGTAATTATGTTTTTGAGATGTGAAAATGAGCTTTTTAATAATTTCGATAAACTGGACAGGCGCAGGCAGCAGACTTTCTATGACTGTCATTCTTTAAATCTTAATGGCTTCATTGAATGACATTAGGCTTCTGCCACACATCACATCAATCAACACACATCACACATATTATCAGCCGGAGGTCGTCCACTGCTGAATATAGGCCTCCTCCACAAAACGCCACTTTAGGCGCTTATCATACGGAGGTTTGTTATCATCACCACAACTAGCAGGCGGCCATTAACACTAGGTTATAATTGTGGAAGGTCGTGGCGCCTAACATCAGCCTAACGACTAGCTCGTCACGTCATTCATTTACTTCCTTTCTTCTAACATAGGCAAGAGATCGGCCCTAAAGCCAATATTTTCAATTAACAATTTTAGAGTTAATTGTTTCTTATCTATCTATCTATCTATTAATTAAAATAGTAAGACTAAAGTTATGACAGATGTCTAATAAAGGGAGCTACCAGTCGCTCTTCTACGACCATTTATTATAGTAAATCAGTACCCGGAAAATCCACACGGTACAGGTCTAAAAGGTAGTAAAACCACTCAAATAAAGCACTTTAAACTGTATATCCTCAGGATAAGGCTTAAATTAGATTGGCACGACGAGGAGGTAAGCTTGCATACGCTTATCGACTCGTAGCGTTCTCGTAGCACTGTGCTACGAAGTTTTAGAAACCTAATATAAACGTGTTGAAAGGATTGAGGATGTCATTTATTTGTAATACATAAATACTACCTACTTACAAAAATTTTATATAGAGACTATAATATAAGATACAATAAAATTATAGCGGGTTTTGCAGACAAGATGACTTTCCAGACGAAATAAAAAACAAATTCTGGCATCATCGGATAACAGTTACAGTTACAATACTAAGGATTTCGTATTAAAATTGCAGTTTTTAGTGAAAAATACGTATATTTTTATTTTTAACTTGCAATACAAATAAATGTGTACTCTTTTATGATTTACCAAAAACATCGTTTTAGGACTACTACTCGTACTACTTTACCAATCTAGTATTACAGCACAGCTAACTCATATATTCCTGTAAGAAAAACCTCTGTAAAAAAGGGTGAAGAGATATACCACTAAACCACTATTACACCTAGTACTACTACACCTTAGCCACACCATTCAAAATTTCTGCTCATACAGTTGCCGACTGCAAATATAAAACAAAAATAGAAAAACCTACATTTAATCATTGCGAAAAAAGTTAATGAGACTCCTTACCGAACAACTTCGTTTATTTTCTTTATTTATATCTAACACTGGCTTAAAGCAATGTTAAAACAAGAAAAAAATCAAAAATCGAAGAGCATAAAAAGAATGCGTCAAGTGATTACTTTGCCAGCCAGTGTCATAAAACGAGATTAAAAAACAAACAGCTAGGGTTGGCACCCGCCGGGACTGTGACCAATCGATGGCTGTCCGGCGCGATCGGTCACGCCCGCGCTGTTAATGTTACACATCATGTTATTACTTATTAGTATTAAGGTATTTAGGAGTTTTGATAATTGCTTTTTTCGTACTTTAAGCGTCTTCCAAAATACAAAAAGTTCCTTTCCTTTTTCCTTTCCAAAAGTTTCCTTTTGAATATTGACTGTTATCGTTGATTCTATTTAATTCTACTAATACGTAGTAATTCACGTAATTGTTCTTATTGGTTATAGGTACGTTCGGTTAGCGTGTTTCTTCTTTTATTTAATTTTAGTTTCATGTTACATAATTTAAGGAAAGTTGTTTGTTTTGCTTAAAAATTATATGCAATATGCATATAATTTTTTGTGGTGCTCTGTGGGGGAGGCCTATGTTCAGCCGTGGACGTATTCAGGCTGTTGGTGATAAATCACAATGAACCTTGCAAATTACAATACCTAGTATGGATAAGTCTATTAGATAACTTCTCTATTATTTTCGAAATCAGGTATAAAAGTTTCGAAAAATGAATTAAAATTCAATTCAATCCAAACTCCGCAAAGTAGATTAATAGACAACTCTACACACAACTCTAGAGACAAGAATTTATCTATTAAAATTAGTAAAGCCAAATAGAATATATTTCTTTGTTGAATTAATATCCTGATAAAATCGTTTTAACAGCTCAATTACTTTTCCAATTATCACCAAGTTATTTGACCGCCAACACAACAAACTTACACTTACACACCGTAATCCATCCTAATTCGTCACACCACCAACACTCCATCGACACAACTCCAAACATTTCACCCATCACTGTTTCTCTACCGGCCGAACTGAGAATCTCTAATATTGGCCCAGAAATGTATATAGTGCAATAAATTCGCCACAGGCTCGTTTAATAATTCATTTACGTATTCATTGTCACCAAATTCAATTACCCGGGGTCCCCTGGGGGCAACAGTTCTCGGCGGGTCCCGAGGGCCCAGTGCTCGATGGGTACTGGTGGCCCAGGGGACGTGCCCGATGGATTCTGTTAACCCGCCGCGTTTAGTAATTCATTTGGCAATCACATGCGGTAATTATGTGAAAATCCGCCATGGTGTCGGAGTAGTAGCTCTAGTTATGTTTATTCTAGGGGTCATTACTGTACTGCATAAAATCACGAGTAGAAATTTTAGTAATGTGGACATAGTATTAGATGTCTGTGCCCACTAGTGATGGATTAATTAGCATTCACATTCAATTTTAGCATGTGAAAACTCAATTAGCATTTCGCAAATGATATGTAGTTGCGAAACTCTGTGAAATATGAAATTTTATTTCATTTAATTTACTTCTTTGAATTTAATTATTAATATAAAGTTTCACTTTATGAAAATTTTCATTTTATATTTAATGAAAAAAAAAAATGAACAATGAAATGAAACACATTTCATTGTTCATTTCTTTTTCATTTCATTTTAGCGAATAGCATAGCAATAGCAATTAGCATGCTAAGACTTGAGAATTAGCATGTTAATGAAATTTACGCAAAATCGCATTAATTGCCATCGCTAGTGCTTACTGTATAAGTAGTATTAGATGTCTGTGGTAATGGGAGATGGGTGTAATGAGCATTATTAACAGTTTGGCATTATTTAGGTATTACCTACTGGCTTATTCCAATTTTCTTCAAAACTTTCGTATAATTTGTCTTCTAAAATTGCAAATTATTCTTTTTTCTGATTGTGTAGTGACCACAAGAACGATTGGAACCTGGTATATTCTAAAATAAATTGATGTAATTTATTGGGAAAATAGATTGACTCATCTGTGAAATTTTTATAATTACAAAATGAAACAAGAATATTCAGTGTTTGTACTTTTGTTTCATTTTGTATTATTTTATTAACTTCCGATGCATTTGATGTTCAGTTTGAATATCTTATTTTTTTTAACTTTTTAAACTGCTTGTTTTAGGAGTATCATCACTGGAAGCAGCCAAAGACTTCACGGTCGACGGCCTGACTGGGTTTAACAGTAAAAAGAAGAAGAAAAAAAGAAGACACAGGTAACTCTATTAAATCACTCCATCATCATCATCAAGAGCCTGAAGACGTCCACTGCTGAACATAGGCCTTCCTCATAGAGCACCACTTTGAGCGGCTGCTCACTTCCTGCATCCATCGGCTCCCCGCGGTTTTCACCAGATCGTCGGTCCACCTAGTGGGGGGCCTATGATGCGTATTCCGGTTCGTGGTTGCCACTCGAGAACCTTTCTTACCATAGTACTGTCTATATTCATACTATTTCATACCATCTTTCTACATCGGTTGTCAGCTATACGAGCGATGTGACCTGCCCATTGTCATTTCAACATGCTAGGTAATTCTAATGAAATCATTTTACATTATTTCAATGTCAAAATAATATAATTTCTTGCAAATAGTCTATTTTTATCGTGTTCAGTAACTACCGTTTGACTCCTTACTTGACTTCTTCAGGGTACTAAATTTATTTAAATTTTTTGTTACTTCATTGCCTTACGCCATGACACGGCGTAACCGAAGCCACTTTCTACAAAAATATAATCTGGAGTCTAGATCTAGCAATTTATAGGCTATATACCTACGTTGTCAGTGACACATGCAGTACAAAGCCTATCTTATGGGTACTTTAGGGCATTGTAGCTAGTGAAATTATTGGGCAAATGAGATTTTATGACCTTATCTCATAGTCTAGTAATCTAATTACTAGACTGAGTGACACTGAACTGTTATGGGCAGCCGAGTCGCTTAGCACCAGGCGAACGACTAGATCGTCAGGTCATTCATTCTCATAAAAAAACTTATTAGATTTTGAACAGTACCTACTTGTGCTAAAATATTTTTTGTTTATTACCAAAGTATCCCAATATGAGGTTATCTTCGCAGCCGGACAATCTTCACATCATACCAGTTGGACGAGCTGGAGAAGGCATTCAAAGATGCACACTATCCTGACGTGTACGCGAGAGAGATGCTCTCCCTCAAGACGGACCTGCCAGAGGACAGGATCCAGGTAAGTCACTGGAACAACATAATAACCATATGATTGTGGACACATGTACTGAAAAGAACTACTTGTTTGTAGGACCTGGGTCTATGCTCTTTGTTAATTTATCATTTATTATTATTTTTTTCTTTGAACAATTACCATACACGAGAGGACAATTAAATACTTAACCTTTTCTTTTTCTTTTTTTTTTTAATTGATGGATTTCGATTTGTGCATATATATATTATATATATAGGATTGAACTTAGAAATGTGACAAACTGTCATACGCTGACTACGGTACTATTTATACCTACTAATACACATTGGATGTCATTAGAAACTCAAATCAACCAATAAGTTAAACAGAAAACGCAAATTGTTAGTTTGTGACATTAAGCCATTGTCATTGGGTACCAAGAAATATAAAATTAAACTAATTTAGAAGCGGCACGTTATTATACCTACAGCGAGCTCTTTTCTTACGTATTTTTTGGCTTCTTTTTTTGTACTTAAAATCATTAAATTAGCGTTTTTCTTTAATTTAAGATTTGTATTTTATCATCATTTTATTAGGTTTAGCACGCGGTGAATGATGGAAAAATGCTGGCCTAGCAAAAACCAGTTCACTCTTAACTACCAGATTAACTGTGCGGAAAAATCGACCCTAGTAGGTTTTTTCAAATCTAAGAAGCGCGCGCAAGACCGCCGTTTTATTATTGGTTTAGTCAAGCTACTCGAGCATGAACTCCTCAGGCATCAAGTTTCCATTAAGCTGACATCAATCGTTGCCAATTGACGCGCCAATAGTCTAATAATGCAGTTTTTGCGACATCCTCCGCTCACAAAAGAGTTTTTGCTAGCCATTGTTGTTCGATTCTTGCGTAAAAAATGCGTGGGCTTGGATTACTTGATCGAGCGTTGGGGAGTTTTTACAGGGGTTATTTTATTTATGATGAGTAGAATGTATTATCAAAGTAATCGGCAATCATTTTAAATTAAGTTTCTTGCAGTCTTACACCCAGTTGCTGAAACGATCATTAACTTTTTAAGTCGACTTTAAACCTTAACCTTCCATTAAACTGTTGTCCTCCTACATTTTAAGGACTCCATTGTCATGAAGATTAATGATCGTTTATGCAACTGTGCGTATGACGCATTTAAACACTTAACTATCTTTTGACCAAGGTACATTAATTAATACCTACCTACTTACCTGTTCCCATCAATCAATACACCCTGCAATTCATTCATTGTGCAATCATAAAATGATCGTGTTTGTTTAGCCAACTTAGTATTTAGGTGAAACAACTGAAAAAAAAACTGCATTCATTAATGCAATTGTCCCAAAATGTTTGTGTGAAGTTCTGAGTGTCCCACCTGCAGCAGGTGGCTCCATCGGCTCCCCGCGACTTTCACCAGATTCGGGATTAAAATTAGTATTTAGTATTTAGGTGAAACTTAGTATTTAGGTGAAACAACTGAAAAAAAAACTGCATTCATTAATGCAATTGTCCCAAAATGTTTGTGTGAAGTTCTGAGTGTCCCACCTGCAGCAGGTGGCTCCATCGGCTCCCCGCGACTTTCACCAGATTCGGGATTAAAATTAATCTCCCGTTAATTTATGGCCAATCTTTCATTTTAGGATAGTGTAAATAAGAAGTTGAAAACTCTTCAGCTTTTAGAATAAGTACGAACGTCTAGTCAAAAATTCTGGTGTAACAAAATAATGGATTTTATAATTTTAATAAGACGAGTAGATGCGGGTTCAAATCCTGTTCGTAATTCAAATTTTTCTTTTATATACTTACATCATTAAAATTAGAATAATACCCACTTACAATAAGGCCAATTCATGGATTTAAATCGAATTAAAAGCTTTTTTTTACCTTTGGTTTTTTCTCTATCCCGTGCATTTGTTGCGTAATAGGTCGCCCTAATCGCTGTTGTAGTGAATTCGACACCCGTCTTGGAAATCCGATATTCTACTTCTAATTTTACGGACGATGTCGAAGAAAGCCGGTCGATTCGCGGAAGGAAACCTTTTTTATGTCAGAACTTTACAATCGATCGAATATCGAATTTGCAATCGCGAAACGTTAAGCTATTGATTTCGTTGGCTTATTGTTTTATTTGTTTAGATCCAAAGAGAAAGTAGAGAACTTCTAGTTCTTTGCCTATTTATTATTAAAACACCAACTGAAAGAATAATAATACGCGTAGAACCTGAAACTCTTACGCTGAGGAATAAAAAATACCTATCTATTTAAAATGTGTTTACTACTATGTTTTTCTTTTGACCACCAACTCGACCGGTGCTGGTAATACCTACAAGTGATGATGTAATTTATTATGTTATCATACTCTAGCTAGATATTTATCCTAAAGTTGCTGTCTCTATCACTTTAGAACGCGCTGATCGCATCTTAACTCCAGAGGTACTCAACAGTTTCCATGAGTCTCAACACAAGCACATCCACAATGCGGTGCGTTACCAGCCAGTTGCGTTACAGAAACTGCCAGACTCGTAATTATTATTAATAGTTCCGTCGACACACAACGGGACTCAAGTATCGCTCGGAAACTGCGGGGAAAACACAAATACGACCACCCTTACCCCCCTCCCCACTTCACCCCCCGCAATACCGCGCGTATTTATGAAAATTTCATTTCCCATCTGTGTACAAACTAAAGTAAACCCTAATCTGACCGCGTAAAGTTTATTGCCACTTAATTTCCGCGAAAAGGAAAACTTTACCCTTGTCATGGAAATTTGAAACGTATTTTCGTAGACTTTAAACATGTTTTAAGTTTGCGTTGGAGCAGTTATGAGTGATGGTAGTTGAATTTTCGGTATAATGGCTTGCCAGGGATTAAGTTTCCCCAATTTTGGGGCGGCTTGTGAGACGTTGCAATAAATGGATTATTATGCAATCAAACGTCTCGTTGCTTCGGATATCCCTTTGTAAACCGTTGTAAGAGGATCCCATTTTAAATTATCTTTCAGAACATATATGGGTACTTACTTAGGTAGGCTAAGTATTAATTTATTAAATAAAATAGTACCTACTTAGGTATTCCTACTCATTAAGCTACATAAGAGAGTTTTCACAACTATGTAATATGTATACTTATACAGAGAAATGCCTACCTACTCGAAAGTGCTTATAAGTACTTATGAATCCTGTCTCATACGAAGAAAACTAGAGTACCCCATTTAACGATCAGAAAACACTCAATTACTTACTTAACAAATCATACCATCTTCAATTGTCTACAAATCAAATTCTATAAACGCTGTTCAATTCTGTTCGGTAGGTAACAAAACATTTTATTGATCAACAGCACAAGCGATAATTTCTCAAACGACGACAAATTAATATTTCTGTCAAGTTACGCCATCTACCGAAGGCCAGCAGTAACTCCACGTCGCTATAGCAACCGCACGCTGATTGGCCACTTCTGCATTTTTACATCGAAACATAACGTTTTAACTGCCAACAGCGTTTTATGTAACTCTTACTTTAACCGTGTAGATTTAAGGTTTATTTTAAGTTGTTTATTAAGAGAGTGTAGTGGTGTTCGTGTAGTTTTCTTTCATGATTAGCTCCGCCCTTCGCACTGGCATGGCGGCTGGTTTTGTCGCAACGTCTTTTTCTGTCGTTTTGTTTGCGTTCCACACTCGTGTTATGTAAGCGTAGGTACGTACAATACATTAAAGTGATTTGTTTTCGTTAATTAGTGATGAGTTTGGATGTTTAATTAGTGGGATCAGTTAGCTTGGAACGATCTAAGTGTAGTGTAAGTACTTATATATAACTTATAGGTATTGCCAATTACCAAAGGCATTCAGTTGAATAACGATGGTCAATTAAGTATTCCTCTAGGAATTCTTTATTTAGCCCTAAGTATAGGTATGTTTTCTTGACACTTTTCTTGTTTTCATTAAGTAGTAAGGTGACACACTCTAGTATTTTCATTGAACATTTAAACAACCTAGGTATTTGTTGTAACAATTAATAACGCCTTAGGTGTTCATATCTACTCAAAAAAGTACCTAAATCATCCATTTCATCTTTCCCTTACTAGGTCTTACTTATATCCAGCCGAAAGGCAGCTTGGTTTTAGACCCTTTATGAGTGGTTTTGATAGTTTTCTAACAATAATTTGGTACAACCAGTAACCCTAGTACGAGTTTTCCAATACGTGAATACTGAATACGCGCGAATCCATTTAAAATTAGTACTGCCATTTTTAATTCATCTACGTGTCCGCTAGGGGCGCTGCAGAAAAATGTATGGGAGAAAAGGGAGAAAACGTAAACGTTTTAGTAAACTACCGAAACTCGTACTAGGATTATTCATATTCATATTCATTTACAGCTAGGTAAACCTTATTTTTCCAAAAAATCTATTTAATCCATTCTCCTGTTAAACAATTTTGAATATATACAACACAATTGAATAAGCAAATAAACAACCTTAAAATCTGAGAACAGCCTGTGTATTACTAGGTATATTTCCCCGGATATTAGGCTCCGTGCAGACTCGCCGGTTCGCGTTTCTCGCCAATTACGCGCCGGTAACCGGCCACCGGCACCGGCACCGGCTCTGGCGGTCGTTCCGGTATCCTTTACTGCCTATTAATTCGCAATACGTATTGGAGGTAACTAGACTGAGGATAGTCTGTAGGTATGGGAACTGGGTATCATTATTTGTGGTTTAAGTTTACTTTACTTGAACGATTAGGTAAACCTGTAAAGTTTTAAATGATCCTGTAAACCGAGCTAGATTTAAAATAAACAGGGATAGAATAAAATAGAAAAACTCTGCACATACCAACATACAAGAAAACTGAACATTAGAGTACTTATAGAAAGTAACACAATGGCCGGCCTTATTACTAAAAATGACCTCTTTGCAGGCAACCTTTGGATTTGAGATTACAAGAATAAAGATGTAGGAACCTATTTCAAATTATTGCTAACCATTTCTTAAATGCAATCATTTCTTAAATGTAAGTTTTACTGGACACAAATCGCATTAGGTACATACAATGTAGGACAGGATATCTAGTCTTGTTACCGTAGGTAAACTGAAACGCATTAATACAACAAAGACCCACGAATCAATTTAGCCTACCTTACGTATCCAATCTAGCAAGCCTCTCGTTTCACAGTGAGCCGATGCGCTCGGTGTCGTCACCACAAACGCATCAACACCGGATCGAGTGCGGCGCTGATCGCATTTCTCGGCAATTACGCTCGCCGGTCCGTGCTGGTGTGCTAGTGTACTCGCACCTTATTAATATCAATTTCTAGGTTAGTCTGTCACTCATCGACTTAACATGTAACTACTTGATCAATTGTTACCGATACTTAAAGACTGTAGGTACCTACTTACCTAGTTGTTTAACCTGCGCGGTTAATGCTGCAGATGGCTCTAAGCGACGATGACTTTCTGCTTTATTAAGTACCTTCTTGTTAGAAACCCTTGCCAATTCCAACAATATTATTAGCTTAATCAGCGCAGCCTCTAACATTTCTTATAAGGAAATAACGCCGCCCCACATCCTTACATCCGCAAAATTATAAAACTCAATTCACTTCATCCAATATTTCACCGTAAATTCATAACAAACTTGCAATCTCTCGCCGGGGACAATAAGCCCGCGGGGGATGAGGTGGGGGAGAGGGGACCCGGGAATGGGGGGGTATCCGGGGCGAATTTAGCAATTAGCGTGCGTGCGCAAATTCCGGGGCCCGGACGTAATAGCCACCTAGCCGGCGGAGTGCCTCCGCGAGGAATTTACCGGACATTCCGTCCTGGCGGTAAATCTCTTTTTAGGTTAATATAATTTTATTGGGGCAAATTCTGCAGTTTAAATATGATGAAATTAGTAGGAAATTATCTGTTAGACCGACCACTAAGTCCAAAAACAAATATTACCCACCTATGATTCTGAAATCCAGGATGACTGTTAATAAATAAGAGTAACTTTTTATTTAGTTTTAGAAGTTGTATGTTCTTATAAAATATACAGTCATGTGCATTAGAAACTCCACAAAATAGGCCTCACGTGATACATAGGCACCTACACCTCCGGCTGCATATTTGAAATCAAACCCTGGCCTTCTTATTTAAAAAAAAATAAGACACAGTATTATTTTCCATCCGTTACTATATTAATTTAATAATGTTTATTACAAAAATGAAAGCCGTGGTGAGCCGATGGATGTAGGATGGAGCAGCCGCTCAAAGTGGCGCTCTTTGGGGGAGGCATAAATATATTCAGCAGTGGATGTTTTCAGGCTGTTGATGATGATAACGATTATATTATAAACAAAATCACAATATTTTCAAGTTTTATTTGTTTATCCATAGACATATATATTAAGGACAGGCCTAATGACAGGTTAAAACGTCGCTTCAAAGTGGGAGCCAATTTCACAGATTGGCATCCACTAGCGCTCAGTCTGTGATGGAAGTTAGAAGGCATCGGTCGAATCTCACAAACAAAATATGCCAAGTTGTATTGTGAAGGGTTGCACAATCTATACTCAAAAGTGCAGTAAAAAGAAAGACCAAGTTTCTTACCTCAAGTAATTCAACATTTTCAATATTACAGTCTGTTTTGTAACAAAATAATCGAATTTATATTTGGAATAATCATTGTAAACATAAGCATTGATGGACATAATGGCAGCGATAGGCACATAATTCTCTCAACTTGTCGTAGTTTACGCGAAATCTAATAGATGGCGCTGACTTTTCCCACGCCATTTTGACAAAATAAAATGTTCCCTCGGGCATATCCTGATATATAAATCTATGTGTTTATCACTAATTTTGATAAACCAAGATTGACCATTGCACTGTCAATAGTTAATTATCACCTACATGGAATAATCAACCTGTCAACAACACTGTTCGATATTACTATTCTTGTCCTTCCCAAAAAAATTCATTAGTTTATGTCAAACCTGCTGAAAACTAGGTAAATCTCTAAACTATAGGTATCTCCAAATTTGACAAAATTTGGCCACCCTACTTCGAAAGCTCGCCGTAGCTTATTTCGCTGTTCGTCCCGCACTGCCCGTTGTGATGTTCACAACTAATTCCTACAGCTACAGCAATAGGATAGATAGCACTGTCCGTTGAAATGAGCTTTTCAATTATCTAGAGCTGGACATTGAAGGTTATGATAAGCTTCCCTAGAAATGAATTATTAAAATACACTACACTACACTATCAGCCCAAACACGACAACTGCTGAGCATAAAATGCCTCTTTCTTAAAACGCCACATTGAACACTTATTATAGAGTGATTGGCCATAAACGCTATACACATGGCAGGCTTAGTGATCACCTCAAGAAATTTATAATATACGGAGGAGAAAGCTGCTGCTTATTCCCTAGATATTCCCTTAGCCAGCTCTTGCGGTAACCACGGGAAGAGATGAGGTGGTCCTATTCTCACTCGGGACCACATAGTACACGGGACTACACTACAGAGATAACTGCTTCTTTTAAATCAGTCATTGTGCCGTATGACTACAATGCATTTGTACGGGTTTTTGTGCGACTATCGCATCAAACGGTTGACGTCAAAATAGATTTCGCGATTTTTTTTTTTTAGGATCCAGCATACAATTTCTCTATTTTTTATTGTTTACTAGTTGACCCGCTCCGGCTTTGCACGGGTTAATTAGTTAGATGTTTGTGCTGCGTCTGGGTGTTATATTGTATTCCATGTATGTATTTACAAACAAAAAAGTATATAAGTATTGTATCAGTTATCTGGTTGCCATAGTACAGGCTATCCTTAGTTTGAGGCTAGATGGCGCTGTGTGAAATGTCCACACATTTATTATGTCTTTAGACTCTCGGGTCCAGCCTGGACATTTGGAAGGCATTGGTGGGGCCGAAGCTAACACCAAGAGGCCCTTTTGAATACATGATTAATTATTAGGCATGGTTTGGCATTATTATAGACTATTTTTCGTATAGGTATAAAATAAATCTGGGCTATTATGGTGAACTTTTGGTTGGATGGTTACATTGGGTTATGGAATGAGAGAACGGCACCTGCCAATTCTGTCTCATATCAAAATATTTGAGGAAGGTGATGACTTGCCACCCACTAAATGGGCCTCCTCTAGTGGCTACCGCATATTGGTGCCGAGGAAGCAACATTGGTGTGGGTGGCTTAGGGTGTCGAGAGGAGTGCTGCACTTTCACTGAACGCTACTCGCGGCGTTATGCCTTTTACCACTTCCACCCTGGAGCTTAGGTTTTTAGCTCTTGCGACTTCCACCCCCAGACAGCCGGTTAAGGCAAGCCGGGGGCAGGGGTCTCACTTAGCCCCTTGGAATCAGGGTACGCGGTGTCGCCACTCACCGACGGCTCGCCACAAAGCCGCCCCTGCTATAATAATAATAAATTTATTAATCCCTGTCTCCTTGTCTGATAGTGCATACTTAAATTGGTTCATACTTTAGCACAAAATAATATACCAAAAAGACTTAATGCTACGACGCATCATCTGCCAGACAATTTGTAGTACCTACTTACATTTTCTTCATTCTTATTTGCAAACCAATCTCCCAATCGTAGAACCCCTGCAGTTGTTATAAAAGACTAGCTGAGGGCGCGTACTTACGACATAATCGCTAAGTGATAATCCCTCAAGTCGGACCGCTCCAGTGGGATCACTTGATTACACCGTATGTCGCACTTATCGCATTTGGACGGACGATTCGGTAGAGGTTTGTAGGGATTTATTTACTCTACGCCATGACATTCGGTCACCGATAAAATTACATGAACACATTTTTTCTGTCATTTTTTTTACATACTTTTTTCTATTCGTTTAATCATCGGTTCCATGCTGATTCTCCTATCTTAGCTTAGATAGATCTGTGGTGGCAAATAATCTGATACTTGTTCGAGGTAACTACTAAATTGACCACCATAATACAACCACCATTATAAGTCTAGGTACTGTCTATGACCGCGTGGTCCCGGTTTCCGAATAGGACCGCCCATCTCTTCCTGTGAGTACCGTTAGATCCGGATGAGGGAATGAGCCACAACTTATTCTCAATAGTAAAGGTTGATGATATGATATCTATTAGGTACACTAATCATAGGCAATATGATTTGTAGATGGAGATCTGGTTATAAAGCCTCATTGCCCAATAATTCTACTACTACAGTGCTTTTCAAACTGGAACCTGCGTACATGTTTGAATTGTTACAGTAATACAGCCGAGTTGGCCAGGACCTAATACATCCTATGCAAATAATTCCAATACTCAATACTCAATTATTTATTACAAACATATGTACATATTTGTTTTCCAAATATTAGCTAGCCGTCCGTCGTAGGTATATGTGATGCACAAATAAATAAATATGTAAGTATATAAAAAGCTATCTCCCTATACCTACCTACATCATGATAAATCTCCAAACTTCCATCACACACAAAATTGACTTCGATATATCATAATAAAAACTTATAGAAACAATATAGAGCACCGCAAACAGCGCACAAAGCACTAGCGACTATAATCCGATTTGCGTGATTTACGCACTCATTTCATGTGTAATAATCAATTTATGTGATAAACTATAAATTACTATTACACAACAATAAAATATACAGTCTTTCTGTCACTAATAAGAAAGCAGTAAGGCATATTTTGTGATAAACCAGCACCAAAATAACAGTCAAAAATGTATCTCAAAACAATGTTTTGACTTTCATCTCTTCTAAGCTTTATGTCGTAGCAATAAGCTATAGTTTAGTGTTTATTGATGATAGGTTAAGTGAGCCCTACAAAAAGATATTTGGGGTGCAAGTGTGCTCGTCCCCTAATAATGGACTGGTACAGTTAGAAGTTTTAATTCTAACGGATGGATCTGTTTATTAGTCAGGATGGATTATTGGAACTTTAGAATGACTCATGGATATTAATAATTTTTGACTTACTTTACGTTCTAAAATTGATAATCTAAAAAATCAGTGTTTACTTATTAATTACTTAAGTGTCTAAGTAGGTATATCTTTTATTCAGATTACATTGGCTGAAATATATACCCTGGTTACAGATTATAAATAACGTATTTCTACCGCCCTACGCTAATTATACTTATAGCTCAGGTATTCTTATTTGTTAATCGCTATTATTTTTATATTGTAGTTTTTTTCAGATTTTCCGTTATATCTTCTTACAATTAAAATAACACTAAGTATAAATATGTATAAGTATAAACCACTCTACCTACTATAAGCTCAAGGCATCACAGTCCTCCTACTTATAGGTACTTTATCTAAAATAACAAAAAATATTTGGTTTTGGATTTGAGTTTGTTTCATTTTGTATTTTTAAATTGATTAAAATTGTAATAACTCTTCAATTACCGCCCTGGTCTCAGCCCCTAATCAAATAAACAGTACTAAGCGACTCACATGAATACTTCACCAGAGACACTACGTTTAATACAATCATCGGGGAACACTACATTCATGGTACAATCGGCTTAGTATAGTAGCCCGTGTCAGAGTTGTTTACGAATCAAAAGAAGACAAAAAAAAAAACAAAATTGTCACATCTATCGACGCAAAGGCTACTTTTTGACGATAGAAAAATGCATAGTTGTGACATCTATTCTGTCAAAACTCACGTCGAGTGTGATTTTGATGCTTCCGGCTACCATCGTAACCGAATTTCGCAACTATTGTTAGTTGTAGTAGAATTACCTACTTAGCTTAGTGAACGCCATATTATCTGGTCATATAAAACAAAAAAAAAGTCCTAAACAAATAGAACAAATAGGTATTACTTAAAATAAGTAATCTTAAATAGAGTGTGTGTGGTTAAGCGGTTAGCCCATGCAACTTCCAAATTGCCACACTTTTTGATTCAAATCCCGCTTGATCGTGCATTAATGATTTTTTAAGTTATCTGTGGCGTTGGCATTCGCTCTTACCACGGAAAGGGAAAATATCGTGAGAAAAGCAGCATTTTTAATAAACACAAAAAATCGAAATCATTTATGTATGTATCCACAAAACCTCAATAATTATCCATCTCACACATACAAACACACCCTTTCACACACTTACGAGATGGCAAATCTCAGATATTAATTTATTAACTCAATCAACTACCCTAACACGGAAAACCTGACTTTTTTAATAGTCCAATGCTTTGGCCTCCTGCTATCTTTACAGCGTCCCCATGTGAGTGAAAAGCCGGGTTGCTATGCTATTAACACTACCTATAAGTTCTCTGTTACCATACAAAGTTTTACTCATTTATACGACTCATACCGGAAGACGCAGCGTAGGCCAGCCCCCTACTAATGACCGACGATCTGGTGAAAGCCGCGGGTAGCCGATGGATGCAGGAGGCGAGCAGCCGCTCAAGGTGGCGCTCTATGGGGGAGGCCTATGTTCAGCAGTGGACGTCTATAGACTGTTGATGATGATAATGATGATGACGATGATGACGATACAACTCGTAACCAAACTTCACCGCAGCTCCCGGACTACACATTCGTGTCAGTCGGTAAAGACATCCATAATTCGCGCATTATTGACCCGCAAGCGGCCGCTAACAGCCAGGGGAGGGGGCTGGGGGAACATTTGTCAATGTCGGATCACTCTTTAAACTGTCGCAAATACTTACGGAACCCTACTTATTAGATGATTTTATTGCGGGTAGGTATTTAATATTGTAAACCGTGAAAGGTTTTAATTTATACTATCCGATGCAAGTGTGCGTGATATGATACTTTGTCATAATTTGTAGGTTTCAAAAACTATTAGCCACTTAGATTATCATTGTAATAGTAAACTGCAAAGTCAGTGTTTTAATATTTCGCTACGTTTCTTTTTACATAATGTCAGGATATTTATGAGAACCATGACATTATTTTAAAACTTAAATTTCTTGATTATTAAAAAATACAACTACTAGTTTTAACCTATCCAATGCCAACTAACCTCATTCAAAGAACTCTGTGAAATGTTGGACCATTTTTAAAAACTAAAGTTATCTAAAAAAATGTGATAGGTAAACATGATCCATTATCAATTATCTAGACCCACCAAGCGCAAAGCTCTCAAAAGAACCACTGATCCCGCCGCAAATGCATCCACAATAACTAATAGTGGTTAAATAGCCAGCGCAGCGCGTGCATATACAATACGCGTACAATAGAGATGCGCGTGCGCTGGTAATGACAACAGTAATTGCACTATATAAATGTGGTACTTAAGTATTTACGCATCGATAAATGTTTATTTATAAACAAAAATAATAAACGTAGGACTTATTTCGCCATTGTAAGAAACAGGCCTGAAAGAATGAAAATATTAATGACTATGTTAGTCTGGAGGTGTCATTTTTATAACAAATAATACTACTTTTAAGTACTATAAATGTACTTATTGTTTGTCTGGAAGTGGACAAATCGAACGACAACTCTACCAATACTGTAGGTATTATATTATCTGTGAGTCTACCAAGCTACACTCGTAGTCCGCGGTCTGTGGGCGGACCTACAATGCCCACTGGATCAAATATCGTAAATAACATGAGAAATAAAATGAAGAGGGAAGCCATTTTATTAAGACTGATGGTTTTGTTCTTAAATGAATTCAATAAAAGCTCAAATCTGAGGGCAATGTGTGTGTAAAGTAATGGTTTTAGTTGGTCTTTTATTGGAGATATATGTTATGTAGGTATTTATTATCATTTATCTAGAACAAATTTTGCTTGTTTTGGTGCTGGATGGCACAGTTGGAAACAAAAAAAAAACTAACCTGTAACAGCTTCGAAACTCGTTTACAATAACAATATTCATTCACCCACTGCTCATTAGACTGTAATTATTAGCTTATTACTAAAAAATCACTCATCCATTCTTATCCTTTGAAACTAACAAGCACTTATAGCTATTTACAAATCATGGCCTCAAGGCATTAACTCCCTCATTTGTCATAATGAGTGTGTGGAAGTAGAACTCGGCACGTGTCCGGCATGTCCACACCCTCTATGACCATATACCCTAGTCCACATATCCACACCCCAGTCAGCATGTCGCAGACTCAGATTAAAAAATATAGTCGGAGCGCTCCATGTAGAGATAGGGGGCAAAAAAAGGAATACGAAGTTGCAAAAACAGGACTTTACACGCACATCAAGTTTCACCAACGATACGAGATGCTATCGAATACGTGTCTAATTCTTTAATTACGCACATTATATCTGTTTTGAATAATGATTAGACCTCCTAGTTAGGATTACACTAGTATCTAGTGTAATCCTAAACAAACATTAAACAGACAACAGTGTCGACTACTAAAAAAAATTTATCGACGTTCCTGCTGCTGCTGCTGCTGCTGTTGCTGTAGAGGCTGCTGCTGTCTCAAAGACAGAAATAACAAGTTCCACGATAGTTTTAGAACTAAGTATGAACTTAACTTGACAGTTCTAAAACTATTGTAGTCCTTGTTATTTCTATTCTTAAAAGGACTCATTAATTTATTTAGATTGTATAGTCGATTTTAAATCATTACTTAAAAAATTAAGATCAGCATACGTATTATGACTTTTAGACGTATCTATTAATAGCAAAGTATCACTGTTACAAAATAATAAAAAACAGACAAAATTATCAATATGATTTTACGGTTTTCGTATTACTTTTTCTTATTTATGACATCGCTATCTATATTGTAGTGATCTAAGGTAACAGTACGCCAATGTCCCAGTATGCATGCCCCGGCCGGCACACTAACGAGTGCGATTCCCGGACACCCGCTGTGTTGCGCGTGCTTTTTTGTTGTTGCAACTATCTTGTCATTGTTGCTAGTTTGTTGGATGGGTAGATTTATTGTATTTTTTGTGTGAATTTGTGGTTGTTTTGATGTATATTGAGCTTTTTGGTATTCATAATGTGTGAAATGAGGGGGAAAAGCATGTATTGCGTGTTCTTTATTAATTTGAGTAAGTACTGCCATCCGACTCTAATATCGACTATTGACTCTACTTACTGTTGATTAACAGACAAAAGTAGTTTAGGAGTCAAAACTTTGCCTAAAAGAAAATTGCCTAATAAAAGACTGTATGCTGTAGCGTATTTACCTATACAATAAAAGGAATATAGGTAAAGGGACTTTAAAATCTATGCTGAAAAGCCTACATGTAGGCGAAGGTGACTTCAAGCTGCAGCCAGACTTCTTTCTTGAATGACAAACTAAATCATATTTTTTTATTGAACATATTCTTTTCGACTAAAAGAATATACAAATACATAATAATTAAATATAACGATTTAATCAAAAAAACCCACTTCTTAAACTATCTTATTTCCCTTATATTATTGAACATCTCCACCCAACCTGACTTCCTCGATCGGTAAACTAAATCTACCGGATTGTCCACTAATGTAATAGTACGCATTATGTCTGTCCGTTCGTCATGATTTACCCCCTCCGGCGCCCCCTCGCCGCCCCTATGGCTCCTGATGTATCGGCCTGTTGATAAAATTACTGAAAATGCGGAAAAGTTAGTTGATTTGATGATATTTATTGGTAAGAGGGTCGGTGAACGACGGCGGTTGATTTAATTTGTTCGAGAACCATCTTTGTGTGTGACCGAGTTTGCTGCTGGATTTTTCTATTGTTGATAAAAAAGAAAAAAAAATGAAAAGGGAAATGATAGTGAGATGCATGACTTTTTCTAATTTTCGCAGTTATGGCTTCAATGTGTTATGTGACACAAGAATATAATTTAGTGTAACTGTACTAAACAAGAACCTGTATTATAATGGATTTAAATGTAAGAATCCAATATTGGTCCAACATTCAAAAACTATTCAGTATAATTATCATTTTGCATTTATTCTCATGTCTAATCCCTTCAAAAATATGCACAGAAATATAATTACATTTAATTCAATGTTCACCTTAGGTATTAAAACTAATAGCCAGATAAATATTTTAATTGCTTGGTAAAAATAACATTAAATACGCAAGCGCAATGGGGTATCTTTATAGCTTTGACCACCATTGATTTTATTCTATTCGAGGAAACATTTGAATGGAGAGAATTTTTATATCACGGACATGTAATAGGTCCTAGTGATTTATATCTACGTACTGTAAGTATTTAGTAATAAAAATATTAACACAAATTAAAATATACAGCCTTGGTCCTAGAACAAGGTTCATAGAGTCGTCTCTACAACTCTATCAGTTAAAACTTCTTTAAATATCTACTGGCTTTTAATTTAACTTCCGCTTTGAATAGGTATTTAAGATAAACAAATAGCGCCTGCAAAGGAATAAGTTTATGAACTCCTAACTTGGTGCAGCTCAATTATTAAGTTCTGAAGTCGTTCTAGTCTGTTCGCAGGATATACCTGCCTAACTCTACGATTGTAGAGTAGCTTGAATATGATGCTCCTTAAGGAAAGGACTGTTTTATTTCGCCCTTTGAAGACGACTGTGTGTTTTATACTTGATAGAGATAACATTTCTTGTTGATGTAAAGTTTTGGCGAGTTTTGATTTTTTGCTTGTGTTATGCCATTTACGTTTTTGCTTAACTTTGAATTACACAAGGACTAAAAAAGGTTTCCGAATAGGACCATCCCGTTTCTTCCGGGGTGCCCTAAGAGCCGGCTTCAGAAAATGAACAGGAGCATTCTCTTCGGCACAATAAAATCTTATGTGATCACCAAGCATAGTAATTATGATAAGTGGCTAAAGTAAATGCTTGTCCTGTCACTGAAATCGAACCTGTGGCCTTGGGGTTATGAGCAGACTTCCTCAACCGCCAGACTACAGAGGCTGTAGTATCGTTTGTTTTGCAGATGGTTCCTAGTGTGATGGTACCTTCGAACATTACCAAATCGTTATTAAATATCGTAAAAACCATGTAATAAAACGCCACTCTGTCTGATAAAGAGCTACCGGTAGTATGCTGGAGCATTGGACTGTTTATAGTAGTGTTTTGAAGAATAAAAGCACTTTAGCCGTTTCATTAAAACGAAAACTAAATTAAACGAAATCTTTACACAGTTCGCTCCATAAACATTTTGAAACGTCCCATTATTATCAAATTATGTAAAACATGCCATAAATGGCGCGGCAATGATTTAATAAGCCCCCTCTGCCATGTTTGTTCAAATTATTAGACAAATGATGTTACGTAACGAATAGCATTTAGTGGAGAGGGCGAGGAATGGGAAGAGGCTACGTGACAGTGTAGTGTAAAATGTTGCCAACTCATGATGCAAACGAAAAAAAGTGCTGAGGTATGACATTGTTTTTATACATTATTGTATTTATAATTAGAAGTTTTATGCACATTACGCAATCCTAGCGCTCATAGTAATAGTATTAAGGCGCTGAATGCTCCCAAATCGACTATTTTGAACGTGATTATCTCAAAACGTATACCATATACAGGATTGAAAAAATTGCACGTTAGTACTGGTCATATCTTATTTCCATCTGCTGAAACCGAAACACGTTTACGAAAAGTTTTCTCGATCGAAAAAAATCGTGAAGTGACCTCTAAAAAATCGTTCAAACGTTCTAAAATGTTACATTGAAATAAGACACCCCATTGAAATAAATCATAGTGATCAGCTATGTTTCAATGCATCCGTCTATAAGCTTATTTCTTTTATAATAATAAGCATTTCTTTTATAACTAATTATTTTTACCGATAAATGGAAAAGTCAAAGTGCAACGCAACGTAATCGCCATATTTTTGCTATGCATAAAGCGACCCTATGAGATACAAAATAAGTTTCAAGTTTGTCTGCTGTAATAAACGTGCTCGCATTGGGTCCTATCAGGGCCTTAAGTACTTTAAATTAAAAACGTTACAAAAAGTGACACTGTCAACCAAATACGTCACAAAGAAGCGCCGGCTTCTTCATTAGGTGATTAAAGCGTGTCTAGTCGCGTGACAGACAGGCTGGGAATCGCCTCCGCATTAGCAAATGGACTTGTCTGATTGTCTGTACGGCTCCGTGCGTGCTCGCTTTGTTCCATCGAGTAATGCGCTAATCGATTTTACAACCGATTGTGCCTGACGTCCGGAACAATCGATTTGCTTAATCGACTCGTAATGCCGATTGAGGTGGGTTTTACAATGGGATAGTCATTTAGCTGATTGTTTTATTGGAGTCGCTAGACTAATAATTTGTTTTGTTGCACTACCGTGTTAAATTGTACAATGCATTGTATTATTAACGCTTTAATTCATTCATTTTAAATATCGGTAGGTATAATCATATCAGCCTAAAATTTCCTACTACTATGGGACATAAACCTTCGCTCAGAGGATCATATCCACCACGCTGGCCTACTAAAGCACGCCTTATTAGAACTTTTGGTGTGTCTGTACCTTGGTTTTCTTTTGTTTTTCTTCATTACTTTATGAGTGAGTGCGAATTCCAGATATTACTTGAAATGAGTACATTTATACCTACTAAGTATAGATAAAAAAAATAACAATGAAACAGTAGTGTAAGCTTATGTATATAAAAGAAAAATACAGCAACCGGCACATACACTTATATTTCTCATCATTACCTAATGTACACTGCATTATTTCATATTGTGGCAAGGATTTTTGAGAAAGAAAATATGGTAAAGTCTAAGTTGTGTCATAGATCCTAAGCGGGCCTTGAGATTCTACTCCTGCTGCGACTCCTAAGATCATAAGCGATGATAATGCATACAAATGGTTGCTATCAAATAAGAATCAACTTTAGAATCAACATTAATAATTTGACTATTGAAAGATAAGCCCTAGAAGAGTGATGTTTACTTAGTCAAATATGTTTACTATACCTACCTACTGTCGTCATTAGCTACATGTCGAGGTGATTATCACTAATAACAAAGGTTCAAAATATATTACTATACTAATATCTCAATCTGGATCAAGGTATCTGACAAACTCACCCCTTTCTTTACTCCTAAACCCCGAGCCCCTTCACTAGCTAATCAATAGTAGATACTTACATGGCTTTCATTTGCCTTAGTCAGGCTATATTTAAAGTATTGAATACGACTTATGTTCAACCACGACACAGAACTATTTATGTCTCCGATTGTATGTAGGTAATTATTGTCCTTATATTATCATCATCAACAGCCTGAATACGTCCACTGCTGAACATAGGTCTCCCCCAGAGACCACCACTTGAGCGGCTGCTCGCCTCTTGCATCCATCTGCTCCCCGCGGCTTTCACTAGATCCGTCGGTCTACCTAGTGAGGCGCCAGCCTACACTGCGTCCTCCGGTTCATGGCCGCCACTCAAGATTTCTTCCCCATCAGTTATCAGTTCTACGAGCTACGAGTTCTTCCTTAATACTATGATAAACCTACTATATTATAATAGGTAGGTAACTTAATCATAATATTCCACATTTGTAAAAATCCCTACGTGTTCCCTGCACCGACTACACACAATAAAAATCCTCTTGTGTAAGAGAAAAGCCTTATACCATTCCAAACATCAAGATTGATACAGCTGCTTTGTCGTTAAAAGTATCAAACAGAGAGACAAACAATTCGAATTTATTTATAGTGTAAAAATACAAATGCAAAAATACGTGCAACGCACAAAAAAACATCCGGCCCAGACGCTAATATTGACTAGTCAAGTAGTCAGTAGCTACCCATTGATACCGATAATTGATTACACGCCGGTACAACTAAACCAACACAATTATACCCATTCGTCATGCTGCAAATAACATCAATAATTTTCTTGTGTTTGTATGATAATAATTATTAATTTTGTAGAGCCAATTGCTTGTGGCCTGTATAAAGTCTGCGCTGGCGTTGCTCTGGCTGTGTAAACATGTATTGTGAGTTTTACCAAGAAATGAGTTTAGTCTGGAAACAGGCTTTTAAGCGAGATACCTACAATGACGGAAGTACTGTTAGTACCTTCTATTCTAATATTGAAGAGTTAATCTGAAAGGAACGTTTTTGTTTGCGCTAAGATTGAGCGATAACTTTACCTTATTGCAAAAAAACATTAACTGCTGTAGTGTGTGGGGTCACAGATTTAAACGTGAAAAAAATTTATCATCCTTACCACAGGGCTTTTTTATGTAAGCGAATGGTGATGAGCTAGTCATTCACCTAATGTTAAGCGACACGGCTGCCCGTAACAGTTGCAGTGTAACTGAGAACTTTAGAAATAAAGTTTCGCGTGACACTGCACTGAGCTAGTCATCCTGAGATATCACACAATATAAATCAGATTACTACACTATGTAATCTGGCCATAAAGTCTCTTTTTCTCAGTAATTTCACTAGCTACGATGCCCTTCAAGCCGGGACATAGTAGTGCTTGCACACTACTGTTTGGTGGCAGAATAACTGGTAACAAACCGGTGGTACCTAGGTTAGTACCTAGGTACCAAGTTCGTCTAGGAAGTCCTAGACGAACTTAAGCGAACGAAGCAGAAAAGTCTTAGGTATCACCTAGTGAAAGCCCCATCACTTAGTAACGTAGGGCTTACGATAAGTACATATATAATACGGGCCCGATAGCTCAGTTGGTACTATCCCTGCCTTCTGAACTGAGGGCTGTGGGTTCGATTCCTACCCAGGACAAACAATTTGTGTTATGAACATAGATGTTTGTTTTGCGTCTGGGTGTTATATTGTATTCAATGTATGTATTTACAAACAAAAAAGTATCTAAGTATTGCATCAGTTATCTGGTTCCCATAGGACAAACTATGCTTAGTTTGGGGCTAGATGGCCCTGTGTGAAATGTCCACACATATATATCTGCACTTTTCTGAAAGAAAAGTTATTCTATTTTTAGGAAATTAAAAGCTATTTTAAGGAGGAAAAATTATGGCAACGAGTTTCAATAAAAATGAAAGCCGAGAGATTTTGTACATTTACACAGAAACTAGCTAGACATACTTTTGTTTTATCAGTTGGTTAAACAAGCGTGTGGATGCATAATAAAAGCCATTGTGTTATAAGTGGAACTTGCAGTTTTAACATGACTGTAATTCTAAGTACCTATGAGTACTTGAGTAGTAATGAGTTATACTCGCGGCGTAGTATCTTTCAGAACAGTTGGCATACTTAGGTACTTGTTTATCTCCTTACTCCGTCGTCAGAAGAACAACCGGGAGTAATAGTTCAATCCTTCTTTCAGCGTCGGGAGGTAAGTCTGCATTTAGTAGTGCTCCAGTAAAACTAGCCCCTTCTTTTACCCAATTCTTATTAATGTAAAACGACCTTTGCTGCGTAATACTCGAACGGGTGACTGCTAGAAAATCTTAATACTGAGCTTTGGAGCGCTCGGTCCCAGTTGTTTTCATAAGACAACAGTTGTCATCCTTGATAAAGGCGACTAAAATAATTCTATAGAAAAAAGAAAAGGTGAACAAACTGCTACACCACTTCCATACTTCCAGCATTGGACAATGAACATGGCTACCTAAGCATGGGAAGTCATCATCATAAACAGCCTAAAGACGCCCACTGCTGAACAATAAGCCTCCTCCAGGGAGTGCCACTTTCAGCGACTGCAACCATCGACTCTCCGCGACTTTCACCAGATCGTCGTTCCACCTAGTGGGGGGCCGGCCTACGCTGTTCTGCCGGGGATTGTGCATGGGAAGTGAAATGTGAATAAACTAAATAAATTTTAAGAAGTTGCTAGCAAAATATACTCGGTATACTATAGTTTTCTTTTTAAAACAAACCATAACTTCAAGTCAAATCGAGGTAAAAATGCAACAAAATCGGCTCGAGAACCAGCAGCGCTACAGCAAACAAGACATTTTATCCGAACACCGAATAAATACTATTCACGGACGGCAAATAACCGGATAGATTTAATCCGGGCCGGCTGCGAGCGACACCGGCAAATGTACCGGGTAAATAGACCGTGCAGCTCTCCGGTAAATAATGTCGGGCCGGAGGATGATGTAATTGTGTTATAGTTGGATTGGAATACAAAGATTTGCGTCTTTGCTTCAGTTTTGTTGTGTTTGGAAATTGGTGGTTAGTGTATTAGCCTCGCGTAGGCTAGCGTTTAATCTCGATCTCTTTTCTATAATCTCTTCTCTGTAATCCGGTAAATTAGCATAGATACCTACTATCCTTTTATGAATAGAGGTTCCTATACCTATCCATTCTGAACATTCTGAGCCATCCCACTGTCCTTTACCCGCTCAATAAGAAACTAGCACAACAGCACCGCCACCTCTCACAACAACTCGACCGAGCCACATGTGGGTTCACGTCGCACGTCGCTCCACTGGCCAAACATACCTCTTGTAAAATTTACAAAAAACTCGTATCCTCTCCAATTTGTTGATGGCACACGAAAGGGTCCAAATTGGACAGCTCCTTGTGCGCCTGAAGGGTTGTTGGCGGGTCTGTGGGACCACAAAACTATTCGGAGAGGTCTCGTAGACCCAGCTGAGAAATGGTTGTCGTTATTCTATTTTCCTATTCGGACGTGAAGGCTGAGAAATGCGTTCTGTTAGATCTACTTACTTGTGACAAAACTTTTACGTATTTGTGTGAAAAACTGCTGAAATTATACTTCTCGAGACGAAAACCCCATTTTTGTGTGATACTTGATATTCACGATGACACTTGTAATTAAAACTCAGTACATTTATATGTCTTTCCCTCAGCTTATAAAAATATATTTTAACAAGTGATGTGTCTCCACGGAGTAGGATCCTAATGACTTGTAATACAGGTTTTTTAAAACCTATATAAGGCACCAGTCTCGCACAAAGGAGTTAGCAATGTTAATTTACAGATAACACTTAATATTGCACAAAAACACATGTCAAATTTATTTATTTATTTATTACTTTTAACGATTTACCCTACTATACTGTTTCCTAAAATAATTGAAAGAAGCTTTAGAAACGTTAGTTAAAGAGAAATAAAGGTTCATTATTAATTAAACAATTAATTATTTTATACTTAGATAAATATCACAAACGATTGAGAAACTCTGTGTTTTATATTCACAGCATTTTGTTTGAGTTGTAGTTCCCATTATGACCAAATTCTCTATTAGTGGTCTTCGATAAGCCATTCTAACCTTACACATACAGTCAGGCATATTGTAAACACCCAGAATTATTGATTATATCAACAAACCTCCATTAAATCAAAAAAAGAAACACGTGACTCTACAATCAAAACACTCTCGTGTTGTTGCCAGAATGATCTCCGACTTTAACACTTTTATCCTAAACAAACACTAGAGCTAGAGACTCTCCGGCACTTAGCCAATTAGGCGTGTAATACTGGAATAATAGATTCGAGAGCCGACTCTACATAGAGCAAATACTTACTCTATGTACATTTTTTAATATTATTAGCCAATAAAATAGCTAAACAAAACCTTGGTAAGTTAAAAAAATAACATGTCTAAGAGCAAATCCTACGTAATTCAATTTTTAAACTGGGTTGTCTGGAGGAGATTGCTCTGTGAAGACATTGTGATGGTAAGGTTTTTGATAAGTTTAAAGGTTCTTGATAAGTTTTATGGTTTTATTTCTGTAACACTTATCGTGTTTCTATCTAATATCTGTCTATCTGTCGATGTCATCGATCTTAAACACAGTGCCCATATTTAGGATCAGATGAAATGAGTCAAGATAAATATTTAATAGAAATGCATTTTCACTTTTAATAGAACATTTAAAAAAATCATTTAATAAAGAACCATATTTCAGTTATCATTGTTCCCGCGAGCTGCCAATCTCCCGACTGACGCCATCGCCCAGACTTACACAAAGCGGCCTATTATCCCTTATTATTTTATATATATTGTTGCCATTCTATAACGAAACGCATATATTTGTATTGGACGCTAATGAGCGTGTAGGCACCTTATTCGAATACCAACTTAAGTTTACTTAACGAAAACCACTGCCATTCAAATCTATACCTTATACGATAACAAATACAGGGTATAAAAAACTGAAGTATATTAAAGCAGTAGATTTTAAATTGGTTTATTGGACAAAGAGATGACATGGGTTCCATCTCTCGACGTCAGCCGGAGTTTAGAATGTAAATAAACGCGTAATTACGTGAAGGTGTTCAGAGAACCGGCCCTGTCTTGTAATGCTGGTGTTATTCTATAGGAGATTCGATTATAATTGCCATGTAACTGTTGATGTTGATCGTTGCAAGTGTTAAAGTTGAGCCGAGTATATTTGTTATAAATTAAATTACCTATAGACGTAATTTACATGTTCCTCGTTTTAATATGAATAGGTACAGCATATTCTTGAGCTAAAAATGTAAGAAATAATTTAAATACGCATCCAATTAAATGGCAATGGGCAGAACACATCGCTTGTAAAACTGACAACCTATGGAGAAGAAAGGTTCTCGAGTGGCGACCACGAACCGGAAGACGCAGCGTAGACCGGCCTCCCACTAGGTGGACCGACGATCTGGTGAGACCCGCGGGGAGCCGATAGACGCAGGAGGCGAGTGGTCGCTCAAAGTGGCGCTCTCTGAGGGAGGCCTATGTTCAGCAGTAGAGTCTTGAGGCATCAGATTACCTTTATCAAAGTGTTGTAGAAATAAGTAGCCTAGTAATAATAAAACCTTTTTCTATAATCTACGTCTTGTAAGTTTAAGTTTTTAAGTTTGATTTTCATGATACAAAGCTGTTCCAACTGCAAGTTGTGCAAGAACACCCAAACATTAGCCTGCCACAGTATACTGCATAGATACCGTTAGGAATAATACCTCCACCAGCTAATAGGAACAATCAGCCTGATTATGTTGGCACAAGTGGCCGCAGCTTATGTTTGCTGCCAACATTCCGGCTGTCTTGCCTTCTGTTGGTTTCTCAAATTATATGTTTGGTTATCGTTACTCTGTGACGTTTTTGTGAATTGAACGTGTTTTATTAAGCCCATTTGGAGTAATGTAAACAACGGCAGCGGGTAACTGCATACCGGGGGATATTTAGTGATGAATACCTGTATTAGCGGTATATAATAACGGAAAGTTACACATATCGTAAAATAAGTTTAAAAATAGCACTGAAACACAAAAAAATACTAGCTTGACTTCAAATAAATGGAGCAAAATATGTCAGTTGTAAATAATGGAGAAAATACAATATTACATGTTGAACATTTCTAATGTACGTATTAATGCTAGAAACGACAAAACATTAAATAATTATTAAAAATATCGTTTTGCAAGCTAGATGCTTATATAAAACTATTAACTGGTGACTGATCTCATATTATTTCACTTGATTATTAATTTAACTTCAGTCATATATCATTGACATACTAGTTACGAAAGCTTTAGTAGGTACGAGCATTACGTTTTTACATTAAGAATAAGCATAACAAGCAGCCAAATGGCGGTAGGTGCAAATAATAAACGCAATACGAAAGGCGTGCGTGCGATGGCGTTAAGAAACAAAAACTGCGTGCGAGATTAACTGGTTCATTATCTACCGCATTATGTCGCTTAGTGGTAACTATCCTACGCATGGTTTGAATCCCACTCGGCTCCAAACCAACTTTCTAAGTTATGTGCGGATTTTACATTCGCTTTCACTAGTTCAATACAAAATTTAAGGAAATTGGATCACAATAGTTGAGGAAATTGGCTGTGCATCCACCAAATTACACCAATTGGATAGGTAAGCATTTATGGGTTATGGCTCTCCTGTAAGTGATGACTCTTCCAGCAGTGCTGCAGAGCAGTGAAGATGTTTTTTCATAAAGGATTTGATTAAGTATTAAGAAACTCACCTTGGTTCCCTGCCCTCTGAACGAACCAATTTATGCAAAAGTGAGTGAATCTCCAATCCGGTATTACGACGGAACCCATCATGGTAATCGGCATTAACTCGATACAGCGTCTGTTGAATCGGTTCGTAACCGACTCGATTCGGATATTATAATCGGATGTATGAATATCGCATCCTGGTGCAATCGGGCTGCTTGTGAACGTCACAGTTGAATTGCGGCAGAGTATATACCTTCACTTCAACGACAATATAATAATAATTGAGTACATTAACATCATCATCATTAGCCTGAAGACGTCCACTGCATAACATCGGTTTCCTTCATAGATCTAATCACCACTTTGAGTGGCTGCTTGCCTTTTACATCCAACGGTTTTGACAGATCGTCGTAGTGCGCCTCCGCTGCGTCTTCCAGTTCGTTTGTCGCCAACACCACTCGAGAACCTTTCTTCCTGTCGAAACTGTGGAATAGAACTCAACTCAACTCTTATCTTAGGTAGAGTGCGATTCAAACTCAATGGCGGCTGTGAAGTTGGTGCGCAGTAGCAAAAATTTGATGTGCGCAGCGTGCAAGCCGCGCACTTCACAGCCGCCATTTATTTGACTCCCACTCTATAGTCGAATCAAAAACAGCGAAAACCATGCAAAACCGGTAGATTCCAAAACATTTTATTCATCTTCACGTAATAATTATGTCTGCTTGAAGTGGCCAACTGTCCACCCACTGTGTCTCCGCTATGCAACGTAGCGAGTAATTAAAAAACATATTAGGGACAGTCGGCCCGCGGACCCTTTGACTAGTTAATCGGATTGAGGAATGTAGCTTCAAGTACCTTTTTAAACCGAGATTATAGAACTGCCGAGTGGCCAGAATGGACCGTTAATGTAAACTGTGGATTATGGCTACATCTGCCATCGGATATACGCAAAACGAATTAAGTAATTATAATCGCGTCCAGATATTGCAGAGGTATAAAGAATTCAATGAATGGTTTCTTTTTGCGGAATTGGTACCGTTAAATTATTGGTTATTGCAGTCAGCTCATAAGAATCGTAGCAAAAACTGTAACAAATTAGATTTGTTTTTCGTATCACTGATGTTTTGTTTTCTATACCAATATTCACATATCACATCATCAACTGGAAAATGTCCACGGCTAAACATAGGTCTTTCATTGCTGCGTCTGCATCTGCGGGATCTGCCACAATCACTTGCACCTTGCATGCTTCACTGACGTCTTGGTGATCGCAGCCAAAGAGAATGCTGCTGCCTGTTCCCTGTACATACCCTTAGCCTCTCTTACAGCACCCGCTGGAAGCACATGGGATTGTTTTCCTTACAGTGGATCATAAACACAAACTTCTTATTTCTAGCCAGTATTTTGCGACATATCAGTTTGAAAAGTAACACTGAAATGTCCACAACTTATACCTAGCAACAAAACACAATCACACTCATTTTCATATCACAGCAAAAAGTCGCAATTAACTTGGTAGTGGCAGAGTGATACACAATCATCCCGTTTAGATCGTCATATCCAATACAAGTTATAATTAGACGTCAGTCCGAGTTGTACGAGTTATATGGCGGTTGTCGATCGTCGATCGGTCGAGTTGCGGCGTTGCGATTGCCCGGAATTGCTTATTCACTGCCGCTAGTTGCCTAGTTAGCGCAGCTGTTGGGTGTGGGATTAAGTTTTAAGAGGTAGCGAGAGCGGTAAACGGCCTAACTTATAAACTCTGCTTAAATTAAATAATGTCAATTAACTTTACATTACTTTTTTGGGTGTTTGTACTTAACGTAGGTACTTATACATTTTCTTGTAGACAAATGACCTGATGAGCTAGTGTTCGCCCTGGTGTTAAGCGTCACGGCCGTTTATAACAGATGCACTGTCTCTCAGAACTCTAATTAAAGTTTTACGTGACACTGCTCTGCGCACGTCATCCCGAGACATCACACTGTCTAGTAATAGGTAAAGTTTGTAGAGTGCGAGATCAGATCATAGTCTCAGTTTCCCAGTGCTTTCAATAGCTTCAATGCCCGTCAAACCGGAACATAATAGTACTTACACACTATTGCTTAGCGAAAAGTCCTACTACCTAGTTAAAGTTGTAATGTTGTCGTTCAACTTTTTAAACTCTACTATTTGCTCCATAGCTTTTGAAGTTAGTCGACGCTTCTATAGTCGCTCCCGCGGTCTCTTGTGCCCCACTCCACGCACACACTCGTACAATTTGGCCACGACATGCGCTGTCTTGTTTACTCTACGCCCGTTGTCGGAAGTCGCCTCATTTTCTCGTTAACACTATATTTTCATTACATTATTATCCTGCGCATTGTTAACGGAGTGACTTGGCATTTCGCCGCTATTCTGACGGTCATTTGGCCGTCATTTTGACGGTCTATTTAAATTGATTAGTGGCTCTTTACCGGCAATTTGTGAACGACTTCCGTTTCGTTATTAACGGCGATCGGTGTGTAACTGGTGTTTATAGTTCTGTATGCAGTGAGGTAATAACGGATTGGTGTGACTGGCTGTTTTTGGTTTATGAAGCTAGTTTGAGATAAGATGCAGCATTTAGCCACGACACTCAGCCGCTGTAAGCAGCGGGAGATATCAACTGCTGTGCCTATCTGGACGTTCTCCTTCAAAGAGTATCACACCGAACAGTTATTAGATTGCAATGCACCAGCTCCCTGCAACTCTTAATACTTCATCAGTCTACTCTACTTCGTATGGGGCTGTGACATGTTGTGTCTACCAGGTTGTAGTTGTACTCGTAGACGGTTTCTCCTGACTATTGTTGGCTGTATGAGCTATACTCAACTGCCACTTTAATATACTAACTCAAAATGTTAACTATGAAAGTGAATCATTATTCTAAGTGTAACATATGAAAGTACCATTTATACCATCATCATCAGCCTAAAGACGTCCACTGCTGAACATATACCTCCCCATAGAGCACCACATTGAGCAGCTTCTTGCTTCTCCTGCATCCATCGGCTCCCCGTGATTTTGACCATTCAAAAAAAGTGAAATTACACTGTTTCCCCATCTGCAAAAACCTCATTTGTGGGGTTACCTACGACTAGAAATGAATAAAATCAGCTAGCTAAATCGCTGTGGCAGTATGCATAGGTTCTGCTGCACAGTTTAGCAAATCATTCCAGGGCAACATCCTCTACAAAGAAGTGTAACATGATTGGTTCCCAAAGTCCCAACATTACATCAACCTCGCCTTATAATAAACTTGGAGGGGAGGAGAAGCAAAAGGAAATAAAATTCGGTTATGAAGTATGAAACGACGACGCTATCGATTTTATCCGAGGACGGACTTCTGTGAGTAGGTGTAGGTACCTAAGTTATAAGGCGAGACGTCAACTAAACAAGGGAAAACTCCGTCTGGTTATTTTCTCGTTTTGGTAAACTTTATTAAAAAGTGGCACCTTTTGGGAAACTGTTTCTTTTAAAAGAATACTTTATGTGTGAAAAGTGAAGACAAAATTAATAGGAGTAGGAAAGTAACTGATTTAAAAAGTCGCAGAACAAGATTTTTTCTTTATGATATACAAAAGTTGCACTCAGATATGGTAAGGATTTTTAAGAATAACTCTCATCATCATCATCATCATCATTAACAGCCTGAAGACATCCACTGCTGAACACAGGCCTAATCCACAGAGTGCTACTTTGAGCAGCTGCTCGCTTCCTGCATCCATCGGCTCCCCGTGGTTTCTCCAGATCATTGGTCCACATAGTGGGGACCGGCCTACACTGCGTCTTCAGGTTCATAGTCGCCACTCAAGAACCACCTTTCTTCCCAATTGGTTGTCAGTTCTACGAGCGATGTAGCCTGCCCATTGCCATTTCAACTTGCTCATTCTAAGAGCTATATCGGTCACTTCAGTTCTCCTGCGGATCTTCTAATTGCGGATCTTGTCTCGCTAATAATCCTGTCAACCTAGATTTTTATTATGAAGTCAAATTAATATTGATAAACCATATCATTATTAATTTCGCCTATTCCTCTTTAGTAGCCGCTGGTCCTAAAGCGGATCGTAACGACAGACACACTTCTCTATTTATAGATATTAAAGTACCTATTAGGGATTGGCTTTTAAGGCCCTCCAGTTATTGAGTTGCTTATTAAATTAAATTACTTATTGGAATTGCGAGCTTTCGGACAAATTTTCTTTTAGTTGGTGACTTGGTGCCTGTTAAAGTAGTAGATTTTGTAAAGAAGGTTATTGGTTTGTAGCTGCTGTTCTTGGCAATACGTCTTGAGTTTCAATGAAATTTCTCCGACATTTTTTATGTTTTAGATGACCCTTATTAAAAACCTCCAATTTACCTCATTATAATGTTCCGGCTGCTAATGTGTGATAATTATGTGATAGTCTGCAAAATAAAATGATATATAACTTTATTTTGTGTTGCGGAACCATGATCCTCGTAGTTCCTGGGTCCCTAGATACAGGGAATCCTATGTTAGGGTCCAGGATCTATGTATGTGATCGTTGGGCATTATTATTATTATTCTATTTAATTTTACTCTCGGGACTAGCCCAGACATTTGGGAGGCGCCGGTGGGACTGAAGCTAACACCAAGAGGCCCTGTTGTACATATACAAAATTAATTATTTCTGTACAAAGCGTGGTATGGCATATTGTAAACTATTTTAAACATAGCGGTAAAAAAATAAAGCTGGGCTATTGTGGTGAACTTTTGATGAATGGTGACATTGGGTTATGGAATGAGAAAACCGGCACCTGCCAATTTTGTCTCATTATTACTATTATTATTATTTTTAAACTAGAATACTTTCGGTGTGCAGAAGTAAAGAAAAACTGATAAATTCTCACAGATGATGCTTAACACCGAAGGAGGTCCAATGCTTTGTCTTCCTCTGCATTCCCAGCATTGAGAAACCGATTTAATAACAATGCATGTGTGTACGATATCGGGTCACTGGGAGTTAAAGAGTTGAAAAAAATTCTTGGGTCCCGTAGATACAGGGAATCCTGATTAGGGTCCAGTAGCAATGTATTTGATCGTGGGGCGTTATTTATACTTAAAACAAACGATAACCAAAAAGTACAATTAGACTTATCGCATAAATCGATTTGGAAGTTTTATAATTAACTCGATCCAAATCACTTAACCTGCCACCTCAATCCTATCATCTGCAATAATCAAAACGTGTCAGACGCACTCCAAATTGAATAATAACCTGTTACAGTGCGTCCCGGGGTTGCATTGTCCCGCAAATTGCACAAAATTGGGACCAGACTTGTACCAGCTCCATTCTAACACGCCTGCACCTGATTGGTCGACACGCCTCCCCCCTCTCCCAGGGAAATGGACTTATGCACTTCGTAAATAAGGCTGGGATTGTTCAGTGTTGCCGTGTTTGTAAAAATACCTTGAGTTGGGCTTGCTTTCGACTTAATCCGATATATGTCTGAAATTAGACGTCTGATTTGTACGGAAAAACCTACAGAGCATTAAAAAAATTATATTCACGTTCTATTCATGCTCTTTGGAAAAAAAAACGTTAGAACAATGTTTGCCATTTTCAAGCCTATTTCCTGTAAATATCAAATATTTTTTCTTTAGTTTAGTAATCTACACGATTTCGTTTGCAGCTCTCTTACACCTTGTTTACGTACCTACTACTATTTCAAAAAGTTGAACAAACAAGCATTGAACCAAAACCTTTTGCCACTTTAATATTTTACGTAAATATTCCATTCAACCATTCAGCATGGCAATACAGCATAGAACGTTCTTTGTTCGCGTTTTAACTTAATGAAATCGCCAAGTGTCCGGCCGTTGTCGAGACATCAGCCGGGTCGTCGCGCGTCGCCAGTGGAAAGTGGCCGTGAATGGATGAACTGAAGTCTGAACGAGACTGCATTACTTAGCGTCATTTATGCATACATAGCCCTCTGTGTAGTCTTCTTGTTTAATAACCTTGGTAGGTAGTCCTAATGAGGGCTTTGAAAGTTAGGAAACTCTTATAAAATTTAATATTTATAAATCCAGTTAGTTAAAATACCTATTATTGAATTTTCTTTTATTCGTGCTGGCTTATTCATCTAAATTAACCAATTTTGACAAATTACTTTTCTCATAATGGGGCTATTAGTGGAACTCTTTTGGTCACTGAAACAGCTGAAACATCGTACAACAACATTTACAGCTGAAAATAACGCCCACCTACACCAGGCTGCTCATCTGACACCCCCATACGCTAAAACGTTTCTCAGGTCAACCTGTATTCCTTTCTCTAATGAAGTTAAAAAACTACACATCACACGACATTCACACATTTATTAATAACGATCCCTATTTCTAACATAGACTCAATTTAATAAGCAAATGACACAATACAAGCGATTAACACTAACTTGTCCCGGGAGGCTGTCATATTATGGAGTAACATTAGAAAACTATACGTATAGACCGCGCATCTCTCGTAGTACCATGATTGTCTCACTATTATACGGCGAAGACAAATGTACTATAATGACCAGCTAGTTCATAATTGTCATCATTAACAACCTGAACACGTCCACTGCTGAACATAGGCCTCCCCCAGAGAGCGCCACCTGAACCCTGCTGCCTATAGGCTCCTGCATCCATCGGCTCCACGCCGTCTTAAAAATACATAATGAAAAAAATACCTGCATAAATAAATAACCAACCAAAAACACTGACAAGCTTTAAATGAACTTGGCCGTAAACTACAGATACATTTGTGTTGAAGGCACACTATGAAAACCTAAATAGTTTTTGAGTCTCACATCCTACTGTACTTTTAATTTTGAACACAATGAGGAAATATATCTTTAGGTAATAATTTCGCGCAAACTTTGAATTATTATACATTTGGCAACCTTGTATTTTGATTGATTACGAAAAGTATGCCATGAATAGCAACGTTTTGACATCTAAAGGGAAGTCATATTACCAGACACGTGATTTTACAGTGTCTGGTTGTAATACTGTATCGGCAACCCCCGACCCTTCCCGACTCCCCCGCGCTACTTGTCCGGTGTGAACGCAGCATTACACTGGGGAGCTGGTGCAGTGTGAACAAGCCACTGTCCCCTTGTGACGTGTACAATGGATTAGGGCGAGTTAATGGTATTGTTTGTTTTGATCGAGCTTTTTAGGGAGATTAGATTTATTGGTGTTCTCTTGTTTGGTAAAATGTTTTACATTTAATATGGTCGAGATAGTGAAAATTAGTGAGTGTTGTGATCTCTAATTGCCCAAGAGTTCTTTGTTTTTTTTTATTTCATAGATTAATATTACTTTGTGGACAGATTTTTCGAAAATGTCGTCACTGGAATAAAAATCATTTACACCTATTTAATTGCGTCGAGAAAGTTCTTTATTATTCGCCTAATGCAATTCATTTTCCCGATTAAATAAATATTTTGAATATATGGAAATATATGTAGAATGTATCCCTATTCCCTTCTTATTACATTTAGTCCAATGGTACAAATAACAGTTTTGCAAGATGAAAGTAAAATAGTTCTTCAGAGCCTATAACGCCCCTACCCTAGTGCTTATACCATAGGCAACGGCGACCGTTTTGGCCGTAGCGGAAATACTCTAGATTTGTGTTTTCGTTAATTGATTGAATCAGGCATGACCCCGCGGAAGTTCATCTTAAATACAAAATGAAACAAGAATATCTAGTGTGATTCCGCTAAAAATTACACTAGATATTCTTGTTTCATTTTGTATTTGTGGTTTCGGGTTTTTATTTCGTATAAAGCTCACGAAAAATAGCATTGTACAAAATTTCATTATTATTGATCGATTTCCTGTAGGGAAAATCCAACGACCACCAAATGCTCGTCCAATCTCTAGAAAATACAATTGTTATTTGCTTGTATTTAAAACAATTTGAATTAGCTTATGTCGTGAAGTTGGACAACTTATCAAAACTATGTCTTGACGATTGTAATTTAGGAATTTCTATTAAGAGACGCGTTTAGCTCCCATTTCTCTACTTCCTCCACCTCCAATCCCGCCATAAATTCCTCGCACGTTCAATACTGGCAGCATTACGGAGGAATGCAATATGTCGGTACAGGCAACACCAGTACTAATTACCACACGCGCAAAGGTTCGCCTTAATTGTTAATTTGGCACATTCGCTCCCGTTAATGATGCGTAGTAAGGGTGTTCGCACCCAGATAATTTATTACTCGTATGAGACAACTACCAGGATAAGCTGAGCTCTCGAGTATTGGTGCCCTGGCGAGACTGAAACCTTTGTTTATTTTATTGTTTACGTCATTGATGTTTTTATTAGCTCCTAATATGAAAAGAACAGTGTCGAATAAGGAACCTTTCTCCTTTCCTGTACGATAAGGAAGGATCCAAAACCAGAAGAGTAAGATAGACCTAATATTATGTAGGTATTTCATTCATAACCATGTATGTTTGGATCGCTTAGTTAGACGATTTGATCTCCTACGATCTTATTAATAAACGTGGAGTAGCTTTGGATTAGTTCTACCAACTTTTGTCTTTGTTTGTCATTCGAATATCGAACTTGATCGAAAAAGACAAAAGGTGGTTTAAGTAGTTCAAAACTACTTCATATAAAGCGCTGTAGCGAAGTTTAGTTTAAAAATAGGAAAACATCTCAGATTTTTGCTACGAATCTCTTCTCTAGTACGAAGTAAAAATAACGTTTGTAGGCACTTGCCTACTAACTAGACTACTTACTCAGCACTGGTAACAAAAATTTTAAGCCACTTGAAATCTTCTGACTTTGCTTAGTAATATTGTTAAGGGAATTTAAAAAATCTATTTCTGTAATCCTCCCTATCATTACAAGGGTAGAGTGTGGGATCTACGCAAACTGGTCGCATCACTTCACGGGCATTTGTAATGTAGCTCGTGAAACAATTTGTGAGCTCTCTGGATTTGGGACGTGCCAATGATTTGCTAGTTTTGATCACTGTGTTTTGACGGGCTTTTTACTAAAAAAGTATTAAAAATTAATATGATTAATCTATAGTTTTACGTTGCCTAGTCAATAGGCTACTTTTTGCTGGCTTATTAAGCACAACAAATCAGTATGTAATACAACGCGACGATGTTGCAGAATGTTGGGTACGCTACCTACCGATAGTGGGCTGGAACATTTAGACTATTATCGCAGATAATATACCGTCCAAATGGTACTGTAGCTAGTAACATTTAAATATTAGTATTTGGTATTATTGATAGTCTGTTTAAAAGAATAATGTTCGGATTTCACTTACATAAAATCACCCCTAATCCGTTAACGTTTATCCTGCATATTGATTGTCCCCGGGTGTCGTACGACAGTAATCCGGCAATCTTGCTGGAATTAACCCTTGTCTTGCCGGTGACGGTCGACTTACCGACTTACCAGCCGGTTTACCGACCACTTGCAGGTCAATTGGTTTGTAAGAAGATAACTGTATTAGGATTTGGCTGTTCCCTAACAGCCCTGTGTTTTGTTGTCTTTTAGCATGGATTTTCTCATTTTCTGCCTCTTTTTGAAGAACTAGTGTACCTCTGTGGTAGCACGTGTGGCCACAGCATACTTAACATTGCAGATATAAAATATATATTAGCTTAGTGACTTAAATAAGTAGCGGTTCTTCCACAACTTGATAAAGTGTAGACCTACTCGCACAGCGCTGCAAGTCTAACCTAAACAGCTTTTTTATGAGATTATATGACATGACGAGCTAGTCGTTCACCTAATGTTAAGCGACACGGCCATAACAGTTGCTGCCTCTTTTCTACCACTATAGTGCGTGCTCTTCTCAAATCTACTTATTAACTTTTTATCCCGGAAAATTATGAAGTTTCAGTAGCAGTAAGTTGTAGTTTACTTAGGAGGTGCCTTCAGTTTTTAGGATTTGTTTACTTACGGGATCTTTACCATGATTAGGATTAACAATAATTCAAATCACGCTAAAAATCCTGTTTAGTGAACAACCTTGAAAATTTGAAACGGTGTTTTATTGTAATAATTGGTTAAATAATATTTATATATTTACTTTGTCCATTTAACATTATCAAACAAATTCAATACGTAATCATCCCAATTTACTTTAAACCAAGTATTATCAGCTACGAGTCTGCAGTAACCCAACACTATGGTACTAGTAATTTAGCCAGCGGAGCTCGGATGGAGTTTAATTAACAAATTTAATTAGAAATTAACTGTTTTGTAGAGCGGGAGACGCGCCTGTGTGGTCGGCGCTCGGCACATGCGAGCTAGGGTTGCCGGCGTGGGGAACATAATTAAATTAAAGCTTTATATTTCTATTGATGACATTCATTAACTTGAGAAAAAAGACTGATCTATTTGCCAGATGCTTTTATTGTACACAAAATAATCTCAACTTTGACTTACACCAGCTTAGTGCTTACAGTAACAAACTGGTGCTAACTCTCTATTGACCATATTGCGGTAGGTATACCAATATAAATATAATAACAACTAGAAGCTAAACAGGAAAGAAAAACGCCCGTTCAAAAATCTCAAAAGGTCTTCGTTATGTTGACAGAGGAAGATTTTGTATACCATGCATTTCAGCTGCGAGCACCTAAAGGACCATGTCCCAGCAGTTGAAATAAGTGAACTTATAATATTAATAACGGAAATTATAACTATTCATTTGCCATGACAGTCATATTGTGGTCAGAATGCACCATTACAGATATTATAAATAAAATCAAATGAATCATTATTATACGGCATTGTTTAAAATCACTGTTAAGTTAACAGCATGTGACAGCCCTACCCGAGTAGGTGGGTAAACAGCACGCGGTGGTGGCAAATTTGAAAATTTAATTTAGTTGCTTTGTCCCACTAATTGGTTTGTTTTCGGTGCTTAGCTGAGATGAGAATGGCGGGCGATGTGCTGGGAGTAGTGTAGTTATACTGTGATACCATGTTGTGATATTTCTATGCAAGTTTATTAAGTCTTCGAGACAAGCTAATGTTTTCTATCGTTTTAAAACCTAAACCGTACCTAGCCTAGGTACCTAGGAGTACCGAAAATATCCTAGGTCTTTGTTTAAAACGCTTACTTATCATCAAAGATGCATCTCGAAATTCTCTTTGAATTTATGTAGGTATAGTTAAGTTTATTTAGTTCTGTCGACTTTTTCCTTTTATTACAAAATCATCACATCAATCAGCTTAAATACTTCGGAGTATAATGTGTTATAATGACTTCCATCTTTTAGACAATAAATTTTTTTTTCTCGATTTAGATAAAAGTAAGTGTACACATAATCATATGCACACAATAATGTAGGTAGTTCAATCCAAATAAAATATACATTAAATTAGCAATGGCTACCACCAGCACATGTTCCAGTACCTACCATCATACCATGATGTGAAATTTTAAAGGCAATTTCTTATTATTGTAAAATAATAAGGATTGCATTTTGGTCACCAGGTCTGGTTCCAGAACCGGCGAGCAAAATGGCGGAAAACGGAGAAGTGCTGGGGCCGGTCGACCATCATGGCCGAGTACGGGTTATACGGCGCGATGGTCCGCCACTCGCTGCCGCTGCCGGAGACCATCCTCAAGAGCGCCAAGGAGAACGACCAGGTCGCGCCCTGGCTGCTAGGTGAGTGCGGTGAGAACGTCTTCTATTTACATAGCTTTAGGGAATACGACGAGGGTGACCACGAACCGGAAGACGCAGCGTAGGGCCGGCTCTCACTAGATGGAACGATGATCTGGTGAATACCGTGGAAGCCGATAGATGCATGCTGGAGCAGAGCAGCTGCTCAAAGTAGCGCTCTGTGGAGGACTCCTATGTCCAGCTCGCAGCGTGGGCCGGTCCCTTTCTAGGTGTGCCGATGACCTGGTCAGAACCAAGGGGAGCCCTTAGAAGCGAGAAGCAGGTATGTGGTCAAAGTGATGCTCTATCGGAGACTCTTATATTCAGCAGTCAGTCAACGTCTTCCAGCTGATGATGATGATTATGATGAGGTTTTAGATAGGCCATTATTGCTACGTTGCTTCGTATTGCTGCAAGCTGCTGATGGTGAATTTTATTGACAAACTAGAAAACAGCATGTACTAGTACACACAGGTAAGTTTATTAAATAGTTACATTTCTGCGGTCACAGGATCAAAAATTAATATGTTCATTGAGTTTATTGACATGACAGAAAAGGTGGCTAGTTCGATGCTAAGCACAATCGGAACCAATCCCAGTGATATTCAAAATTTTTGTTTGCCAGTTTGCTCTACATTGCGTAAGTATGACCATGTCTCAAATTACCGCTCTCAGCTTAAATGGCACAAAATCCGATACTGTCGTGATACCCATATACCCTGTCTTCTTTTTAAAATTTTCAATAACCCTCTTTCTCCTGAGTACCTCAGAGAATGTTTTGTTCTTTTCTCATCGCGTGGTCGCCCTATGCCCAGCTGCTTATCATCTTGAACTCACCATTCCCCAGCATAATACTAACTTTTACACATACTCTTTCACTGTCACTGCTATTCGTCTTTGGAACTCACTACCAGTGGAAATCCGGAAAGCCTCATCAATGGGAATCTTCAAATCTAAATTATATCAACACTTCATATCCATTCAAAACAGTCAGAAAAATTGAGCACTTAAAATAGTTATTAAATGAGTAGGTCCTTGTTTATTATATAAGTATTTTATTTTAATTTGTAATAAGTTTAATATAAAATATGTAAGGTATTAATATGTATTATTTGTTTAAAACCTTATCTATCTAAACTCATATTATTATCTATTGCTACTTCTTATGATTATTTTATTTGGGTAATTCTTTTTCTTATTCCTTTTCAACCAGCACTACAACTCGTTTCACACGACACAAAGGTTAACTGGAAGAAAATGCTACTTAGCATTAAGTTCGCCTATGTACTTGATTTACTCTTGTGCAATAAAGCATTTTCTATCTATCTATCTATCTATCTACATTAATTTATCAGTCACTCGTAAGTCATGTCTCAAGTAGTTAATACTTTTAACATACTTATCATAGACTAGTATTCATAATTGAAATACTTATTTATATTTACATATTACGCGTAGCTCTTTTACGGCGGCCTGAATCTGCGACAATAACAATAATGCACAGAAAACCTACAATATAACAACGAGATATTTTGTTTAAGCTCCATAGTCTAGTTAATGGAACATGTTCGTATTTTTTTTACTCAACCAAACCAAAACCAAATGAAATAACATCATCAACAAACAACATCTCATAACGATGGAAGCCTAGTTATCATCATGATAACCCCTGGGCAGATGAAGTAAAGGAACTTCTATCTCTCATCGGGAGGCAATAGAGTTAGCAAAAGCACTCTATGCTTTAAAGCCAGTCACCCAAAAGAAAAAATGTAGGTCCAATATCTCACCGTGCTGATTTTGTTCAAGAGTCGAGCGCAGTGACAGAGGGGCGTCAGTAGCGGCTCCCCCCCACTCCCCTCGCGACCACCCCGCCCCGGTGAGTCCACACACACATACTCAACTCACTGCCTTGTTTATATAATTAGCTTGGACCTTGAACAAAGTCTAGCTCGGTGCGATGTTGCAAACTGAAACGTTTTGGGGGTCGTGGAATAGCTTGCACAGCTTTTTCTTGTTAGATAAAATTGATTAGCAATATCGAGTAATTAGTTGATCAGGTTACGAGAATTCATTTTAGCAATCAACCTTCGTGATCACTGTCAGCTTGAAGACGCCTACTGCTGAACAATAGGCCTCGCAATTATGAGCAGCTGCTGCTTGCCACTTGCATCCATCAACTCCCCGGATTTTGTACGGCCTTCTAAGGTCATCTTGTATCTAATGATGTAATTTATTGACATCAGTGGCTATAAGGCTACGAAAGGTTCTCGAGTGTTGACCTCGAACCGGAAGACGAAGCGTAGGCCAACCCTAATAGGTGGACCGATGGCCTGGTGAAAATTTGCGGGTAGACGATTCGCAAGGAGGCAAGCAGCCGCTCAAGGCGGCGCTCTGTGGGGGAGGCCTATGTTCAGCAGTGGACGTTTTCAAGCTGATGATAAGTGGCTATAGAAAGGCAGCTTCTATGTTTCTTTTTGAACTTTATGATATTTAAACTAATTAATTGTTCACCGTAGCTAAAAAGTAAGTTACAAGCGTTTCCTCTAACTACTTACTACTTATTTTAAAACCAATAAGAACAAAGAAATATCGTGAAACAAAATAATAGTTCAAAAATCAAGAGTTGTATTTTCTGCAAACCAATCCACGATCCAGATCAATTTTTACGAACCCTCACTAAGCCAGAAAGAGTCTCGATACTAACTTAAGACAAACTGCAAAGATTTCACCACAGAATAGCTGCTATAAATACTAGATAAACTCGCTACCCGCCAGCGCTGCAGCGCTGAAAAACCAAAGAGACAAAGCTCCGTATAATTTTTAATCCCAACAACAAGAGTTGTTCATTTTTCACGACAAGAAGGCTTGTCTCTGAACCATTTCACTTTACCTCTTCCAACTTTCTAAAACCGACTTTATTTCTGTAAGTGTAAGGTGCAACTGTGTTGTTAGACGTTGTTTACGAAAACAAGAACGCACTGACAGCTTATGAGGAGGCTTTATTTGTTTCAGTGGATGCGTGAAAGAACGTTTATCCGGTGTGATGTATAGTTTATGTGGCTCCTATCTCCTATCTACAATGTTTTCGTTTCGTTGCGGGAGTTCGGGTGTATTCAATTCTTACTTGTTAAGAAACAGACTTGGCTTGAAATGAAATGTAAAACATAAATTATATAGAGTAAAGATACATTTAGTTTATTATCACGGTAAACTTATTTAAATCTAATGAAACAAGTGAGACAGTGGTCAAATCTATGCCTATAAATTATTATAAAAAAATATCATACAAAATAAAACACGTAGAGGCTTCGTAGCAGCTCGTAGCAATTGTCTACGAGAAAGCTAATTAGGTACAATACAATTTCCTAAGCGCTAACCATTTACCCACACGAGAAAAGGGAGGTATTATATTATTAAAACCCCTAAACATGATACTTTTAAAAATACTATTAAAAATTAAATAATACACTTCAATTAACCTCTTCCGGGCACAGCACACACGAGTATAAAATTAAACACACAAACTCGAAAACGAGTTGTACAGATATGAATTAATAAAGGCTGAGGTCCCCCTTAAGGCTGGGTTCGGGAGGGCCGTCCCGTGGGGAGGGAAGGGGGAATGGGGTGGGAAGGGGGCGCAGGCAAGATGGCGGCGGCATTGTCTAAGCCTTGATTACCGCAGATTTGAGCACTGCCGGCTCACATATTAATTATGTACTTAGAGCTTTTTTACTGAGGGTTAGGTACTGTGGTTTTGTTTACTTGTGTTATTTATTTTGAAGTAGGTTTTAGGGAGTGTTGGGTTTGGGATTTGGTTTTTGATTTGGTGGTGGTTTTTAGCTAACGTTAACTTATTAATGATATGTAATTTACACGGTTGGTTTTTGGAACAATGTTATGTGATTTTATAGGATATTTAATTTAATAAAAATATGTTTACACTACTTGGGTACACTTTTAAAAATTTAGTTTTAACAGTGGTGCTGTTAATTAAACGAAGCATTTAATAATTTGTAATAATAAATATATAATTACTATGAGTCAAATTAAATTATATTTTAAATATTTTATAAATGCGATAATTCAAAAAATAAATAATATACCTAGGTTTTTAATAACTACATGCTCAGTTCATAATAAATGCGTAATTTTTATAGTATATTAAAGCAAACAAAGAGTAGCTATCGGTTTAGTTTTGCAATAAAACTATGAAAAATAATATAAAAAATATATTCCATTCAATAAAAAACAATTAACTAATTCCTCAGGGACCCTGTATCAAAGAGTAAGAGCGCATCTAATAGAAGCGTCACTCTAAACATCAGACAAATGGATTCTAATGCACCTAGAGAGCAAGTTATAGAATTATCTGTCTATTACCCACTTGCTTTGTGCACGGTGCTTTCATCTTCCCGCTAAATGACACCGGAATACCCACTGCCATTATTTAGAGTGAAAATATGACTTTGAAGAGACAAAAGTGCTCTTTTTAGACTCACATGGGTGAATTTTGCACTTTGCTTCAAAGAGACTAAGTACAGCTAAATTGAGTAAGATTGGATTTTTAAAGTATTTTGTAATTATGACAGATATTTAAATGTCTCTTTGTGATTTGTCAAGAGGTGATGAAGTAGCTTCCTTTTAGAGAGATGTTCGTTCGATTTTACTCTCAGTTCTAACTTTAGTATCTACCTATATTTACCAATTTCCAAGCTTTCAAATGAGCTTATTGTTTGTACCTAGATACTTAAATTGTTAATGCAAAATACAACCGTTTTCTGTATCTTAAAGCTACGCAACGACGCGTTAATTTTGTTACAATAAATGCCTGCCTACGAGTACAAATGATTGTATTCATCAAACGAGTAATAAATCATAACTTGAATTCACTAATACAAAAAATCTGTTTAAAATAATGTTAAAAGAATTCATTAATATAATCGCAACGGCTACTAAATCGTACTATTGGTTTTCCTAGTTTATTTAATAGGGGGACAATTTTATTTGTATATTCTATATTTATTTATTCCACAGCTGTTATCTTAATAAACACAATAAACCAATTCCTACTTAAATTTACAGCCAAAAAAGGTATAACATTTTTTAAAACAGTATAACTTAATATCGTTAATCAGCGACAAGTGACTTGGTACCTGCAAAGCCTAGGTAAGTAGTAACAATAATATAGAAATTTCGTTTAACGCCTTTAACTCGATTCTTATAGTTAAACATCATTAGGAGCCAACTGTGTTTTCAGCTCCACCTCCAGAACCTTGAAGATTTAATGTAAATAATATAATTTATGATTTAAAAGTGTTTACTCAGACGATACAATCACAGATAATTTTTGAAGCCCATTCTTTTACTACTCGATACATTCAATATCCTTAATATCTATTAATAACAACATTGATTTTATAACCATAATTTCTTTCTTTTTGTAGGAATCATAAACCAAAAACATTTTTTTATCTTAAATAAATATTAAATACAAAACTACCTAAAACTAAAATAAAAAAGTATAAAATAAGATATGTACTTACAACTATAAACTAAGTGTGTATCCCTAATATGAAAACCTATATAATTATAGGTAGTTAAGACTTTAGTTTTTTTTTTGGTGTAACCTATAACCGTTATGTCTGCTCCTAACAGAACTTTTTATCATCCACCCGCATCTTCAGTCTACCCGTGCAAATGGTGCATGTAACTGTGCCGAAATATCGGGAACTCAAAAACGATTCTGATCACGGTAAATATCCCGTAAGTACTATTAAAATATAGGTAGTTAATTTATCAAGTGTAATAAAAACAATCAACTATCTAAATTACCCACCAATATATCACAGTACTACTAAACTACTTTACCTAAATCAAGAGGATTTATGTTCGAGCTCTAATGGAGAAACTTGCAAACACTAATACTGGGATCCGGGAAATCAGACCGCGCGCCATTATCCCGGGACAGCGGGGCTATGCTAATGACTATTTAGGTAGGTTTAGGTACGTTGAGCGATTGGCCGGCCCTCTGTCACGTCTGGTTAGTCGGTGATCTTTGGACGCTTTAATTGGAAAGGCTGATTTTTAATGAATTAATTAAAGTGAAAGTTGTGATAATTTAATTGAAAGACTGCGTGCTTTCACAGTAATATTTTAAACGCTCGTTATGGGCTTATTCGAATTAATTAGTCGGACTGTTAGGTAATGACTGAATTTCAACAGGTAATATTACAAATTCTTAACGGTTCTTACCACTACGGTTTTTGTGCTCAAATGTAAAAATAATGCAATTTATGTTACAATTTATAAGGTTGGTATGCTTCAGTGTGTGAGCTTCATATACTAAAGAAAGTAATTACTTTCTTTAGTTCGGTGCAAGTACCTGAAAATTGGCATCCTCATAGAACCAGTCTTTGTCCGTCTGTCGGTTTGTCTGTGTGTGTTTGCCGAAACTATTTTTATCAAAAGCGGCTGGAAAAAAAAAGATAAAACCAAAATCAAATCCATTTTTTTTGTCCAGGCTTCCTGGAATTAAAGAATTCAAGACTTTAATAAGAGCTATCAATAGCATCACATTTTTGGGTCAATATTTCACGCATCATCTACACTTGATATAGAGTGTTTTTCATTAAAAAACTATCACGATCACAGAATATTTAATAGTACAGGTGCTGTCTCATGAAACACCGAACAGAAAAACATGATTTCATCGTCATAGAAAGATCGCAGCTCGATAATTCATGTTGTTACCACATGAATATTCCACTTATTGCACCACACAAGGTGAGCTCATACACATGCAATGCACGCCATCTCCACCCTCAGTACATAAGTAACATGGTAATGAAGGAGCCGAGGCCAGGGCACAGAATATTCATAGTATCACCTACTACGTAGCCAGGGTAATGTCACTCAAATTTTGAACATTTTAACATGACCTATAAGGGTGGCTGTCTACTGTCTACCAGAGCCTACTTGAGACGTCTCTGGATCCACTAGTAGTGGAACCAAGCAGTGATATCAATAGTCCAAAAGCACTGTCTCAACGAATGGATCTCACTCCCAGCAGTCCCAGCTTCTTTGTATCCTGACAAATATTATATAACTCTCATGACTGGAGTGAATCTAAGTAGGCCCACTGCTGAATATAGGCCTCCTCCAGAGCGTCTCTTTGAGCGACTGCTCGCCTCCTGCATCCATCGGCGCCACGCGGCTTTCCCAGATTGTTGGTCTACCTAATGGCCGGCCTACGCTGCGTCTTCCGGTTTGTGGTCGCCACTCGAGAACCTTTACCTACTTATATTATAGATGCTACCTACACTAATGATCCATCATAAAACTGTACAAAGTAGGAACAAGACGAGAAAAGAAGCTTTAATATCCCGACTTGTAGTATTTTTACGAGATTTTTAGTGCTTGGGTCGACACCCGCCGCGCATACCTAATCAGACGTTTTATTTACTGCCACTATGTGAACGTATCTACTTTAGTTAGGGCTACCCAAGTGCTAGTAATGCTAGAAAGTGGAAAATTATTACTGTCGATAGAAGGCTGTTTCTCTTTTTCTGGTATATGTAAGAGACTATATTAGAATTTGAATTTAGTTCGGTATGGTACATAACATAAGCCAAGAATATTAAGGTATTTTGTATCAGATAAGTTGGTTATGTTAAGTTAACATTTGAGTTGAGAAAATTGGTCGTCGTTTTACGCCCATGAAACGAAGAGCTTTTATTCTTACAAATTTATCAATGTCTTCTACGATCACTACGAAAATTAAGCAAGTAAGTAGACAGTCTTAAAACCTCTAAACTCCTGAATACTGGACAGTACTTATTCAGGGGAAATGTTGGTGATGGCAGCCCTACGTCCCGAGTCCTGCATGAGTAATGCAGACTTGTAGTACATCGCACGTTTTATAGCCTTGCATTTTATATTTCAATTTATGAAGGGGTAGATTAATGGGGAGCACGAGGGAATGCGGGATGCGGTATGAAAGATTCAGTCTAAATCTGGAATACTCTGTTTGGGAGTAGGTATACTTGTAAGAAATTAATGGCAATTTTGACGAAACATTTCGTAATGACTTATAGTATGAAAATGTGCCATTAGTTTGTTGGTGAGAAACGTACCGCGATTTTCATGATTTTTTCTGCTGTCCTGTCATTACATTTTCCGGTTCAAGACGCAGCTACTTTATAAAAACTTGCAAAATCTGCTGCTCACACACGACCATTTTGTGTACTTACTATTAAATATCATAAAACAAATCCTAAATAACCATTCCCAATAAAGAAAACAGTAGGTTAAACTAAACGTTAGATACTTCGTAAAAGTGTATCGTAAATTCAACATTTGTTTAGAGCGCTGTTACCTGTGCTTATATAGTTTCCTTTTCAATGCGTTGTCATCATCATCATCATCATCATCAACAGCCTAAAGACATCCACTGTTGATCATAGGCCTCGAATAGAGCGTCACTTTTAGCAGCTGCTTTCCTCCTGCATACATTGGCTCCCAATGACCACTTCGCTGCGTTTTCTGGTTCGTGGTCGCCACTCGAGAACCTTCCTTCCCCATTGGTTGTCAATTCTACGAGCGATGTGGCCTGCACATTGCCGTTTCAACTTGCTAATTCTAAGAGCTATATCGGTCACTTTAGTCACCTCATTTCGGATCTTATCTCGCAGGAAACCACCGAGTAAAGCTCTCTCCATAGCTCGTTACAATACGTTGGACATCTCTGTAGTTATTACTAGTTTTTAAGTAAATGTGTTATTGTCTACAGGCATGCATCGCAAGTCAATCGAAGCCGCGCAGCACCTCAAGGAGTCGGGGTCAGAGCGCGAGGGGTCCGAGGCGGAGCCTGACAGGGCTGCCTCTGCCTCGCCGCCTCATCATCACGAAAATCATGATAACCAGGTAACTATCTTCTTACGTCAATCTTCTTCTACTTCTGGAGTGGCCAAGTGGTCAGCCCTGCTGTCAGAATTTTCAGCCTGCTCGTAGGCTTCCGACTTGGCTTAATGACTATACGTCAATTAAAATCATCTGACTTAAACTTAGGGGTTTTTTTCATAGAAGTTTTGGGAAAATCACTCTCAAGTTAACTTGATCATGTTCTATTTCCACTTAGTATTAGAACTTCGTGAAAGCTTTTAACAGCGCAACTTTAACCTGTACTTAGGTAACATTTTATTTGCATGTAAAAGATTTTCCCAAGTAATAGTACCTACCTACCTCTATCTAACCAATATCTAATGTAAAATCAGTATGCACACATGTAAATATAAATAAGTAAATGAATATGACTATGACATCGACAGGCGCAGAGTTCTCCAGCCAGCAGCACGACCGCGTCATCATCGGCGAAAGGGCGCGCGTCCCCCGAGGGTCGCGAGGTGTACGACGACCCCGAAGCATTCAGGAACAACAGCATCGCGTGCCTGCGCGCCAAGGCTCAGGAGCATCAGGCCAGGCTACTGTCTAACAACATACTGCTACAGGTAGGTGGCATAAACCAATGGTTTTGGATGGGTTTACATTCTCTTGCTCTATTCTTACTCTCAACTTTAGGTCTACGTAGTAAATTAAGTATATACTCTTTGCTTTAGGCAGGCTTTGCTTTGGTTTTTAATGAATGATTTGTATTTGTATTCAGCCCACTAACGTTAATGGTAAGAACAACGAGGATACATTGTATTTCCATTTTTCCTACTGATGGGTATGCAGCTTTTCGTTATGCCTACAATGACGAATTCAAAGTTTGTTTTACGCAACTAAAAGTTTAGAGCACGGAGGACCGACCATTCGGTCAAGGTGTTTCATCGGAGTTACTTCTACCGAGATAGATTTGTCAGTTAATTAATCCTTATTATCTCCAGGTCCGAGGAGTATCCCGGCTGCCGGCGGGCGCGGGCGCGGCGTGCGACGAGGACGGGCCGGGGGACATCGACGTGGGCACGGAGCCCCCGCCCCTCGACCCCCCGCCCTCGCTGCACCCCTCGCACCTCTACTGACGACCCTGAACTAACGGCTGAAACAACCAGCCCACATTAGACATTGCTTCAAACAAGCACTCGTGATTGGCTACTTAAAACCTGCTGTGATTCGTTACTTGCTTCACGGCGCGCCCTGATTGGTCACGTTAACAAAAAGTTCAGTGCAACGTCAAAAACTGTTTTAATTTTAAGTGTAATTATGTAAATTGTTGATGTTATGCGTATTTAAATCCAAGTTTTCGTGCAATACACTTAGTTAAGTATTTATCTTTGTAGAACTGTGTTAAATACATTGTATAAAGATCCCAGAGCACCTAGATCCTAGATTTTTGATGTAACTTGTATCAGCGGAAATAAATAAATGACGCACTAAGTTTCTTTAGAGCTAGAGATCTGCCCCAAACCCCACGGAACTACTGGGAATAAACGACTTAATGGAGGCTGTGAAGTCGGCGCAAAATGCTACGCAGTAGCAAAAATTAGACGTGCGCGGGAAGAGGTAAGCGGTGTGCGCAGCGTATGGCGGCTTGCAGCCTACTTCACAACCGCCATTGAGTTTGGCGTAGACATAATTATGATGGCAAGTAAATTATGGATTCATTTCACAACTAAGTTACCTTCCTACTTAATGATAATGGAGTGCAAATGGTTGAGGAAAGTATTAACCATTTACTTCTGCTGATATAATTTACATCTCAATATTGTATAATGAACCATTTTAATAAGATATTAGAATGTAATTATTTAAAAATTATAAAATAAACCCCGTTGTAGACCCGTAAGGTAAAATATGTGAAGCTATGAAAGAATTGTGATCAGACATAATGGCACTAAGTTACTTATAGAGAATTTGTGTATTGAGTTTGTCTGTCAACCTACCTAATAATAAATTAAACGTTTTTAGAGGCTATTAAAATACTTAGTTGCGATAGTTTTACTGAAATACACATGCTGCTTATGTCGAGGGTTCATCATCATCATCATCATCATCATCATCATCAACAGACTGAAGACGTCCCCTGCTGAACATAGCAAGAAATAGCAAGTACCAGGTTCTAATTTTTGTTGAAAGCCAATTTATTATAGGTACCTACATAGGTATTACCTATACCGATAGCTCAGTTGGTAGTATCCCTGCCTTCTGAACTGGGGGCTGTGGGTTCGATTCCTACCCGGGACAAACATTTGTGTGATGAACATAGATGTTTGTTCTACGTCTGGGTGTTATATTGTATTCTATGTATGTATTTACAAACAAAAAGTATATAAGTATTATATCAGTTATCTGGTTCCCATAGTACAAGCTATGCTTAGTTTGGGGCTAGATGGCGCTGTGTGAAATGTCCACACATATTTATTTATTTATTTATTTATACTTTCATACCTACCCGCTTCATCGAACTAATTTCCAAAATGTTCTCGTACAGTTTTAATTGTAGGTACCTACTACCTATCTGTTAATATTGTATTATAACGCGTCATAAAAAATCAAACGCAATTCTGACAAAACTCATGAACCTAACAAAATTTAAGAAGTTTAGAAGTTGAAGTACCTACTTACAAGTGGGAGTGAGACAGCGATAGAGATAGGTACACATCGTAGTAATATTAAAAGCGGGTCCGCTGGGGACTTAAAGTCGCAGCGGACGGGAAATGTTTTATCAAACAATGTTCAAGAACAATATTCTGTTCAAAACATGGAGCAGCGGTCACGGCTTCATACTTGTAGCACGTGTGTATCAAACTTTACAAGAGTTTTATTTTATTATTTTAAATCTCCAAAGGACTCATTCGATGAAAAAAATATTATTTTGAAATTATATTGCTCTTTTTATAAACAACGAAACTGAACACTTCCTTTTAAATAAGTATTGGTATTTATTATAAAATCGAATTACACACATCGAATACATTCCTTTTACTTATTAGCTATTTTTAATTGCAAAAAGAATTGGTTTCCATAATCAAGCGAAACGAATGCATTTTACAGCATTTATTTTATGTACGTACTTAAAATAATAGTTATGTACCTACCTATGTATTTAAATTTCATACTACAAGATTAAAAATTTAGTGCAACCATGTGTAATACAATCAATAAGTAAAAATAGAAAAATACCATAACTGATGTACTTATAATTATCTGTGTACTTAACTGTAATTAAATATAGAGTTGTAATATATTTATTAAACTAAAGGAAGTAATTTGCGGGACTTCATCGTAATAATTTAAGATTATGGTGAATAAAAACCTGTGAAAATTAAACTTTTTTTTAATAATTCCTTTTAAATACCCCTTAAATACCTACTTAGGTACCCACTCCAACAGTGACTTACATAATAATTAACGCCCGTAAGTTTGATAGACCCAAATGCATTTCAGTAGGTAGGTAGGGATAGGTGTGAACTTATAGAACTTTCAATATTAAAATCCAACCCTATGATTAATTTAAAAATGTTTGATAACCTAACTAGTAATGTAACAAAACTATATAAAAATGGTTTAACAATAAAACAACGATTATAAAATTTGGCCAAAACAAAGCCAAAATGCAATTTATTTAACATTTAACAGCCGCTACAAAAAATAAAAACATTTCGAAAAGCTTACATTTTTACTTAAAATTACAGAACTGTACCTGTGTTTTCACATATAACGGAATTAAGACTGAAGACAAGTATTTGAACTTTGAACTCAACCATCACAAGATATTTATTTATCTTAGCTTATCTTTATTTTAAAATTTTTTAAGTAGATAATTAAGTGTTTCGTCGTAAGTTCTCTGAATATAGTTTTATTTTAATAAAATTAGTAGAATTGACTAATAATCTTTGACTAAGAAGTACTTAGAGTTTTCACATCACAACATTATAATATACTTAATATCTAGGAAAACAGCTAACCACGTTTTTTTTATCTTTTTTTCTTCTTTTTAGAATTTTTTAATATAGTTAGTTACCTATACGTAGGTAATATCATTGTAAATAGATTAATTAATTCCAATGAATATAATCATATTTTTATCAAAGATTTAGAACATGTTACGCCATCTCTGGGCTTTGTGCAGAACAATGTAACTTTAGTAAAATACACCAGAGGGCGGCACTTTCATAATGGCACTTGAGAATAATGAAATTATAATGCTAAATATTATGTGCATATAATTTATATATTTTTACATATTATTATAAAAATCCACTGCTTATTTTATGTAAGTATATTTCTCGTCTAAACAATAAGGTAAATAAAGCACTAAGTAAAATAGATTCCACAGCTATTTTCTACCATTTTATGAGTAAATATTTACTTGTCTTAGGCCTTCGTTCTCTATATTCGAGTAAAGTTCCGAGTTGGCTAGCCACCACGTAATGTCACTTTTAACTGCAGTAACGAATTTCAGAATGTCCGAGTAGCGCTAGCCGACCCGTAAACCAGGCTGCTACTTACAGGACACATCAGCTGCCGATTAGTACAGATAATCGACGGCTATAGCAAAACTTGTTGCAAGCTCGCATGTGTTTGTAATTTATTATTATAGTTTGCATGCCACAAATACTGAGATCTACGGAACTAAAAAGTACCAACGCTGTTGATTACGCTACTGCTATAAAAACATCTACTATTCGTTTCTATTTCGAGATCAGATACTTATGAATATAGAAATCATTGTATTTAATTACTAAAACAGTCCGCTCAGAACCGTGAGAAGTCGATGGATACTGGAAGCTAGCAGCCGCTCAAAGTGGTGCTCTTTGGAGGAGGCCTATGTTCAACAGTAGAAGTCTTCAGGCTGATGATTATGGTGATGATGACTACTAAAAAAGTGTTTGTTTAATTATAATATGTTTAAATATAGCTGGCACATAAACATGTCAAAAAAATATAAATAAAAAACAAACCCAAAATGGCGTCACTGACAGCAGTCAGGGTGACTATTGAACGAACGAAATGAACAGTTGACGTTGCTAAGGATCACCCTAAATTTTTACCCACTGAGTAGCTGATCGAAACTCTGTTTTCGTTCGTGAAACTGGGAAGAACTACTCGCCGCCTTTACGTCCCGATCAGTATTACTCACTGGCTTAGGTAATCGTAACTTTAATCGAATATAGAGAACGAAGCGCTTAAAATATTATAGGTATACCTGTATACTTTATTATAGATTTAAGTCACATCTATAATCGTTTGGCTGAGCTCTGTCGTCCCTGTTCACACAGAGCCGCGGCAGGAAATGTAGCAAATTGACGTCCAATTGTGCATTTTAAATGTTACAAACAATTATTTTCTTAGCGGGTACCGACTCACGCTAATTACAGATTTTGTTTAAAACAGTACTATAGTATAAAATAATATTTTTAAAATACATAGCAAGACCCTTACCACAAACTAAAACAAAACCATCATGGTTCGTGACAGTAATGCTTCAAGGTTACAATAATATTGTCCGAATTCGTACCATGAACTTATAAAGTATTCCTGCGCGAGAACGAGACATCTACATTTTTATATAGCACTATCACTGTCACACGTCGGTGTCAACATGATGTCTGTGTACGATTTAACGTGACGTCATCGAAACTGCTTGCGTCAACAACATTACAGTATTCTTACTTTTAAGTCATTTTTCTAAGTATGATTGAAGTAATAATGCAATAAGAGGTTGTGGTAAGCTCCCAGTTGTAGCTGCTAACAAGTGCTTTGTTAAGGCACCCGCGTGATTGACATGCCTTTAGGGTTGCCAATCATACTGTTCAATATAATCACAAGTAGGAAAAAAATTAGAAATACCTTTCTGAACACTTCATAAGTCACGTCTTGTAATAAAACCTTATAAAATATGGTTTCCCTGCACATAATGACATAAAATGGGTTATTCCTGTCCATCCGCGAATTCAAATACGGGGACAAACAAGAATAAGATTTTCCCCACTTTCCCCGAATTTGTGTAACCAATCTTGTCTAGTGTTTGTGCACGGCGCCTATTACTCGTCACAAATATTGTGTTAGTGTAAAAGTGCTACAAATAGCCTATTTACAATTATTTTTTTCACTTTGGGTATTACTTTCGCCTCTATCAGGGTGCGAGCGTTGTTTTCCTGCTCTGTGATTGTAAAACTATTTACTATTCTACAAAGGTCAGCCTCCGTATTGTAAACTTTCGCCTTTATAATATTAGTGTGGTGTTTTCTACTATACGGAGCCCATTTTTCATAGCCGCTTTTTGTTTGATTATAATTTGATACAGCTTTCAAAATAGTATTGTCAAATAACAGTCATTTGGAATAAAACTTACCAAAATGATACATACATTCAAATATCTATTTATTTATAATAGTTTAGGTAGGTACTGCTTTGGACATCGTTACGGTTTACTTATATCTATGTAGCTATTTGATAATAGGAATGTTATAAATATATTACAATGAGGTGTTTTATTTAAAAAAAACTAGTTCCGCTTCTGTTACTAGATGGCGTAGTAACGACGTATTTCAAACATGGTCGGTTTCGAACCGCAGAGTACAAGGAAACGTCAAATTCAGTTGTGTGGATCACAGTGTACGTTGTCGATTTGTCGATAGAAAGCCATTAAAGTATATGACTTCCATAAAATAAGGATAGGTTACTAAACTCGATACATAATTATGTTAACAATGACAGAACCTAAAACCCACATTTTAACGCCATCTATCGGGTCTTCATAAAATTACAGCTTTTTTTAATAAAACGCCTCATTATACATAGCAGTAATGTCCACGCACTTTGCCACTTATTTATTACTTATAGCATTTGATTTCCACTGCGCAGCCATCTTGCCAACTTCAGGAAATAGGATTCGAGATGACCACCTCTTATTAACACTCGCTATAGTAATCTAATCTTTAAACATTTTAATATTGGTTTCACACTTGACAGTTCGCGACAGAAAGTAATTGGCAATTCGTATGTTTATTTATTTATACTGTTCAGCAAAAATAATGTACAAGGACTTAATGCTTTGAAACATTATCTACCAATCAACCTGGATGTGCAAGAAATGGTAGCGGTAAAAATAAATAACGAAAAAATACCTCAAACAGGAAAAGTATCTGTGCACGAACAAATACAAGCGCAAATACCTGTTCTGAGTCTAGTGTTGTTGGACCATGGTCCTCGTAGTTCCCGGGTCCCTAGTACAGGGAATCCTAGTTAGGGTCCAGGATCTATGTGTAATCGTTGGGTGTTTACTTTAAATGTTTTTTAATCAAGTAAATAAGTAAGTATACGTAACTAAAGATATCATATTTGATATTTTTTGATACTCAATATTGAGTACCCTGGTACACTGGTAGCATAATCAATCGACAAAACCTTTCACCTGACTATTGAAAAACCGCACCTTAGTAGGTACATCATCATTGTCATCAACAACCTGAAGACGCCCATATATAGGCCTGCCCTAAAGCGCGCCACTTTGAGTGGCTGCTTGCTTATATTCTTTAGTACGCAAACATGAATAAATAGACAACCATTTCACATTAAATGCAAATAAAAGTACAGACAGGTGTTTTGCAGGATTTCAGAGTAGTTACAGAAATAAGCTCAGTCGTTTATCTGTGCTCAAGTTGATATTTCATTCAAAAATTATCAAATAGTGAATGCCTCTACTTGAACATCAATCAACGGCTGGCTAGTTATAATTAAGTAACAAGTTTGCGACAGGTGTAAATTTCGCAATCATTGCTGTCAAACATCACTTTGGCAGAACAGAAAGCGATCGAGCGCTAGATCACCGTCTGTCGGACAATCGATGAACTAAAACTGCATTATTTTGTTCCATCTATTGCCGTTCTGTTGCTAGTGGCGCTAGTATCAAGACCAAAGTGCATTCAGCGACAGGCGAGCGACAGGCAGATATCTTGCGACCGATTCCTAAGTGTTTGCTACGACTGTTGTAATTTACTCTTAATTCAAACAACATGACACTGTCACAGTTCAGACTAAGAATATGGGGTGAATCTCGGCAAGACTTAGGTATGCATTGTTTTATATGAGTACATTTATTATAACTTAATACATATAACATAACTTCAAAAAAAATGCCCGATTCTACATACCGTTCACCGTAAGTTGACTCCTGATACTTACATATATAATTTAAAAATATGCATATTTAAGTAAAACATATTAATCTGTAGTAAGTTTAGATAATGCTTACTTACGATAATACTTGCATATTTTTAAATGATATAAATACATTCGGGGAACAACTTAGGTTGAATATTCTATAGCCGATAGAGTTGTAAGATTAGTAGTATGTCTTGTTTGGACCTTGCATGTCTTCGGAGCTTCGCAGCATCAGGTAGTAACTGTGCACGCAGAGAATGCAGTACGCGAGGGTAGCTGGAAAATTAACGATTACACTATTAGAACCAATACTTGATCAATAGGCATTATGACTACTACTTTGTTTTGCAAAAAATAATAATATATTACAAAAAATAAACAATCGCGAAAACCAAAATGAAATATCTCAAAAAATGACAAAGTTACAAGCATTTTAAAAACAGGAATAGAAAGACGTCACAAGTTAGTACTTCTAGTACCTCATTGCTAAGCTGTGGTAGCTTTACATACTATCTCTTTGGCATGTGACGCCATAAAGCTGGGTTCTCATAGTAACTGTGAGGATGGTCTATTTAGCGAGAAAGGGACAGGCGATGCCCTCTCCAGAAACTTTAAAACTTATTACCCCGTAATTTCTTTACCGATTTTACTTATTTTTTCAGCTATTGCATTCATTTTTAATCTATTTTATGAAAATAATATTTACTTGTTCATTGATAGTAGTCATCATGCCTATTACCGAACAAAAATGATTTACGCAGGAGCAAAAATTTGAAATAAAATGGATTTATATAATAAAAATCGACACACAATTCGTAAGTAACAATCGGAAATAATATTAAATTAAAATGGATTAAAACCCTACATAAAACACGGTGCAAACTTGGTAGCAAATAAAGTCACAGTATAATACTCACAGAAGACCAGCACCCCCTCGAGGAAAGACAAGAATATATCGGAGCCCGATCCGGAGAGCCCGCTCATACACATCGTCACGACGATGTACAGGAGCGCACCACAATACAGCGCACTCATCACCACCACCCACAAGCGAAGGCCGCGTGTCGCGCGCTGGAACAACACACGACCATGTTTAAAGACGAAGACAGTGTTTTTTTTATGAGAAAGAATGACGTGGCGAGCTTGTCGTTCACCTGATGTTAAGCAATACGGCCGCCCAAAACAGTTGCAGTGTCACTCGGAACTTTAAAATAATAAAATTTCGCGTGACAGTGCACTGCGCACGTCATCCCGAGACATCACACAGTCTAGTAATCAGATTACTACACTGTGTAATCAGGTCATAAAGTCTCATTTGCCCAGTAATTTCACTAGCTACAATGCCCTTCAAACCGGAACACAGTAGTGCTTGCACACTACTGCTTGGCGGCAGAATAACTGGCAAAGCGGTGGTACCTACCTAGGCAAACTTTGCAGAAAAGTCCTACCACCTAGTAAATAGCACTTTTACAAGTCAAATTAAATTAAATTATTATAATTACTAAGCAGATAAATATCATAACGTGCACAATGTCAATTGTTTTTTATTACTATATAATGGCAAGCCTATGGCTAGAAGTTCTCTCTTCCACTACAGGTGCAAGAAATCTGGCACAATGCAGAATAGACAACTCCAATCCGTAGCTTCGATTTATTCGTTCAGTTCTAGTGATGGATTAATTAGCATTCGCATTAATTTTTTAGCATGTAATGAAATTGAAATGAAATGAAATTAAATGAAATGAAATGAAATGAAATGAAATGAAATGAAATGAAATGAAATGAAATGAAATGAAATGAAATGAAATGAAATGAAATGAAATGAAATGAAATGAAATGAAATGAAATGAAATGAAATGAAATGAAATGAAATGAAATGAAATGAAATGAAATTAATTTATTTGCACGAAATATGGTAAATGTAGGTGTTATAATATAAAATGTTCAGCATATTCCACCAGAACTGGCATACAAAAATTATTACAATTGATAAATGTTAGGTGTACAAAATAATTCAATGTTAATCCATTTGACAAAATAGTCATGCAGTGTAAGTACGTAAATAACATAATAAAAATTGTTTAAATAACAAATAACAATAACAATGATAATAAACTCAATTAATAAAATAATATTTGGATAAAACATGTCTAAAAATAAAATAATGTTTTCAATTAGTTATTAATAATGTCTGAAATTCTAGCCTAAAACCACCAATTATTATAATTTACATTCGAAAAATTCTTTTAAATTGTAGAAACATTTCTCAGACAACCATTTAAACAACTTAATTTTAAAATATTTAAATGGCAGTTCCCTGATTGTCCTTGGTATCTTATTAAACACCTTTATGGCCATTAGCCTGCAGTTTCTTTGATAAAGAGTAGTTCTACAACTGACTGCCCTTAAGCTAGTGGGGTCTCTACTAGTAAACTGAAAGCGTTTGTAGTTCTCTGCTTTATCAAACAAGTCAGGGTGTTCTTTTACGAAAACTCCAATCTGCATGATGTATAAGCCGGCCAAAGTCAAAATCTTATGCTTTTTAAAAAGAGGCCTACATGAATCCAGCGGACCAACACCACTTACGGCTCTAACACACCTTTTTTGAACCAAAAAGGCTTTAGTAATGTCGGTGGAGTTTCCCCAGAGCAAAAGACCATACCTAAGAACGGAAGCCACGTAACCATGATAGGCAGTAAGGGCAGCACTTTCATTTACCGTGTAAACTCAATTAGCATTTAGCAAATGAAATGTAGTTGCGAAATTCTGTGAAATATGCAAAATTCATTTCAATTCATTTTGCTCATTTTGAATTTAACTTCTAACATAAAGTTTCATTTCATGTTTCATTTCATTTATCATTTCTTTTTTCATATAATTATTCATTTCAATTTTATTTTTCATTTTCATTACATTTCATTTTAGAAATTAGCATAGCAATAGCAATTAGCTTGCTAAGACTCGTGAATGTGCATGTTTATGAAATTGATGCAAAATCGCATTAATTGCCATCGCTATTCAGTTCTATCATTACCAATATCATCACAGATGAGAACACCACTAGCAAGTACCGTCACACATCTACAGTCCGAAGTCCGACATAATCCTCTCCCATAAAACGCTCATTTGAACGCTCTAGGGAATTCGTCATGACCACTGCGGCTTGGTGATCGCAGAAAGTTTTAAGGTATCGAGGAGACTGCTGTCCATTCTCTCCCTTAGCCGACTTTTAAGCTCCACACGGGAAGACATGCGGTGGTTGTATTCGCAAACCGGACCACACGGCGGACTGCTGATATTACGATGAATCTAGCAACACTACTGACGTGCGTTTGCTGCTCAACTGTCAAAGTTCATATGATTTTGTTTTGACAGTAGTAGAGCGACAGACGCGCGTCAGCAGCGGTGCTACATTCATCGTAATACCTTCACCCCGACACTAAAAAAGAGTACTTATGCTTATACAGCACACTCTAATGCAGTTCCAGTTTGCGATTGATGATAAATTATGATGAAAAACCATGAATAACTACAATCAGACAGCGGGTTATATGAATTTCAGGAACATATAATAGCAAACGGAACGATGCGATGTGGCGAAATTTTGTGAAAGAACATCAGATGATTTCCTGCCCAGTATAATTACATCTATCGCCATCATCATTACAGTTGTAGTACATCTGAATGGAGAATGGCACCCTCATTATCATCATGATTAAAAACATTATCACATATTAGGTAAATATAAATAGTAAATCCAACATTTATTATCATCAGCCTGAAGACGTCCACTGCTGAACATAGGCCTCCCCTACAGAGCGTTATCTTAGCGGCTGCTCGCCCCTGCATCCATCGGCTCCCCGCGGCTTTCACCAGATCGCCGGTCCACCTAGTGGGAGGCCTACGCTGCGTCTTCCGGTTCGTGGTCACCACACACAGAACCTTTCTTCCAACATTACTATCATTGAGATAGCTGTCATCATCTAAACATGTGTTACTGTTATCGACCCTAAAATCTGCAATTTAGATTTGGACCCCGCACAATCAACGCCCAGCACATAATCTATTACTATTTATTTATTATCTACTACTTAAAACTTACCTTATAAGCGCAGTAGAGCAGCGTGAGAGCCAGCACTATATGGGCTGTGGAGAGCACAGCCACGGTGACGGATATCTTGTACCACTTGGTGTACAGCAGGTTGGAGTCCTCGACGGTGCCCATCATGCTGCGCGCGCCCTCCGCGAATATCGAACACACCGTTATTATTGCGATGGCCCCGGCCTGGGGACGAGACAGGAAGGAATTGTAGCTGTGAAATCACTGGGCAAATGAGACCTAGTACCTGGGTACAGGGAATCCTGGTCTTCTTCTTCTCGTGTAGGCAAGTGGTCAGCCCTGGTGTCAGAATCTTTAGGCCGCCCGAAGGCTTCTGACTTGGCTTAACGACTATTGTCTTACGACAACAGCCGGGACCGACGGCTTAACGTGCCCTCCGAAGCACGGTAGCGCTCAGTTCTAAATACCAACTTTTTGCTGTAGCGGTCACCCATCATAGTAGTGACCGCAGCGAACGTTGCTTAACTTTACCGATCGGTTAGAAACGGCTAGTCGTGCTTCGCTGTGAGCGCTACAGGGAATCCTGGTTAGAGTCCAAGATCTATGTATGTGAACACTGAAAAAATTACGTTCCCACACATATTGAGGCGCCCTGTTGACTGATGAGTACGCGCTTGTACTTGTGGGGGTAAGGTATAGATAGACTATGACAGATGGCATTAGTATGCGTTGTGCGCTTACTGTAGGTACGTCTCTATCTAGGGGCGAGTTTCGTGCTCTGTTGCCCCCCCAAAGAATAGAAAATCAATGGTAATGGTGGGGGATGGCAAGATTATTTTTTAAACCACAATAATGTTATACATAGTGAAAACAAACAGACAACGTTACATTGAATATTATTTAGTAGCCTACAAACGCGGGGAACTAATGATAACCTAAATGACTAATAGGCAATCATAACACATTTCCAGACCTACTGACTATTAGTTATTCTATGCCAGAAATAATGAGTTGGTATGCGCGTGCGTGCTCATTTCGTACGTCATAGGTTTTCCCTTCATTACAACCGGGACCGCCGGATAACGTGCCCTCCGAATTACTAATACCAGTCTGTTGTAAGTGCTACTTTTTGTTGCGGTCACCCATCCAAATGATGACCGCAGCGAACTTTGCCGATCGGTTCCGAGGGCATAGCAAAGATCCCTTTTCATTGGCGTTAACACCAAACGCTAGCTCCAAAATTGGAATGATATTAGCTTCGGAAAAGTAAGCGATTTCCGAAATGCCATCCCCATACATTATGAGTTATCATTTGGCGTTAACACTAATGGAAAGGTAATCTTTGCTAGACCCCTTGAACAGATAGTCAAGCTCTGCTATGAGCGTTGTTATTACGCTTTCATGAAACAAAAGAATGCCCATCTATGTGAAGTATTGACTTACCAAGTGAGCAAACCCGATGAGCTTGGAGCCCATCTCGAGGCCGAGGCAGCAGCAGAACGAGGTCATGTGCGGGAGCCCCATCGCGGCTGTCACTTCGAGGGTCTCTCTGAAACCAACACAGTCATGATCATCTATTGAATAAGCTATAGGCACGACTCGGTAAACAGGTGTAACTGAAGGTTTAGACGTTTTTGTAGTCTAGCAGTAGGTTTTTTACCAATGAGATAGCATAGCTATTCAAACCATGATGAGATACGCGTCTGAAATTGAAACTACATTGGCGATCTACAGCCTCAGCCAACGCGAAAGGTGCCCAAAGCTGGCGCAATTTACCGTTCAATAATGGCTGACCTACGTAATTGCCAAAATTGGGGTTCTTGTTTACTCAGCGAATCGCAACAGCGACGGCCATCGTTGGTCTATCAGCTGGGTTCCAACTTACTGCTTATGTTTTAGCTCCATTGTCCCCGAGAACTGAACAACGAGTGAGGGTGAAGAGAACCCATCTCAGTCTCACGGTAAACCAAAAAGAACGATGTGAAACGGTCCAGAATTAAAAACCAGAACTACGCTCGACGTTTTTTTGCTGGCCATAATTCTAGCCTGGACTGGATCAACAATTATCACCATCGCAAGACATAAGCTTAAGCGAAATGTTTTACAAGCAACATCATGAAAAGAAAAAAAATTGTTTAAGTATGTTTTTTACTTCATACTCAATAAATCATTTATTAACAGATTGATTTTTTTATTTTATTGAAGGTATTTTCAGATCGTTGCCATAGAAATCCCTGTTAGTTCCCGCGTGGGGATAAAACCGACAGGAACAACCCGAAATCCGAAATTGATTCAAAAGGGTGGATTTTGTATACAAATAACTGGAAAAAATGAATAAATAAATAAAGAAAATAGAAGAACATTGTATTTCTCGTATGAAATTAAGCCGATTAAGTTCGCTACCCCTTTAACGTATACGTTTCTTTTTTTTTTAATTGACGGATAGGCTTGCGCTTGACCACTATCTCACCTGATGGTAAGTGACGATACGGTTTAGGATGTAACGCGCTTGCCTAGAATAACATTTTAATGTATAATTATTAAATTATAATAATAATCGTCAAACAGTTTATTCTAAAACGTTACACTAAGTATTTATTATTTAAAAACGTATATATATTTAAGTGAGTAACTTTACATTTTATTTTTGAATTTCACGACTTACTTAGAAGTACTTGTTAGTTTTAACAGGAGACGAATGGCTCTGATGACGACCGCTTGACTTGACTATTGAAACAAGACTGATTTGCAGAGAGCCGTAAGTAACGTTCAAAGCGGATAAAAACTACTTCACTGTGGAGGGGGCTCCACTGCTATATATACAAAAAAACCACTGAATTCAAATGATAAAAGCCAAATAAGTTATTACAAGTAGGCTATTTTTAGCACTATATTTTTTTTTAAAGAATGTGTGTGTGTGTGTGTGTGTGTGTGTGTAGGTAGATAGGTGCATTTTTCCCGCAATATTATTCACGCAAGCACAGTACATAAACATTACGCAGGTAGCTACTGTGACGTTGGGTAAACCATGGGGCACGGCTAGTTTTAATATTAGTAGTTAGTCATAAACTCATAACATAAAGATTGCTAAAAATAAACTGGTAGTTTTCCATGGAAGTGATTCAAACCTGATAACCTCTTTAATATTGTACCACGCGCAAAATTCCCGCTATTGCGATCAACCATCAAGGCCGCATCTTGTTGACTCGGCCGATGTTGTATGGGTACTACTTTTTTGATACTAATGTGTTGGGACAAGTAGGTACCTACTTATTAGCCAGATGGACTAGGTACCTATCAATATAATTTATGTTTAGGTACCTATATTATGGCTGTGTACTAAATTGTAGTATACAGCTGCAATATATATAGGTGCTAACTACGAAAAACTCCAAGGACCGGTTTTTTAGCAATACAGTAGGTACCTGGGGGTCTAGCAAAGATCCCAAACGGGCAAATGCTAATGTTAACGCTAACTCCAAAATGTATTGAGCTGCGAAAAAGTAAGCGACTGCTGAAATGGCATTACAATACATTTTGTAGTTAGCATTTGGAATCTTTTAAAGTTGTTTTACCATCTTCCTCGGTGGCACTGCCCGGTTACCGGGGAGGATGGGAAAAACTAACTGCGAAGAACTATTGAGGATTGTAAAGGTACTGGTGATAGGTACCGCAGGCTACTTCTAGTTATTGAATAAATGAGTTGAATTTGACCAAATGAAATGGTGTTATTATATTTATAATTATTACTTTGTGACCATATATGAGATAAATGCCTCATTCATCAATTAATTTTTATGAACATAATTTTGGGTATTCTTGTTCCAATTTCTTCCAGTTAGTTAATCACTAGCTCCAGGTGCCTGGCGCCCAAAAAAATATTATGTGAAAGGGAATTTGAAGGAGCGAATGGTTCATCATTACAGTTCTTGGTCAAGGTGTGGGAAATGGAATGGAACGTTTTACAATGATTCTTACACAATGCCTCAATTCTGTTATCTAGCATTGTTTTAAAAACAGAGTTACCTAATTGCCTACAGTTGAGAACCAATATTTTCCTATTAAATTGTCCGAGAGACACCTTTATTTAATAATAAAGTTTGAGTTTGACTTCACATACAGTTTGTTTGTTCGCCTGAGATCAATTTATTTATTTATTTCTATATATGTATATATAGTGAATATATCACTTTAGTTTAAGATTAATTAAATTGATCTCAGGTGTTTGCAAAATAATATTTATTTATTTTTTATTTATTTATTTATTCAAAACAAATTACAACTATTATTACAGTTTCCCAATTCAATAGCGTAAGTCAGCATACAAATGAAATAAAACATAAAATTATTAGTTAGCTATCTAAGTATACATAATAATAATCTAAATATAGTTAAAGTCAATGTAGGTAATATATACACACACAATCAATAACTAGGTATACGATAAATCTGATTAAACTGTAATTAATATAAAAAATAAAAATTTCATGTCAACAACGCGCTGCACACATATTAGAACAATCTCACAACAAAGGATCTGTCTTTTCTTTAATTACCTAACACCTTAACTATAACACAATTGAAATAGTATTGATAATTTAAATTCAGTGACTGAACATACGAACAAGTCAATTTTATCGGCAACGTGATTTAGTGCTTGCAATATTCGTACCAACGGTGACTTTGCTAGTAAATTAGTTTTTGCAAAAGGCACTGCGAACAGTCGCGGTCGGTGACGCCGCGCCACATACCCGTCCGGCACACACAGCAATACAATATAGCATAGCATAACAATATAGATCTATATTGAATATTCACTAAATCTGACTTGACTTGACTTCTTGATAATGGCCTCTGCGATGGAGTAATGTCGCAATTTTGCCAGTGTCACATTATATACTAGGAAGACAAGTGATGGAGAATAATCTGTCTGAACAGCTTGTAGATATGGTTTAAAAAAGGGAGAATCAAACTCCGGCCCCCATACACACACTGTTCACTCCCAACTGTAAATGTTTAATTTGCTCTCACATGTCCTACTCAGAGACAAAATGCTTGATGGTCACCACTCTGGCTCTTAGCAACAAAGCACTGTTTCCCTAGAAAGTTATTAAATGTACTTAAAGGGCTATTTTCTGCTAGAGTTTTTGGCATCATTGAATACCATAAAAAATAGGCTAACTACTTAATATCATGTTTATTCCATCCAACTCACTGGCTCGGCAAGGGTTTAACTATTTACAAGCATCGCGTCGTTTGATTGTGGCCTTGAGCCTGAGATAACAATTCTGAGATTGTAACACTATCTGGTAAACACATTAAAATAACAGTACTTACCTTGCTCGAGGATTGAAGCCCTGTTTCGTCTCTCGCGTAATTCGTACACACCACTACAATTTAAATCAATGAGCGCTGAGAGTAGGTAAAAAAAATAGAGTCACTAAATACTCCTATCAAACACCACCAAACACCGAATGCGAATAAATATTTTGTTTTCTTTCGTGCACAATAAAATAAATAAATAAGATTGGATTGATTCAACAACTTCAACTCTTGGTTAATGGCCTTTGTGGAGAGGCGACCACAATTTTGCCAGTGTCACGTGGACTAAGATAGAACATCAAACGAAGATTGTTCAGTGAGAAATTTTGGCACATGTAGGTAATGAGTATGAAGACAGCTATGAGCTACGAGTGGTGATGAATCTAAAATACTGAAACAAAACAAAAGAATATCATATTAAATTTACAATAATTAAGAATAATTATGGTTACAGTGAAACCGATCTAAATCTATTACTAAGGAACAATATAGGTAACATATGTACGCAAATTCTAATTTAATTATTTACAACTTAATTTTATTTACTTGAATAAATTTACATAAAATAGCTATAAACGGAGAAAATATTGGATTGATTGACCGATAAATAAATACTGCAAAAAGTTCAAGCAAACAGCAAATGTCAACAATCAAAATCAAACCAACACCAACTCAAGAGGAGACAGAGAGACTGTATCAGAAAAATACGCAAGAGTGCAAAGGATACAAGACGATAGACAATTTTGACATTAGCATTGACGTCAGTCGTTTTGACTTTGACATCTAGCGATGACGTAACGATACGTTCCGTTTCACCCAAGAAACTTCTATAGCAATATTCTATACTACCGTCACTGAACTCACCCCATTACATAGGTCGTCCAGTCCTACGCAAGAAGGTGATTAAGGCTGACCCCATAGGTATTGGGCGGTAGCGATTGTCGAGCAACACACCAGCGATATCGCGGCGACACTCGCCGCACGCTGATAAAATCACCTGACGATAACGTCGGTATGTCACTCGAGGATCGCTCCCTAACCGCCCAATGTGGGGGCTGCCTAACACGCCAAACTCACACTCAGGCAAGTTCTATAATAATATTGCCTAGGTTCATTTATCTTTCTCTATGTTCAGAATGTTTACTATTTATTACCTAGAATTTTTTTATTAAGCCGGCCCCCCTACACGTTCAATTTATTATATTAAATCAATTAAATTAACGTGTCCATTCGCGTCAATGTTTTCTTCAATCCTTAGAGTTTTTATAAAAGGAGGTGGCAAGGCATGGCGTTCCCCTCTGCCGGTCATATGGTGCTACTTGATCATAACGTCAACATCTCCATTTATAGATTTAGCTTTAAGCTTCAATCAGTATACCGGAAAACATTGCGCAATACTAACTATACACGAACAATAAAATTAATCAGTCACAAAGATTGAGTAGTAAAATTTTACGTATACCTCGCCGCCCGCCTCGGCTCCGCCGCCCCCCGCCCAACGATTATAAAGCCCGGATTTATAATAGTCAATGGGCCCGCCTAAAACGCGATTGATGAAGATTGAGATTTACTGTGGTATTTAGGATTATCTTTCTGTAATGGCCCAATCGGTTGGCCCATTAAAGGGGTGGTGTACCTAGCCAATGTTAGTCTGTAAGGTATTTATGTATGGGCCCGTTTATTTGTAAACTGTAGTTGCCTGAAATAAAATCAAATGAAATGAATGATTTATTACCTATTCTTTGTTTGCACTGAACCACAGCAGACCAAGTAATACAGGATACTCCGCCCGTCCAACCCGTTGCGCTCCCCTTTTACTTTAATTGGCAAATAATCATCATCATCATCATCATCATCATTAACAGCCTGAAGACGTCCACTGGTGAACATAGGCTGTCGCGACGGGCAACCCCACACAACCCGGTTGTGGGTTATGATATTTTGGTCGCCATATAGGCCTCCCCTATGGAGCACCACTTTGAGCGTCTGCTCGCCTCCTGCATTCATCGACTCCCCGCAGCTTTCACCAGATCGTTGGTCCACCTAGTGGGGGCCGGCCTACGCTGCGTTTTTCAGTTCGTGAATCGTGATCGCCACTCGAGAACCCTTCTTCCCCATCGGGAAATAAAAAAGTAATGCTCCTCCTGATTTGCAATCCTACTAAGGAACGACTCGTGACGTCTTTCATTACCATGTGCTACGCCATTATTCGGTTAAAAAATCCAGTAAAAATCCATGGTAACCTATTTACTTAAACTTACCTATCAAGACCTATTATTACCTATTATTTATTTATTTATTTATTTATTACTTCCCCTTACAAAAGTTTTATTACGATTTATTAAGTAGGTACATAAGTATTAATTTATAAGTAGGTACGTAGTGATTTGGCTACTCATTATTAGATAATAAGTTTCCATAAATGTTTCGCTCTCAAGTCCTCTTCCTGAACAGTGGACAAAAATCGACCAACATCCACAAATATTTTCCAGAGTCTCTCGCTGTCAATCCTACAGCATTTGGTCGGCAGTCCGGACAGCCTTGTAGATCCTGGCGGAATGTTGGAAATGCTCTTCATCTTCCTCGTACATGATCTGCTTGTGACGGCTGTGGACCACCACGATGCTGTACACTGAGATGCCTGGAACATGGACAACATTGGCTGGTGATGATGGCCTTTAAAACAATGTGAATATGATTTAAATATAACGTCATAATACTTCCCGCCACGCAAAATTTCGCCTAAGTATTAGCCGTAACATCAAGGGTGAATAGGTACTTACCTTCTATGCATGAAGTGCATAAGCCTATCAAACAATAAAAATGAAGAAACAATAATTATGGGCACCGATGCAATGACGCGCGTTAATTTATCGGTTATCGTGGACAAAAACCCTTTAGTTATCTATACAAAGGGCATAGATCTATATATCAGGATATGCCCGAAGGAACATTTTATTTACTCAAAATGGTGTGGGGAAAAGTCAGCGCCATCTCTTAGATTACTCAGGAACTACGATGAGAACGGCCCTATCGCTGCCATTATGTCCGTCAATGTTTATGTTTACAATGATTATCCCAAATATAAATTCGATTATTTTCGTACAAAACGGAGTGTAATATTGAAAATATTGACTTACTTGTGGTAAGAAACTTTGTATTTCTTTTTATTGCACTTTAAAGTGTAGTTTGTGCAACCCTTCACAACACAACTTGGCATATTTTCTTTGAGACACACGACCGATATCTTCTCACTTCCAACACAGACTGGGCGCTAGTGGATGTCAATCTGTGAAATTGACACCCTCTTTGAAGCGACGGTTTAATCTGTCATTAGGCCTGTCCTTATATATATGTCTATGGCAAAGGGCGAAGCAATCTAGAAAAGCATTTAATGCGCAGTACAATTAATAAATAGTTTGACTTTGGTTCCCTAGAAGATGGGGCGGCCTTTAGTGTGGGACGCTACTTGCGTCGACACTATGGCGCCGTCGCACCTTCCCGGGACGCACGTTAGGGCCGGCGCGGCGCCGCGGCTAATTCGACTGAGCAGCTAAAGCGGCGCGGCGCAAATATAGTAACCTCGGTAGCGGTTATATATTTGAGCCGTTTGGCGTTGAGACCCTGGGTCCGTGGGGACCGGGAGCTCACCGCGTTTTCCAAAGTCTATCAGAGAGCCTGGTGGATGCGACGCGTGACCAAAGTGCTGGCACTTATTTGGCTCAACGCATCAGCATTGCAATTCAACGAGGCAATGCTGCCAGCATGTTGGGTACGGTACCTACTGGCAGTGGGCTGGAGCATTTAGACTGTCTATAGGCCATCGCGGTCTATATACAGTCCATATGTTCTTTGTAGTAGGTTTAGTGTAGCTAGTTAGTGTGTAGTGTAGTTAGTTTTAGTTTAGTTTAGTTTTTATTATTGTAGTAATTAGCTTGAAAAATATGGGCATATTGCCCGTAAAAAAAAAAGTACATATTAACAATTATATTCTCCTCAATATGATAGTAGACTTACAAGCTCTGACCAAATGCACGAATATGATGATGGACTCCACCTCGAGCAGTTCTCCCGTGTCCTGCAGGATCAGGCTGATGCCGGTTAAGCACATGAGGAAGAAGACCGCGGTCAAAATGCCCGTCACTATCGTCCAGGGCAGGGTTAAGGATGGGAGTCTCTGTGGATAAACACTAATCTTATTACAGGCTCAGCAAAATGTTCAAGGCACGATAAAGGATTCATTGCAAGCTTCAGAATGATCCTAGAATTACGCTTTATTTGAGTTATAGGTAGTTATATAAGTCTTTAATTTCTCGAAAACTAGAACCTTGGGGAACTGACAACCGATGGGGAAGAAAGGTTCTCGAGTGGCAACCACGATTCGGGAGACGTGACTAGGTGGACCAACGTTCTGATCAGAATCGCGGGAAGCCGATGGATGCAGGAGGCAACCAGCCGCTTATAGTGGCACTCTTTGGGGAGGCCTATGTTCAGCAGTGGACGTCTTCAGGCTGATGATGATGACCACAATGGGGTCTTCAAATCGAGAGTGAACAAGTATCTTCAAGCAAGCGTGTCACATCCTAGACCGCATCGTCACTTCCCATCAGGTGAGATAGTGGTCAAACGAAATCCTATCACAAAAAAAAAGTTACCCCTAACGCACCCACACTTCTCACCTTATAAGCAGCTACGATGAGCAACACAGAGCACATGAGATGGGTGCCGCTGACCACTGCCGCTGTGATGTACAGCGCATACTTATGTGTGGAGACTTTTCCTGCCTTGCCGAGAGGAACCAGGGTCACCAGGAGGCTGTACCCTGCTAGTTCGAGAAGGGCCCAAATCTGGAATATAATCATGGAGCTTTTACTGTATTATCCCTATATTCGCAGGATTATAGGTCCATCCAGGAAATTTGTGAAATAAAATATTTAAGTATTTAGTCGCTTAACAATCTAGTGCTGGCTATTCTAGCTAATAATCACGGACATAAACAGAAATTAGAAAAAAATACGTTCTTTATTCGCCTACTGGATTTATAAGAGCACACCACAGAGCTATGAAACAAATGATGCTTCGCCTAAGCGTTTTTTTTTTTTTTGCTCTGTGGAGCACACACAGTAACCAAGAATATGGCGTGCCATAAACCTTCGTAAGGCGTTAACTGACAAACTCAACGTTTGGTGTTTGCTATTATTGTTAGCTCTAAAAAATATAGCTCTGTGTCATAGGTAATAATAAAAGTGATGTGTCAACTTAATTCGATCATCTTATAAAATCATAAAATATTCAGCTGTCTAAAGGAACGTGGGTATAAAATCGGAGAGAAAAACAAACAACAAAGACCCTGAGCCGAGTCTCGGAAGCAATTGAAATGGCCGTAACCTTACGCACCGTGTATAAGTATCCAATAACCAAGGTCCCTGTGTGAAGACTGACGCAGTAACAACAGCTGTTCACCATTGGCACACCCATTTTCTTCAACTCTTGGAAAACTCATAGATGAACGGGTTTGAATGACTAGATTAAGCAAATAAAGTTCGTTTGGCAGTTATCACATGGTGATTGAGACACGTTCGCACACTTTCAAAGGACGTTTATCACTGAGATAACAATTTTCAGTCGTTTTGCTATGATAAGCTATCTACTGTTCAGTCAGTGGGTTTGTTATCTGTTAATAATTCTTATTAATTTAGGTATGGAGTATATTTATTAACAGTTTCCCGGTAAGTAGAGCATGACGCGTGTTTTATAAAAATAGAATTCTTGTAACTCTCAAAAGTACTCTAGAAATGTATTTGACAGCCTCCGTGGTGTGGTGGTTGAGCAGGTCGGCTCATAACCCGGAGGTGGCGGGTTCGATTCCCGCGACAGAACAAGTATTTATGCCCGAAAAAAAAGAAGCGCAAATACTTGTTCTGTGTCTGGGTGTTGTGGGACCATGGTCCTCGTAGTTCCTGGGTCCCTAGATACAGGGAATCCTAGTTAGGGTCCAGGATCTATGTATGTGATCGTTGGGCGTTAAAACAAAACAAAACAAATAAAACATTTACCTACATAGTATATTCCTACTATAGGTATACCTATTTACTAACTTATGTCCATGTATTATTAGATTTATATATGCGCTTCGGAGCATTATTGTGTCCTTGTTAATTAATATTAAGTAAGTATTTGATTTTACGTTTGACCTGGGTGTATGTACCTATTGAGTAGGTATTTAATTGTATTTTACTTATCATTTTAATTGGTAGTAGGTAGGAATTACACCAATAGCCTCTTGCATTTTATTATCAATTCAATTATTAATAACGATAATGATGTGTAATAGATACTTATAATTATCCATTATAATTATATATTCGAAAGTATTAGCTTGGTCTGCTTATTGAGGTTTTTACCTAAAAGACAAACAATAAAGCTGATGCTCATTACTGTTGTTGGTGTTTTACTGTAAGTAATTATTTTCCTGCTTGCGTGGCCACATGAGATGCAAATACTTACAAATATACTATGTGTAATATTTGATAGCATTTAGATTCTATTCCTATATACTTAGATGTAAACAAAAGATAGATCCGCCCGCCCAAGCAATATACACTAAACTAAACAACTTAAATATACTTTAAACCTATCTTAATAAATATATACACCTAACTAAAAAACCCTATCAAAAAAAAGCTATGCCGCAAAAAAAAAATACTATAAATAAAACACAGAATTTAGGTTGCTTTCTGCGGGGAGCGTGCCCAAAAAGCTGGCGACATTCCGTCGTTGTATTGCCAAGCTGATTCGTTGGCCGAGGTATGCGCCTTTGGTCACGTGTTAGGTCGATCAACCGTCTGGACAGCTCCTTAACAAGAAGCCGCGCCTGTGGGTCCCAGGGACCCATTGTTTCAACCCCAAACGGAGCAAATATGTAAAAATCGCCTAAGGATTCATACTTCCTCCGTTTGAGGTCTTCTGCAGCTTCAGCCGCTGCACATGCCGCCCGAGCTGTGTTGTTAACGTGGGAAGGCGCTAGCGTGTCAACGCAGGTAGCATCCCACACCAGCGGCCTTCCACAGCTCCACGGGATTAACGTCATACCATCAGGCCTCTTACCATCGTCACGTGAAATACCGTTCGGCTCTAAGATAGCCGGCACGTTGACGGTGGCAAGGGCCCGACGGATGACGTCATTTAAGGCGGCATGGCGCGACAGCCGTCCGGCACTGCGGCGGCAAGATAAGCCATGGTGACCCAATCGGTCCACCTCGACCCCACAGTGACAGAGATGCGGTTCTGTCCTGGAGATGCCCAGACGTAGGCCCACTGCAATAGAAAAGCTAGAATTATCTAGAAGGGTTCCAATATTGGGCGAAGGAACAGCATGTAGCCAGTAACCAGTAAAATCAAAGTAACTACTATTTATTAGTACCTAAGCTTTGACGTAGTCGGCGCCGGGGCCGAAAGGGGTTCGAGCGAAGCGTGGGCGTGCTTCGGACGGTGTCATTTCTATTATGTGGTGTCAGCTCCCAGTCCCACTGATCAGCAAATTCTGCAAGTATGAGTGCAAAATGTTTGTGTGCGAGAGTTGCTGAAGGCGCGACGTCAGCATCTTCTAGATCTTTTGGAATGTTATGTGCGTCCGGTGCTTTAACGCGGTAACAGGAAGCGTAGAGCATTTTGGAAAATACAAACACCTAACTGTTATTCTCAGAACACAAGTTATACACAAGCTATTCGTCAAAGTATTCTAGTTCAAGTTATTCCTTCACAATAACCTCCTTTTAATATGTGTGTGTGAATTATATTTATCTTCTATGTCAGCAACTATTAACCGATTTTGATGATATTTTTAGATTGTGTAGGTTCTGGAATAATGGACACTATTATCCGCGGGTTTTCAAATAGTTTTATCAAATTTTAAAACCTGGCACCTTATGATTATATCGATACCTAAGTATCTACTTATACATACCTACGCAGGTACTTAACTAACCTACTTATCTATTCTATATCTATACATATAATAAAACTGTAGAGATAAAAAAATCTGTAATTGCAAGATATCGAAAAAAAAATTACACAGGTTGGCCTGAAATTTTTCGCTGATCACGTTAAGCTACTTTTTAGACATTTTGTCTGTTTGTTTGTTTGTTTGTTTGTTTGTTTGTTTGTTTGTTTGTTTGTTACGGCACAGCTCCGAAAATACTGAACGGATTTTCATGCGGTTTTCACTAATAAGTTTAGAAAAACCCGGCGCAAAACATAGGATATATTAAATTTTAAATACCGTTAATTTTTTTTTGTGAAAATGATTAAGATTTCATTATGAAAAACGAAACGAGATTGTAACAAGATGGCCGCTTCAAGTCTTCGAGGTAAGTTTTTTTCTTATGTTTTGGCTCCACACATAGTGCCTATTTAGCCAGTGTCAAAAGGTAAGTTTTATTTTGGCTACTAATCATAGATGAAGGAAAGAAAATCTCTCTCTCTCTCTCTCTGACGGTAATTTTATCTCGGGTTTATCCGGAGGCACAGATTAAAGAAAAAAATATCTGTTACTATTATGGCGCGGCTTCATATACCTTCGCTGTTAAGTTGGCGCGCAATAAAATCTCTATTGACTATCCTCGAAGTTTTTGTAGCGCACGAACCCGGACACACAGTCAATTTGTTTGTCTGCTGCGCGACCGACGTGGGCTAAATAAGATGGAGGAAGCAGTAGCATTATATTGCATGTCGGCGAATAAATATGTTTTACAAACAGTGAAAGTATTATTTGCGATAACAAAAATAAATTTTAATAGTTTTAATTTATAATTCCTTATCAATATGAAGTAAAGCATTTTTTTATTATTTGCATGTTTATCTGTCCCTTTAAATACGGATCACGGTTGTTATAGCGGCAACAGAAATATATCATCTGTGAAAAATTCAACTGTCTAACTATCGCGATTCATGAGTATATCCTGGTGACTGATGGACAGACAGACAGACAGACGGACAGTGGAGGTTTAGTAATAAAGATTTACCCTATGAGCACGGAACCCCAATCATTTTTATTTCATTCTGAACAATCCCTACTGTACTAAGCAATAAGGAAGTAAATTAATGCATGTTTTTATTTATAACTTAAAAGACAAAAAACAGTAAATAGCAATTGGCGCGCCTGCATTACCGGCATTGTACCGTGCTTTTCGGGCTACGGCGAAATACATCGCGCGATAACTTCGTCTGAGCTCGATGCAATGCAGATTAGAGAAAAACAATGTGTTCATTATGTAAGTAACTATACCCAAGGAAGTCATTAGTAAATAAATTTTTCCGTTAATCTGTGGTCCAAACTAAAAAAGACGATATGTATGCGAACCTTCTTGAATATGAGAACGACACAGAGAACAAGGAATCTAGAAAACTAAAAACTCGAATTAACAACAACATGGCGCGTAACGTTCGTTTTTGACCTTTTTTGATTAGTTCTTCTTTTTTTTTTTTTTTATGCTATAGGTAGCAAACAAGCATCTTTTTCTTGCATGTTGAAATAAGTTTTTAATAGTTAAAATATTTTAAATCTGTGGGCTTTTAAATAAACCACGGGAGCAAAAAATGATTGATTTCTCGGTTACTTCAAGGTTATAGTTATAGTAGATAATTAACTATCTTTGGGTGTAAGTAATAATTATGTAATGACGATTTAACCTACTTCCTTACTTTCATCCACAGAGCAAAAAAAAAAAAAACGCTTAAACGTCATTTGTTTCATAGCTCTGTGCTTTCATCACTAGGTAGGTATGTTGAAAGTGCAGTAGTGTAGTGCAGAGACAGCGTGGAAAATAGTGGACATAATAATAATTATAACTTTCGATTCTTCAAGGAGTGGTGGTTTAGTATTTGTAATTCCTAATTAATATTAAGAAAATTAATGATGTACGCATCGTACAGGTAAATGCATATGTTCAGCAATTTATAAACTTATTATTGACACTGACTAAATGTAGGTAAGTACTCAATTCGTATGGAGTCAAACTTAAGAAGGAAAAAAAATGAAACAAAAAGCGCGCGGATAATATGTAAAACAGCAAAACAGCATCATTGTGTGTGATTCTTCCATATTTTTCTAATTGTACCTGCCTGCTTAGGTAACAACTGCCTAAAAAAAATTTACTGAAACTTTGTTAAAGACCTGAGTGAAGTGATGATGATTTCTTTTTGTTGTAATATGAAGAGGTACTTATAAAATTGTAGGTTTTTGTTTGAAAATTCTTTTACTGTTATCAATCTATATTAGACTCAAAACATTTAATTTTAGGTAATGGCTTAAATAGCTTCCACTCACGGCTATGCTTGCGTTATACCTATGCTGATACAGGTTTACTGTGCTCAGCTTCGAAAAGATTTAGTGGATTTCGTTGTTTGGTACGCAATGCATGATCTATTATTAGACTATAACGTAAAAATAACATAACACAAGCGTGCGAAGCCGCGGGCAAAAGCTAGTAATATTATATATTAATGTAACCAAGGAATAACCAGAACTTAGACGAAAAAAAAATTGAGCCCAAATTGTTCAAGTATTAAGTAGTAGAATCCGAAAATATTGTTATAAGGCTTTTTGTCTGTCTGTATGAAAATTTGGAGTTCCAAGCATGTTCTTGTGTTTGTTTTGTGATCAATTTAATTTTAATACTTATTTATGAATTTGATTGCCAAGCTGTAAATTAATATCCACGTTTTATACGACTCTTTTACGAATAACACCTACCAATTATACTTAATCTGTAATTATTGATAACTACATTCCAGTAGGTACAATTAGGTAAATAACAGCGAAATAACGTACGGTTTTGTGTAGCTTATCTTTCGAATCATTGTTGATAGCACGCCTGTCAGTAAGGGCGCCAGGATACTTGTCTTAATCAGTGTTGATTTGGACTCCTTAGAATACAGTGGATAACATTCATAGATTTAATTAAAAACTTAATTAATTATATTTTTTGTTAAAATACAATAGAAAATGTGTTTATCAGTGAACAATTGTTGCTGCTGCTTCACATTAAATGTTGGAACTAAAATCATAAGTATTATGTGCACAGTAAGTAGGTGCCAGTTTTTTATATGGATATTGCTAACAAGCGCGGATTTAGTTTATTATACGTAGGTACAGGTAAACTACTTCCTTGTTACTCGTTGATGATGATTAGGGTTGAAATACGCTAAAATAATGAGGTGCCTCAATGAGTGGAGTCATCATCAGTAACAGCCTGAAGACGTCCACTGCTGAACATAAGCCTCACCTAGGGAGCGCCACTTTGAGCGGCTGCTCTCGCCTGCGAGTGGAGTAAGTTACTAATAGCAGAGTCGAAGAATGTGTCAGCCAATTTACAACTCTTTGGTGCTTTGTAACACATCGTCGTCAATGTGGTACGGTTCCACCTAGAACAACTGTCTCAGTGAATTCTAAAAAAGTATCGAAAATACCACGCAATATTGATCATAGTACCAACAGTAAAACTGTATCTTTCATTAATAATCGTGATCTACATCCACCGTCGTATTGCTGAGTTAGGATACTTCACCTTTCACTACACGAGACTTTCAAAACCAAATTACTTTCTTAGGAACATTACTATACTAACTTGTTACCACTAGTTCAGTTCAGACTGAACTACCGAAACATTTTTTCATGTTAGTTCGATTGATAATAAGACATACCATTATTTACAATATGCTAATTTTATAAGTTGGTATAGTTAGCTAAGTAGATTTTCTATAAACTTAAGGAATTTTATGTCACCGTTTAATAAATTGTAGTTGAGATTCGATCCCACTAGTTCAGTTGACTGAACTACAGCGAGTTTAAATATATTATACAGCCATGCACATGAGTACAACATCAAGAAACAAAATGTAAAGTGCAAAAAGTGCAACATTATAGGCAATATTAAATTTCATTATCGTCATCATCAACAGCCCGTAGACGTCCACTGCTGAACATGGGCCTCCCCCAGAGAGCACCACTTTGAGCGGCTCCGCCTCCTGCATCCATCGGCTCCTCGCGGTTTTCACCAGATCGTCGGTCCACCTCGTGGGGTCAATTTTAAATTTATTAACAACAAACCTTACATCGCGCAAATAGTATATCATCGTCGCTTTTCGTATTCGTATGTAAGGAGCATGACTTCAAACAACTGAATAACGAAAGCATCTCCTACTGAGAGGGTTACGGATTTATTATAAGTATAAATATGAAGAAAAGAGCTAACAATCGCGGTATTCGCACGCTTACCAATGCTTTACCTTTGTATAAAAACAACGCTTCAATGTTCCAGATTACAGCAGCAGCCACAGTGATGATATACGGGACAGCAGCGTCGATAGAACGGAGACTGCCTCCTGGGAGGATGGCTTTCTACGTGGGAATGGCAGCCACGGCAATGGTGCAGTTCGTCTTCGGGTGCCTGCTGATATATGGAGCTTTTGCGGTAAGGCGCGGGGAGTCGTTTCATCCCTATGTGGTAGATTTGCCAACATGCCGACCCAAGCGTTTCGCTGAGTCTTTTATACTGATAGGGAGTGGAACTGGCTCCCGTCGGTCTTGTTTTCTAATAAATATAACCTGGGTCTTTTTAAAACAAGAGTGAATAGGTACCTCATGAGTCTGCGTGCTACACCTTCGGCTGCATCATCGCTTACCATCAGGTGAGACATAGGCTTTCAACACTTAGCTAATCTTTTGTCAACAGCTCATGTACTCACGCTTGGCAGAGCATATACAAAGCCAAAAACTAGTGTAAGACAGGGTCTAACGAGCTTTTGTCTTTTTAGTTGTCTTTTTAGTCTCCAAAACTTAGCCTAAGGCACGCTACAGTACAAGTTGGTAAATGGTCATGCGGAGAAAATTGCAATATCGAGCAGCGTTACATGCACCTTAAACCATTGTATGCTCCAAATCTTACTTAGGCTGAGTTGCACCAGCTTATTTTAACTCTAACTTTAACGCTAACTATAACCGTTCCACGCTTTGCAGGGCGGGCTAATGTCAAAATTTGACCGTAACTTTAACCGTGATTATGGTGCAACTCAGCCTTAGTAACATTGCTTACCAATCTATTTTTGTTATCCGGCCGCACCCAATAATTACAACAACAATACCTTGTCTGTTTACATGACATCACAGCCAGAATATACACCGCTGACACTCCATTATAAAAATGTATACAATCAATTTTTATCATCAGGTTTTCTGCAATTGTTCTGACTCTTACATTATTCTATTAATCGACAAGGCACGTTTGGATCTTCCAGCGCGCGCCAAAATTCACATGGCCGTGGGCCGCCATCAGTTGGATCAAGTCCATCTGCCTGATAGGATTGACTGTGACCGGCATCGTACTCCTCAACTACAACCGGAAGTTGGAGACCACGGCTGAAATCAGCGCCATCATTTCCGTGTACTTCATTTATGCGTGTAAGTATAGCATTCTGTCTATAGATACCTAACTGAGCTTATGAACGAGATTGCACGGGTCAATGACCATGCAGGGCCATCACCTTTGGGAATTCGATACACGTCTGTCTTATCCCCATATTCGAAGACGTTACCTCAAGATTACTCCACTCGACTCAACCTCGAATTAACCTCATTATTGTGTTTTTTTTTTTTTTTTAAATCTGCTTTACCACAGACACCTGGGTCCGTGCTCTTTGTTAATTTATCATCTATTGTTATTTATTTTTCTATTTTATTGAACAAATATCATACACGAGAGGACAATTAAATACTTAACCTATTGTTTTTTTTTTTTTTTTTCCAATTCAATTTTTCCAATTTGTGCATACACCGCGAGCAAACCAGCTCCCGCAAGCAGCGCCCGTTCACGAGCTTGACGCATGCGCCAGCCATCGCCCTCCTCAACCATTTTTGAGGGAAGAGGACGACCCGACGCACGACGCCGCCGCAAGAAGAAGCTTTCTAGTGAGCGTGAGTGTTCCCGGTGTACACACAATAATCATTAACATTCTACTACTATTTTGTTCATACGAGCGGGATAATTGACAGGCTCATTATTGTGTTTTGGTATTTTTAGTTGATAATAAATAATCAACTTGACATTTCTGCGTCAATTTTTCTCAAACGAGAGAAGCGAAGCAACTGTCAACTCAAGGTACGTCGCGATGTATTTTGAGTTTCCCTCAAAGTTAAGTAGAAGTAAAGTGAAGGATTTTTGGAGAAATTTTTAGAATACGGGGTTTAGTCTTTGTGCTGGTGTGGGTAGAACAAAACAATAGGGATAATTTAAAGACTGAGATTAAAAATCTTAAAATACCCTTCAATGATTTTGCTTTGATTATCTACGTCGGATTTTATAATACGAATGGGCTTTAGGTTCATCAATATATATATGATTTTTTTAAATCAAGCTATCATAAACAGTTTATGTACATAATTAGAATCTTAAATGATGTGTGTTCCCCTTGTTCCAGTAACCCTGTTCTACTTCGGATCAGTGGTGAACAGCAGAAGACAGCAGATGGTGATCGAAGCCCGTGATGAACCAGCTAAGCGGATGATAAGACATCGTGTGTTACCCAACTACTACGTGTAGAGTGAACCTAGAGGCTCTTAGTTCACTCATGAAGTGTGTTAAGGTTATCTTGAGTATTCGTGTGAGCTGGAGTTGCAAAGAAAAATGCGATTGGAAGGAAATATTCTTGATTTGAAAAATTAGAAATATTCAAATTCTTCTTTTTTGTTTCGGCCGGAAATACTCACTTTGATCGTAAATGTCTCAGCCATTTCTTAAGATATAAAACAAGTAAAACACAGTTTTTCTCGTAATTTTTTGTAGATTTATTTGGCATGTAAAGTAAAAAAACGTTTGTTAGGTCCATTAAGGGCTTTGTATCGCGTACTACTATTTTAATATTTGTGGTATCGCCTTTGATATGGTTCTTATTCGAACCGTAAAAAAATAATAACAAAGAAATTGGTTGGTAATTCTTACGAGTCATTGTTGCAAGTGTGTACTGTCTACAAAGTTATTGTATTATTCATTAAGATCTCAAATAGTATAGGAAAGTGCTTATATAACACGACACTGAGTGTGGGTGACTAAATGTAAACAGGAGATAAAAAATCCTTAAAAATTGTTTGTAATTTCCATTCATTTATTTTTATTTTCTTTTTAAAGAAACACTTTATTCCTTACTCTTTTTTTTTTAATTTTCTTTACCTACAAGCAGGTTCACACTCGTAAGTAATAGTAAAATAGTCGGTAATTATGTAATGTAGGGTATGTAAATTAATTCAATTATTTATTTTCCATTTTGATTAGGCGTTACAGTCATATCACTATCTGTGGTCTTTCCTATGAAAAATACTGCAGGCGTCAACTAGTTCTAAGTTCTAAATAAGTGGCTGTTTGCAGTTATAATATTTATAGAAAGAAATGTTTTTATAAAAGAAAACAATTTTCCTCGACTGTTTTTCATTTGGAAAACCACTTGCATTTTCACTTTTCTCTTGATTTCTTACAGGTAGCCGATATGTCCATCATATGACAATATGTACGGGGTACCAAGCCACGTTAGCCACATTTTGCCAAAACACACCGTAATAAGCGCTTAGCGACAAATTCCTAATCCTGCCACCATGCCTCATCACGAGTCAATAACAATGTTATCTTTCTTCAAAGGCTCAAGTCATTACAGGATCCAAACCCTCGACCTACGAATCGCAAGACGAGACAACATCACTACCAACTGAGCTATCAACCAAAAATGTTCTGCAATTTTCTTGTGACTACGTGTTGAACATTTCGGTACATCCACTTAGTCGTGTATACTGAAAATGGAGACCTACCTCATAGTGCTAAGTCAGGTAACAGGCATACAGGTTAGGTAACCCTTGCGCATAACATGGAAACAATTAAAGCTTGACAACAATAGGAATGGAAACAGCGGCGCAGGCGCACGAGCGTGCAGGTGGCGGCAAATCGCCGTTTTCACCGCAAACAAACGGTGCCTCTTGAGAGATTAGTAACTTTATAAATATAACGCGGTGGTGCAGCCGGCCGTAGTGAGTGCCTTATGGGTGCCAGAGGACCATGGTGAGTTGTACTACCTTTATTCCTACCATAAATAAGGCCGTGTGGTCCCGGTGTGGTGAGAATTGGACCACCCCATATCTTCCCGTGGGTGCCATAAAACCCGCTAAAGGAATATCTGGGGAATGGGCAGGCAGTATTCTCCTAGGTACATTAAAGTCTGCGATCTCTAAGCCGCCTGCTAAGTGTGGTGATGGCAAACCTCTCTATGATAAGCATCCTAATAACGTTTTTTGGGGAGGTCTACATTGTGCAGCTGTTGGCGTCTTCAGGCTGTTGAAGTGGTGTGTGTGATGTGAAATAAGTCCAGGGCCATTATTCCGTATCGATTCCTTACTTCGAAACCACGCGATTTCCTTGTCTTACATAAGAAAACTGCGAAACTGTATTATCTATGAAACGAAAACAAAACCGCGCGAAATGAATTTGGAATTAACGCGATTTGAACTGTCAAAAATCGTATGTTTTACTGAGACACGTTCCGAAACATCAACACATCAAAAGATATGATCACTTACTACAACAACACTTATTACAAGATACTATATTTTATTCAAAATAAAGATAACTTTAGTGTAAAGTGAAGGTATATCTGACGCTGTGACACGATTTGAACAAGACACGATAACGACGTGGTTTCGTATCGTGTGGAAAATCTGTGTTACCATAGAGAATAACCACCCTTGTCTCATCGTCAAGTCAGCCAGTTTTCAGCCATGATCTGGCCACAAGACCACCAATATGTACCCATCTACATCTATGCACGCTTCACGTTTCCCTTGAAGTGGACATGCGTTTAATCTTCCGGTGCAGTTGCATTATGGTTTTTTTTTCGCTCAATAGCTCATTGAAAAAGATAGATAGATAGGTTTAAGTCTAGGTAGGTACTTAATCGGTATGTTAAGAAGACGAATGAGAATGGTATGGTTTCAACAGCGCTTTCTGAAAGCTATTTATTATGTCAGTGGATGATAAACTGTTTAGGCCCACCATATTAGCCTATTACCATGGGGCCCCAACAAGTACAAACGAAAAATAGCCCGAACGTGAAAAAAATGTAGTGACCGTGTCATGAGCGTTACTAGTTAGTGTCCAGTGTATTCATTTGGCCCAATACTTCTTCAACACGCAATAAAAGTAGCTTGATAATCTTGAGTTACGCAGAAATAAAATTATTCGTAAATTAGCCCGAGTTATTCCATTGTATGGGATGAGGCAACTGTACTGTAGGTGTTATATTATCTGGGCTATTACCTAACATTAAGTTTTCTAACTAAAATTCTGGGAGCACGGTTTGTTAAATGCTTTTTTCTACACACTCAAGTAGGTACCAAGTTACCAACTTAAATAAAGTACTATCTATCCAATAGAAGTTTATTTAGTTTGTGAACTGTGTATATAGGTAATGTGTATACAATGTTCTTGTCTGTCAACTGCGGTAAAAAACTTACAAACAAACACAAACCGGCACGTAACAAACACCTCACCTTTCTCAAGGCAATACAATGAGTAAGTAAGTACCAATGTCCATAGTTACCGCAACAGGTTAGGAAAGTTATATCAGCTCAGGGCAGAAAGCGAGGGCAGAGGTCGAGGCAATGTCTTTCTATTTTATCAGTTGCAAAGGATCAGAAGTTGAAATCTGCTCCAATCGACACGAGGTAATGGGTAATAGACAATAGTGATGATAACAGACAGGCTAATGCCTAAAAATAAACTAAAATTGTATTGTATTTAATGCCCAGACAGCTCCTAAGTTCGGCTTTAAATGTCCCTCTAATTACGTATCTTCTGCAATTTAAATTATATACTTACGTAAGTGCGAAACTATCCAAAATGGAGGAGATAAGTATAAAAAACTTGCATTGTTAAAACTATCAGAATGAATAAACTCTCATATAAATATTATCTAATTAATTTTGGTGTGTCGCGACTACTCAAATCTCTCCTAACTCATCAGTGATGTGATACTGAGCTAACGACTGATGCGTAGAGTCGAGACGTGAAGAGTCAATTCGTGATTAGTTATTTATTTAAGGATAAGATGTTATATTTGCATAGTTACCTAAGTCCTAAGTGGCTTCTCTACCGCAGCAACAGCGAGAGAGCACTATAGCCGTACATAAAATGGTTTTCTACCCGTGAAACACCAGCGTGGCTCCCCTAGGTGTTCCACGGGCATCTTTTTATACCCGTAGCCTACCTAACAGGTGTAGATACTACGGGTAAATCTGAAAGATCTAGGGCACATGGTTCATCTAAAATGTATTATGGGTAAATCTGAAAAGTCTACAGTACCACGGGTAAATTGTCCTTGCAGCATGGGCGGGCTGAAGATATTACCATTATCTGTCGTCTCCAATGCCCTATTTCCACATGACCCTGAGTTGGCAGCGCAGGCGCAGCGCACGCCATTGCGGTTACATAGCCGTTACGCAACAGAGAGCGGATCACTTTCACCCAAACAGTATGTCACTGACCGCGGACGGATGGACGGACGGACAGAGATATGACGTCGTATGTTATCACGTGTCATCTCCACTGATAATCTAACGTGATTAGTACTCATTAGTAGATGTAAAATGTAGATTTGACGGAGCGATGTTGTTAATTTATTTGCGAGTAGTATGTCGCCCGATGGTGCGTATCGTAGATCGCATCTTTGGTAGACATAGCGTACACTAATGAAAGTTTGATTTGTTATTTTGATTAAGGAAATCCATTTTATTATGAATGATTGAAGGATTGAGGAAAGTGAATCGAGTTAAGGAAAAGACTAACTGTATCCATTGGCAAATAAGTTAGTAATAAATTACTCAACTCACAAGAAGTCGTAGACAGCCTTTCAAAAATAAATAAATTTAATAAGCTTATTCTATTCGCTACGTCTCTCTTCCAGACATTACTATGGGCTCTGCTCATCACTGCAGCATCAGCTCACAAAGTCTTCGAAAGCACAGAAGACATTGGGCCAGAAGCTTTTCAAAACGTCACCACACTCTATCCCATATCTCACAACAATACTTTGAACAAGATATCAAATACAGATAACAATATAACAAATAACCACATAAAAAATAATGACGATATCAATGAAACAAATTCCAAAGAAGACAGAACAAAGCTAAATGCAACAATTTGGAAAATAGAAGCGCAATACGCCGAATCCAGTCTTGAAAAACATGAAAAAGAGAATGTCTCCAGTCCTGCAGATGTAACAGATAAGAAAAACGTTACAGAATTCCGACCAAGTCCTCATCTGGGAAGCTTTTACGATGAAGATAGTCTTCCAGTGACCCCCACGAGAGCCAGTTTTGGATCTTTCGCGCCGGTGAAGAAACCGTCTGCAGGTTTTGTAAGGTAAGTCGAAAGTTTCAATGGAACAATGAATCACGGTGAATTGATCAAGTTTTTGAACGAAAGCTGTTACGGCTCTTATGTGAGCATATAAAAACTAACGATACGGCGTAAATTGTGTAGGTCAGCCATGAAACAGGACCCGTTGACAGTAAAATACCCATTAAAGTCGATGTGAAAACTTGCTTGTCAACATGTAGTTTATATACGGATACCAGAGAATTTAGTCAATCAGGGCGGATGTAGAATTATACAACAGCAAAAATCATTTAGCCATAAACAATAAAATATAGGATATTAACTTGTAAAAAAAATGGCACTGGCACGAACTTATTTTTAATACTTACTTAGAATTTATAAATCTATAGATATTCTGCCCGTATGTACCAGTATGATATGATATCAGTCTTGCTTTGGTCACATGTCTCTTTAAATACTGAGACGGATCCTATTTCTGAACCAATAACAGAATAACACCAGTTCCATTCCACCAGTTCAGCCAAAGAAGACTTCCGTTCATCCTTCACGAAGATACCGAAGCAAATATTTCAAACCCACAAGCAGTACCCTTACAAGTTCGAGAGCCCCATCCTCACCAAGATCAAGCCATGGGCTCCTGATTCTGAGAGACTAGACGTGTTGGACTCCAGGCCTACAGTTGAAGTCCCGGTGAAGGTACCAGCTGGTGGATTCTATAAGTACGAAGACCCGTTTAAAGAGAAGCCTGGAAAAGATGACGATGATTTTGGGTTAGGATTCAGTGAAGATGAAAAAGACAGTGCTGTTAAGAAACGGTGAGTTTCAGGCAGAATTAGTATTAAATTGAATTCTTAGAAACCTGCGTAAATCAAGATTGTCAAATCAAGTTTTGGTTCCTCTTTTTGTTGGTATTTATCTTTTTAGGTAGGGCTTTATATTATCACGAGATGTCCAGTAAAAAGTGAGCTGCAGAAATTAAATATCACAGAGCCATTTTAACTTGCAATTTGGGCTGACGAAACAAAAACAGTAGGTTCAAATTACGGCGAGTTATTCTGCTCTTGATAAAGGCAACAATTGGAAACCATAGCCTGGTTGAAGAGCACTTTCAGCACTTATTGATGATTTCCAGTAGGTTCATTCATCCAGTTCCAAACAACCTCGATCCAGTTTCCATCCGAGCTTGTTCAGCTCCTCAAACTAGCAATCAAATCATACTTAAAACGCATCTTACCAAGTTCGCAAGCCCCATAATAATACGTAACCAAACATTCCACAATTTGTCGCGTTACTCATGCGGACAGCATATAATTAAATAAAACAACCGATTTGGAAAGTATAGGCAAGTGTAATTGCATGCACGACGCCCTCCTTCACAGATCCTTTCACTGCCAACCGGACGTGAGCATTGAGGAGCTGGCTTCACCAACTTAACCCAGAGTTGAAGTTAAACAGCGGTGGCTGGAAGATTAGTTCAGCCAGAGAGAAAACCATAGTTTAGATAAAAGCAGTTTTCTATAAAGTCCCTAATATTTAAACACAAAGAAAAAACATAATTTTAAAAATAATATACATGCTGATAATACAACGCTGATATAACAAAGATATTCAAAAATATTTATCGCAGTATTAGCTGACTTTCACAAAAAAATTGTTTGGCTTATTAAATTATTGAGTTTTCAGAGCAGGTATAAAATTTTGTGGTTTAACTTAACCATCGATTAAATCAACAGTTAAAACCATCTGATCATCGAATCTTAGCTCAAAACCCATTATTCATTAGAGTTAAAATCGATTTTGTTAGTATTGCGCCTAAATCGATTATAATGTAAATCGAGTTAAAGTAGCTCAAGCAGATGAGGAATGCTGAATGGAGGTCAATCGATTTTTAGTTTATGTGATCGATACAGTTGATTGAACAACATTAAATATGTTATAGTAGTTAATTTTAATTGATGAAATGGTTTCCTGTGGTTTTACTTATAAAATTAGTTTTATTTTATGCTCGCAATCTTGAATTGAAATTATGTTTTTAATTTTAGGTACTTATTAAGAATATTAATTTTGTAACTTATTATTATTATATTCAAAGATTTTTTACCAAAATGACCGAAACCGTACAATGTGTGCTCTCATACGACTTGATTCCTTCAGCCTCGATGCCTTGATCCCTATACCAGGGCAAATAGGCATATTAGTACCACACGGCCCCGGCAGACAATGGCTCTCATCAGGGCAGTTTTAAGTGTTAGGAGGGAGGGAAAGCGTTGCCTTCATCATAACTGCAATTTCCAGGGTAAACCCTTGGGAGAACTTTCTCCGGCTGGTGACGGCGTTCCTTCCCGTGGGACTCATCATCTCGGCGCTGACTCCGAGCCTCGTCACCATTGAGAACACTGGACCTGGCTTACAAGGCAACACGTAAGTAGGCTCTGTTATAAGACATACATATTTTGTCAATTTTATAGCCCCATTTTGTAAATGGTTATTTAGTTAATTTTTTTGTCTTGTTCATGTCTTTTCTTTCTATTATCAGTAGAGTGCTTTATAATGCAGTAATTTAAATAGGTAAATTGAAATATATCGGAAAAGCTCTTGCCTTATTTACTACCGAGTGCAAACATGGTATGAAATTGTAGGTAATACCTACCATACAATTACATACCACTTCAAAGCGCCGGGATCATTTTGTGGGGTCGTTTTTCAATTAGAGACACCGTCATTTCATTTCATTCAGCAGCCTTATTCCAATAAAATCAATGCACGCTATCTTAAAAACTCATTTGGTCCAAGACTCTCCGAACTACTGCTCACTTTGAATGCGTCTGGCAAGATGATAGAACCGTCGAAACTGCCCGGCTATTATGTAAACATAGATTAATAGGCCCCCAAAAAATTATATATAAAATTTAGGATTGATAATATAACGTAAGTATAATTATAAATTATAATAGTTTAAGGGTGTCCGGCAGAGGGCTGCAACCATACTAACTGTCTGGCAATGAGCAACGCGAGTTTTGATATTATTATGAATCAAATATAAAAAAATTCAGTTTTATTTTATGATAAATTTGAGATGAAATTTTATACACCTTTGTTACCTGTTACCTGCCAAAGCCACCGCCGCCTCAGCTTCATGGGTGGGGATCATTTTTACCTGTACTAGGGAAGCACATAGAAAAATTTTCAGCTTTAATAAAAATCCGAAGGTCTGGCACTCACGGGCACTTGCTCTAATTGAAATGGTTTTTATTTTTACTAACTAATTAGGTATTTAACGTAAAAAAAATTATTTAAACAGCCTGCTTAGCGTGATCAACAGATACCGAAAGTAAAGACAATTATTAAGTAGAAAATACATTAAAATGTAATTTGTGAAAAAGTATGTTTATGGTATGGCAATAAGGTAATCAAGCAGAACGACAGTAACATTCGTTTACAGCCCTTGGTGCGGTAAACTAGTTGGCATGTCTGCACTTCCTTATACAAAATGCTTGACTACTCACGTGCGGTATGTTCCGTAACTTACCCAACTGTTGACTTGTGATGGTGCGTAACATTAATGCCACAGGTATAATGCGAACTGGATGTTATTATTCACTAGCTAGAGCACGCAGCTCTTCCCTGTATCTATTGATTGAGATATATTAGTAGCTTAATAAATACTCTAGCCAGACTGTCAAAGAGATACAGCTGGTAGAAGCAGGCACTTTGCACTCAAAAGAAAGTAAGTATAGGATGTAACTTAAAATAGGGATACAATGAGAGTTGATATGATTTGAAAAGAAGTACTCTTTAAGAATTTGTTTAGATATAAATAAAAATGAATAAAATATTCATACTTATAGAATGAGTGGGACATTAACTGGAGAGTACCTTAAAAGTTACGATATTCGAATCTTAGAAGAGTGAATCCTGGGTGGGTGCGACATGGACTTCGCCGGCAAGGATAGGTGTCCGATTTTGTTAAATTCGCATCCGAATTCCAGATTGGCAAAAATGGTACGATAGAAGGATTCCATTACCAGTGCGGACGTTTCTAGTGCAGCTGGCTTTGACAGTTACGGGTTAGGTAGCCTAAATCGTATCAAGCTAATAAATACGTCTCCACCGAGTCTCTTCTTGTAAATTTAATTCTTCGTGCACTGCAGTGCAGTGCATGCCACCCGCAGTACGAGTGCGGATAAGTAAAAGTATAAGCTCACGCATTTGCATTCGCGTGCAGTAATCCTCACTAGTTCTGTAAAATGATACGTCAAAGATAACGAACGACTCGTTCGGGTTTACACGGCACTGCAATTAGTGGTCACTTATACTACCAGTGATTATTTTGGGTTCCAAACTTGCATTTCTCGTTGTAAACATGCAACATTTAGTCACGGAAAAGCAAGCGATTATGTGCCAAAAAGTTGAGAAATCTATAAAACTAATCACAATTGGTAAAAATAGAATAGATACGTTTGCATATCAGTGGAAACAAAACATCGGTAGCTACATAGGTACATATGATATTAGCAGGTAATTATATATTGCGTTTTCAGAAGAGCCAGAGCTGTAACGTATTTATATTTATTTATTTATTAAGATTACCAACATAATGTACACTGGTGCCTAGTTCATAAATTAATACTTATCTTAGTTATCAAAGTAAAATCAGTTAGGAATGTTATTGTACTTTTCTGGAATCTCTGGATAAGTAGATAAAACATGGATTTATTGGCGTTTCATTTATTAGCTGAAGGAAACATGCTACGTTTTTGTCCCACATACCTACTTATTTATACCTATAACCAAAGCGTGCAGATTCTAAGATTTCCAAGTAAACTCTCTCAATCCGAGAGACCGGAAGACGCGCGCATATCCGCGCGGCGCGTGCGTGCGGAACTAGCCGAGTGGATAAACAAAATAGGTTGCACAAAGCAACTTTTGTGTAACTTTATGAATTTATTATTCGGTACTTAACTGGTAAGGAAAAGATCTTGGTGAGATGGCTTAGGTCAACTGTTTTAGAGCTCAAGATAAACCAAGGGTACAAACTCTAACAAATGACCATTGGTTACCTACATTAACTATTGGTGAAAAAACCCACCATTTTAGATCTCTAAAAACCCTTGTCTATTATTTTTTAGTAATCTACACATCCCCAACTTCCGAACTAATAGGCTGGTTATTCATAGTAATTGTTCTATTGTATTGTGGTTCCAGTTACCCTTCAAACATGTTCCGCCGATCAGACCCTGAGATAGCCGAGCTGCCCGTCATCAGTGAGCGATGCCGGCGGCGACTGCTCTGCGAGTTGCATTCGGAAAAGAACTACAAACCTGAAAGGTGAGTGTTTAGGAACCACAATCATAATGGTACCCCATACAAGAGGTAAATAAAATGTACAGATACAAGGGCACCGACATTTTATCGACAAATTTTTGACGAACAAAAGTATATTTTATAATTAGGCCACGAAACATATTTTTTTAAAATCAAGACGCACAAGCTTGGTTTATCTATTCACGCGCATGACACCAAAATCCAAAGATTTAAGATTTAGTGGGTGAAAACCGTTTTCACCCGAAACGCTATAATATGTAGATAAATGCACTCCGGACTCTATTGTCTCTATCAAAGAGTATATAATGTTTCTATCATACGTGTGGATAGCAGAGGGACGGCAACACATCTTCCAGATGATGATGATGGTAATAGGCATGATGACTACTATTAAAAATGAACAAGTAACTAAAATGTAATAAATAAGTTACTTACATAAAGAAGATTAAAAATGAATGCTATAATTGAAAAATTTAGTAAAATCGGTAAATAAATCACGGAGTAATAATATAAGCTTAATGTTTCTGTAGGGGGCATCCACTGTCCCTTTCTCGAGAGCGCTTCCTCAGTTACAATGAAAAATCAACTTGTGACGTCACATACCAAAGAGATTGTATGTAATGCTACCACAGCTTAGTAATGAGGTACAATGAACGACCTTGCTCTGGCGTCACTGGTCGTTTGATCTATCTCTTTTTATTCCAGTTTTTAAAATGCTTGTAACTTTGTAATTTTTTGAGATAATTTATTTTTGTTTTCACAAATGTTTATCTTTTGAGGAATATTATTAATTTATGCAAAAAAATGTAGTCATCATGCCTATTGTTTATGTTCCAGCCCTCCCTTCCACCGAGGTAAGCAGTGCTACAAGATCCATTGTGAGGACCCGGAGGCACTGGCCAGGACACTGCGATGGCTGCTGGAGTACCGACGGTCTCAACATTGGCATCATACTTGAAAACCACATAATATATATTTATTAATTTGTATACTACTGTTTTATATTAATGCTGGTGTTTTATTTTTAATTTAGCGAATGAATTTTTGAGTTTACGCTTATATAGAAATACTAAAACACAGTTAACATAGATGAGGAGATATATGTTGGAGCATAAAACCGTCACGATTCCAATAAACAACACGGAAAGCCACGCGAGAACGTTGGCATGAAGGAGAGTTGTTAGCTTATACGGAGGAGCTTTTATCTAATCTATGCCTTCTGCAGTATGTTTCATCTCTTACCGTCTCCTTTATCCTGAATGTTGCTGTACTCTGATGGGGTCATATGTCCTGCACACCAATACATACCACCTGTATTAAAAATATGTATAATAAATAATTGAGTATTTAGTATGTAGATGAAGGCAAATGAGTGACGTAGAGTCGGGTTTGAATTGATGCCTTTCCGATAGGTTATTACAGCCAGACTAATATAGTATGAAGTAAGTAACTGTGATAGATGTGTGAAGATATAACTGAGGTTGACACGTAATGGCTCCTGGGCTCTAGGACTATATAGGTCCTGATCCTATCCAATCAGGTCTTGGAAGGAGACAGCGACATGAGAAGGAAAGGAAGAAAGAGATCGCCTGATTCTTTTCGAGTATTTTCTTGTGGAGTACTTAGCGTCAACGTCACAGAGCCATGAAACAAATGACGCTTCGCACTTAGAGAAAGCGTTTTTTTTTTTGCTCTGTGGACAACGTGTATTAATTAGACAGCGCGTTGATGTCTTTTGTTCGAACAAAGCGAAACTTGTCTAACCGAATCTAAGTTCCAACAACTTTAATTCAATCTGGCAAAATACGCATTACGCATAATAACATTTTAAAATATTTATACCTAAAATTTTAAATTTTTCAACTTATTTCAAACAAAGAGAAGGTTTTTTAGGCTGTAATTTTTGTGTGAACTGCTTCGTCATGATTTTTGTAATTAATTAATTTGTTGTTTGTAACTTTTACATTGATGCCATAGAATTTTCATCTAAATTGTTGTCGTGGTTTGGTTTTGATATCTAAATAACTGTAATAATAAATACAGATGATAATTAATAATTGTCATCCAAGTATTTCTCAGTATGAAAATTAAGGCGATTGAAGTAGGCTTGACCTCTTTCCAAAAGATATTAAAGTTAGTATAATTATGAGGATAATCCGTTTATGTATAATTACAAGCCCTAATTAGAGCGACAGCGGATGCACGCGGCTCGTACGGTATGTCCGACTCCCCAGTAACATGTATTTAACCTCGTTTCTTCTATACTACTAGAGGCTGAAAGAAGTTTTATCTTTATAATATGCACGGCAAACGTAATTATGTTCTAGAATCTATATTTTATTATTCATAAGTATTAGAAAATTTCGCAAACAAGTAACAATAAAGTAAGGTAAGAGCAATCTTGACAAGATGGTTAAATTACTAACCTGCTAGAGATCTTATTGGTAAGTAGTTAGTAGTTTTAAATCCATGGACTCTATGTAAAGTGTAGCAAAACTCGCTATGTGTAAAAACTAGTAGGTAAGTTAGTAGGAGGTACAGTATAATACAAACCTCATCTATTAAACAGTCACTGGACAGTGTGTACAAAATGCTGGCAGCATTGCCACGATTAATGGCAATATTCAACCTTTGGCCAAAGTGGCATTTTGGTCACCTTAGATTTTAAACTGATTAAAGGACATGACATACTCAATTATGATTAAGCAGTACCTACATAGCCCATAAACAAAGCTATGCAGCTGAAAAAAAAAATTAAAAATAATATTTACAAAATTCATCTTAAACAAACAACCATTATTCGTTATGTAAACCGAGGAAAGTATTTTTGCTACGGTCATCAGTAATAATAAACCGGAAATTAAAATACAGTTTTAAAGTTTGTATTGCAATTCTTAGAAGCTATGTAACTTGTAGTACCTATAGACAAAAGATCTGCAATCTTCGCCGGCATCGACAACAGTTTAAACAAGCGCTTGCAAAATGAATCGCAATAATATAATGCTTTCTCTCCTGCACACGGAATATTATTTACTGTTTTTCATATATCAAAGTTACCATTAGACTACATTTCATCTGGTATGGCTGAAGGTACCGATCACTACACACACATACACCCCCCCCCACATCATCAGCCACATAGACAAGTATTGTATACAGCCAGAAGACGTCGTCTGCTGTAGGTACATAAGCCTCTCCATAAAACATCATAAATGGAGTTTGCGGGAATCACCACGCGCGGTGATTGCAGAAGAATTTAATGTACCATGGAGAATGCCACTCATTTCCTTTGCCGGCTTTTACAGCACCCACAGGAAGAAATTGGGTGGTAGGTACTAGATCGGTACCACACAGCGAAGGTACCTATATCATACTACGTTTGAATAGAAATAAAGGCTCTTTAGTAAAGCTCGAACCACATTATACTTAGCGAAACCTAATTTTTTCTGAAGGTTGTATCATAAGTAGATTTAGGTAAAGTAAACAATAAATAAAAAAATACCATTGGTGAGAGCATGTACCTAGTCATTGTAGTCAAATGTTAGCTTGTACTTATGTAGGCAAAAATCCAGAATTAAAAGAAAAACGTTCCGTATCATTAATTATCTCTACCTCTTGAGCAATACTTATTTAATTGCCAATCTAATGTAAGTACCTCATATCGCGTAAGTCTAAATACTTGTACAACTTGAATAAATAGAGGTGCATTTCACGTTCACTAATATTTAACTAGCCTACTTGCAAATATGAAAATCGGATATCCGCAAGTGTCCGCAACGATAATAATGCTTCGGACACACCGAAGCTATGATTGTGACTGCGGACCGGATATCACTGTCATTGACTATAATTATTTCGTAATATTCAAAAAGCCTTTTAATATATTCAATTCAATATCACAAATTTTAAATTTGAATATATTGCGATGGTTTCGTGTGACACTTCAACAATATCTAGGTACGTGTTGACGAAATTCATTTAGAACTACGAAAACTACAGTCTCTCTCTCTCTCTCTCTCTCTCTCTCTCTCTCTCTCTCTCTCTCTCTCTCTCTCCCACCCGTACCTACTTGACATTTGGAACTTAGATTTTATGATAATTTGGACTAGTCCAACGACTATACCAGCATCCATAGTGCTCAGTTTCGATTAATTAGACTCAATAAGAAACATTTTTGTGCCTATAAATAATCTAGGCAATGCATCTATGCGTGGATGCCTTTCAAATACACACACATTACACACATCTAATTATATTTTTGTATAATTACTTCTATGACCGCGGGGAGCCGACGGATGCCAGAGGCAAGCAGCCGCTCAAAGTGGCGGTCTTTGGGAGAAGCCTATGTTCAGCAGAAGACGTCTTCAGGCAAAAATTAGGTGTTCTAAGTTGGTTCTATGTTTCCGATTCGCAGCCTATCTCCTAGCGTTGGTGTGCTCTAATCATAAAATTGAAAGTCTGTCACTTCGCAATATAATCCGAAATGATTGGTCCGAAGAGTCGTACACTTCCAATTAGTTATTACACAATAATTGACACGCCATGACACGCAACTAGTTTCATTGTCACTGTAATTTACAAAGGAATTGACAAAGAAAAGTGAAAATGTATTATTAAATTCATTAAAAAACGAAAGTGTGAGGATATTACACGCTCTAATTTCGGCTGGTTATTAAATGAGATGAATTAATTCAATTAAGGATATATGAAATATTTTATGCTAAGTAGACGTTCCGCGAGTTATTTATGTGACGGATAGATGTGGGACGTAAACATTTGATTTATTAGAGAAGTTATTATGACGAATGGAATGCTCAATTTTTTGTAAGAAATTGAATAAAACTATTTATCAGAACTAAACTATAACCATTATAAAATAGTTTCCTAGAACTTTCAACCATCAATTTACCTACATGAATTTTATTCTACTTTTAATGGAGAAGTGAAAGAAAAAGTTGGTCAATAAAGGTGGCCCTGTATAATCAATTCATTAAATAAATAAATAAGGTCCAGTGATCACATAACTAGGATTCCGTGTATCTAGGGACCCGGGAACTACGTGGACCAATGACCATGGTCCCACAATACCCAGACACAGAACAAGTATGTGCGCTTTTTTCTGTGCAGTAATATTTGCCCTGTCAACGGAATCGAACCTGCGGGCTCCAGGTTAAGAGCAAACCAGCTCAACCACCACACCACTGCTGTCATTACATACATTGTAACCAAACTTACATGTATGTCAAACAAACAAACTTTCAATGGAAACGCTATGTATGAATGAAGGTGGCCGTGGGGAAGTACTGGGCCCGCAAGGTCGAGCCTCATGTAACATCGGTTACACAAGCGGGACGTGGTTCCGCCCCTAATTGTTATCTCTCTTGCTGGCGTTACTCGAACGACGAAGGTGAAGAGGTTGGTGAAATGGTTTTGTATTTACCTAACAAAAAGGAAAACTAGGTAGGTAAGTACATTTATTTCGACATGGCTTCTTTTCATGGTTTTTAATTATTTTGTTTTTTGTCTTAGGTCTTAGGTTTTGACTTACTTAGGGTGTATGTAGGTATGTATGTATTTTCAAACAAAAAAGCATATAAGTATTGTATCAGTTATCTGGTTTCCATAGTACAAGCTATGTTTAGTTTGGGGCTAGATGGCGCTGTGTGAAATGTCCACACATATTTATTATTATTATATTATTTTTATTACTTACCTCATACTCTACCATGGTGACTCCGGTAACTCAATAAATAAATAAATACATATTTGTGGAAATTTCACACAGCGCCATCTAGCCCCAAACTAAACATAGCTTGTACTATGGGAACTTTTGTTTGTAAATACATACATAGAATACAATATAACACCCAGACGCAGAACAAACATCTAATGTTCATCACACAAATTATTTGTCCTGGGTAGGAATCGAACCCACAGCCCTCAGTTCAGAAGGCAAGGATACTACCAACTGAGCTATCGGGCCCGTCAACAATCGACACACATTTAATTTTGTGGTGATATGATTAATGCTGTTACTGAAAACTATTTTTTATCGCAATTTGCGTGCCTGCATGATTTTTAAAGCAAAATTTGTATAGAATAATAGAAGCTAAAATATATAGGGACCTATGTATAATGAGTTAGTGGCGATCGGTCACAGGTCCAAACGTCCATAAAACACTAGTACCGTTCGGTCACACTTTTCCATAAGTACCAAAAGTACAGTCAACACTAGCTTTTTAAATAAGCTATTATAGGTTTTGTGTAAATGTATCGAAAGTATAAATTTAAATAATAAATTGGAATATAACCTTGGATCATTTTTGTAGAAGATGGGAGAAAAAAATTATTAAAAAACCTTCCGTCAACTACATTAGAAATCACAGAAAGTGTAGAAAGTAAAGAGTAAGTAAATTTTTAAGGGAAGGGGGGTGGGGTCTGTTATGTTGACCTTCTTTAATTTTTCAACCGACTAATGTTTATGTAGAAACACGCGCAGGACATGAAAGAGCAACTACAAAAATTACTTTCCACTAAACTTTTCAGTACCGAATTACAGGTACGCGATTTCGCTATTTATTTACACCATTATTTATATTACTCAGCGTCTTAATGTTAGGTAGGCCTTTCGATTCATCATCACTCATTGGTATGCTTTACATTAAAAAGTGGGTTAGCGATCCATCACTAAAGTTATAATATTATTTCAACCGCTTTCGATTTCAATTTTGCAAGAGATCCATTTTGATGTCCATAATACCTACTAAAAATAAGTGAAGTCTTGAACAAATTAATAGAGTTTTCCAAGGAACATTTATAACCGTGCAAAAACACATAGGTAATCTAATAGTGGTAAAACTCAGAAAAATAAAATATCCAGAAAGCTAGTACGCCAATCTTTTAGAAAACTCTCCGGTATAAATAGGTACTCTGTGCAGAAAACCTTCGTAGAGATATAACCCTAATTAATAAATTTAATAACACACCAAAAAGAAGTAAACAATAGCTGTAGGTAAGTATAATTATACTTAAGTTTACTGGCCCTACGCATTTCTATCAAAAAACTAAAACTAATTTGTTTTCCAAACACACATGCCTCTAAACATTCTAACTGTAAAATAACAATAAGGTTAAAATTACCCATTGACACATTCACACGATAGACACAAACGTAACGTTTGAAAAAAGGGTAATAAAGTTAAGGTAAAGTTGAGTAACAGCGAGTAAATATAATTATACCGTCGATGATAGAATAAATAGATGCCTCATCTATCATATTTTGTATAATCAAATCATACACCGAAACTATACTCAAAGTGAACATAAACACCTACCTCATCTTGTACCATGTGTTTCAAGCAAACTGCGATCCGTTATCGGCTTCTCAACCCCAACAGCATCTCTATGATGTGGGATTGGTGGTTATTACTAAATGACATTATAAATTCCAGCGATTTTTTTTCAAATGTGACAAAAGTCACGTAGAAGAAATCTGTGCAAAATTTCATCCAAATCATTTCAGTATTTGACGTGAAAGCCACAGACACAAACCAACGAACTAACTTTTACATACTAATTAGATAGGAGGGAAGTAGTTAGTGCTAACATGTAAGATAATATGGATTCTTTAGAGAAAATACATATCAAAAGTTCAAAATTCATAAACCACTCTATTTCAGAGTAGTTTCGTAGCTTCAGCTCGTTCCGGTTTTACAGCTTCTGGTTTGGTCTGCAACTCGATGATAATTACAAACAAAAACAGAGTGAGTAAAGAGAAAGTGCCGGCGAGTGAGGAGGATGACACTGGTTGTGTCATCGCGGCAGGTTGGACCGGGCGGCGTGTGTTCGACTGCTAGTCTAGTGTTGTATACAATAACTCAATACACACTTACTTAATTATCAAAATATGAGGCAGATGCCAGGAAACAGTATGTGTTGGTCATGACACAATCATGAATCTGCACAATGCGATTCTTTGTGTGTTTGTTTGTAATTACACGTTTATAATAATTCGGACCGCTGCAAAGGAATGGAACACTTACCATGCAGCAACATTTTTTCCTTCCAGCTATGGTCTGGGAGTTTTGAAGGCTCACTTAGTAAAACATAGGTGACAACAATATCAAACATCAAAATAAAGAATATAATTTTGACCATAGCTATTAGTATACAATCTACAGTCCAATGTTCTTCGTAGTAGGTAGTGTAGCTAGTAGCTTTTAGTAATTTAAATACTTAGTTCGGTATTTATTATTGTAGATAGTGTAGTTTGAGGATTAAAGGCATATTGTCTGTAAAAAAAAATGCCATATTTTAGCCTGTACCTTGTACAAGTAGTGGCTATATTGAACAGCCGTTTAGATACACGCAGCCAGGTACAAGTGCGGCTTGTAAATTACATGAATGGTGGTTGAGTCATTTGTTTTACGATAAACGCGGTTAGGGCTGGAATGTGAAGATGGGCTGTGGCGTAACGTGTTATTTGTAGAGGTATTGGGTACGCTCAGATTGCGTGCTTAAGATAATTGCCACTACTGGGTTAAATGGTTGCTGTAGCCTTTAAATATAGCCCTATAAAAACCGACAAGAGAGCATTCTAAAATTATGGCATGATCATGTATCCAACCACCGTTTTGTGGATAGAGAGTGAACTCCTCAGAGATAAGGCGAACACATTTATGATAACTCAATTTTTATAATCACAGCACAGATAAAACTATAATACGAAATAAAACGAAAGCTCTTACAAAAACTGCTTTTGTGATATAATAAAATATTTTTGGTGTCTGATTTATACGAAGTCTAGCGACTAATAACATTAAGGCCCTGGCAGGACCCAATGCGAGCACGTTTATTACAGCAGACAAACTTGAAACATATTTTGTACCTTATAGGGTCGCTTTATGCATAGCAAAAATATGGCGATTACGTTGCGTTGCACTTCGACTTTTCCATTTTTCGGTACAAATAATTAGTTATAAAAGAAATACTTATTGTTATAAAAAAATAAGCTTATAGACGGATGCATTGAAACATAGCTTATCACTATGATTTATTTCAATGGGGTGTCTTATAATAATGTAACATTTTAGGACGTTTGAATGATTTTTTAGAGGTCACTTCACAATTTTTTTCTATCAAGAAAACTTTTCGTAAACGTGTTTCGGTTTCGGCAGATGGAAAGAAGATATGACCAGTATTAACGTGCATTTTTTTCAATCCTGTAAAGGGTATACGTTTTGAGAAAAGCACGTTCAAAATAGTCAATTTGGGAGCATTCAGCGCCTAGGAAATGTATGAATATAATCATCATCATCATCATCAACTTGAAGACGTCCATTGCTGATAGTCCTTCCCCAAAGAGCGCTACTTTGAGCGGCTGCTTACCTCTTACATCCATCGGCTCCCCAGGTCCTCGGTTCACCTAGGGGCCGGCCTACTCTGCGTCTTCCAGTTCATGGTATGAATACCTATATGAAGCCTAAAATACAGAAAATTATACTAAAGAGAGCGTTGTTTTATTATGGTCATTTAAAATGTTGGTATAGGTGTACCATGTAGATAAATATTACAAACTCTTTCCGACTTTACCACACTCATGATTCTGAAACCTACCTCCGACAGCTAATTCTCTGCCGAATTAGCCACCGACAAAATGTTTCGGTTATGACTAGGTACTTAGTTCATTCATACCTATCATTGTAATTGTAGTAGGTAATTATTACCACAGAATTCGCCCTATTACATTTACTTAGCAAAATTAAGTAAACAATAATGGCATATCATGGCCATGTGTCGTCTCTGCTCAGTTACGGCCTGATATTGTAGAGTAGTATGGTAATACGAGTATATGTATATTTAGTATTAATCCTAGTTTTTATTTAAGTATTAAAGTATTTGATTCTAGATATTGTGCAATATGCAACTGTAAGCTGCGTTGTACTGCCACATAAATTGTTTAAGTTACACCCAGGTTAACTGGAAGATAATGCTCTCTAGCATTAAGTTCGCCTATGTACCTACATTTTTGTTGATTGTGCAATAAAGCATTTTCTATCTATCTATCTATTTATATTGTGGGGCAACTCAGTCGACATGAACAGAGTCTTTAAGATACAAAAGAGATGTATTAGGGTAATAAATAAGGCTTGGTTTTTAGATAGCTGTAGACCTCTGTTTAGAAGATGCAATGTACTCCCTTTACCGTCTATGTATATTAAAGAAATTTGTATTTTTACGAAAGAACACCCTGAGTTGTTTAAGAAGCATGGTGAAGTTATGACCCGCCAAAAAAGGACAAAGTTTACTAACTTATTATATCGACCTCCTGCTCGTAAAGACATATATAAGAAAAATGTATATAACATGTGCACATCCGTTTACAATAACATTCCAAATGACATAAAAATATTAGAAGGTAACAAATTTAAGAAATGTTTGACTGACTGGCTTCGATGCAACTGTTTTTATAGTGTTAAGGATTATAATGAATTCTGTACAAATATTTACTTGTAAATTATAAAAATTGTGATTAGTTATTAAATAACATTTGCACGTCTGCTTGCCGACTAAATACATGAGCAAAACTTTTTGTAAGACCTATTTTTTTTTTTTTTTTTTTTTTTATGTAGAATAAGCCTGCGTTTGACTACATCTCACCTGATGGAAAGCGACGATGTAGCCGAAGGTGTAGCACGCAGACTCATGAGGTACCTATTCACTCTTGTCTTAAAAAGACCCAGATTATATTTATTGGGAAACAAGACCTATACATGTATTTTAGCAAATAAACGATTTGATTGATTGATTGATAGCAAAGAGGAGGCCTGCCTGCATTACAGTGGCAATAGGAACGGGCCCAAACACAGTGGGCAATTAATTGATGACAATCACAAAACACACATTACAAAACACAACCTTTATTATGTGGTGGGTGAGTCTAGGAACCGATGTGGGTGGCACTATACCTAACCTTCCTAAAGTAGCCGCGTCCCGCTGCTGCTGCGAGTTGCGTCATAATAACGCATTTGCTGCATAGAGTTTTCCGAATACCTAAACAGTAGTACCTAGAACAGGCAAACAGTCATAAAGATTTTATAACGTGTTTATCACTGGCTTGATAATTTTAAATAATTAGATGGTTGACTGTGAATGAAAGCTTTACGGTAGAGAAGATAATAACAGTTGAATACAAAATGCCAGTCAACAAGCGCATACTATAAAAACAGTCCCACGATTGCAGTGTTACCCAGACCACTTTTACGATCCGCTAGGCTTTTCAATAAAAATATCCCGATGCATCTATTACCTATGAAAAATACCATTTATAGACGCATATAAAGCCGCTAGTTGTAGACATTAATCTGCCAAAAAATACCTAACAATAAAAACAAGGTTTTACCTTTTGGTGCCAAATTGACACATTTCAAAAACTGTATAACATAATTATAAAAGGCCGTCTTTGAAGAAAATCCGACAATGGCGGTTGTGAATTTTGAATTTATTTTTCAAAACTAGTGTATCTTGAACTTTAATGTGTAATAAGGGTAGATTATTATCCGTTAAGTGTTCGTGAATGTGCACGAGTGTTGGCAAATGGTTTCAAGATCATAAAACCATGCATTTACGTTTTTACTTCAACGGCCTTTTTAGAGCCTTCAGTAAAATATCCACCATTTTACTGTTGGCGTTTTGACTGACAAAACATGACTTTGACTTGACATAACCGTACAAATTTTACTGACTTGACATTGGCAGAATTATTGCAAAAAAGCGATAAAAAGCCATTAAAAAAGAAAAAGAAACATAATTATAAAATGTCGTATATTTGTATGCCATAAATTTTCCAAAAAATCTGTCAACGCATTGATTAAAATAGTTACGCAACTCGCCGACAAGGTGGAATCCGCGTTCAAAACCAGGCCAACAAATCTCATAACACGCCAATACATCAATTGAAGCACCATTGTGACAGTCGGTGTACTGTGCAGATGCAACCAAGTCCTTGTGCCCACCACGCATGGTGGTTACACAACAGTAACCTGCGCCCGCGCCGGCGACTCTCACTGCGCCGCCGCCGCCGCAACACCAGTCGCACTTGACGCTCCGACACCGCAAGACCAACCGCGCAACCACCAAAGAATCGCGTTCGAATTTTGAAACATTTCAAACCACGAATTCTGTGTTTAAAAACTATAAACCTGTGTGAATATACTATTTTTGTTGGGTTGGACAGAAGTGAGAGTGCACAGGAAAGTGAGGGCGGGTATGCGCTCGCGTTGATGGTTTCACTTTCTATGCGACGCGGGACATATCGAACGGTGAGTGCCGATACCCTGCGCTTGCGCAACCGACAGGTCAATTGACTTTTACTGAAGAGATGTGTGATGGATAAATACATCAGCATTTATCGACAAAACGCTGCAGCTGTTACTAAGTCCTTGTACTAATATTCAAAACATATGATGTAATTTCTTAACACTTGACTCTTCCATCATTTGACTCACAACTCCAACCAGTCAGAAACCAACCAGATACAGCACCCCGCATCAGCCCACAGGTTCTCTATAGTCTCTACCTTTTTGTAGAGCTTTGGTGACGACAATATTGAAAACTACATACCTACACCTACTACGTACTAATAGTCTAAATATGTTATCATCATCATCATCATCATCATCATCATCATCACCAACAGCCTTAACGACCTGATGCCTGAGGCTCTAGTTAGGTGTTAATCCATTACGTGGATGTCACCCTTTACACTCGCTCCATACTCGCTCTTATAAAAAGTCAAGAGTCAGTGCAAATCTCGCCCAACGTTTTCTAGGCAAGCATATTCCACCATCGACCGCGTCATCACTTACCATCCACAGTCTATGTTAGCCTATCGATGATAAAAAACATGCGGCTATTCGAACCACGGTGTGTTAGATCGGAAGTCGCACGAAATACCACTGAGCCAGACTTACTCAAAAGTCGAGTACCTAAAAATATTCTCCACTGTACGTTAAGGTTGACACATACCGGCGCGGCCTGGTACGTTTTCTTTGGCTGCTGTCCACGGCGACCAGCGGGGTGATCATGTAACTTTGATGACAATGCAACAGGAATAATTTCGTTTTGAATTTGGACAGTAACACATACAAACTGCATATTGAAACTGTCAAATCCATACGTTTTTGTGTTTCTATTGGTTGCGATTGCAATCTAGTTACAAGATCGCCTAGCTGGTATTTACACAGGCCGCGGGGCCACGCCGGTCTTTCGGTTCAAACCTTAACTTTCCTCGTGTACCTATGTACCTTGTGCATAATTAGCATGTACATAAATAACATTGGTAATTAGAGCACAGAGGACGCAAAATTCAATAGATTGCAATACAATAGAGGCAGTTGCAGCATAAGCAATGATACCTGCATGCATAATGGAATAGAATTTACGTGCATAGCATTTAGGTAACAACTTCGTTACTGTCTAAACATGGATATCTAAATATTTTGTATTGCCTGATCATCATCATTATCATCTCCCATTAACCACAAAAGTTATCACTTCCATTTACATCATTCAGTCATCAGTAAAACAAATGGAGCGTTACCAAAACCATGTGGTCCAGTGGGAATGTAAGACCACTCCATCTACTCCAGAGATGCCGTAGGAGCTGGCTAAGGAAATATCCAGGGAATGGGCGTGGTAGTTAGCTGCGTTTTAGGGTTCCGTACCCAAATGACAAAGCGAACCCTATTACTTAGGCTCCACTGTCCGTCTGTCCGTCTGTCACCAGGCTGTATCTCATGAACCGTGGTAGTTAGACAGTTGAAATTTTCACCGAAGATGTATTTCTGTTGCCGCTAAATAACAGCATATACTAAAACCAGAATAAAATAAATATTTAAGGGGGCTCCCAATCAACAAACGCGATTTTTAGCTCGTTTTCATAGATAATGTAATAGAACCCCTCGTGCATGAGTCTGACTTACATTTGGCCGGTTATTTAAATGTAATTATGACGCGTAATACTATAGACATGTTGACCATAAAAAGCAGACCTGTCACAGCGGCAATGCAAAGGTTTGGCAATAGGCTAACGTTACTTTAGTAACTACACAACCTTTTCTTCAACAAAGGTTTGTGCAAAGGGCTCCGCAATACCAAGACAAAGGAATACCTGCACAACCTCTATACAATCAGCGTTGCGACATATTCAGTAATCTGTGGCATTGCTAATCGTTTAGCTAATTGTATTTATTTTCAATCCATTGTAACAAATCGGATGGTGTAATGAGTTCGAATGTTTTCCCATGTGAATTAGATTACATAATCGAATCCGCGGATTAAGTGGGTCATATTACAATAAGAGATGCAAAAACTTGAACGAAATGCGCAATAGCATGGCAAATGGCAAACAAGCTTAATTTGTAATGTAAAAACGTGGCGCCGATTGGTTGCTTTTTATTTAAAAATGCTCGTGATGTGCTCATTACCACACATCATTTTTTTTATGTGATTGAATGACGTGACGATCCAGTCGTTCACCTGTGTAATCAGGTCACGAAGTCTCATTTTCGCAGTGATTCCACTAGCTTTTCTTATATTTTTTATGTATTGTATTTCTTTATTTTATTTTATTACTTAGTGGCATCTGACGAAGTACCGTCCGTCAGTATAGCCATGAGACAACCCATATTTCTCGGAGGAGCATCTTTTTAAATTTACAGTCGTTTAATTACTTAAAGTTGTATTTTTCCAATTTTTCCATCTTTACTTAGTTAACATAGTCGTGTGCAATTTGATAGTTATAAAACTTAAGAAAAGGGACAAAAATGACAAATTACCTTCAACTTCTTATTTTAATATCAGAAGTATTCAAATTTTATATATGTAAGTACCTACTTATGTGCATATATTTCGAAAGGGCACACTTATTTATTATTCATAAAAATAATTGAACAGTGTCCAAAATGCCTCCGTATTAGCAGTTTCATTCAGAACTTTATTTCGTAAAAACTCACAGTTTGATTTTATGTGCATTTAACGAGTCGGTACATGCCCTTTACGTTGTAAAATAAAATAAAACCGGCCAAGTGCGAGTCGAACCCGCACACGAAGGGTTCCGTCCCATTATCTATAAAAACGCTCAAAAAAACACGTGTGTTGTATGGGAGCTCCCTTAAATATTTATATTATTCTGCTTTTTAGTATTATCGTTGTTATAGCGGCAACAGAATACATCATCTGCGAAAATTTCAACTGTTATCTTTCACGGTTCATGAGATACCCCCTGGTAACAGACGGACAGACAGACAGACTGACAGACACACGGACGGACGGACAGTGAAGCCTTGGGTACGGACTGGGGTAAGGAACCCTAAAAATCAAGCCCTTAATACAACAATATGCAGCTTCGAGAACTTATTTTATACAAAAAAGCCAAAGTTTATCTGAGACATTATAATACTGGTCTAGGTTTATTCAACTGTGACATTTTTTATCCGCCAATAGTTGCAAAATTGATTTAATGAGACGGCACTTTTCATAAAAATATAAATAGTGTGTCTCTATAAGTATTTTATTTTTACGTTAGGTTATTTAAATAAATAATACACTAAATACAATAGGCATGATGACTAGAATTTTTTTATTGGATAAATTAATTATATTCTTCAAAAGACAAACATTTGTGAAAACAAAAATTAAATATCTCAAAAATGAATAAGTTACAAGCATTTTAAAAACCGGAATAGAAAGAGATAGCTCAAACGGCCAGTGACGTCAGAGGAAGGTCGTAATAGTACCTCATTACTAAGCTGTGGTAGCTTTTCATACAATCTTTGGCATGTGACGTCACGAGTAGGTTTTTCATAGTAACTGTAGGCGCTCTGTAACGCTCTGTTTCGCGAGAAAGGGACAGGAGATGCCTCCTGTAGAAACTTTAAAAGCTTATTACTCCGTGATTTATTTACCGATTTTGCTTATTTTTTCAATTATTGCATTCATTTTTAATCTTCTATAAGAAAGTAGTATTTACTTGTTCATTTTTAATAGTAGTCATCATGCCTATAAAACTAAACTACTACCAAATTTAAACTATAAAATTAACAATACCTATAATACATAACTAATTTAACAAACCACTACCAGTAGGCAAAGTGGCCAGAATGCTGGCAGCATTGCCACGTTGAATGGCAATGCTCAACCTTTGGGACAAGTAGAGGCCAGCATTTTGGTCACGAGTTGCTTCGACCAGGCGTTTGGATAACTCTTTAAAAATTGTCTCTATTTGGTTCTACAAAGTAACTTTTAGTTGAGGTTGTCTGTTCAAGGACCTCACGTCTTTGCGCTGTGCAATCGTGTGTGCCCTAAATAACGAATTTGAAGGTGATATTACATGTTTTATTCATGTCACTATTGCATGTACAAGTCAAAATGTGTGTTTATTTGGTAGTAGTAATTATAGTAATTATACCGACTGTTTTTCGACCCCCAAACAAACCCCGAATAATTATAATAATGCGCATACTACAGAACTAAAGTAGCAAAACAATCGAATGGTCTGATCGCATCAAGTCATTTCAATTTAATTTTTATTTTAGGAGGCGCTTACTCAAATTTTTGTACGCGTAAAAGTGTTTCCAAGAATAAGGTCAGATTTGTTTTGAATACGAACAATAGAATTAATTTTACATTAAAATAAAGATGAAGTTCGCACAATGCTTTTAAACCAAAACGTTTATCTATATTAATAAAAAAAGCTTTTGTCCTGGATGACTGATGGATGACTAACAGATAAACGTACAGGCTAAACCACAAGACCTAGAGACATAGAGGGTATCTTCCTTAGTCAATATCATCATCATCATCATTATCAGCCTGAAGATGGCGACTGCTGGACATGGCGTCCCACAGGGAGCGCCACTTTAAGCGGCTGCTCGCCTCCTGCATTCATGGACACCCCGCAGCTTTCACCAGATCATTGGCCCACCTAGTGTCCTTATTGCCTTATGAAAGGATTTTTTTTCTTTTGGTGGCGTAGCGTCAGGGTGTACCTGTACCACAGAGGAGTTCTGAACACTCACCCCACAAAGTGGAAATGGATCAATAGAGTATTAAAGGCCCTAAGAAGCAAGTTAAGCCACGAGCTTCCGCTAGTCATACATAATTAGTGAATGACTGCACTAACCGGCATCAAATTATCGTTAAAAACTCATTACTTAACAATTTAGCAGCCGGCAAGTCGTCGCATAACCCAGCTTCTTTAGAATAATAATTAGAAAATCTTTCAATTATGAAACGTTAACATACAGTTCCGTGCAAATAATATTATACTGTTATATCACATCTCGTTGGAAACTGGTTTATATGATACAGCTGATAAAGCTGGGGGAGTCCACTGATGAGTAATGAACATAGGCCTGCCCTTCATGTGCGGGTTTGCCATTTTCACCACGCTTGGTAGGCGTCTGGGTGATCGCAGTAGACTATAATACGGAACGAGGAAAACGCTGCTGTCTATTCCCTGGATATTCTCTCCTTAGCCGGGCTCTCTCATGGCGAGACCATCACACGGCACAGTGATTAATGATTAATTAAATACGTTTTTATGCACAATACATCATGTGGTAGTTGAAGTGGCAGTGGGCGGGCCACATCGCTCGTAGAACTGGCAACCGTTGGTTCTCGAGTGGCGACCACGAACTGGAAGACGCAGCATCGGCCCCCATTAGGTGGACTGACGACGGTCAGAACCGTGGGGAGCCGATGGGTACAAGAGGCAAGCAGCCGCTCAAAGTGGCGCTCTTTGGGGGAGGCCTATGTTTAGCAGTCGAGGTCTTCAGGCTGATGATGATGATGACATCGTGTGGTGTTAGGTAGATTTTTGATGAAATTATCGTTTCATTCGTGGTCGTAATTAACAATGAAATATGAAAGCAATCATATAATTCGTAAAAACTTTGAAGTTTTAGCCAAAAATCTTCACCAACCATGCTACGACATGTTTGGATAAAAGCTTCCACACACCTCTGATCGCACTGCCACAACAACCTCATAATATATTTCCCACGAAATTCCCACTTCACTCCCATATTTAATTCTCAATTCTCTCGTTATTTATTTCATTGAGATTTAATTCCCTTCCAAGTGTATCGGCAGTAAACACAAACTATAGACAAAACTCGTATCTATGGAGGGCGAGCAAAGGTTTTAATGAACTTGATAAGCGCCTTAATTTAGACCTAGTCTGCAAAAGCGTAGCATGGGCCAGGCAGTGGTTGAGCAGTGGTTGGTCTTCCAAAAAGGAAATAAATAAATAAATATAATATACATTCCGTAGCGGACTTCAAGCACCCAAACTTCTTGTTAAAAGTCCTCTCTTTCATAACAATAACTCGCTTAAATAATAAAACTTAGATTGAGGTCAGTGCACATAAAAACTTACGTAATTTGTCGAACATAAACAACTTGTCACACAAAGCGCCGTCGTGATGCCTACTCTATTAGGAATCACAGTCTTGTATTGTTAGCCAAACTAGGCCATCACGAGCAATCGATAAGCCTTATCGGCCACACCTGTCAAACTTCGGCAATTTCCGCCGGTTATCGGCTAAATCGGACAATGTTTTATCCAGTGTTATGACGTAACGCTTTCACTGGGTCCGCCTTCCCCCTCCGACCCGTTGCCGATTCCGATTTTGTAATTATATCGGAATGCAATGCTTTCTTATTTTGTATCGGTTTCCGCGCGTTACATAATAACTGATCTATTGAGCGTCGGTCGCCATAACACTTCCGTTTTGAGCACGGTCGGTTTGTTTACATGCTGGCTGCATAAATCAAGTTATGAATAAAAAACTTATGCATATCGTTATCGTATAAATTAATTAGCAATATTCGTTTAGCAAGTTGAAATGGCAATGGGCAGGCCACATCGCTCGTAGAACTGACAACCGATGGGGAAGAAAGGTTCTCGAGTGGCGACCACGAACTGGAAGACGCAGCGTAGGCCGGCCCCCACTAGTTGGACCGACGACCTGGTGAAAGCCGCGGGGAGCCGATGGATGCAGGAGGCGAGCAGCCGCTCTAAGTGGCTAAAATACAGTTTTAAAATAATATCAAAGATTTAAAAAATTCAATACGAAAATTAGAGATCAAGATAATTTTGCTTCATGCAAAAGACTTCAACGCGCTCGACAATAGTGTAATATTTATGTGTATCCACATAATAATTATAGTTATATTACTTAGATATTATAAATAAATATGCATTTTACTAAGGTAGTGTCACCTCGGGGGTTGAATTTTTACACTCCAAGCTCTAAAATGAAGTGACCAAATATCAAATTAGAGAAAATCTTGAGAAAATACAAGTATTTTTGCTTTTTTGTTTGTTCAAAATCAGCACTTAATTTTTCAAGCTCCAAAACTAGCATCCTATTACAGTTAACCTGCCTTAACTTATTCATTAATCTGTGCCTTAAATATTTCAACTTGCAAATCAATTAGATCCTAACCCCTTTATACATTCACACATATCAACAAACAAAGCACTCGCTATCTGTCATCATGTAATTAAAATCTTTAGTTAATTATAACCCTGTAATTACCGCCAGATAACGAGACAGGTGTGAGCGCCTAGACTGATATACCTACTGTACTAATCTATTCTGTGACCATAACGTATAAACAAGAGACAGCTACTCAAGTCGGGACAAAGTGAATCAAGAACCAAAGTTTTTGTATCTTTTTTCTATACAATTTGAACTTGCATTGGTAGTTTATGATGTATGTAGGTAGGTATATCATTGTGAAGTTTTTAATATTGACTGATAACTTTGTAGAATTAAAATATATGGGTTCTTTTTGTTATAACGAGGTGTTCGTTGGCCTCATTAGCTCAGTTGGTTATAGTTCAATGGTACCTAGATCTAGGACCGACGCCGGCGTGGCGTAGCCTGCTAGCGGGTTGGATTCCCACCGAGAACATACATTTTTGTGAAGAACATCGATGTTTGTTCTGTGTCTGGGTACATTGCCTCTATTGTTACTAACAAAAGGTATAGGTATTATGAGTATTATATCGGTCATGTGCTTTTCAATATACAAGCTTTGCTTAATGGCTAGATGGTGCTGTATGAAATTCCTATAAAAATTACCTATTATTTTTGTGTTAGTATGCAATCTAAAACTGATATTTCTGTGACCCTCTAACACAAAATCCATTATTTATAAAAAAAAATTGCAAAATCTTGCTATCTTGTACTGATTTAGGTACCTTAGCAATAGATACATTTCAATCAGTTAATTGATTTCACGCATTGTTGCCAGCATGATTGGTCTATAAACCAAACCGGTAGCTATCTGTCAACGTCTAAAGAAACGCAGCTGTATGAAATTCCTATAAAAATTACCTATTATTTTTGTGTTAGTGTGCAAATCTAAAACTGGTATTTCTGTGACACTCTAACACAATTTTGACAGTTGTATTATAGGAGCGAGCAAGTAATACAGAAACTAAGTTGTGATAGATGTAAAGTTGTGTTACTGTGTACATTTAATACGATGTATACCCGACGAGCAAAGGAAAGTGAAATCTCTGGGATGAGACTCGTTACCGACCCGATTAGCATCGGGGTTAGGTGTGAGTATCGGAGAAGCACATCAGTGCACCAACTCTTCATAGTGCATTACCTGTTTAAGGCCATTATATTCGTGCATCCTCTATCTCGCTTCCACATTGCGACATTTTTGATGGTATTAAATGGTAGAATTTACACACGTAAATTGTAACCGTAATAAATCTTGAAAATTTAAACATAGCATTACAAATGTTCAAAAAGAAAATCATATTAATTAATCCACACAAGTTTTCATAGGTACATTAAAACAGGACAGAACGAAAAAACCTTTTGATTATATTACAAGCATCATCGACAAATTAGAATATTACTTATGTGAAAAAATCAAAATCCATTATTTATAAAAAAAATTTGCAAAATCTTACTATCTTATACTGATTTAGATACGTTAGCAATAGATACATTTCAATCAGTTAATTGATTTCACGCATTGTTGCCAGCATGATTGGTCTATAAACCAAACCGGTAGCTATCTGTCAACGTCTAAAGAAACGCAGCTCTATTACTCAACTACATTTTGCAATTCCTTTGTAAAACAATAGCAAACGTTAACATTTGAAAAACGACAATCAGGTCAAAGGCACTAAGAGCAAAACCATAATTACAGCACAAAATATAGGCTACAGTTTCTAAAAGAAAACAATCAGATTTCCCCGCGTTCAAGAGGAAACCTGTTGTGTGAAAGAGAAATGAAAACAATGCTTGTATAGATAATGTTTAATAGATGTTACATCTCTATTACAAGTTGATTACTATGGGAAGTGAGCGTCTATTGATACGATTTCTTCGTATTGAAAGCAAGTGACCTTCAAGACATGATCGTATTTAGACGGGTCCGATGCGCCATGTTTTGTACAAAACATTGTTCAAAAACCATATTCCGTTCAAAACATGGCGCAGCTTTGAAAGCTAGAGCTAGCTATTATATTCTATGAAGGTAACACGTATCAAATGTAATATTTGTTTTTATAGTGGTGGTGGCATTAATCATATTTTCATCTGCTTAGTAAATATAATAATTTAATTTAATTTGACTTGTAACAGTGCTATGAATAGCCTATTTGCAATCAAATACATTGTCTTTGTCTATAGTTAGTGTTAATCAAACGTCTTTGGCGAATTTTTATGTAGAAAATTGCTTCCGCAAACAAACATTCATTCAATATACTAGCTTTCGCCCGAAATAATATAACTTTCGCATTTATAATAATTCACTAATAATAGTTAGTTTTATGATAGTTCATCCTCTAAAGTATAATATCATTTTATCACATTGTTTAAAAAAAAACTTATTTTAGCTACTTACTGGTTATAACCAGTTCATTTGAGTTAGTTCTTAGCAAAAAACGCATTTTAAATATTATAAACCTAGTTCTCCTTCTTGTGTAGGCAAGTGGTCAGCCCTGCCTGGCACATATATTGTAACACCTACCCTGGTGTCAGAATTTTTAGGCCGCCGAAAGACTTCTGACTTGGCTTAACGACTATTGTCTTATGACAACGACAAAATGTAGGTGATTTCTCTATCCGTTTAAGCACGGGAAATGCATGTAATCCTATTTAATAACTTAACATGACCATTACATTTTAATCCTCACTTCCGTATTCCGTACCTACATAACAATCGCGTCGTCTGTCTGTCCGTACTTTTCACTGAACGCTCTGATTCGCTCGTGAATCATCAGAGAAATTACAATGCGCAAGTACATAGTTAATTACGCACTTTTATACCTTGTTCAGAAGTGTGTATATGTAATGTCTTATTCATTAAATTGATATTTTATGATACTTTTTTCCACTAGAAATGAACTAATACTTTGTTTTTACTTTTTACTTCACTATTCTAAAAATTTTCATTTAATAATCTCATTCATAACTTTACAAATAGTACAGCCGTGAATATTAACAATAAAATGATCTACAGCCATGCACATGCACCTTTTCAATACCTAAGCTCTCTAAGCTAAAGTATCAAGTGATAAATTAGTACTAACATCTCAATAACTCGGTCTAATCTAGAGTAAGGCATAAAAAGATCACTGCGCATTAAGCCTCTTAGACTGTATTACACGTAACAGACTTATTAGTTACACATCGGTGATACTTCACAGATATTAATAACGTCTTTGTTACTAACAGCTTACTGACTAAATAACATTATCTCTTACAAACAAGACATCCATTCATACAAGACAAATGCTTACTATTGCTTAATGTTTACAAAGTTGCTTCTGACATAACACCTACTGTGAATTATTCAACCCCAAATATTAGCAAAACCCATTGTTTTTATAATGTATCAACAATACTACAATACAACCGGGTAATCGCTTTCAATACACATGTCATTGTACTCAAAACAGTATTTTGAACCTTATGTCCAAAACATTTTAGTAGTTTTTGGTAGAAATAAACTTGTTTAGTAGAGCGTAGATAATCGCTGAATAGATAAGTGCGAGGTTGGTGCAATTGCCTTGTAAATGTTGGAACAAGTTTGGCAACGGAAATGATTAATGCGTGGGGATGTTTAAAAAAATTTATTTGAGGTTATATTTATGTTAGAGGTTACTTCTAAAACATTTGTTAACCTTTAGTACCTACATGACTAATAAGACAGGTATGTGTAGAATTTACATTGCTAAATGACAAGATGGGTCACGGGTTGGTTTCCAGATGAGTTCATCACATTTAGATACGTATTGACTAATCTGTAAAGAAAAAATTAGAATCACGAGCGGGGATTGAACCCGCATCCATCCATCCCTCGAGCCGGGACATGCTTTACTTAAGGACAAGTGGTTTCATGTCCGAATTTTTCATTCACCTTTACAACCAACTTAGGGGTTGATAGCGCCATCTATTGAGTGATTCTTAAGAATCATCCCAAACCAGCATGGTCAAGTTACATCAGCACAAATGCTGTACAGATAACGCCTCCCAAATCAATATCCCGGCTTGAGGGATGGATGGATGCGGGTTCAATTCCCGCTCGTGACTCTAATTTCTCCGTTACAGATTAGTCTGTAGATAACGCTGAGCAGGCAATACTACTATAAAAATCAATAATATAGATACGTATAATTATGCAAGTATGATGTAGGTATCTCTATTGTGTATTCTTGAACTATGCATTTTAGGGTCATGCACAGATAGATATTAGGCTAGCGTATAGTGACATGAATTTGCTCAAAATAGTATCAATATAGTTGCAACCATACAGTAGTGCAGTGCCAATTAATTTTATAAATCGAAACAAATTCTGTTCTTGGTAGATTTTTACGTACCTATTTAGTAGTATTCAAAAAGGGTACAACAATTTTCCATTTTTGAAATAGACTTCCAGACCACTTGCCTACACGAATCTTTCTTCTTCTATAGACTTTCCAGTCATTTTCCAATAGCTCCACTCCAACGAGCACTTTCTTTCGACTCGCGTTGAAATATTTTCCCGTAATTTTCACCGACGCGACGCGTACCGATTACGTTGCGTACGCGACGTTTTCACGAGGTGCTGACGATGATGTCGTTAAGGCTGTACCTAATTGCCAGTCGGTGTTCTCAGCTAAGTTTCATTTTAGTGTTTTTTTAATGTATTTACCTGCAGTGTTAGCAGGTACTAAAATAACAAATTATCATAGTACGCAGTGTACCTAATTGGAGTTTTCTTTTTTGCCTTTGATTGGTTTTCAACTGTCATTGAAACTGAATCTTCCTATATTCAAAATTAGGCTTATATAATCTGTGCTCACTTTTCTAAGCACTACCGTTTGAATCCCGCTCGGCCCCGATTTCGTGGATCTCGGGAGAAATACAATTAATTAATCCGATTTTCCAAATTTTTGTGGTCTATGAAAGTTCCCAAAGATCACCCCAGAAAAATACCATAGAAAAGACGATGGTATCAACACCTTATAGGTTACTACCTAACCCACCCAAGACCCCCCCCCCCCCCCACTATAATAAAACCCACCTTGAAGACTTTATTGTTGTTGAATAGGTACCCCAAAATTAATTTTTTTCAAGTTAATTAATCACCTATGAAATTCATGCACCGGTCTTGCAGCAACCGGGAAGAAAAACCAACATATTTTATAATCATGAAACTTGTCAATTTGAGTGGTCTACCTAACCTTACTTGGCGTTGGACATCTACGGTCTCTCCCTGAAACAAGGGAATGTCTTACTGAGCAGTGGGAGCGGTATATAATTTAGCTAAGCATATGTACTCTGCTAATGAAGATACCACTTAGATTTTCATATCCTAAGTATAATTATTCACGCATCCATACTAATGACCGTCATTTTCCATATCGTTTCAACAGTAAACTGCAGTGGTCACTGATTACTTAATTAGTCAGCTTTCGCGTGCCATGCCGTTTCCTCCAGATAATAGTAGACAATTAGGTCGGCTTGATTGAACTAATACTGAGAACTCTATTGTAATTAACCACGATTAAAAAAGAAATAAGTTCCGATACCACTTTCTTAGCATAAAATAATGTATAATGCAGTGAAATTGGTTTCTTGTGGTTGATTTTCAAAATGGCATAAAGTCATGTATACACTGACATTGTTGATATTGCTGAGTCATCAGTATTGAAGGTATCATAAATTGTTATTAAACATTATTTTATGAGAATAAATGACGATTTATTCGTTCACCTGATGTTCAGTGACACGGCCGCCCAGAACAGTTGTAGTGTCACTCGGAACTTTAAAATATTAAAGTTCCGGGTCATCACACAGTAATCAGATTACTACACTATGTAATCAGGTCATAAAGTCTCATATGCCCAGTAATATCGCTAACTACAATGCCCTTCAAACCGGAACACAGTATTGCTCGCACACTACTTACTGCTTGGCGACAGAATAACTGGCAAAACGGTGGTACTTACCTAGACGAAATTTTTTTCATTATTCAAGCTAAGACTTTCATTTATCTAGCAGTCAATTTTATTACGCTGCTCTTCCTCTCTCAGTTCTGATGAATGGCCTAGCTAGGTGTCAGGTTTGGGAACTGACTATGATGATGGTAATGATTGTTTTTTTTAACTAGGAATATGATGATGGTACTGAAATAAGTAAGCTGCTTACTGACGAAACCAACTCTTTATAAATTGCACCGTGTATCCAACTGTAACACTTTGTGGGAAATCCTCATTAGCTATGTTTTCCACTTTCTACACCAATCAATACATTAAGTAATCCGCTGATCACCATGATTTCACCATGATTACGTCGGGTTACCGCCGGATTACCATGCAGTTTCTACAGCACGTATAAAACAGTAAAATAAGCGTTTGGATTATTTCATAAATTCGTTTCGTAATGATGTTTAAATTGATTGGTAAAATTGTTTTACGATCGTTGATTCAATGGGTATATTCTGGTATTGTATGGGCGTGATTGGTTTAATTTTAATAAATCAATCAAAGACGAATCAGTTGAGTCATGGTTTCGAAAAAAAGGATAATCACTCTCAATATTTTGAAATACCTCAACAATTAATTACTGTCCATTTTTAATGTAGGTATATTTTGTATTTGTTTCAGATGCTTCCCGTGATACGTGCCGGAGTCATACTCTGGCTGGCTTGCGTTGTCGCCGCTGCTGAGGATCAGAACACTACAACCACGAAGACCATCCGTACCACCATCCTCCCATCAAAGACCACCAGGACAGAACTAAAAGTATCCAGAAGTCTCAACCATGACACGCAGACCTTGAACGTCAGGACCAAATCTGGTCACGTTACCCAATTAATCGTCAAGAAAAAAGACTCTAAGTCTACTACACTAAGCAGCACGAGTCCAGCGCCAACAACAGCTTCTGCCAAATCAGTAGAGAATATTACATCGGATGAAAAAAACAAAACTGAAAGCAGAGACCAGAGAAAGCTCAATTTCATGGGCACGGTCAACAGCGATTTAGCCGGTTACGACTATTATTTAAACCGTAACAAAAATGTTGGAGACCTTGCCGACGTCCAAGCGGAGTACGGGAACTGGTCACCAGTCTCAGTATACCCGGAGTCACATATTCAGGAAGATGGCAAGAAGCCAGAGACAGACCCTGAGACTTCAAGCTATTACCCGACCTACGACAATGAAAAGAAGGTTGAAAATAAGAAAGTCTACATCACGTCTTCCAGTCTATCAAACTACGGGGGACCGATCAAGAGCTACAGGTTTGATCCTCATAACCCAGTGATCAAAAATGATAGAAATCCAGTGTACATCGAAGTGGTAAGCACGAAGGTATCTGAAGGAGAAGGCAAGTCCTTTAATGTGCCTGATCCTGTGATGATCAGCTCGGAACCTATGTACGTGAAGAAAGCAATTGAAAAGTATAACAATAAACGTGGCAGATCCATCTTCGAAGTTAGTAATGATGGTGTACCAGAAATTCATGGAGTAAGAGTACCTGATGATGAGTCTGATAAAAAGACTTGGCGTAATGCCAGGGTTGTCAACGGAGAACTAATACCATATCCTATAGGTTATACACCACCGAAAGCAATCCCTGAAGCAGATGTTTATCCTGATTTAGCTGCAGCAGATCACCAAAGTATCGGACCTTTCACGAAAGATGATAACTTTGAACCTAAAGATGGACCATTCACTAAGTTCGACAATGTTATTAAGTTTGAAGCCTCTGACAGCAGTTCCGGACCATACATGACGAGTGATAATCCTGTGTATCCCTATAAACAAAAGAAAGATTATTACTATTTAAAATCTGGCTACGGTCCTTTCACAAAAGCGGACAACTCGAAAGTAGCCAACTCGAAGCTAATAGAATACATCAAGCAAATTAACGAACAGGAATCCAAGCGTGACTACTTCAGTGGACGCAGCTCGCGTTCGCATAACAACGGAGACTTGGACTACGCTGAAAGCCACATCCAGAGACGTATGCTGTTACACCCCGGTGATGTCAACTTTCCAAACTCGGCGATGTATTCCCCAAAGAACGCAAAGCCAAGTTTCGATGAGAGTGTTAGAAATCCTATACTCCAATACGCACACCCAGATTTAGGCGTGCAGCCTGCGAAAGCCACAAGAGACAATGTCGACAGCACACCTAATAGAGTAAAATATTACACAAATGTACCGAAAAGTGCTCATCCTTATCCGATGGAACCTATCAATGGGTACAACCAGCAGCGCTCTGGTTCTAACGTCAACGCAAACAGATATTATGAAGATGAATATAACAAGTTTAATTATTACGAAAACAGTTACAATCCTCAGACGCAAACCCAGAGATATCCTTACAACAGCTACACTTACATAAAGCGAGCGCCTGAACCATCGCTTTGGCAAAGATTCACCAACTCTATGAAAGATACTCTCAACAGCGCGACGCAAACTGTTCAATCACTGGCTCGACCCATTACTGACCCGATCGCAAGACTGACACAGCCCGTGTTTGATCCTATTGTGGAAGCTACTCAGAAGATCTCAAGTAATCTCGGGCTTTATCCATCAAACTCGCTTCAGCAGTCTCAAAGATATGCTCAGGATAAAATTGGAGTCGCTGCCGCAGCTTCAGGAGCCGCACCTGCTATGTTGCCAGCGATCGGTCTCATGGCTGGTGGAGCGGCACTGGGTCTGGGAGCGGTAGCCATGGGAAGACTTCTCGACGTCAATTTAATGCGCAGCGCTGGTCTTACTGACGAAGATATTCAAGACGAAATAGAAAAAGAGCATAAACGATCATTCTCCGTCAACCCTTACGATATTGACAGCAAAATAATCAGCAACCAGAAAGTTTACGATGATAATTACAAGATGCCCAGTGAGAACGTGTATGTGGTGATGTCTCCGGAAGGTGGTGATGGTGGTCGGGCGAAGCGAGAGTTGCCAAGTTTCTTTCAAGAGCCAAGTTATCAAGGTACTGCCTTGAAAAGGGTGAAGAGAAAACATGTAGTGAAGCGTTCTTTAAACGAGGACATGCCTGAGGACCTTCAACATTTAGACGGTCATATGGCACCATCCTCGCTGACTTCAGCTGCTATGGATCTGGTTAGGCAAACTGACTGGAGGGACTCTCAGTGTGCGAAGTATACCTTCTGCAAAGTGCTGACGTCACAGTCGTCGGACTCTCTCTTCGCTATGGAGAAGAAGATGGAATCTCTTCTTAAAATGTAAGTTTTTACTTACTTATCTATCTTCTTCATAGAAAAACTATTAAGTAACGTATAGGCAACTGGTTAATGGAATTTCCAGACTATTGACTTGTTTACATAGGTCATGCTCCATCAGATAATTTCGTAATATCTCGTATCTCAAACGGATCTAACAACCATTTACTAAACTAACAATAGCTATATAAAGTCGCTTCCAGGTCGTGACTACGCCTAAAGGTGTTTGAGAATGAGAAGTCAGAGGTCGAGGTCTGGATGTCAGTGTTAAACAATCAGAATTTATTCTCAGACCTTTAATGTGGGCGTGTGACATTTGCCACCTCCGTAAATCATTATTGTTTCACTATTTACACAATGAAGAACCTTGATAGACCTTTATTTATATGATAAGTAGAAAACTCACCATAATCATTATTAGTTTAATTGGTATATCTACCATATTATTGCGGCTTCTTTTCTTTTGAGTTATACAACATTTTCGACGTTACTTTTGCATTTTCAAGTTAATTAGCGAGCTTTTTTAAATTGTATGACTTCCTAGCGCTGTCGTCGCGACGCTCAACTCACCACCCTTCGTCGTCTCATACATTCATCCGTTTCCTCTATATTTTTCTCTCTCCCTTCTGTCTCCTTTCTTCTACCTATATGTACCTCTGATTGACCTACTCAATATGTTTGCAGTTTTATTACACTTTCTATTGAAATGCGTTCCATTGTCATATAGTTAAGTAGCCAAGACTAGCTCAGAAATAAACAAAACGCCTTGACTTAGCTTTCGAAGGCACTTAACTTGCGCCTGAGTACTTCCCGAGTTATATCACTTAGCTCAGCACTAAGTTATTTGACGTTACGACACCAAGTGAAGCTCGTGCTTGTTTTACGTCCTCGTAAAGTTAGGGCTGTCACAAAATTAATTTTACAAAATAAGAATAACAACACGGTATTCGCAAATTACGGCTCGTATTTTGACGGGGGATTTTTATCCGTGGGAGCTTTTATTATTACAAAGGTTCGGTTTAAACTTTATTAAAACACTAGAGACTAGAGACAGCGTGTGGCGACGTGGTTTCACCTGCAGTTTTTCATAGAATATTTTACACCCTATTTCACCCCCTGTAAGGAAGAATTTTCAAACCCCATTTTTTGTACCGTCTATACCGTCTACAACAAAGTCAAAAACGGTCTTTTCACACCACTACGACAATGGTAAAAAAATGTTGCAGGAAAAGCTCTAGTAAAAATACAAAACCAGTAGAATTATATTTAGAAAAGTAACCGCAAAAAAAAATTTCAAAATTCCATCAGGCAAGTCTGGCAACCCTATACGTAATGACATTGAAGTAATCTCACTTTCTAGGGGTCAATAGTCAGGCTAGTCCATAGATAGATAAAGTGGTCTACCACAGATAGACATGTATGTGGTCATGTTAGCCATACGCCACCGACTGGTTAGGTATGTCAGTGAGTTTCTTGGCTACCACGCTAGGACATTGCTACTTTTTACCGATGTTAGAAATCTAAGGTTACATCTAGTCGCGGTGCTTTTGGGTCAATGAACTTCTTTCCCTTTTATTTTTAATACGTAATGTGTTTCTATTCAAGCTTTGTGCATTTTAGTGTAGCGTATTTTTGTTTATTTATAATACATTTAGGCAACACATTTACGTCGTTACAATAAAAGTAATGTAGGCCACTTTTAAAGATTAATTACGCAACGATCACTTAGGTACGGCCTACTGAGCAATTGAGCATAGTCAAATAAAAATTAAATATGCCAGAATTTTTTTAGAATCGGTTATTGGAGACGAAAATTCCCAAAAATTGATTAAAATAAGTATCGCTTATAGGTTATTATTTAATTAAGTATTACTTCTTTACACTCGAGCACTTCATACAAAAATGAAAAATATGATTTAGTATTATTTATTTATTATTATGAACTTACATTTTTTTTGTGTTTAATTCAACCTTTAAATGACTTTGTGTTCAGAACACGAAGTAAAAGAGCAGGTAAATAACTTATTAGAGATCATTATAAATTGTATTAATTGTTGTTGTAATTGTATTTTGTATTTATTATTTATCTCCAATTTTTCAATAAAGGATAATTATTAACATCGTTACAGGAAAGCTTAGCAGCTTGTCACAGTAAGAAGATCTAATAACTACACTAAAGTATTTAAATAGAAGTATGATATATGTTATAATCTAATGTTTAAGAAAAGCTCGAGAGAGAAAGTTGAAGATTCACATTTCATTAGCCGCTTTGGTATAGTTAGATTAATAATTTAATAACTTTAATGGCTGCAATTAAATCATAATAACTAATTTCAAATTATACATTCATCCTTCTACTTTCATATTTTGATATACCGTTGAAAATTATATAAATGAACTGGGCAAGATGACTATTTATACATCGTAACTTTTTTAATAATTTATATTATAACCACTGTCTCACCTGATGGTAAGTGATGATGCGGCCTACGGTGGCGCACGCTTGCCTAGAAGATAACCTACTATCTATGTTATGGTTCGTAAGCTAATATTAGGTTTTTATGCTAAAAATGGGCATACATTTGACAACAACTGCAAATCGATGGTAAGCTTCGATCATGCTCGAAGATTGGTAAGTGACGAAGCTTTCTAAAGTAGAGCACGTTTGCCCATGAGATAGATAGGTACCTATATTATAATAGGATAGAATAGTTATAACCTCTTGTTACCTACTTTATTATGTCTATTATTTAGTGTTTTGTTTTCACTGCTGAATATAAGCCTGCCCCATGAAGCACCACTTTCAGCGATGCGGATTAATTTGACAGATGGCCGCATTATAGAAGCGTCATGATTTTTGACGTCAGTGATGAGAAGCGATTATTGCCAGTAATAATTTATTAGTGTTTCGTTCAACTTTCTGATTTAGTTTTTTAAGTAGGTATGTCATCGTTTTGGTAGAGTTGCGTGCAGAGAATTCTATAAAGTAGCTTTAAGTAGATCTTTTTTTTAATATATCTATATAGGTATGTGTTAACATTTTCTTAGCTGATAATACTTAATTGTGTAAACAAAACGATGTAATGCATTTTTTTTGAGCTGTGCAATGTACAAGTCTAATTTGCTTCGTTTCGAAAACTTTCACCCAAGTAGGTAACACTTTTCAAAAATTAAATAGAAAGATGCCTAATAAATAACTAGCAAATATTAACAAAGAGTATCAATTTACTCAGTACAATCACAATGAACAATATAACTGAACCAAGCTACGAATATTACATAGCATCGGGAAATACACTGAAAGATAGTTCTTACACACACGCCAACTTTTCGGCAAAAACTTGGGTGTATTACGTGTATTATGAAAGGTTATTGATAGCAAAAACGTTCAGCATTTCAAGTGGATAACGACTTAGCAATCAATAAATTCATATATAAAAGTACCTACATAGAGAACTACATGCACGTTTCGTAAACTGAGACGTGCGTAAGTGAAAAATCGAAACCGAGGCTGATTCTGTTTTTTTTTTTTTAGTTATCATATAACTACCTAGTTAGTGTATTGACTCGATATATTCTGTGACCCTGACCCGTTAAGTTATGCACCTCCCAATCGATAAATGTAAAAATTCTAAATAAACACACGACCCTCGAGCTTTCCCAAACAATTCATCTTATTTACCTACACATCGCCACATACCTGTACATCGAACTCATGCGCAGAATAATAATTAAGTAGGTACCTATGAGTACTTAACCTATTTATAAACTTTATTTTATTTCGTGTATAGTGAATACGTAACTCGTCGTCGCAATGTTTATGTGAAAAATATAAAGTAACTAAACTATAAAACCCTCAAACAGCGCGGTCACATAGTTTCCATTCCAGTAGTAAAATTAAAGAATTCAAGTTTTACAACTTAACAGTTAAACCTGTAAAGAAACTATATAAAATAACACAACAGCACGTCCGTCTGAGGCATATAAATAAGTTGTAAACACCTCTGCTCAATTTGTGCGACAATCAAAATGTCACAATCTCTCGAAATAGCCCCATCAACACTTTCAAAACAGCCTCACCGCGGTGTCATCAAATACATATAAAACAGGCTCCTGGCTCGGCCGATTTCATGTCACATGGGTTTTCAACACGAGTACAGTATATAATTGTGACGCAGTATCTCAACTACATACAAACAAATGACCTTGGTAAGTACTCAACATAACAATACCTATATCATTCATTGGATTGACTGATAAATAATACTCATCAAAAGATTACAGGCATAGTGATTTCATGATAAATTCAATTACCTTCACAGATTATAGGTGCAACGTTGAAAAAAATACAAACATACTTTCCTAGAAAAACTAAATAAATCACAATAATAATGATTTAACGTGATCTGTAGGCCTAGCACGAACATTTACGCGCGCGTAATTACAACGTTAACGTAAGGCCCGGCGACAGACGCGCGTCAGCAGCGCTGCTAGCTCAATCGCTATAGAGGGGCAGATCAAATACCATACAACTGCCTTACGTCAACGTCACACGCGCGCGTAAATATTCGCGCTAGGCCTACCGAGCATTGTATTAAGAGTGATCTTTTTAATTTATTTGCGGTTATTCCTAATAAGCAAGGTTGCGAACGCGACATTTTGAGAACGTAAGTACGTCGTGACATTTGAGATCTTCCCATTTATGCGCCGAGAGGATTGTATAAAATTTGTGTACTGCCTTTATTCCTGTACTGTGCAATGTTGTTATGGTACATTAGTAAAGCGGGCACATCTGCGGTAGAGTAGGTACCTGTGCAGTTGACGCGCGGTTACGTGTGGTGCGGTGTGGACTCACGGACGACAGTGAAAGTGTTTATGTACGTAATAGCCCTGCTAATGTGACCGCGTATAAATAAGTATTATAACCACAGATTATTATAATTATAAGTAATGTTATATGACTTTAGTATAGTTTAATATATTAGGTAGGTATAATATGGTCTTCTTCTCTAATTATTAAGTACCTATGCATCTATGTATTACACAGATATTATAATAGTTACCTGTGTCACTATGTATTTTGACAATGTTTAGTTATTATAGTTGGAAAAGACAATTTTACACACAAGTACGAAGCCGGTGCGGTCAATGTAGATAGGTTAGATAGATGGGTTGGTTCAAAAGTCCCCACTGTGTTTCCCATACATATCAAACCTCCGTGAGGAGTATCTGTGGAACTCGTGCTTTGAACTTGGGAGAGGGGCCAATATGTAGCTAATCATAGAGGCCAAAGATAGAGACTTGGTAGAGTACGAAGAACGCAGCACAAACTGTTGTTATGTTAAAAGGCTGTTTTGGGCGGCTGTGACGCTTAAGGCGCTGAATGCTCCCAAATTGACTATTTTGAACGTAATTTTCTCAGTTTAGTCCATTAAAAGGATTGAAAAAAGTTCGTTTACTGGTCATATCTTCTTTCCGTCTGCCTAAATCAAAACACGATTACGAATAGCTTTCTCGATAGAAAAAAATTGTGAAGTGGCCTCTGAAAAATCATTCAAACGCCCTAAAACGTTATATTATAATAAGACACCGCATTGAAATAAATCATAGTGATGAGTTACGTTTCAATGCATCCATCTGTAGACTATTTTTTTCATAACAATAAGCGTTTCTTTTATAACTAATTATTTGTACCGCAAAATGGAAAAGTCGAAGTGCAACGCAACGTATCGCCATATTTGTGCTAAGCATAAAGCGACCCTATTTAATAATCTATACGTTTCATGTTCGACTGCTGTAATAAACGTGCACGCATTGGGTTTGGGTCCTGTCAGCATCTTAACATTAGGCTTCTAACTAGCTCGCAACATCGCATTAAAACCTCATTTACTTGCATACCTACCTACAGTTTCCATAGATAAGTGTTTAGTAATTTTATACAGCCAATCACTAGTGAGTTCGTAGACTAAAAAATCCAAAACAAAATCATCAAAATGACAGGCTTCATCACAATACAATCTATCTAATCACCCAATTTCACAGCCGACCAGACAACTGACTCATTCTAATTCAGATCAATAATCTTAGACGAAACGGTCAAGGGTATGCAATCTATATAAAGTAGGGTTCCGTAGTAGTAAATCCTTATAACCATATCACAAACCGACCGCATTAGATAACAAAAATTTAAATACTATAGCGTAGATCTTTACCTACGAGCGACGAGTTTAAAATCCTAAACCACTTTTTTAATGTCTCTCGTTTGATTAATTTGAGATACTTATCTACTTTAATATTTTGTATTACCTACCTTAAATACTATGGCGATCTGAATTTAAAATATTATTTTTGTTGTTCAGATAAAAATAATGATTGTATAGTCAATAAATTACTTATTACCTAATCAAATACCACTGTTAACACTTCACACTTCAGCGACCTATATAGTGAATAGTTATAAAATTTGAATTGTCACCTCTCTACATCTACACAATTTAATTTTTCAAAAGTCTCTTATAAAAATTGGACCGAAAAGCCATCTTTACCATTTCCACCTACGGAACTCTGAAAAAGAAAAAAGTAAATCCGGCTGTTACATTTCTCGTAACCTAGAAATAACAGCAAGTTTAGTGTACAACTAGCACGACACGTAACCATTGTAAATCGTAACATCGTAACACTTCTCGGTGTTACATCACTAATAGCGGCTTTAAAACAATGAAATGTTGAATTTTACACGTTCAATCAACACCACAATCATTACATTACCTAGGCTACCTATTTACCTATAGGCACTTTACAACAATTGTAGGACAATAGTTAATAGGCGAGAGAGTGTATAGGTATACTACTGATACTGATCATACGATTCTCATGCATAATATTATAATGCGCAGAGAGAAGCGTATGATCAGTTGCAGCCAGAATTGAAGATAAAGATGGGACCTCTATCATTATTAAATCTACTGACATCGACTCTATCCGTTCTGAACTCGAACACTTCCTAATAAGATCGATGGCAAAAAGTCCGCGGTACCAAAATTTGAACGAAATGGCATCCAAAATAATTGAAGCTTGGTATATTTTCCCGCAATTACCGATGTTCAATACCACGACGCTGAATTGACCACTAATTTGTATGTAATACTGTATTCCAACATTTATTATTCACCGAAAGATTCCGATAAAGTAAATTAATAATTCTTACTCGTGAAGACTGAAAGGTTTATTACAATATTTTATTAATTGAGTAATAAAGCAATTTTCTGGGTTCACTAAATCGCTTTTATCTCAAAAACGAGGTGTCAATTTCCAATGTATGCGATTCAGTTTCTTTGGCTAAATTACAAAACATACAGTTGCAAGTCAGACAGCGTGCCGCCAAAAACGCTGAGGTGCGTTCGTAACCTCGATTATGCAATGTTTGGGAGCGGTGAAAGTGAGCCGGCAACATTCCGACGTAATACTTGCTCCGAACGCGCCTGGAGGAAACTGGGGACGAGACATCGGATGAAAGTAAAATACAATGCGGAACTTTGATAACATCTTGTTGAGACCTTGGCCCTTTTCAATTTTTTATTTTTAGTAGAACGTTTGCACGTATGAAGGTGGTTTTATGTTTGCACAATGAGGTCACCTTCTCTAAAGTTAGGGACGATGACTGAACAGGAGCGTTTTTAAAACAACTGTAAAAGAACATAATAATAATGGCTATGTGCCATTGTATTTGGGGGCATAACTTTAGGGGTGATCTTTCTACTGGTATCAATGGTGTAACGGTTAGTCTACCTCCATATCAAGCAAGTTACATTACGCTATCAAAACGGAAAAGATCTGTTGTTGACATCATGTAGAAGGTAGCTTAAGAACTTCTAACAATTCCAGCGCACCTATTCCAGTTTATGTAGGAGACCATGATTGTTTACCTCACATTTATTTACCGACAGACCCCTGAGCTATGTTGGTTTGACTGATTTTTATTTTCAGCTTTTTAGTACTTCTACCTATTCAATCTATCTCTTCACGTTGCAGGATCTCCCTCGGAAACGACGGCAGTGCGTCGACAGTGGCGCACCAGCTAGGTGACGTCATGGCCGCCAGCAGAGACCACGACTGCACGCGGTTCCACTGCGACCGGCACTGATCGGATCGCTGTGAGCGGTTGTGTTGTGACTGTCGTGAGCGATCGTAATCGCTCGCCACTGGTCGCTTAGCGCTCGTAATAGGTGACGTGATAGTCGTGTGATAAATTAAGTGAATTGGAATTTCAGCAATGGTTTTGTAACCAAATTAGAGAAACTCTTTAAGTTTGCTTAAGCTTTTTTGAGCGTCTTCGTTTTATCTATTACATTCTTTTAATTTATCACTGCCCAGTGCATTGAAGCAACTACCTATGGCTGAGTGCAAAAAATCTTAAAGAATTACAAAGAAAACGTTAAACCAATATTATAGCTGCAAAATCATTGCGTGAAACTACAAAAAGAACATTTACAAGTAAAGTAAGTGACACCAGGATTTACGTGACATAAAATCGCGTAATCACTGGACGCTAGGTTTTTATCGTTGTACGATATACTTACAGTTAATTTATGATGATTAGAATAGGTACCCGCTATTTATGCGGCGGCTTGCTAAGTTAATCCGTTCAAAAACTACCTGTAAAAAGTTTATATTGGACATGCGCAGGTGAAACGGTTAGTGAAATGGACAAATGTATTTTTTTCAGTTTGATTCCACTGCTGTTTTATTTCAATTTTTAGAGTTATTATAAAAAAGTTTAAACACGTAATTCAGATCCAAATGTAGATTCTAAATAGTTATTGCTAATCGGTGCTAATCGGTGTCCTACGCTGGCCCCATAGAGTGGGTATCTACTTTTCTATAGCTGATCCGACATACTGGGGTGCGATTATTGAAATACTAATGTGACCCTAATGGTTTGGCTGTGGCACTCTGCCTCACAGTGCAACATCACGCTAGTGCAGCCATCGGTTTACTCGGATTTACTCTCTTCATAAATTATTTAGGTAACCATTTACATCATAGCTTAGCTTTATTTTTAACGCGTTAACATTTGACATTCAGTCTTTCTTATTTACTGCAACTGTTATGGGCGAACGTGTCGCTTAACATCAGGTGAACGACTCGTCACGTGATTCAATCTCATACAGATACAGATAAAATAAAAAAAAACATTACCATTACCGAGATATGTAAGTTAGGCAAGTACCTACCTACATGGATACTTTTCTTGAGAAAAGAAACTACTTGTACCTACGTAACATATTCAGTAATCTGTGCTTATAGTTGCAAGAATAAGTAACACTTAACATCGCAGTGACTTTCATAGTAATGAAAATGAAAGTATATTGAATATTGCGTTAGTGTAATTCTGCTTTTCTACTCGTTATGCTATGTTGCATAGCTACATGTACAATGATCACACGGTAATTTGTAAAAAAAAAATTGCATCATTAATTATTACTTTTAGCAGCCGCTCGTTTAAAAAGTGTGTTACCTAATGAAGATATACTTTGCTTTTAGATTACTTAATTATAACAAATAGGTGTATGTTTTTGTGGATTGCTATTTTTTCAGTTTTAAGTCCGTTAGTAAAAATCTAATAGAAGTTAAGCAGAGTATAGCGATCATACCACGTTTCCCGGAGAAATGTAAAGTGATGAACTAATTTATTTTATTGTATTTAAATTATTGAATATTTTTATAAATTAGTTTAGGTTTGTATTATAAGAAGCGCAGGGTGATGGGTCACTATTTATTTGGTAGGAAAGCAAAAGCTACATAGAATTCACGGATTCGATAGCTTTGCTTAAACAAATAAATTGTGTGACAGGGACAAAAATGTAAAAAAATAAGTATAATTGGGTTCGCCATAAATTAAACGTACATAAAAATATTTGCCAATTTTAAACTGAACCTATTTCCAACTCTTTTTAACGTCATAGTTTTATCAATTTCAAATTTTCTTTGTCATAACCATTTTATTTTCAAATTAATAACATTGTTCATCACCCTGTTTATCTATGTATTTATTGTTACCAAATAACTACCTTGTACGAACAGTTTTAGTAATTGAACATTATTACTACGATAATAATAGTTATTAAACTTATACGTACTTTACCTACATTTCCACTTCTAAGCTGGATGCAGTATTGGCATTTCTAAATCTAATTTTAATATTTAATCCACTTAATTTTAATATTAAGCTGTAAGTTGTAAATACGCTTTAAAATGAAACTGTAAATTATTTATTTATTTTTATAATTATTTTAAAATAAATCTGTCATGAATTTACTGTTGTTTAACTTTGATCCAAAAATATCAGAGCTCTCATAACATGTCATAGCTTAGCATAAGTTTATCAAGAGTTGCAAGAGTACCTAAAACACTCTAAGACACACTTATAATTATGTTATAACTAGCTGAACAGCCCCGGCTTCGCACGGGTTAATTAGTTCTACGCCGTATAAGTAACTCTGTTTCGTACACCTTGGGTTACATTATTAGACTTTTAGTAAGGATCCCTAATTTTTTGAAAATATAATGCAGGTATGTCTCGCGAAGATAGCGTAGCTTCCCAACAGTGAAATAATTTTTCAAATCGCTTCAGTAGTTTCGGAGCCTATTCAATGTAAACAAACAAACAATTAAATTCTTCCTCCATAGTATTGTTATAGGTGTTATAGATATAAATTAACTCAATAACATACCTTCCAAAATGAAAACTGAAAGGATAACTAATAAAATTAGATATAATTATCATTTATTTTAGAAAATCGATAAATAAATAATTTAATGAAAATTTAAGGAGATATAGCAGGTACTTATGCTATTGGCAGTGGTGGCCAGCAAATACAAATAGGTGCGTCGACTGAAAAGAAGAAGAATAACTACTTAAGATTGTTTTCAAGCAAAGGCGAAGCAACACTTATAAGATGGCACTTTTAAATGTTCAACAGCCCCTATCATTGAGCCAATCGATCGGTTAATAATAAACACAGGGTAGCTATAAATAAGATTTTATAGCAACCAGCAGAGGTAAGCGATCAAATACATATTTAAATGCAGGAAAACAGACAAAGGATGTAAGTGACCACGAGATGTAAGCACCGCGGTCCCAGTTACTCGATAGTTTCAATCGGATCGAGAAAGACCACTAGCCATATGACGTAAATTATAAAATTGCTAACTGGATTGCTTGTTTCCATTCTAATGTTACCTGTGTCATAGTTTCGAGGTTTTTCCTCTGGTTCTGCTTGCTCTGCCACCTTCACGTTGCACTCCTCACATGGCTGCAGCTCTTCGGCTAGCCGGTACAACTGCCAAACGTAAACATCCTCTCAGATACTTGTACAGAGTAATCGATGCAACAAATTATTTTAAGATGATAATTATTTAAACGAAAGGACAAATCCTTTCTAAATAACATTGGAAAGACTGCCGGGAATGTAAGCATTTAGAGGAAAGAGTGTAGGAATCGTAAGCGCTAGAGGAAAACTGCCGGGAATGGAGGTGTGTAGGGGCTGAGTGCCAGGAATGGAGGCGTGTAGAGGAAGACTGCCGGGAATGGAGGCGTGTAGGGCCTGAGTGCCGGGAATGGACGCGGGTAGAGTAAGAGTGCCGGAAATGGACGCATGTAGAGAGAGACTGCCGGGAATGAACGCGTGTAGAGGAAGAGTGCCGGGAATGGACGCGTGTAGAGGAAGAGTGCCGGGAATGGATGCGTGTAGAGGAAGAATGCCGGGAACGGACGCGTGTAGAGGAAGAGTGCCGGGAATGGATGCGTGTAGACCAAATTTGCCGAGAAACCCGAGAGAATAAGTGCGTAAAGAAGACTGCTGGAAACGTAAACGTGTAGAGGTTAACTGCCAGAATGGAAGCATGCAGAGAAAGACTGCAGGGAATGTAAGCGTAGTGGAAAAGTGCCGTAAATTGAAGTTTGTTTGTTCCTGTGGCATACCTTCCCATCGTCCCCGTAGTCAGTATACCGTCGCACGGGCGCGGTGGGCGGCGGCGGCGGCGCGGCGCCGTGCGACACGGCGGCCGACACCAGCGTGTGCGACCCGCCCACCCAACGCTTGCAGATGTGGGTTCTACAACAAACGAACCAGATATCATCCATATCCTGCACGCAACGAGCTATGGTGAGAGTATTCTTGGTGTTAGACTTTATTACTTCGATACGTAAAGCGGTTCTAGTCTACATTTATAATCCAAGCAGTGAAAGAATGGAACACTTTAACAGCGTCCTTGTTTCCCGATACGTACAATCTCTAACTCTTCAAGTCGCGAGTGAATAGGTACACTCTAGGCAAGCATGTACCATGTACCATCGTAGATAGATGGCATCGTCACTCTCCATCAAGTGTGACCACTGTCAACTGCTGGCCTTACATCAACAGCCTGAAGACGTCCACTGCTGAACATAGGCCTCCCCCGGGAGCGCCACTTAGTGCGGCTGCTCGCCTTCTGCATCCATCTGCTCCCCGCGGCTTTCACCACGTCGTCGGTCCACCTGGTGGGGGGCCGGCCTACGCTGCGTCTTCCAGTTCGTAGTCGCCACTCGAGAACCTTTCTTCCCCATCGGTTGTCAGTTCTACGAGCGATGTGGCCTACCCATTGCCATTTCAACTTGCTAATCCTAAGAGCTATATCGGTCACTTTAGTTCTCCTGCGGATCTCCTCATTACGGACCTTATCTCGCAGGGAAACACCGAGCATTGCTCGACCATAGCCCGTTGTGCGACTCTGAGCTTAGCAATGAGGCCAACAGTTAGAGACCACGTTTCAGTTCCATAAGTCATCACTGGCAACACACACTGATTGAAAACTTTTGTTTTCAGGCTTTGTGGTATTTTGGACGAAAAGATAGGTCGAAGCTTCCCGAACGCTGCCCAGCCGAGTTGGATTCTTCGGGCGACCTCTTTGTGGAATCTGGACCTACCCAATTGGATAGTCTGCCCTAGATAGACGTATTTGTCGACAACTTCGAGAGTGTCTTTCCCAACAATTACCGGTATAGGTGGAACATGGGCATTTGACATGATTTTCGTCTTGTCCATGTTCATCTTAAGACCAACCTGTCGGGAGACTCTACTGAGGTCGTTGAGCATGGTGCTGAGATCATCGAGCGACTCATCGGCAAAACGAAGGTTAGTGATATACTCGCCATTTGGACGCTTATCGTGCCATAATCTGCTACACTATTTAGTTAAAAGTTCAACTGACTTCACTCCTTCGCCATCGCCATCCCCGGCCGCGAACAGTTTCTTCTGTGGCTGCAAGCAGGGCTCCGGTTCGGTCGCGGGGCGGAGCGCCGGTAGCGGGCGCGGCATGCCGTAGGTCTTGTCTGCGGGACCCATCAGTCCTGGCTCCATGCATGAGGCACAGTGTCCTTCTCTTGACAGCAGGCGGGTTAGTACTGCCACCTGGCATCATGAAGGAATACTCTGAATTAGAATCTGAACGAACCAACCACTGTATCACCTAAAATCCATCCAGTTCTAAAAATGACACTGGTGTAAACGAATCATCCTTTTATTAAATAACTCGAAATGCTAAACTATATTAAAAGACTAAGATCGGGCTTATGAACCAAAAAAGGATCAGACACTTCGCCGCTCTGTGGTGTGGTGCTTGAGCAGGTGGGCTCATAATTTGGAAGCTAAGCTAATAAGATTCGATGACAGGACAAGTCCTATTTGTTGACAGACAGAAAGCGTAAATATTTGTTCTGTGTCTAGGTATTGTGGGGACCATGGTTCTCGTAGTTCCTGGATCCCTAGACACACAATCCTAGTTAGGGTCCAGGATCTATGTATGTGGTCATTGGGCGTTATTTATTTATTTTACGCCGTCCTGAATTAGTGATTTTAAAATAGTAGCTCACCGTGGGTTTTCCCAACAGTACAGCCAGGATTTTCATCTCCTCCTGGATGGCTCGCAGCGCATCCTGCGCATCCTCTTTCATCGCAAGCACCTGCATCATGTGGGCCTTGCTCTCCACTATTTCGTTCAAATCCTTCATCGCTTGCTGCAATGTTCGGTGAAGTGATAATATTGTAGATGGATTACGAATCAGTCGATGATCCAGCTGAGTTAGAATCCTACGCAGAGTTTTTGCTTTCGGTGAATGAAACGTTTTAATGAAATTGCTTATAGCAAAAGCTTAGCTCTTAGTTCTGGTTCTAAAGACATTGGACATCAGCGAAACGACGAGCTTACCGCGTCATTCATTAACATAAAGAAACATTCAAAAATATTCTGCTGTTTTGTTTAGAATATTCTGCTGTTAGAGGTATTTGGCTTAGCTACATAGACGAGCACAGAACCTCACCATCCAAACAGCTTCCTGTCTCTCAAACTTCTGGTAGCAGAGATGCAGCCTCATCTCGAGCTCTTCTCGGGCTTCAACAAACTCCTGCTCCGTGAGCAACCCAGCCAGCTTCGAGTTGTCTGCCTGAAATGTTAGCAACACATCTTCATTTCTTCCTCGTGTAGGCATAATGTGCTCAGACTTTGATGTAGAACTTTTAAGCCACTCTAAAGCTATATCGGTCACTTTAGTTCTGTTGTTGTTTTAATTTATACTGGGTGAAAATTGTTTGTTCCATATTATATTTACAGAATTCGCCCTATATTATTTTTCTAACACACGTATTTTTTTCACCCGTCCAAAACTGACGGCATTTGAACTTCAAAAATATTCTTCAGAACTTACGTAATTATGTTACTTATTTATTTAGGTTTATATACTTACTGTGTTATAATGTGGTAAAAAATAATGTCCGTATATTTTAATCGTAATACCTACCCCTTATTTATTGTAATAAAATTCTCTGTTACCTTATCTCTCAACCCGTCAAACACTTCATCCCGGTCTGCCTTCTGTTCCCGCAGCGTTTCCACAGCTTCCAGCAAGCTCTGGGAACAATATACCCCATTTTATTCTTACCCAAGCATCATCATCCGGTAAAACTAAGTATAGTACACTTTGTAGGGGGCCGATGAATTAGAATTGCTGAGAAGTACCTTCAAGAAATCACTCGTGGTTGCGTCTTGTGAAGTAGAATACGCCAGATCAGTGTAACAAAAGACAAGTACGTAGCCGATATCTTTACCCGCAACTCGTCTCCTAGCTGCTTCTGAAAGCTGGTGAGCTGCTGATGCGCAGTAATTGTCCCGTCCAGCTCCAGCACCAGCCCTTCGTAACGTTCATTCAGCTCCATGACAGCTATAATTAAATACGTGTATGTACTAGGTATGTATGTGCTAAGCTTAGCTAATTTTGGCTACAGATTCTAATTATAAGCGGAGTAGACAGTATTTTAGAGAGAGACCACTGCTATGTACTTTCAATTTCTACTTCTAAAGCTCTCCTGTGTGAACATGTCCCGACGAATATCTTGGAGTCTTTTTCGACGGTAAATAACTTCTAGCTAGATAAGCGTATTACTCTACGCCATATCTTTAATATTTGCTAACATATTGATGGCATATGTTCGTGTAATAGCAAACCTGCAGTGTCAGCGTTGTTATTGGCCGTCTCGAGCTGTGCCAGACCTGCCTTCAGATCGAGTCGCATCTGCCCCATCTGTTCTTGGAAGCTTTGCATCTGCGACACAATAATATCCAATAAAACTTATTATTCGTTCAGAAACCTATGTAACCAACCGTATTCAATGATCACGCTTTTTGCAATATGATAAAACTCTTCTTCTGGACATCTCGAAAAATTTCCTAATAATTCCTTTCAAAATTTCCATCACGTGTAATAATCACAAGCCAGCAGACATACAAAAACAACAACAAATGTCAGATACCTGTGTAGTAACACCGGCGTCGAAACCGCTGAGCTGTTCCGCGTAGTCAGCCGTCAGGCTGTACAGCTCGGCGATGCGAGCGTTCAGCCGCAGGGCGAAGTCCATTTTATCCGCTAAACAAAACCAACTACGAGTGAGGAAGCCGGAAGAATATCATCAATTCATCATTAGTCAGCTAGTTAGTTTACTGCTGAACATAGGCTAGTAGTATATAGTGCACGTCAAACAATTCGGACCCCTGGCAAGCCGGTATACCGTGATAGTCACTCGGTTTAACCACCGGTGTAAGTAGCCTTCATCCATTGCCCACTTACTTATACGAAAAGTTCGGTTTCCAATGATCCCCCATGATAAAGCTCCATGATTTTTTAAATCTCTTGAACATAGAACAGAATATGGTTGAGCTCGACCTAAAGTAAAGATTCCTCAGTTTCTTACACACTGCTTTTGCAGTCCCGTTGGCAACGTCAGCAGAAGTAGTGGCCCTATTCGTCATCATGTGCATGCTTTTCATCAGTTCGTCTTTCAACGTTTGTATAGCGTCACTGAAATACGAAAGAAAATAGGCTTTTTACGCAGACCATGGAATCCTATAAATTATAGGTATTCGTCATCACCTACTTGTATATATTTTTTACATTCGTTAAACTATTTTCCAGTAGTTCCAGTTATAGTTTTAAGCGCATGTCGTGAATAACACTTACTCCATTTCATTCCTTGTGATGGCCGTGTTTGGGACTCCAACGGAAGACGTCCGAGAGGTTCGGGATTGCGTCCCTATCGAGGCCCGACCAGACACGGCAGAGGGCCGGCCTGCCACTCCCCCCGCCATTCCTTCGGTCCTGGAAGGCTTGGTGGACATAGGGTCTATGGCCACGGACTTGCGATGGCCGGCGGTACTGACGTGTGAAGGGCGGGATGGATCCACAGAAGGCTGTGGACAGTTATAGCCCTATTGTGTGTTGTATTGTGTATGTGGACCTATTTAGTTATAAATACGAAATATTACATTTCAGAATTATTATTTTTCGGTTGCAATCAAATCACATGATGGCCTAACTGTACAATTCAATTTCAGGTAACCTTTACAGTTATAGCTTCCATCTCAGACTTAACATCTTCAATTTGGGCGCTGATTTCCGCGGGCAAAGCGCCTGATGCAGCCAGCTGTGTGAGAAGCCCGGCCATGCGATTTATCCCTTGCTCAGCCGCCTGAACCCGGGCGGATACCTGAAGAAATTGGAACAGGTAGGATTTTTTATTTCACTACAGAAATAAAGTTACGGAGAGCCATCGGATGCATGAGGCAAGTGACCGTTCAAACCGGGGAGGAATTAACAGTGGGTGTCGTCCAGATGATGATTATGGTGGTGGTGGTGGTGATAAAAAGTATTTTCCAAGATGTTTCACACCTGCATAGCTTGCATTGTATCAGTCAACGACGCAGTTCCCTTAGCCAGTTCACTTCTCAGTTGTTTATTAGCAGGAAGTGCAGGCATAGGCAGCGGACCTGCCACTTCCTTCAACCTGTCGACAGCTGCTTTAAGCAATTCAAACTGAGACTGGGTGACCACTTCGATGCTGCCTCCACGAGGTTCTGTTGATGTAATGTGTGATGTTGGCGTGTGTAGAACACGTTCTTATTGAAGGATCCATCATCTGAATCACCTTAATTATTTAGAAGCGTATCATTTTCGCTTGTCTCGGTTTCATGATCATCATCATCATCATCATCATTACCAGCCTGAAAACGTCCACTGCTGAACATAGGCATCCCCCAGAGAGCGCCACTTTGAGCGGCTGCTCGCCTCCTGCATCCATCGGCTCCCGCGGCTTTCACCAGATTGTCGGGCCGGCCTACGCTGCGTCTTCCGGTTCGTGGTCGCCACTCTAGAACCTTTCTTCCCCATCAGCTGTCAGTTCTACGGGCGTGGCCGACCTATTGCCATTTCAAATTGCTAATCCTAAGAGCCTTAATGTCTCGGTTTACCTGAGTCTGAATAAAGAACACAGGTTTACAGATTAGACAATGGTATGCAATGTAAACCTGAGTCACATCAACGGATTCAGAAGCGGGGCTAGCAAGAATAGCGTGAGAAAAATTTGGGTAGAGCATACGGGAATAATAGGTAGGTAGGTACTTATTCTAAGGAGGAAGCGTTTAATTTTTAGCTATTGAGCCTAACTAATTATACGTGATTAATTGTGCGAGCTTACAGCTTTAAATAATAAGTACTTACCAATAGGCATGATGACTACTATTAAAAATGTACAAGTAAATAATACTTTCATAAAGAAGATTAAAAATGAATGCAATAATTGAAAAAATAGGTAAAATCGGTAAATAAATCACGGAGTAATAAGCTTTTAAAGTTTCTGTAGGAGGCATCTCCTGTCCCTTTCTCGCGAAACAGAGCGCCTCCACAGTTACTATGCAAAATCCACCTGTGACGTCACATGCCAAAGATAAGCTACCACAGCTTAGTAATGAGGTACTATGACAACATTGCTATGACGTCACTGGCCGTTTGATCTATCTCTTTTTATTCCGGTTTTTAAAATGCTTCTAACTTTGTCGTTTTTTGAGATATTTTATTCATCATGCCTATTGCAACAGTAACAATAATTTCATAAATATCTTAGTTATATTATCAAAACTCAAAACAAACTTACTAGTACGCACGGAGGGGCCTTTCTTTACTGAAATAAAAATTAAACAGTAAAATAGACTTCCAATATCCACAAGTAGGAAATATTAGATATATTTCCTACTATTTTAATTAAAATGTTTACCAATCAGAACTTTTTCGTTTTCCCGTTCAACCTCTGAAATAAAAAAATATTAGAAATCAATATTTAGCTCACAGATCAGGCGATAAAAGGTAGAGACTAGAATCGCATAAGTAGACACGGGAATAATATCCGTACTTACCTGAAATTGCTATGCTGGTCCCAGAAACGGTATCGTGTTCAATTTTCTGTGGAAAAAAATGTAATTGAAAAATCACACAACTACTTAAAATAACGGCATGTAAGTACCAACACCAAAATACGCTTGGTTCTTGGTCTTCTCTATTTTCCTGTATGGTGCGGAAACCTGGTGCCTCATGAGTCGTTAGAAAAACAAAGTAAATGCGTTCGAGATGTGGTGCTGGAGGCGCATGCTGAAGATACCATGGACTGCCATGAGAACGAATATATCTATTCTCCAAGAGCTCAGCATCACCATACGACTCTACATTGTGTGCCAGGAGCGTCAGGCAAGCTTCTTCGGTCTTTATGCGATCTCAGAGACACGACCTCAAAAAATCACTAATAGCGAGTCAAATGCAGGGAAAACGCCCCAGGGGTCGCATACCAGTGCGATGGTCTGATAGCATTATGGAGGCAACAGGACAAACTCTACAGCGGACGATTGCTCCAGCACAAGACCGGACAATTTGGAGGGCCTTATTTGCACATGATCACGATCCTCATCCGTGAGGCAACGACAAGAAAGAAACAAGAAGTACCAACAACCGCGGAAAGCCTATGGAGGCGTGTGGCCGCTCAAGGTGGCGCTCTATGAGAGAGGCCTATGTTCAGCAATGGACGGCTCCAGGCTGTTAATGATGATGATGATGATGATGATCAAGTACCAACATGTAGCCTCAAATTTTTTTGGGGGTTCAACAAAATTACTCTTTATTTTTATTTTTTAAGGTACCTTTGCTGAAGATAGGAGGAGATGGCGTGACGTAAAGGAGGTCATGGAAGGTGGAGGTAACGACTCTCAGACAAGAGGAACACGAATCAAGGAGGAGGAGGACCTACTCCTAATTGTTTCCACATGGTCCAAGATAGAAGTTATAATAATCATAGTTCTTGGCACGACCACGCAAGATTGAAGGATTAAGTTGACGTTTTATGAATGAGTATAATATTTATATGATGATGTCTTGAGACATTTTTCCTTACATACCTGTTTTTCTTTAAAATGTTGTTCCCTCTGTTTGGGCGACAATTTCGCTACTTCATCTGCTTCCTTTTCTTTAAAATATTTTTCTACTTCATTCGGCGACATTTTTTCTAAAGCCTTAAGCTCTTTTTCCTTTTCTTTAAAATACTTTTCTTTTTCTTTTGGTGACATTTTTTCAAGCTCTTTTGATTCTTTTTCTTTTTCTTTAAGATATTGTGCTTTTTCTTTCGGCGTCATTTTATCCAATATTTCTTTTTCTTTTTCCTTGATAAATGTTTCTCTTTGTTTCGGCGTCGGTTTTTCTGGCTTCTCTGATTCTTTTTCTTTAAAATATTGCTGTCTTTCTTGTGGCGACATTTTATCCAATTTTTTAAACTCTTTTTCTTTTTCTATGAGAAATTGATCTCTTTCTTTTGGCGACATCTTATTTAGCTCCCTTGTCTCTTTTGCTGTAAGATATTCCAGAGCTTTTTGTTCTCTTTCTTCAGGAGACATTTCCTCGAGCTTTTTGGCTTTGTTTTCAAGGTATTTATTTCTTTCTTCAGGCGTCATTTTTTCCAATTTTTCGTGTTCCTTTTCTTTCTCTTTGAGATATTTCTCTCTTTGTTTAGGCAACATTTTTTTAATTCTCTCTTCTTCTTTGGTCTCATATTTTTCAGCCTTTTCCTTTTCTTTAATAGCCGCTTTTTCTTCTTTGTCTTTTCCTTTCATCGCTGCTTTTTCTGCCTTTTCTTTGTCTTTCATTTCTGCTCGTTCGGCTTTTTCTTTTTCCTTCGAACCAGATTTATCCGCTTTGTCTTTTAGCTTTTTGGATTTGCCACCTTTCTCCTCTTTAATGTCTTTCATGTCACGTTTAGGGGAAGAACCCGATGATGGCGAGCCACTGGAAGATGATTTCTTCTTCTTCTCCTTTGGAGCGTGGTCGTCTGAGATTCTAAGCTCGACTTTAGTTTCCAATATACGTAATTGGCGTGCCAAGATGTGCAGCACTGCTTGTATCAACTTGTAGTTGACAACATTTTTCTGGGAATTGAAAACGCAATAAACATTTGAATTTGAATTTGAACGTTAACATCGTTAATGCCTACATATGACGTTAATTAAAAAAAACAGTCTTTAGTTACAGAAATTTTGATCTTAAAAATACATTGTAACACAATGAGCAAGTTTTTTGGTGATTATTATTTTGTCAACTAAATATATCGCGTATCACGTTAATTTTTGTCCCAGGCCTCCAAACCAAAGCTAAATAGGTAGTTCCTGCTGATACCGTCATGGAAGTATTATCCCAAGAACTATCCTAAGTCAGCCAAAAGCCAGTGCCGAACGAGATATAACGTAGGTAGTAACCTGTGCAAAACCGATGCTGACAAATCAAAGGTAGCCGCGTAGCCCTAGCTTGCACAGAACAAAATATATGTAGGTACTACATAGGTAGGAACCTATGTAAACAGAATACCACAGCTGCAGTTTTTGAAAGTCATACAAAGTGGCTTTTCTTACTTCTGCAGGTCCCATAGCGTTATTTATGAGATCCTCGAGGCTCATGAGGATCGTCAAGTCGCTCATCACAGGGTCATCGACATTATACTGCCATGCTTTTGGCTTCACCATGATTGGTTCCAGTTGCTTTGTTTTCTTCAAAAATATCCTAAAAAGTAAATAACAACAACCAAAACTCCACAAGTTTTCGTCAAACTCTGTCAAATGCAAGTCAAATATTGAATTTCTTCTTTCAAAACTTTGACATAAACTTCTTTTTCCTCTTTAGGACCTCCACAAAATTCGAGTAAGTCTCCTTCCATATCTAGTCGAGAACTCCGCGAAGTGCCGCTGTTATATTAGGGTTCCGTAGCTAAATGATACAATGACCATATTGCTGTGCCAAAAATGTCCAGCATGGCGCAGCAATAGTCTTTATGCAATAGTAAATAATTGAGAAATTACCTACCTAAGTAATCCTCGGTAGTATATCCTCATTAAACAGAAAATCCTAAAATATATTAGAATTTCGTAAATTCAGACAAACTCGGCCCTGCTAACTTTCTGCACCAACAAGTAACTTAAGAGCTCGGCTGCTGGTAGGTAGTTCCCAAACACCTGCCTCACATAATTAATAAAAATAAATAATACAACAATTCGTTTAAATATTATTATTTATTTATAATATCTCTCCTCTCCACACGTCAAAGTTCAAACAGCAAGTGTACCGTGTATGATTCACTATATATTTGTACACGTCCACCTTACCTACTAAACGTTGTCTGTGCACCAAACTGCGCGGCCAAGTACATAATACTGAACCCTTAAATATATTTTCACGGTAAATGACATGAGAAGCGTAAAAGGTTTGTTATTTTCAAATTTCATCATAATACTCTAATATTAACGTGGAATGCAAGAGGGTACTTGATTTTAGTTAACGGGCGAATAAATTTCATTGTTAAGTATATAAATAGTGTATAATTTAAAAATATAAATAACAAAGTAAGACATCGCGCGTTAGAACCGCGGCGGTGACTACAGCAAATATTTACATTGGGGTATAGAAACTCGCGCTTCTAACGCGCAATTCATTCCGAACAACAAAATGGAATCACGAATTTAATGATTTTAAAACACGAGTAGTATAATTAATCCTATATACTCTACTACGTAACACATTTAACGTCTAATAACAATATTGTGGTTACCGCACTGGCGGGAAACTTACGACCTAAAGATCATATCTCAAAGGTCGTCTCTATGGCGTTGGTAATAAAGTTTATATTGCGAGTTGTTTGTTCGTTCCCCAGCAGTGGACATAAACCTGCGTCCCTAGCGGAAGCTGGGCTTAGTCTTCAAGGTTGCGGAAGGCGGCTGCCATGTCTTCGAGTAGTTGGTCGAAGTCTGCCTTAATCTTAGCCTCGCCATCTTTCACTGGGTCCTGGAACAAGCGATGCAACATTTAGAATGCATAAATGAGAATTATTTATGTATTTTTAGCCTGGTTTGTCCCACTGCACTGCAAAAGTCTCCCTACCAACGAAAAATTTTAAGTCTGTGTCCCTGCTCACCCTTTTTTCCCACACAAGTGGTTTTTTTAATGTAATGGAGGACCGTATGTAGTACTTCACTAAAATCACAATCTAGCCATTTCTACGGTAGTCTAGTCATTTAAATTTGTGAAATATGAAAACACTGCTTTGTGACGTCACATTCCAAAGAGAGTGTATGTAAAGCTACCACAGCTTATCAATGAGGTACTATGACGACTAACTTGTGACGTCACTGCGTATTTGAGCTTTCTCTTTTTATTCCTGTTTTTAAAATGTTTACAAGTTACAGTGATACTTGTCATTATTTGAATAATTGTATTTTTGATTTCGAACTGTTTATTTTTTATGGAATATTATTAACTTATGCAAAAAAAAGTAGTCGCAATGCCTGTTTTAAGAAAGTCTTCAATCTAAGAAGTGGCTGTAACCGCCCTAAAACATTCATTCACTCGTTCATTCATTTTTGTTCCTGAGTAATCAGGGGGTTTTTATAGAACATTACCTTGAACTTCATAGAGGAGAGCTGGTAGAGCACGGTCCCCATGGCGTCACGGATGACGTTCCACGTGACCTTGTTGTCGGACTGCGCGGTGGACTCGACGGCGTGACGCGACATGTCGTAGAATGTTATTATGTTCTTCAGCATGCCCACCGTCTTGTAGAACGGGCAGAAACGGTCGTACGCGGAGTAACTGGAAACGGGGAAACAATAATCTAAAGTCACAACTACTGACTGATTGAAAAAGATCTAAATAAAGGGTTCCATATCATTACATATTTTTTTATTAATTTTTAGTAATTTTGTTGTTGTAGCGGCAACAGAAATACATCATCTGTGAAAATTTCAACTATCTATAACCATTGGACTATAAATCCAGTTAACCAACGATACAACTTCCCCTCATACTGAAATTAGTAGTTTATTTCAACTGCTAATCCTACGAGAGAAAGCGGGACACCTCAATGTGTCTTGTTCCATCTTGCTCTGTCCTTTGTAATTTCGTATGACTGTCTCGTTTTGTTACCTCGCCCCTTGCCCCCGTAGGTGAGTCGTGTTTGTACGAGAAATTATGTTCACGAGCTATCGACGGGCTTTATAATCTGTCTAACGGTTCATGAAATACAGCCTGGTGACAGACGGGTGGACGGATGGACAGCAGAGCCTTAGTAATAGGATCCGTTTTACCAATTGGCTATCGAACCCTAACAAGTATAGCTGAGGTATTTAGTATTTATCGTGATTAGTTATTAAAACAATAATGGCACTACGCGCGTTAAAACCCGAGTGAAATATCGATTTCGAAGATATCCACAATACAGGATGTATTGTGGATATCATTTTGGAACGTTGTCTCCATTAACGACGTGTTTTTAAGGTGACGACGCGATCGACGACCGACATGCTTGCCTAGAAGATAGTTACAGTTCATTCTAGCCTTAAAAACTCGCAGATTACATTTTTAAGGAAACAATGATGCTGGTAAAAAGTGCCATTGTTGGCCGAATCAGGAAAAAGAAAAAAACGAGGAATCTGCTTTTCGTGAAATTGCGACTACTGGATGCGGATGCCATGTTTCCGTGCGTCTAGTTGTGCGAATTAAGTTCTGCAATTCCACCGCATTCTCAAATCTCCAGTGTCAAAAAACCGTAAGGTGGCAATCTTACATCGATGTTTCAAGGCTTTGTAATTTGGGGCTTTTTATGCTTAAATGGGCTCACTTTTGACAACATCTCAACTGATGGAAGGGTATATGTTGGAGCATGTTTGCCCATGCGGTGACTATTGTTGGTTGGCTAAAGTTGGTTTAGTATAATATTATGACGTTGTATTTGTACCTGTTCTGTTGCAGGAAGTCGTCTTTGAGCAGCTTGGCGACCTCGAGCGTGATCTTGTCGGTCTCCGCGAGGGAAGCCTTGCCGACCAGTTGCACGATCTCGGACAGATCCTCTTCTTCTTGCAGGATCTCCTTCACCTGAACAAGTAATTAAAAAACATTCAGAACTGGGTGAATCACAAAAAAGTCATCGGGCGTGACGGGTCCGATAGCTCAGTTGGTAGTAACCCAGCCTTCTGAACTGAGATTTATAAAAGAATGGTAGAACAACGGGCGTCCTTATCGCATTAAGCGATTTCTTCCAGGCTACCTTTGTATAGACAGGAATTAAATTAAAGTATTCTGATTTAAGACTATAAAAGTGCTAATACTAAACATTGACTTGCGCCTTCCAATTCAAAAAATATTTGATTATTCTCTAAAGTTAATGTGTTCATTATAAGCAGACAAAACTGCTATAAATCTAATCTCTATTTTTTTTTAAATTAATACAATGCATACCTTAGTCCTGAGGGGCACGAACTCGGGGTAGTTCTTCTCATAGAACTCATCCAGCGCGCGCATGTACTTGCTGGAATATAAACACCCAGTTTTATAAGTTAAACAATATTTATTTAGTTTTAAATATATTTTTTGTACTGAACAGTAGAATTTTTCATCATTGTAAGTTTAGAAAACACTTAAAAAATAACCTTATCTACTAATATCATGCGGTGGACATATTCCCTTCTAGGTGTAATCCTAACACGCTTTATGTTTATTTTATAAACTACTCACCTAGAATGTATAGAATTTTATGGGGCCTAAGTTCAGCGGTGAACATCTTCTATTGATGTGAAGACTGAAGATTGTTAAGGTTTTAAGAAGACGATTCTTTTAGTCTAATTTTTATAGCTGAATGTTGGTAATCCCCCTTTCCTAATGGGAGGAAGGGCATATATTAGGTCAGATAGGATGACGAAGGATTTCAATGTCAAACCGTACCTGTAAGAGATGAGCCAGTTGATGGATGGGAAATGTTTCCTCTGCGCGAGTTTCTTGTCGAGTCCCCAGAACACCTGCACGATACCGAGCGTCGCCGCCGTCACCGGGTCCGAGAAGTCTCCTCCGGGGGGGGACACGGCACCCACTATCGATACCGAACCTGGGGGGAAACGGGGGATAAAACACGATAAGTATAGGTCACTGGATGCAAGGTAAATTGTATCACCGCCATATTTACAGAGGTCGATCTAATGCACATAAAAAAACAATAATAAAAAATATATTTTATAAATTTTTAAACTAAGATCGTGCATGTATGCTACCTCATTTAAAAGAGAAGTCACGTGAAAATTGTGAAATCTACTGCTGAACATAGGTCTCCCCCACAGAGCGTCACTTGGTCTGCATCCATCGGTTCACCAGTGGTGAGGGTAGTCGAGTTAAAAAACAAAAGCAGTCAATTCTAGTTGCTCGACAAAAGCGTCAAGACACGACTCTTGCTAGTGCATTCCGTATTGAGTATTTGAGAAATAAGAAATATACAAGTAGAACAGGAGAGAAAAACATTCAAAATTTCAATTGTTTCGTTTTCCAATTATGTGTAACTAGACTGGGGGAAAGGGCGATTAAAACCAACGATAACAATAGGCATGACGACTAAATTTTTTTTTGCATAAATTAATAATATCTTTAAAAGAAACATTCGTGAAAACAAAAATAATATAGCTAATAAAAAAAATCGGAATAGAAAGAGATAGCTCAAACGGCCAGTGACGTCAAAGCAAGGTCGTTCACAGTACCTCATTGCTAAGCTGTGGTAGCTTTACATCAAATCTCTTTGGCATGTGACGTCACAAGTGGATTTTTCATAGTAACTGTCAAGGCTCTGTTTCGCGAGAAAGGGACAGATTACAGAAACTTTAAAAGCTTATTACTCGCTTATTAGTGATTTATTTACCGATTTTACTCTATTTTTCAATTATTGCATTCATTTTTAATCTTCTTTATGTAATTAATATTTACTTGTTCATTTTTAATAGTAGGCATCATGCCTATTATTATTAAATATAAATATGTGTGGACATTTCACACAACGCCATCTAGCCCCAAACTAAGCATAGCTTGTACTATGGGAACCAGACAACTGATACAATACTTATATACTTTTTTTGTTTGTAAATACATACATAGAATACAATATAACACCCAGACGCAGAACAAACATCTATGTTCATCACACAAATGTTTGTCCCGGGCAGGAATCGAACCCACAGCCCTCAGTTCAGAAGGCAGGGCTACTACCAACTGAGCTATCGGGCCCGTCGGGCCCGTATTCTATGCGAAGTGGTAAGGTTTGACTTCCCTGTCCTGTCCATGAGGGCGGAGCGCCCCGGGCCGTACATACCTTCCCTGTCCGGGTTCCCGAGGCACTTGACCCGGCCGGCGCGCTCGTAGAAGGAGGCGAGCCGGGCGCCGAGGTAGGCCGGGTAGCCCGAGTCGGCCGGCATCTCGGCCAGCCGCCCGGAGATCTCCCGGAGCGCCTCGGCCCACCGGGAGGTGGAGTCCGCCATCATGGACACGTTGTACCCCATGTCGCGGAAGTACTCCGAGAGGGTGATGCCTGGACCATTACAACGGGAAAAAATAAATCACTGTTTTAAACTATTACCGGCTTTATTAATAAACGTGGAATAGCTTTTGTCTTCTCTTTTCAACCGAATATCAAAATTGATCGAAAAAGACAAAAGGAGGTTTAACTGGTTAGTACAAAGCTACTCAAAGTTTATTAATAAGGCCGTACATATTAAAAAGTCTATCGAAACAAATTATATATAATTTTCTTGATTTATAGATAACTTTTAAAATACAACTATAAATAAAATAAATCTAAAATTTGTACATTAAATTGGAACTAATTCAGTACCCTGTGTGTACAAAGAAAACAATAAAAAACAATCCAAAAACTAAACCCAACTACTAAGTAATCACGCTCAATAAAATCTACAAGAAAATATTCTCTTCTGAAATTGATATATTCAGAAGATAACCAATAAGAACTAAAGTACACAATAAACATTGATAGTAGCTCAGGAATAGAGGAAACAGGACACCCAATGTGTCTTTTGTTTCATCCTGCTCTATTCTTTGTTTTTCGTATGACTTTGTCTCGTTTTGTTACTTCACCTCCTGCCCGTGCAAGTGAGTCGTGTTTGTTGTAGAAATTATGTTCACGAGTCTATCAACGGGCTTCATGTTTGTGACCAACTGTTTTGTTCGTCTAGGTAGGTACCACCGCTCTGCCAGTTATTCTGCCGCCAAGCAGTAGTGTGCAAGCACTACTGTGTTCCGTTTTGAAGGGTATTGTAGCTAGTGAAATTACTGGGCAAATGAGACTTTATGACCTGATTACACAGTGTAGTAATCTGATTACTAGACTGTGTGATGTCTCAGGATGACGTGCGCAGTGCAGTGTCACGCAAAACTTTATTATTTTAAAGTTCCGAGTGACACTGCAACTGTTATGGACGGCCGTATTGCTTAACATCAGGTGAACGACCAGCTCGTCACGTCATTCATTCTCATAAAATAAAATAAAAAAAATAAAAAAAAACTGACCGGTATAGATGGAGGCCTCCCTAGCAGCGACAGGCATGTTGGAAGTGTTGGCGACGAGTGCTGTGCGCTTCATGATGGACTCCGTCATGCCTTCGATCTCCACGGTCAGCTCGGGGAAGTCCCGCAGTACTTCGGACATCTCGTTACCTGGGGGAGATTTCAACTGTATTATAACGTTCATAATTCATTACAGCGCATATCCCAAAATTGACCATAAACAATTTTTAAAAATATTTAAAAAAAAAACTATTTGTGTAGAAAAATTAAGGGCGTAGATAGATAGATTAACACTTTATTGCACACACCAAAAAATAATACAATTATAGGCATAGGTACAGACATACATGCCTTGATAATATTTTCGAAAATAAATGAAGAATTTACCGTCGTACCACAAAAGATTTAGACGCGCCTTAAACACTTGTTGAACAGTTGTTTCATGAATTCCATACCACAAATCCGCGTCTAACACTCGTTTAAGATAGACGGGCGTTAAACACGTGCTCAAACATACTCAACCCTTAGTTTAAGAGGTGTTTAACTGTCGCTGTCACCATAACACACACAGACAAACTTCACGCTAATAACGTTCCGTTTTTTCTATGGTCACAGCTATGACGCTAACATGTATTGGATTTACAAAATGAGTTCTGCGCGGAATGAAACGATTCGTATAATGTCACCATAATTAAAAAATGTGGATCGAGTTAGACAGTGTTTAAGTAAACACGGTATAAACATGGTTTTCTAGTGACAAAAATAAAACATCTGTTTAAGGAGCATTTAACTTTTAGACGCTGTCTAACTAAACATGTATCTAAGCGATGTTTAAAATTATTTTTGTGGTAAGACGGAGATTGTTTATAGAAAGTAAGGCAGGGTACGCACCACGCTCCCCGCACCCGACGTAGATGATGACGTCAGAATTGGAGTACTTGGACAAGGCTTGTGAGATGACAGTCTTGCCACAACCGAAGGCTCCGGGAATGGCGGTGGTACCGCCCTGGACACAACTGTGGGAATATACATTTATGTCAAATATTCTTATACTTTTCTATTTGTTAAAATATTCTTGTACTTATTCTATTCTCTTGAAGATTTGCATCATCATCAACAGCTGATAACAACGTTCAGCCCCGTATCCTCCAGGGGGTGGGACAGTCGGGATCTAAATAACTCTTCAAACACCAAGAAACGGGGTTTTAGGGTTTCGTACCCAAAGGGTAAACGAACCCGCTGAAGACAAAGGACAAAAGCTTTGCTGTCCGTCCATCTGTCTCTGTCCGTCAGTCACCAGGCTGTATCTCATGAACCGTGACACGACAGTTGAAATTTTCACAGATGTGTTTTTGTTGCCGCTAGAATAATAACAAATACACTAAAAAAATAAATAAACGGGCTCTCATACAACACCCATGTTTCATTTGCAGTGTATTTGCAGTAAATTAAGTAGGAATTTCAATTTATCCTTTCCCAAAAAGTCTACCCGCGTGCGTGCCTCGTGTAACGCTGCGCGTGAACTAACGGGAACAAACCCTCTGTACCCATACCCCGTGTAGAATAGAATAGAAATGTTTATTGGCCATATTATAACATTGCATGTTATCCAGGGCAGGTCAGGTTACATTTTAACTTATCATAATATTGTGCATTATTTAAGATATAATTAATTAATTGAATTTGATTAATACAATTATAAATACTACCTACATTCAAAATTATTATCGTATTATACTATTGTCAGTTTTATATTTTACTTAATACATACACAAGATAAAATGTTCAATACAATAATAATTTATCTCCAGCTCCAGTTCTTAATTTTTATAATCCACCATTTTAAGACTATTGCAAAATATAATATTATATATTATAATATACAAGTGACACACAATACGTTGTTATTTTTTATATTATTTTTCTCTAAATCGTCATATAACGCAAATGATGATTCTGTTAGATGCATACTCATAAACTCATTAAGTGAGTAAAATGGATGTAACTGGAAGTAGCATTTTATAAGACGTTTAAACTCGGTCAAATGAAGTTTGGTTACCTGAATTGGAAGTTTGTTGTACATGACATCTTATTACATATGCCTTGTTTTGTACCTTGGCTAATCTAATTCTAGGCTGGTGCAATTTCTCTTTATTTCTTAAATTGTGCTTGTGCCTGTCCATATTTTTATCGAGAGACTCTTTACTGTTGTGTATTTCTATGAGACTGTTATATACAGGGTTACAGGAAAAATTGTGCTAGATCCGCTAAGGGCGTGGAGTTCCCACCATTTCTAATTTATTTCACTATGAAACACCCTAGCCTAAACTTATAATATTATTTTTAGATATCCGTTAGAAAAAAATACAGATTCAAATATTTTTTTATTTCTTAACTTTCACTTGTCTACTATAGTCTATTAAATATTATATTATGTACTATTTTATTGATTGACGTCCCAAAGCATCTTATTACACATGTAAAAATACAATAATAATACTAATAAGACAAAATATTAAAAAAAAAAAAATTAAAAGTCGAATATTTCGAAAAGGGTTAAGTTTAGGCTAGGGTGTTTCATAGTGAAATAAGTCAGAAGTGATGGGTACTCCACGCCCTTAACGGATCTAGCACGATTTTTCCTGTAACCCTGTATATACAAAGAAATGACGGTCATAATTTTGTTACTCTTAAAATAATTTTTAGCTGACATGCGTTTTCGTAAACCGTTGATGATTCTAATCGATCGTTTTTGACACACCAAGACTCTGTTTATGTCGGCGGCATTTCCCCATACCGTCACGGCGTAGCTTATGAGAGAGTGCACATATGCATGATAGACCGTGATCAAAGCTTTCATATCTACTAATGGTTTGTAACATAGAGCGCGAACTTACGGGAACAAGCTGTCGAGCACCCGTTGCCCGGTGAGCAGCGGATGGTTGGCGGGGAGCTTCTCGGCGACGGGTCGGGGCTGCCGCACCGGCCACACTTGCAACATGCTGTAGCTCGACCGCTCGCCGTCAAACTCCGTCTCCAGCACTATGTCCTGTGGGACAGGAACGTAAGGACTCAGAGCCTTGCTTACAACAACATTCATAATAGGCATGATAACTACTAATAAAAATTAACAAATTAATATGATTTTCATAAAGTAGGTTAAAAATTAATACAATAATTAAAAGAATTAGTTAAATCGGTGAATAAATCGAGGAGTAATAAGATTTTAAAATTACTGGAGGGGCCATCGCCTGTCCCTTTCTCGCAGAACAAGGCATCCCGACAGAATCTCAAAAAATGGTGTGTGCTCGAAGTACCAGATTTATATGGAATTAAAAAAAAAATAATAATAAATGATAAATTAACAAAGAGCACGAACCCAGGCGTGTGATAAAACAGATTTAAAAAAAAACCCCCGGTTTTCGGGTTTCCTCTTTTCGAGACCAATAGCTCACGAAGCCACTAGTTACAAGGTTAGTATTCTATCAGTTATCTGATTCCCAAGAACAAGTTCGTAATAAAAACCTAAATTAAAGTTACATACTGAAGTTACTTATTTTTACTTACAAAAATCCATTTATTTTGAGAAAAAATCTTTCGTCTTTGAATGGTAAACAAACAAATAAATTTTCAAAAATCGACTCAAATGCTCCTTGGATCATCTTTACATTCACCATCATCATCAAACTTAAAAATTAATTTCTATAAGATAGCTAGTTTTAATTCTTCTTCTCGTGTAGACAAGAGTTTTAGTGTAACTTCTGACTTGGCTTAACAACTATCGACTATTGCTTGTTTAAATTGAAATATTTGATTGCCTAAAAGCATTAATCACTATTATCACACACCAAGTTTTAAAAAATTTCAACATAATATAATTATACAAATAAGTACATTTTACAACATGTCCCATACTTACAGTGACTTTGTAGTTTCCAGCGGGCGCGATGTAAGTGACAGTTCCCTTGGCTTTCGGCGGGATCAACATCTTGTGTTTCACCAGGGTGTTCTCGTGCACTATACCGTACAGGTCACCACCTGTGATGTGAGATCCGGCCTGTGGGACCATAAGATGGTTAGTGAGCAATGACCCTACTACTAAAAAGTCTAATAGAGATCTTAGATTCTAGTAGACTATTCAATAAGGATTAGTAGACTCTTCAGTAGACTGTAGTAGACCCAGTCTAGTAGACTCTTCAGTAGACCATAGTAGACTCTTCAGTAGACTGTAGTAGACTCTGAATCTACTAGAGTTTACTGAAAGTTTACTAGTCTATGGAAGTCTGCTGAACAGTCTACTGCACAGACTACTCATGACCACAGTCAACGCAACTTGGTTGAAACGACAAATGAATTAAAATTATATTTTAAAACGTGATTATTTCGTGTCAATAAGTAACTATAAAAACATCGGAAAGTTTATGGAATACTAATATGACTGGAGAAAGAAATTTTTTGAACAAAATGAAACATTGAATAATATATTAAGAAAGTTTTAAGTAGAAAGGTAGTCATTTACTTGGTTAATGGTAGAGGGGCTCGCGCGGAGAATAGAAAAAGCAGCGTATTCAGAAAAAAAAAAACAAAGTAAAAGATAAGTATAAAAAATGGTGCGGACTTCATGTCTGCAGAGAATAATAATAGGGAGGCTCCCTATTATTATTTTAGTCCGTGGGTCGCCATGACGGAATTGGCGGAGTCGGACATACCCGCGGGCCCGTGCCTGCGGGATCCAAAGGCTAACTCCCCAACCTCGGAAAAAAAATATGTTAGAGCTACTCTTATAAATTCATGAACATAGTAGACGAAACTCAAAACCTAAATAATATAAAAAATTGTTGGCTCCACAATCTCACCTTAACATTGAGAGGGTTGAATTCCCAAGAGGTGTTCCTGGCCAAGCAGGGCACGTTCACACCCTTCGGGATGTAGATGGACTGCGTCAGCTCGTTGATGTCCTTCAGGGGACGCTGGATGCCGTCGAAGATGGAGCCCAGGATACCAGGGCCCAGTTCCACGGATAGGGGCTTGCCGGTACGGAGCACGGGGTCACCCACTGTCACGCCTGAGGTCTCTTCGTATACCTGACAAGTTACACAAGTATATATGGCACCCCGCATTCAGGCAGGCCGTGTGGCTCCGGTTCGCAAATACGATCACCTTATGTCTTCCCGTAGGTAACGTCCAGCTAAGGGAATATTCCAGGGCAGCAATATTCAATAATCTTCTTCAATCATCTCAAGGCAAGACAAGCGTCAAGCATGGTGAGTATAGCAAATCCCTCCCTATGATAAGTATCCGTTTTTGTAGTATTGCGTTCAGTAGTGGACGTCTTTTACGCAGTATCACATCCTACATACCCATTTCTTCAAGGGAACGTTTCAATTACCGAGATAAAAATGGTTGTATCCCTATTCGGATCTCAGTCATTTTTAGTGTTATTCCGCAAAACGAACTAGCAAAAAGTAGGGATGTTATATTATTCTAAGTTATCGCAAAATTTCGAACACAAGATTATCATAAAAAAACGAATAAAGCGCATACTAAATTATCGTTTTCCCTCAAAGATTTTCCAGCGATATTTTTAACTCAATCGGCATGAATCAGCCCGATTCTACACGAAGTTATCACGCAGATTAAATCAGATCCAACCTTTTTAAATCGTTACGTAACTTCTTTATGTGCCAAAACTAGTACATAAGTGTGTAACATATCAATATTAGGGTAGAACTTTGGTTACTCTCAAGTCTGGCAAAAGTCCAAAATCGGCAAGCCAAGTTTAAGCAAAATTGAAATTGATCGATGGCGACACTCCCTAGCTTTATCCCTCATTTTCCGACTTTATTTTATTTTAACCCAAAGTTATAAAATAGCAGGTAGGTAGGATTGGTAGGTATAAAATAGCAATTTGTACTCACAATTTATATTGATAATATTTACAAGAAATAGAAACATCTGAGATTCATTGCACCATCATCATCAACGACATCAAACCATTATCAAAAGCAGATTCTTGTGATTTAGGGTAGCCAGTTGGTACAGTGACTAAATATCCTCTTTGAATTAGCAAGTTGCAATGGCATTGGCGCTCTGTGAGGCTCTCAAATTGGCGCTCTGTGAGGGAGGCTTATGTTCAGCAGTAGACGTCTTCAGACGTGTTGGTGATGAAAATTGCAAAATTGCGTAAATGGATACAATAATACAGTTGTTTAAAATGAAGAACTATATTATTGTACCCATTTACGCAATGAATAAATGAATTATGAATTACTATGAGTTAATACATCCCTCAACCAGACCTTTTTATATAATTTATAGGCACGGCATTTAACCACTGTCTCACCTGATGGTAAGTGATGACGCAGCCTATGATGGAGCATGCTTGCCTAGAAGATACCTGTCTAACACAAACAGCTTGTCTCACCTGGATGGTGGCCATGTCACCCTCAAGACGGATGATCTCTCCGACTAGCTCATTGTATCCGACTCGCACCAGCTCGTACATAGCCGATCCGGACATCTTCTCCGCCGTGACCACTGAACAATTAACATTATATTACTTCTCATGAAAAGGCAGAAACGAAACATATATATGTATATACGAAAGTTTGGTACATACCAGGTCCAGATACAGCGAAGACATAACCAAACTTTCCCTCCTTTTCCTCATTGGCGATCGTCTTCAGCGGCCTCGACATTTTGAATTATTCTATTCTTATACTGCGGAACAAAAGTTATACACTGATTACAGAAGAAATTGTGTTGCGTTTTATTGATAATGCTGACTGTTCTGACTCAATGTTGCCAGCAAGTAACTTAAGAGTCCTTCCAACACTGTGGATATAGGCATATCAGCAGGAATGCTGCTCCTCTATTATCAAATAATAATAATAATAATAATAATAACTAGGTCCACAGCAAACTTCTCCACTTGCAAAGTATGCAGTCATAAATCCCTGGCAAAAAAGTTCTGACACTACGCAAGTTACATTATAAAACAATTTATAAACAATTCTGCAACTAGCAGGTCACATGGTCAGGTGGCATGGCCACCCAGCCAACTTATTTGCTGGACACACCCACAACATAGTCAACAAGACAACATCCTAAGTGGATCTGTGTGGCCTCTCCTTTACTCAACTTTGTAAATATTGTTCTTGATACTGCACATCTCTAAATTTTAGAAAAATTCTAACCTACCTGACTTAATAACCATTATAATAATATAATATTTATTTTGTGCAATTCGAAAACCATTTTCAACTTCATATTTTGGGTACTGCAATACACCATCAAACAATGTTGATTGTACAATGGTATTAAAAACATATTGGTGTAAATAGACACTATTATGAAAGCCCAAAACAAAAAGATTTTATGTCTTGATAACCAACTAGCCTTATTTTATTTTTCTCGGATTCTACTCATATTACATAACATACAAAATATAATTATGCAGAATTTGCGTAATATATCTAAGCACTGCTACACCACCTTTCCCAGCTGACTGACAACTAATGCTTATCATTGAGAACTCACTGATAACTCATCATCAATCAATGTCAAAGGACTATTATGAAAAAATTCCAAATGAAATAGGGGTTTGTTACACTTTCTGCAGTATTTAGCTATTGTTTTGCTTTTTAGATATACTTAAAACAAAAGGTAGTGGAATATTATAATAATTATTATTTACCAGCCCTGAACCCATGTTGGAAATAGCCAACATTTCTGAATGCAAAATTATGCATGACTCTTTTAACATTTTCTGGTATATTAGATTAATTTTACTTAACTAGGTAAGGTAGGTTTTCAATCAATGTGTGTTGCCAGTGATGACTTATGGAACTGAGACGTAATCTCTAACTGTTGGCCTCATTACTAAGCTCAAAGTCGCGCAACAAGCTATGGAGAGAGCAATGAAGAAAGCAGATGGCACCTACACAGCATCGGAGCAGGAACAATTTGAACTCCTGCTAGAAACCCATTTCCCGGACTGCCGTATGGACAGCGACAAGGGATGGGAGCCAGAGATAATGCACAAACCGGATAATGAAGACTGGGCTTTTGCAGACTCAATAGTCACAGAAGAAGCCCTTCTGTGGGCCGTAAGCTCGTTTAAGCCTTACAAAGCCGCTGGGACAGATGAAATCTTTCCAGCACTTCTCCAATGGAGTTTAAACAAGATTAAAATACATTTAATTGCTATATTCAGGGCATGCCTTGCGTGGAAGTACATACCCAAGGCATGGAGAGAAGTCAAAGTAGTTTTCCTACCAAAACCAGGTAAAGCAGACTACACCAATCCCAAGTCGTTCAGGCCTATAAGCCTGAGCTCGTTCCTTCTGAAAACTCTGGAGAGACTGTGCGACAAATATATTAGAGGTGAACCGTTGATTAAAAATCCGGTGCACAAGAACCAACATGCCTACCAATCAGGCAAATCCACAGAGACAGCTCTTCACCAGGTTGTCCATAAGATTGAATCGGCACTGGAGAACAAGCAGTCCTGTTTGGCAACCTTCATTGATATTGAAGGGGCTTTTGATAAAACTACGTTTTCAAGTATTGAGAGCGGATTGAAGAACCAGGGAGTGGATAACAGAGTGAATGAATGGGTTACAAGCATGCTCTCAAACAGAGCTGCGATGATAGAAACCTCAAATGCAACACGATGCCTTGTCACGAGAGGCTGTCCGCAGGGAGGAGTTCTGTCACCATTACTTTGGGTTGTGGTGGCAAATGAACTCATCCAGCTTCTAAACAAAGATGGCATCATGACCGTAGGCTATGCTGATGACCTAGCTATTATGGTCTCCGGGCTATTTGAAGCTACCCTCTGCGATAAGATGCAGAAGGCCCTTCGGGTCGTTGAAGAGTGGTGTGAAAGCCACAGTCTCTCTGTGAACCCGCAGAAGACGAAGATGGTTCTGTTCACCAGGAAAACTAAAATAACAGGACTAAAACTTCCGACTTTGTTTGGTACACAGTTGACCCTTAGTAAGGAAGTAAAATATCTAGGCATTTGGTTAGATAGTAAGCTTTTGTGGGCGAAACACCTTGATCACATTGTTACGAAAGCTACAAACATTTTATGGCAAAGCACCAGAGCCGTCGGCAAAGACTGGGGTCTGAAACCGAAGCTTTGCCGCTGGCTATACACAGTCATAGTGAGACCGGTACTCACATACGGCTGCGTAGTATGGTGGGCTCGCACAAATCTGGTGACAACAATCGCCAAACTACAACAAATCCAAAGACTAGCTTGCTCCCTGATCTGTGGGTGTACAAAGACGACACCCTCGGCAGCTTTGGACGTTATTCTGGGTCTGACTCCCTTGCACCTGCATATACAGCAAGAAGCAATGGCATCAGCTCTCAGAATTAAATCTACAAGCCAGTGGAAAGGTAATTCACCACTCACTGCTCATAGCAGAATTTTAGAGAAAGCGATGAGAATCATACCTGAAGCAAATCAAGGTACGGATAGAATAGCTAGCACGCACCTTGATGGTAGAAGGTATGAGCTGATTACAGAGGAGGGTGCTCTGGAAGGTCTCTCACCCTCTTGGAACATGTACACAAATGGTGCAAAAAATAAGGCAGGAGCAGTTTGCGGGTATCATTCGCCGGAACTTGGAATCTCGGACTCCAAAGCCCTGCACAAAAACACCTCAGTGTTTCAAGCAGAGAACATGGGACTTCTAATGGCGGCTAGAGCACTCCTTTCATCGGATGCTCTAACTGTCCCACCACGATCCGATGAGAAGGAAATTCTCATTTTTACCACTGATAGCGCGGCAACAGTCTATGCACTCAGAAGGCCCACAACCAGGTCGAGAGTTCTAGCAAAGTGCCACGCTACTCTCCAAAAGTTGTCTCACAAATGCAGAACAATAGTAAGATGGACAAAGAGCCACGGCTCATGCCCAGGTAACCTTAGGGCAGATTTTCTTGCCAAAGAAGGAACCAAGAAAGAAGTTGGTGTTGACGTCGTAGGGCTCTGCAAACCATCAGCGATGGAAGTGCGGGACTCACTACGTCAGCACACTGAAAAAGAGCACCAAAACATCTGGGATAAAAAGACGGACTGTAAACATGCAAAAGCCGTTTTTCCAACCATTGACAGGAAAATTACTAATAACTTGCTAAAGCTGCAGCGGCAAGATCTTCGGCTTATAGTAGGCCTCATCACTGGCCACTGCAATTTGAACTACCATCTTTATAAGACCGGGGCCACGGATAGCCCCCTATGTAGAGGGTGCCTGAATGAAAATGAGACTGTGGAACACTTGCTGAGATACTGCACAGCTACAGAGGAAGCCAGATACACATCAAGAATGCTGACACAAGTGGACGCACAGCATTCTAGTCAAGATTGTTTGAATGCCTCATCTGCATCAATACAACACCCAACATCAGCACCACTGGAGCAGTTGTGCCAGCAGCCCAGAGCCACACTCCGTTATTTTAAGGAGTTGGGGTGGCTCGGGTAGATGATGGTAGAGGGGGAAATGCACAATACACCCCAAGCGGGACGTCAGTGCAGGACTTAGCACCCCCACGTAGAATTAGAATTAGAATTAGAACCAACTAGCCTTATTTTATTTTTCTCGGATTCTACTCATATTACATAACATACAAAATATAATTATGCAGAATTTGCGTAATATATCTAAACACTGCTACACCACCTTTCCCAGCTGACTGACAACTAATGCTTATCATTGAGAACTCACTGATAACTCATCATCAATCAATGTCAAAGGACTATTATGAAAAAATTCCAAATGAAATAGGGGTTTGTTACACTTTCTGCAGTATTTAGCTATTGTTTTGCTTTTTAGATATACTTAAAACAAAAGGTAGTGGAATATTATAATAATTATTATTTACCAGCCCTGAACCCATGTTGGAAATAGCCAACATTTCTGAATGCAAAATTATGCATGACTCTTTTAAGATTTTCTGGTATATTAGATTAATTTTACTTAACTAGGTAAGGTAGGTTTTCAATCAATGTGTGTTGCCAGTGATGACTTATGGAACTGAGACGTAATCTCTAACTGTTGGCCTCATTACTAAGCTCAAAGTCGCGCAACAAGCTATGGAGAGAGCAATGCTCGGTGTTTCCCTGTGAGATAAGATCCGATCTGCAGGAGAACTAAAGTGACCGATGTAGCTCTTAGGATTAGCAAGTTGAAATGGCAATGGGCAGGCCACATCGCTCGTAGAACTGACAACCGATGGGGAAGAAAGGTTCTTGAGTGGCAACCACGAACTGGAAGATGCAGCGTAGGCTGCGGGGTGCTGATGGATGCAGGAGGCGATCCCTGGGGGAGGCCTATGTTCAACAGTGGACGTCTTCAGGCTGTTAATGATGATGAATGATGAGGTAAGGTACCTAGTAATATTAGCATTGCTACAGAATGTTTCACTGTTAAAACAATCAGCTGGAATAAAATTTACAATATATCAAAGTTTGGTTAGCTTTTGTAACAAGAAAATGATTCCACATTTTTACCTGAAATAAGAGCTAACCTTCCATTTTTATTATGGAGTTAACATCATCAGAAAGTGTTTATTATTTAATTGGTACCAATACCTAATGATTAAAATTATTCAATTACTGTGACATGATAGCTTTTAGCTAGTTCTCTTGCTGTTTTGGGAATCCTACTAAGCAAATCATGGTAGCAGCCTTGACAGAGGTGATTTTTAATGGATTTTTGATAAAAATTGGGTCAACATTAGCAGGGTAAAAATCATTAACAAAAGGGCGAAAGTAGGTAAATCTTATTCGAGAGTATTTATCGATCACACAGGCATAGGAATCAGGCAGGAGTCAGGACTCATTTGCTTGTCACATGACGAACGGGTGTTCCCTTCAATTATTGATGAAAATCCTTAAATTTTAGACGTACTGATTTATAACTTAATCAGCCTTTATAAAACTACGTTAAAATAGTATTTACCCAAACAGTTTGCCTGATTACTTGAATCAATAAATTAATGACTGTGAGCGACATTACATGGCACCGAAAAATTATGCAGAACAGAATCAAGAACAATCTTACCAAAATGTAGGGCAAAAATTTTATTATCCAGAAGAAACTACACAAGCACCGGCAGACACAATCTATAAATGATATAAAAATGTATATTATGTATTCAAAATTCAACTCACAGGCCGAGAAAGATGCAAAAGACGATCCCAGAAAACCCAGAATGGCGGAGTTCCACAACTTATCACAAGACCAATGATAAAAATGAAGTCAGCTGACCAACGTCTCTGCCTCTTTTGTCTATGGACTCGTTTCATTGATTTTGCAGAGGGAGCAGGGGGTCTAGCAAAGATACCAACCACTAACGCTAACGCCGAACGCTAATTCCAAAATGTATTGAAATGACATTTCGGAAATCGCTAACTTTTCCGCAACGCATGTCATTTCAATACGTTTGGCGATACCGTTAGCGTTTGTGGTCTTTGCAAGTAGCGAACGTTAACATGACATGCATGAGTTTGGGCGGACGCCCAGGGAGCGTGAACGACTACGACAAAATTAGCGATAGCGTTTGTCAAAACTTAGGCCTCAACACATCACGCTACCGCCGTGGGCGTTATCCACGATGATGTTTGCGACCGAGTTAGCGTGACCCGATGTCGCTTATCCGCAGGGACTGTCATCTCCATACATTTTGGCGTTAGCGTTAAGCATTAACGCCAATGGAAAGGGATCTTTGCTAGACCCCCTGTTGTTGGATTTCGTGATTTCATGAAGCAAATCTACATCAATTTTGTCTTAAAGTTGTTGAGATAAGGTAAAATCTGGCTATTGCCCCAGATAATATAATACCTACAGTACAGATGCCTCATCCCATACAACGGAATAACGCGGGCTATTTTACGAATAATTTTATTCCTGCATAACGCAAGATTTTCAAGTGACATTTATTGCGTATTGGCGAAGTATTGGGCCAAATGAATACACTGGACACTAACTAGTAACGCTCACGGCATGATCACTACATTTATTTCACGTTCGGGCTATTTTCTATTTAAGTTATTATGCCCCGGTTGTGGGCCTGTTGCTACTCTATCATGGATGAAATTTTTTTAATAGCTCCATGTGTGATATCCGTAATATCATATAAAACTTCTTATTTCCATTTTACAACTTTGCTTGCAATCAGTATTTAGAACAATATTATGAAAATAATAAAAAAGCAGTTTTTATTTACCATTCAACTTTTGGAACTAAATTATTTCAAATCACAGAATTTTCAAATTATCGCCGACATTGTTGTTGGTGTTCAGTTTTTACTTTTTTATTTAGAGCTCACGCTCAATTCCATAGACAATCGAGCGTTTTCCTTACGGCGCTGCGGATTAGGCGTCTGGCGTGACCTATGCCATTTTGCTACCATTTTGGTCACGCTACGGCTATTTCCGTAGCGTGTGCAGAAAAACGAGCGTGTGTAGCGTTTGGCGTTAGCGTTAGTGGTTGGTATCTTTGCTAGACCCCCAGGGGCTCTAACAAAGATTCCTTTTCATTAGCGTTAACGCCAAACGGTAACTCCAAAATGTATTGAAATGAAAGTCCTGCGGATAGCTTTTCCGCAGCGAATGTCAAAGCTAATTTCATTCTCCATACATTTTTAGTTATCGTTTGGTGTTAACGCTAATGGAAAGGAATGGACCCCCAGGGGGTCTAGCAAAGATCCAAATTCAAATTCAAATTCAAATCAATTTATTTGTTAGAATGTAGGTACTTATTACAGAAAATGAAAAATGATAATATATTTATTACTAATGTCCCTTATACATTCTCACCAGGTAGGTAGGCATGCAAATATTTTAGTCATAATTTAAAACAATAACAAGTAGGTAGGTAACTTACAAGGCCAAACACAACACAGTCATTATGGCATAACCAAATCAAAGTCATTTAAAAATTCTGTAATACTATAATAACATTTATCGACTAACAGCCGTTTTAGTTTCATCTTAAAATTAGTCAAGTTACACATTTTTAATGCTTCGGGCAGTTTATTATAAATTTTTGGCGCCATACAAAACATACTACTATGCATTAATGCTGTATGGGACCTTCTGATACAAAGTTGATCTCTATTTCTCATGTTAAACCTGTACTTTTCATGTAGTTTCTGAAAATATGTAGGATTAGCTTTCACAAACAATGCCACTTCATATATATAAAGAGAGGGAACCGTTAGAACCTTTAATGATTTAAAATGCGGTTTGCAACTATCTGTAGGTTTAAGATGAGATATAGCTCTGACACACCTTTTCTGGGCCAAAAGAACATCTTGTTTGTTTGTGGAATTTGCCCAGAAAATTACCCTATACCTCAATATCGATGCAACACTGCCATGGTAGGCTGTTAAAGTGGCTTCCTTATTAACTATTTTAGAGAGATGATACAGAGCATATGCCAAACTGTTGATTTTTTTCACTAAATGATCCACGTGTTGCTTCCATGCCAGTTGTCTATCTATGTATAACCCTAGAAATTTAGTCAGTTGTGTTTTATTTATGTAATTATTTAAATACTTAATGTCAAAATTTGAATTTTTATTCGGCAATCTTTGGTTAAAATGCATTATTTTAGTTTTATTTAAATTAATTTCTAGATTATTATTCTCCAATTATAATATGATGTCTTTTATTGTGTTAGAAATTTCAGTTCCCAATTTCAATCCCAAACATTAATGCTAACGCCAAACGCGAACTCCAAAATGTATTGGAATGACATTTGGTAAATCCCTTACTTTTCCGCAGCTAATATCATTTCAACATATTTTGCGTTTGGCCTTTGGGAGTTTTGCTAGAACTCCCCCAAAATCGCTTACGTTTCCGCAGCTTATGTATATTTCAAAACATTTTTGGCGTTAGCGTTAGACCCCCCAGGGGGTCTAGCAAAGATCCCAAACGCTAACACCAAAATGTATTGAAACGACATTTCGGTGACCTTGAATTAGTATGTTATCCTGAAATGGGGGGACTGGGACCATGATACCCTACAAGTTGTGAGAGTCTTATTTGAAACTGGGTGTTTCCAAACTTCGTTGGTAAAAAATATATCCACTCGCAAAACTGCACGTGCGATTGCTACGAGAAAGTTCCCCTTGACATTAATTTTAAATATAATAATAATAATAAATTGGAATGTGTTGACGCGGCTACACTACTAGGCATAGACATTGATACGCATATTAATTGGAAAAGCCACATTGAAAAAATAAAAACTAAATTGTCGAGTTTTACATACGCACTTAGAGAACTACGACGCGCAACTGACCTAAATACAGCTCTAACAGCGTATTATGCTTATGCACACTCGTGGCTAAACTACGGCATAATACTCTGGAGAAATAGTACAGATGCTAAAAATCTCTTTGTAGCCCAAAAACAAAGTAACCGTATTCTCGCAAATATTAAACCGGACATCAGCATACAACATTTTCATAGACCTTACTTCATAAAATTCAAAATTCTAACAATAGTCTCTTTGTACATCTTAGAAATCTGCAAATTCGTAAAGAAATACCCTCAATTTTTCAAAAAACTGGCTGATTGCAATCGAGACTACGTACTACGATCAAACTACAAATATGATTTAGTTATACCAACATCAAAATTAGCAATGCACAGTTCCGGCCCGCGTTCAATAGCCATAAAAATATTTAACAAATTACCACTCCATCTAAAAGAAATAGAAGAAGAGAAAAAATTTACCGTAGCCCTAAAAAATGTACTACTGACTAAAAGTTACTATACGCTAGACGAATTCCTTTCGGACAAATTAACTATTTAATTATAGACTAGATCGATTTGCTCCGCACAATATTGCTATACCCAAGCTGGGTCATTATGTAACATACTTAAATATGCTATTTAACACCTGCATGTAACCAATAATGTTTGCAATAAATGATTGAGTATTGAGTATTGAGAGTTAACTAGATACTATAAATAACCTTTACATGGAATTTCTTCAAAGAAAAACTATTAATTTAGGTAGAAGAAACATTATTAATCTTGGGGTGTTGATTTACCCCCTTTTGGAATAATATACCAATACAAAACACCGCTTAATTCACTTTTGTTCGCTAAGGTCTGCGGCTACGCACACGCTCAGCGCAATAAAATAGGGTCATCAAAGTCTCAGTGCTTGCGCACTTGCGCAGGCTAAAATATAGCCTTCAATTTTTTTTTAACACTAACACTAACGCCAAACGCTAACTCCAAAAATGTATTGAAATGACATTAACTGCGGAAAAGTTAGTACGCGTTTGGCGTTAGCGTTAGCGTTTCGGATCCTTGCTAGACCCCCAAGAGCTGTGACTTGTAAAGACGACATTAAAGGCTACTTTAATTTACTTTTAAATGTGTAAAAACCATGGTCGTCATACCTCCATGATAAAAAAAATCATCTACATCATCTAAGTGAAAAATGAAAATCAATAATTTTTGGCGCCTTGACCATTTTTTGATTTGGCAATACCATTTTGATTGAACTAAACAATTTTTTTTTTTCTCTAATCTGCCCCCCTATTATGGGGGCTGTGCAACCAATTGATTTTTTTCTTGTTCTGTGATTTGAATATTGAACGACCGAGAAAGCAGATATTGTCATTGTCAATCTGTAATGTTAATTTTTTTAATCTACTTCTGAAACTGCTTTTTTGGCAAAGGTCAAGGGGAGTCACTGGGTTGATAATAAATTGTTTATTTTCTAAAATAATGAAATAACCACTAATTAAATGCAACAGTAATGGCATCCATAGCATCATGAACCTAAATTTGGGATCACTCTGCGTTATTTCTGCCTCACAAGTTTGGTTTTCAACCTTTTATGTAGATGTATGTATGTTTTCGACATGGGTGCTTTGTCCGTGCTGCGTTGCGAAATTTTAATGCTTGTGTCTTTTCTAGGAGTAATAAAGATATACAGCTGAGCAAATCGTTGTCTTGGCTTCTCAGACACGGAGCAGTCCAAGAAGGCTTTCTAGTGAGGTAGGTGAAGATCTAGAAATCCAATACCCACTTGTTTCAACTATACATATGTTTTTGTTTGGGTATGCATTTATGCAACTCTTGTTTATTACGAGGTGGGAGAATTAGATTGGTTACTCCTTCATTTAACGTACAGGTATTCAAAGCATACATAAACGCATTGTAGGTACATATATAAATACTTTCTCTGGTAGCCTTTGTTTCTTGAACCTCGCCAATCGAGGAATATATGATTTGATTGTGCTTAGTTTCCTTAACGCTCAAGTTGCTACAATTTAGACAAATTTAATTTAAAATATCACTGAATTTAGAATATTAGGTATATTTTTATGAAAGTTATTTGATTAGTTTTTCATTTTGTGTTATTTTAATTACCACATTATATAGGTATTTAGATGTCAAAAAATACTAATGTGCCAAAACTTTCACCACAGAAAACATTTGTTCACTTTATCTATAACTTGAATAAGAATATTTTTCTTTATAACAGATAATACTACCAACAATTTTTTATTACAACATCCAGTAAGAAGATAAACTTCTTCAGTAATTAAACATTTAATTACCAAATATAATGTTTCAGTCCTGAAGGATACATAGAAGTTACGAAAATATTAAACCACAGTTCCTTTATAAGTAAATATACCTTACCTGACATAGAAAGAGTAGTAAAAAATAATGATAAACAAAGGTTCAAACTGAGATTAAACCCAACCACAAACACCTTGGAGATCAAGGCTAACCAGGGGCACACCATTAAAGAAGTATCTAATGAGGGATTAATACCTATTTTAGAGGTAGGTGATAATAAAATCATGTATTGCATTGTATAATATCAATAATAGCTAAATAGTATTATGTAGAGAGCTAATTCATTTGCCAGATAATTCTCCTAACTAACCTTAAATCTTTGACCACTTAATAACAAACTGTAGTTATGTCAAGTACCTACATTTAATTTTTATTATTTTAATGTATAATTTCAGCCTAAATATAATGCAGTTGTACATGGAACTTACCTAAAATATTGGGCACAAATTAAAACGCAAGGCCTCAGTCGAATGAAACGGCAACATATCCATTTCGCCAAAGGTGTTGCCGACAAAACTGTCACAAGTGGTATAAGACATAACTGTCAAGTCTACATCTACGTAGACTTGCATAAAGCTCTATCTGAAGGTCTGAAGTTTTATGAATCAGAAAATGGGGTAATTCTGACGAGTGGTGATGGAAAAGGATATTTAGCTCCAAAGTACTTTTCTAAAGTTGTAACTACCATGGGTATGTTGTCTAACCCCTGGTTTCCCATGTTTCTTAAAGTTAACCTCATGTCAACTTAAAAATACAGAAGGCCCATTGGTTACCTGTTGATTCACCAACCAACAACCAATGAGGGCTCTGTATTTTTAATTTACATGACTTTAACTTTAACAAACATATGGTTAACCAGGAATAAAGAGTTCGAAGTTATTTTTAGTGCTTCGCTGTTATTAATTTGTCTGCATTAATCACCATAACATCAAAAAGACTTTAGTCAAACAAAAAAAGAAAAACTTTTAATAGATTCTTAAAATAGTAATGACCCTATTTTATTTTTATGTGGGGCCCAACAGGAGTTCTTATTTCTGTTGGCAATTCCTGTTGGCCCTGTGTGGGGCCCAACAAGAATTTTTATTCCTGTTGGCCCCCATGGGGCCGAAAACGTGGAGGACAACAGGAACAACCCATTATTTATTACAATTGCATCACTAATAAAATTATATCAATAACAATACTTAACCATATCTAAAAATAAAATATTGTGGTAACAGTGACTAATAAAATTTTGTTGATTACACGAACAAAAGCAGGAAACACTGCTACACAAATTATAAATACCAAGCTACAAAACGAGTTTAATTTCTGGGATATTCCTCATTGGGAATCCCCTGGTAGGTTGATAGTTATCTACCTATACATTTTTCTGTGTATGTAGTTGTAGGTTATATTATTTTGTCATTGTCTGCTTAACTTTATTGAGAGAACAAGGACCTTTTAATCTTGAGTGAACTCTGTATTAGTGTGAAACACATTTATTATATATTTTTTAATAATAGTGTATACTTACATCCCTCATCAAAGAGTGTATATAGCTAAAAATAATGACATTAATCATTTTCATCACAGCTTGGGAGTAAATTTTAGCAACCGGTAAGTATTCAGTCACCAAGGCAGAGACATTAGCAGTAACAGGGCATAGTCCATTGACCCATTGGTCAAAACATTAAAAATTATGTTAAGTAATAAGTGGAGTTCAATTAAAAACTATATTATTTATTATGATTTATAATAGTTTAATTAAGATGATAGAACACTGGACGACTTTATAAAAGTTCTGATAAAAACTAACATTTCTAGCATTATCATTTGAACTACTGTTGCAAGCATTGCTACTACTGAGGGCTCGAGACTACTTATTAATTTATGTGTGACCTAACTCTTGTGAATACAAGCAGTGTTGTCACGGGCAACCGGCACAAACAAATATTATAGACTAGCTACTGCCCGCGGCGTTGCCACGCGTGGACTACATTACTTTTCAGGTTTCGGTTTGGGTAATGGCTTTATTTTTAAAAACTGATTTTCTATCAGCCACACTGAGTTTTCTGCTCGTATAATCACTTCCACGAAGTAAAAATGACATGTCTTAATCATGGATGAAATAATTAATTATAATACTTCCCAAAACAGCGTAGGTACGCTAATTATTATCCTTGATATTCCTGGACCAATTTTGATGAAATCTCCACTCATGACTACTTAACTATAGAAAAATTTTCGATGATATTTCGATAAGTATCATCGAACTCATGATTATTTAAAACCTATATTATATTAAAATCTAGGCTTTCAAAACATTTTTACAATAGGGCAAAGTCTGCGGGTCTAGCAAAGATACCAACCGCTAACGCTAAACGCTAATTCCAAAATGTACTGAAATGACGTTTCGGAAATCGCTAACTTTTCCGTAGCGAATGTCATTTCGATACATTTTTGGAGTTAGCGTGAGGCGTTAGCGTTAGTGATTGTGATCTTTGCTAGACCCCCAGGGCATTTTACATAACATGTTTTGTACACAGATTAGAGAAAAAAATCTACTTCGTATCATTCCAAAGAGTATTATTACACTTCTGTATCATTCAAAGAGCATATAATTTATACGTAACGTAAGAGTATCATTGGCCCACTGCATTAGCCTATGGTGGTAATAGTATGCATTGGCCCTCAGACCTGTGGGCCAAACATAAACGTCATGTAATGCCAAAAATAGGCGTAGCAAGGGTCAAGATTATACTCCCAAGGGTAAAGCTCTAACTATCACGGTTCATGAGATACAGCCTGATGGTGACAGACGGACAGCTGAAATCTTCACAGATGATAAATATATTTTTGTTGCCGCTATTACAAAAAATACAGAATAAAATAAGTATTTAACCCCTTAAATACTTATTTTATTCTGTATTTTAGTATTTTTTCTCTCTCATACATCAAACGTTTTTTTGCTAGTTTTTATAGATAATGATACGGAACCCTTCGTGCGCGAGCCCAACTCGCACTTGGCCGGTTATTTCTCTAATCTGCGGGCACTTAAGTATAATTAACATGTTTGTATCTTGAATGCAATCGATTCATACTACTTACATATTATTTGATGGTATATCTATTTTACTCCAAAAACCCCAAACAACCTGCAAGGGCTTAAATAGAATAATGGTTAATCAAATCTAATAAATTGTAAAATTTCATTCCACTGTTTAATGCATATTTACTACCGAAATTAACTCCTATTACTCTTTGTTCATGGCCTTACACACGTTTTTTTTCTTTAATCTGTGCCTCCAGATGGACTTTACGTGAAACATGTGAAATATTCAATAACAACACGACGAAAAATTACTATACTTAACACTGGCTAAATACACTATGTGTGGAGCCATAATACAACATAAAAAAATTACTGTGACACAAACTAACCGTCAGTAGCCAAAAAAAATTCACCATGAAGCGGCCATGTTGTATAAAATTTCGTCCGGTTTCGTAATGATATTTAATAATTTTGACCAAAAGTTTTTAATGATATTTGTATTTTAATATATCCTATGTTGTGCGCTGGTTATTTCTAAGCATATTAGTGCAACCCGCATGAAAATCAGTTCAGTATCTAGGGATTTGTTCAATAACAAACAAACAAACAAACAAACAGCTACAAATTATTGTCCCTAGATGGCGTTAGATACGGTAAATTAGAAAATGTATGGAGAAGGGTAAAAAGCCTTGTAGTCCTGCATCGCGGTTACGATATTTTTTGAACAATAGAACCTATGGGATAAATTACATTTGACATCATTACGTGTGTGTTCCGTAACGCATCAGAATTACACATTTATTATATGTAGGGATATCACAACAAATATAAAAGTAGACATTTTGGGAAGTGGGCATTATGTAACCTAAAGGCTTATAAGGCCGTTAAAGTACACATATTATAGGTATTAGGTATATCTACTAAGATATATATATATATGGTTCCTAGCCGGTTTCGGCCACGGCGACCAGTATTTCTGCTTGACTAAGTCAAGGAAAGGCTTCGTTCATGTGCCTTCATATGACTGTAGTACCCTATCTTGGCTTTGAAAGTGCGCGAGCATATGCTACACGTTAGGGTACCGTTTATAAGATATAGTAATGTACCGGCCCTATGGCGCCGTCATCTCGTTCTCTAGTGAAGTTTTACCTCGGTACATGTAAATTAAAATACAATTTACTAGTGGTTATAAGGTTCATTCTTTCACAAATACAATCAATAAAATAATAATAGAAAGATCATACAGCTAGAAATGAAACATACAGAGCTCTTAAGTTGTTAGATGCGCTGTAACAATTATGTTTTATCATGATTAGGTTTAGCGTAAATATAGTAAACATATTCGACCGTATGAATAAACGTGGAATAGCTTTGGATTAGTTACTCCGACTTTTGTCTTTGTTTGACATTCGAAAATCGAACTTGATCGAAAGAGACAAAAGGTGGTTTAACTAATCCAAAGCTACTCCACGTTTATCAATAAGGCTGAAAAAGATACCAAAATCAACAGATACTTAAGTACTATATTTGATTGTCCTACCTACTTACTTATCAACCAAAAATACAATAATTATCACGATATGTAAATACTGTTCTTTGTTTTAACTTAATCCTAGTACTTGCTTACATGCTTACCTACTAAATATTCTATTCATTATCATAATCACCTAAATTAATTAATGTACATTTTTAATCATCCCTAATAAACCTAATAAAAAATATTTATTAAAGAAATGATGCTTAAATATTTGCTAATCACTAATAGCTTAAGTAGTAATATAAGTAGAATTGAGTTTAAAGTACTCTTACTTATCATAACTTGTCAGTTTTTGATGACATTTGGTACTGCCTGTACCTCAAGTGCAGTTACGTTCATTTTAAATCTTGAATTTATATAACAAATTAATCATAGTTTATTGTAAAACTAAAATGGTGCATTTAAAATCATTTCCAGGTGAGCATCTATACCCTTGAGGTATGGAAGCGACCGTTGCTGCTTCCGTCCCGCCAAATCAAACGACCGCCTTATCAGCCCAGACTTCGCCGAAGGAAAACAAAGCAATTAGAAAAAACATAACAGCAGACCACAAGGCTTTAAATATTTCGCCAGGAACCGCTACACCCACTCCAAAAAAATCTGCAGCAACCCGTGACTCCCAAGAAAAGACGACCAGCCAGCAGCAGTCGCCTAAAACACCTGTAGCTCCGGCCCAAGAGTTCTGGAAAAAAGGTCCAACTGTTGCCCCAACTTCACCGCAACAAACTTTACCAGCAGTCCAAGACTTCCTGCAGAAGGCCTATGAAACTGTCCAAAGATCACAACAAAATGCTGCAATAGCATCTCAGAGGTTTCAGCAAAAAGCAGTTGGCAGTCCACCGTCGCCCATAATAGCTACTGCATTGGTCCAACACTCGATGCAGAGCGTCTTTATCAGCACTCCGCTAATACCGAAAATTGCCACAGCAGCGCCGCTCCCCTTTCAGCAGGCGTCATCCTCTGTAATTGTAGCGCAGCAGTCACTTTTTAGAAGCTTGACAGTGGGTCAAGAGGCACTTCCAAAACCCGAAGCAGCTATGCAGCCTACACCTGAAAAAAGCACCGCTCAAATAACCCAGCCTACTATGGCGAAAAATGTAGAGCATTCCTCAAGTGGTAGTCAAGAGGACCAGTCAGCGAATACAAATCAAATGAGAAAAAACTCTAATGCACGTCACACAGGAGCTACTTCGAAAGCAGGCCAACCAGGGCACTATTACAAAGCCCGGCAAGCCAAGCCAAAGTTCAGCCCAGGACCGGATTCCCCACAAACGCGATCTGTTCTAGTAGCTAAGAGGCGAAAGAGTCCTTCGGCTAAAGCAGAATCAAAAACTTCAGAAGCTGGGCAGTCAGAAGAAGCTGTCAAAGATAAAAGCTCGAGCGAATCTGAAAAGACCCTGAGTACGCCATCATCGCAGAACTCAAAAACTGACAGCTCTAGCGAGAGTCCAAGTACACAATCAGAACAGACTCCGAAAGATAGTCCGATAAAACAAGGCACATCGCGTGTAGCACAAACATTTCTGACGTACAAAGCTGCTCAAAGGGGACGCCACGCAAATGGTTCTCAAACATCTACTCAGAAAAAAACTGATAGCCCCCGGTCGGAAGCTGGCGGATCTGCTCGGCCCAACGGGGGGCGGCGCCCGAGGGAGCCCGCACCCGAAATAGATCCTAAGAGAATGGTGCTAGTTACTGGTGAGTAGATCACATCACGGGCCTTGGGTAAAGTGTCAAATCATCACTAAAGCTAATATACTTATTACGTATGGGCACAGATTAAATACTAGTCAATTTTTAATTATTAGATGAGAAACCGGCTTTGCTTGGGTGGTTCTCGTCGTCCAAAATATGAGTTAGAATGTTCTTAATCTGTGGGAAAACGCCTAAATCTAACCCCGGTTTCTGATGCTTTTATCATGTTTTTTACAGAATTCCCGCCGTACACTCAAATACCAGATTTACTTCGCGTTCTCGTCCCATTCGGACCCTGCCATATCGACAAGTGCAGGAACCGCCTTGCAGTCGTGGTCTTCGAAACCGAGGAGGCTGCCCAGAACGCTATAAAGGCGACAAACGAGCTCTGCATCTACGGAGACTTCTTGGAGATAAAACCATACACCAATACTCGGGATGTGGACGAATTATTCAGGGCATACAAAAAAGTCATAACAACACAGAAAGGTAAGAAGTAATTAGTTATTTTAATAGTATAAAATAGTAATTTTTTATAATTTACTGGCATAGATTTTAGCAAACATTAGTCAAAAGTATATTTACCGGCACCGTACACCGTAGCGCGGCACCGCGGGGAGCCGATGGATGCAGGAGACGAGCAGCCGCTCGAGGTGGCGCTGTTTGAGGAGGCCTATGTTCAGCAGTGGACATTTTCAAGCTGATGATGATATTTGAAAGTTTTATTTAATTGAATTTACTTGCATTTTCATTGGTATAAATATATTAAAATCTTCTGTGATCACCAAATTGCCTACCAAGAGTGGTCATTTTGGCAAATCCCTCCCAATAAGCGTCCAAAGTGGCGTTTTACGGAGGCCTGTGTTCAACAGTGGAAGTCTTCTAGCTGATGATGTGTGTGTTTACCATTGTTGTGCCCAATTGATCGGCCATTGATTGGAATATTCTTATTTCCAGGACAAGACATAATCCAGCCGGATAAAATAGACCTGAGTGGGGATTTCTACCAGCAGGTGGAAAACATTCAGAACGCGATCCGTCTGACGCGCGATCAAGTGGAGGCCGTCACCAATCTGTACGTCGACTTGGAGATGGTTCTACAGCAGGAGTGGCCAGGTTAACATGGATTATGCCGTATATGTAGGTGTGATAGGGTGTAGAATGTCGAAGTAAGCGGGCATCTTTCTCATCAGTCCTCTTTGACTGAGCTTTCATCATGTTACTGAGTTACATTTTCATTTGTCAGTTTCCTTGGCTAACTGCATAATTTTTCTGTGTGGTACCATATCCTATTCTCATTTTATTTGTGCGCGATCTATGCGTAATGCTTATGCAATCATATTTTACCTCCATTGTCGTAACGTCTGTTCGTACAAATTCGTCGAGTCAAGAACATTTTCATTTCTTTGATTTTATACTAATTCAAATTCAAATAAACTTTAGTTTTTCTGTCCAAATACCCCTTTAATATCTTAAAAAAAAAAACGATTACGTTGAGCAGGCGATACTGCTATAAAGATAAATATAAAACATATATATCAAATACCCTTTATTCATCAGCATCAACATCGGCAATTCCTCAAACATTTTCTTTACTGATTCTTAAAAATTGACATTATTTTTGCTCATTACAAGCAAACATACAATATTAGAGTAGAATATAATTAGTTATTAATTTATTTATTTAATTATTGCACAGCCTCCGTATATTGACTGTCCGGAGGTAGCGGGTTCGATTCCCGCGACAGAAAAAGTATTGGAAAATTAAAAAAGACACCTGTTCTTTGGGTGTTGTGGTTGCATGGTCCTCGTACCTGGGTCCCTAGATCCAGGGAATCTTAGTTAAGGTCCAGGATCTATGTATGTGATTGTTTGGTGTTATTATTATTTATTTGTTGTTTTTTGCGCGTCTAAACTAACTTGTCCTTAACAGGTTGCGTGGCGGTCCCGTTCGGATCGATCACAACCGGCTTGGGTATAAAGTCAAGTGACGCGGACTGCTTCGTGCAGCTCCCCGCCTGCGCGGACGGCGGCGGGAGCGGCGCGCGCGCGGCCGCGTTCGTGCAGCGCGCGCGCCGGCTGCTGGCGCTGTACCCGCGCGTGTTCGCGAGCCTGCTGGCCATCCCCCGCGCCAACACGCCCATCCTCAAGTTCCGGCACCTTCCCTCCGGGTTCCAGTGCGACGTCTCCGCGAAGACTCCGCTGGGCGCACAGAACAGCAAGCTTATTAAGTTGCTGTTGGAGCATGATGCAAGACTGCCGTCTGTCGCGCTGCTGCTTAAATACTGGGCCAAGGTAATACATGTTTTATTTGATTGAACGTGAACCGTGGCTCATGAACCGTGATAGACAGTTGAAAATTTCACAGATAATGTATTTTTGTTTGTTGTGGATTAACTCGATATATCATTTATTGGGTGCGCGTAAAACTACGCAACTAGTAAAGTAAAAAAATAATCCATGTTTTCAAAACAAAAAAATTGTCAACACTTCTCTTGTATATTAAATGTCCATATTTTATGTTTTCAGGTGCACGAGTTGTCCGGCACGGGTCGGCTGACGAACTACGCGCTGACGATGATGGTAGTGTTCTACCTGCAGCGGGCCCGGGCCCTGCTCCCCGGCGTGGCGCGGCTGCAGGGGCCCGCCGACCGGCTCCTGGTGGACCACTGGGACGCAGGGTTCTGTCGGCGGCTGCCCGCTGCACCCGCCGCACCTGCCGCGCTGCCGGACCTACTCGGCGGGTTCTTCCACTTCTACGCGACCTTCGACTTCGACCGGTTCATCGTCTGCCCTTACCTCGGCGTTCCCGTCCTCAAGTCGCTGTTCGAAAAGCCGGAGACTCTTCCCGCGGAGTTCGCAAGATACGTCGGTAACGTCCGCGCGCGGCTCGCCGGACCGTTGCGGCATGACACGCCTATCTGCGTGCAGGATCCTTTCGAGCAGAGCCATAACGTTGCCTCCGCAGTCAGCGCGCGGCTCGCGGCCGACATCCGCGCGCACATGCGACACGCGGCCGACGCGTACGCGGCCGACGCCGGCACCGGCGCGCACCGCTTCCTCCGGACGGCGCTCCTGACGCGGCCGAGACTGCCCCGCGAGCGCGCGTCGCCGAGCACGCGCGTGTGCTTGTTACCGCGGCTACGCGCCGCGCTCGCCCCGTCCGACTGGCGCGCATGCATCCGCGACTTAATTCTAGGTGATATTTTTGACCGGATCTTGATGGTGCGCGTGGAGCGGGATCCTCCCCGCGAGCGGCGCGAGGAGGACTCCCGCGCGTTGCGTCGGTCGGCGCGCGCGCGCCACGCGGGGACACGCGCGCCGCCGGACGCGCCCGACCGAGAGATGTACGACGCGACGGCTGATAAACCAACGTGGCGCCGCCGCCGGAACTACGCCGCGCTGGACTCCCCCGACCGACTCCTGCGGAAACAGCGCGCCGCGACCGAGGAGCTAGCGACCGCTCTACCCGCCTCGCCGTTACGATTCGAGCTGGAGCTTTGGTTCGGAGAGCAGCCGCGGAGCTGCTTCGTGTTCGCTCGGCTGGTGGAAGGCGAGGGCGACGCGTTCCGCGGGCTGGTGGCCTTCATGCACACCGCCATGTTTGACTGGTTCCGCATCCTGGTCCGTCCCCACCTGCTGGGAGACCAGCCGCCGCCCGCGCCGCACCATGCCGCCGCCGCTGAACTCGAGCGGGGACTGCAAGCCGTCACGCTCGCCGACACGCACTGTCACGGGGACGGCGACCGTGACAGTGACGAGGACGGTGATGACAGCACCGATAGCTCGCGGAAAAACACCGCGGACACCCCTTGAACCTTTTCGGTTAGGTACTATTGACGAATCGTAATCTCTGCTGTGTAAAAATTATTTGTAAGTTGACATTGGAACGTTTTTTCTATCGTATTTTAGTAGATGAATGTTGAAAGGTAGTTGTATTTTAATGTTAGGACGTGAACGCGGCGTGCGCGGTTCGTGGATTCTATTTGCGTTTCACCCGCAGTGGTCATGAAACGCTCAAGTATGCTGCCAAGCGCAGTATTAAGAAATACGATCAATTTTTAATTAAGTGACGTCAATCAATAAAATTTATTTTTTGTAGATATTTAAGTATTTTTATTGTTTTCACCAAAACCAAGTCCATTTTTTGTACCTAAGATCAATAACCCTTCTATTTAGCTATTAACGCTCCACGGGTGATATGATTTGCTTTTCAGTATTCGATTCACAATCATAACCTTACCTAACAATGTAACAAGCAAAAACGAGGCACAACATTTCAAGCATTGATTAAACATCTTTTGGGGTCGAATTAGAGCTCAAGGTCGCCTTATTGACAGCTGCAAATAAGTACTTGCCAAGCCAAAATGTCGGCTCCGAATTAGGGTCCGAGGTCAACTAGATCTACTTTATTGACAGCTGCAATTAATGTTCATGCTAGGCCTACTGCAAGCCGAAAGGTCTACATTTTAACGTTCCGAGTCACACTTTACCAATGTACTCTGTGGTCACACTGCAACTGTTATGGGATGGGCGGCCGTGTCGCTTAACATCAGGTGAACGACTAGCTCGTCAAGTCATTCTATCGCATAAAAAAAAAGATCTAAGGGTTAACCACAGATTAGGTAGTGATACTAGGGTTATGAATTCCTTGAGTCTGTCTGACTAGAAAATTGTATCTGAACCATCAACATATGCATACCTCCATGTATGGACCACCCTGTGCGGAATCAACAAGATTTGGTTGCCCCTAGCAACCAAGTTTTTCTATGAGCTGCATGAAAACTCTTTGCACGCCACATTACCAATGTACCCTGTGGTCCCGATTTTGGACATGGCGTATATAGCAGTCTTTACCAATGTACTCTGTGGTATATGTCAGTTTTTTTTTCTTATATTTTGCCTCCACACATAGTGTATTTAGCCAATGTCAAGTATTATATTTTCATCATGTTGTAAAATATTTCACGCAAAGTCATGTCCTAGTCATAGTCCAGTCTAAGTCATGCTCCAGCAAAGTGGTGGCAACTTTTACTAAAAACACATAATTATGAACAAAGCGAAAGTAAAATGTTGTCACAAATAGCGTTATGCTGGTTCAGCTGAACCAGCGCTGGTCTTCCTTCCTGGCTGGGACCTTCTGGTGAAATCAAGGCGCGGATATACATTGTAGAAGATTCTATGGAGTTTTGGGAGCAACACGAAAAATCACGTTTCACCACATTATATCACTTGCCCTCACTCATGCTCGTAATTCAGCACTAAATGCGTAAAACGCCACCAATTTTAAACATTAACACTGGAAAAAACAAAAGTTTTGAAAAATAATACAATGCAACGACGTGAACTTTTCCGCGTTCCCGCCAAAAACCTCTATATCAACTTCAACTCTTGGTTAATGGCCTTTGTGGAACCTCTATATAGCAAAGTTCTCTGTGGACATGGCAACTTGGCAACACTGACAAAATGATGAAAATCACAGAGTACATACATTGGTAAAAACTGATGAAAATGGTGAATCGAAAATGAAAAAATGAAATCATATTCCGTTATTCTTAATTTTAATTACGAATAGTGTTGACCAAGGGACCATAACGTAACAATCGTGCCAAGAGAATACTCTATCGTGTGATACCCTCCGCCGTAATCATGGAAATGGCTCCAGGTAATATCACAGTCGTCGCTGTGCTACGATACGATTGTAACTTCCAGTCCAGCTGGTTAGAAATTCACAGAATAATGATTAAGAATGCAGGGTCTAGGTGGAACCATGGAAGTTAGTAAATAAGTACGTACCAGAGACGGGGGCTGCCGTAATCACCCAAGAAAGATCACCTGCCAACCGTGGTGATTACAAATCACCACGGTTGACAGGTGCTCCACTGCGATCTTGGCGATCTCAATACATGGTAGTAACGACGACCGAGGAGCATGCTTCGGCCCATTCCCTGCATATTCTTTTAACTTAACTGGTTCCTACGGTACCCACGGAACAATTAGCGTGGTCGTATACTATGGCCTGATACCATCACACAGGGAAATGTTTTTTATTTGTAATAATTTTAATGATAAGGGTGTTCTAAAGGCTGAACACAGGCCTTCTACTATATTAGAACCCAAAAAACTTGAAAGGTTTGTACAAAAACCCAAGTGGTTACTGGCATACATGATCACAAGAAACCTAATAACATGATGCTAGTCATCATAAGTTCTAGCTAGACTAACCAGAGTGTAAATAAAATGCTAGTAATTTCATTTCAGAGGATAATATCCTGGATGCTACTAAACTGTCCTTTGCTGGTGACTTTGATTTGCAAGTAATGGAGATACTTACTAGGGTGCGACTGACTCGTGCTGAAGTGGAGAACTTGCAGTGCCTACTGGAAGATGTGCGAGGGGCCTTATCATATGTCTGGCCAGGTAAAACACCTATAAGGCCCACTTGCACGTTCTCGGGATAAAATTATAACTGAATACATAACCCAGAGCTAGTAACTCGAGTTAAGTTGGTAAACAGAAATATCCAGACATTTTCTCTTGCACATTCGGAATATTGACAGGGGTTAAGCCCGTCACACACGTATTAATAATATATATTAATACACCGTACTATAATATATTATAGCAAGCTACCACACACGGAGACGATGCTATAATATATATTTTCCTTCATTTCATTGATAGTCGGCCTAGCGTTTACACATGTTTTGTAATAAAGGGTGATTTCAAAACACAGTAGGTAATTATGAATTCAACAAGAAGTGCATTGTTATTGGATTTATTACCGATTAATATCACACACTCCTAATAAGGTGGATATAGTTTTTATGAAAAGTAGTTTATGTATAATTTGGCTAATTGTGCAAAGAAGAGCAAGTAAGATACCCCAGGCTCTCCGACGCAAGTCCTATGAAGACAGACTTCAAACCCTGCGCCTTACTACCCTTGAAGAAAGACGACTGCGTGGAGACCTCATTGAAACATTCAAAATTATCAATTACAATTATAACTTACCTGACATACATGGAATTTATATTATGAAAGAAGGAAAACCTCTGCGAGGGCACCTACAAAAAATCTCTCGTACACCATCTAAGACCAACACTGCACACCACTTCCTAAGTAATAGAGTGGTGCACAACTGGAACAGACTACCGCAAGAGGTCATAGCCGCAACCTCTGTGAATGCCTTCAAAAATAAACTTGACAACTGGCTACAAACTAATCAAACACAATTACTGCAGAAATGACCATTATGACCTTCCAACACTGTGGATATAGACATATCAGCAGGAATGCTGCTCGTCTATTATCAAATAATAATAATAATAATTTAAATGACTTGTACCTGAGGTAGTATAAAAAGTGACCAGTCGCCAATCAGATTTTTACATCGCCGATGCCTAGTCCCGAGTAGACTAAATGGCGATATATCGCCTAAATTGACCACACTGGTCGGGCGGGGGGCGGCCCAGGGGGTCTAGCTAAGATTCCAAACGCTAACGCTATCGCCAAATTTTGCTTTTACGATCCCAAAGCTTCGGGCTAACTCCAAAATGTACTGGAATGACATTTCGGAAATCGCTTACTTTTGTGGAAAAGTAAGCGATTAATGTCATTTCAATACATTTTTGGAGATAGCATTTGGGATCTTTGCTAGACCCCCAGGCAAAGCGGCAGGAATGGTAAGAGGGGAGAAGCGTCCGACGAGCGCGTCGAATATGTTAAAACATGCTGTAGCAGGAATGGTAAGAGGGGAGAAGCGTCCGACGAGCGCGTCGAATATGTTAAAACATGCTGTACATTCAAAATATGTCTCGCTATACCATAATATATATTAATATACAATAATATAAAAATATACCATAATATATATTACGGTATAGGTTGGTCACAGAAATATATATTATAGCTGCGTGTGCGGTCCCTCGAGAATTTGTATAGAAAACATATGGTAATAAGTATGTCTAGCTATAAATATATTAATATATATTATAGCTACGTGTGTGACGGGCTTTAAGTTGGTAAACCTCCGGCTCAATGCACAGAGTAAAACAAAATTACACCTGACTTATGTATTTGAAGTTGAAAGGTACAAGGTATACATATTCTATACTAACTGGAATAAGCTCATAGCATCGTAAATTATACAAAACTAAACTTTAATTTTAATGCCGTAAAATTTACATTAGACTATCGTGTTTCGAGAGAAACGTGGTCTGAGGAAGATAGTACGTTGTTTACCCAGGGAGTAGTCTGTCTTTTTCTTATGCCTTATTATCGGAGTTAGTTAACCTGTTTTCATGGGAATGCATAATAAACTCAACTTCGTGAATTCTCGAGGAATGTAAAATAATTAAATTAGGTAAAATTGACTTACCTACTTACTTGTACTAAAACTGTACTAAAAAACAGGTAATAAAACAATACAGTGGTTCATCGCACAGAAATGATACTTTCTATGGGATAGCATAATACCGTTACTTCGTAAATTATTCAACTGAATTTTATCAGATTTAGTAAAATTAGAAGCTGTAGCATGCAATGTACCGAACTGGGGGCGATCCATGTGGGGGCAACTGGGAATATACCACCTACCGGAGGAAGAGCTACGCATGCCTTTAGCAGTCTATGTATGTAATGTACCTTTGTTGTTTGTTAAGTACTTAAGAATCCTATTCATAGCATGTATGCAGTAGCATAGGATTCTTAAACACGGTTCTTATGAGACTGAAGAGATGAAACTGCGAGCCTACTACTTTATTTTAAACTCATTCACAACTCGAGACACAAAAAAAATGTCTCGAAAAACTTATCGTTTCTGTTCGAAGTGCTTGTTCCAGTTAGTGTGGAATATTAGTACTATTCATATATTATAGAACTTCTTGGAGAGAAATCAATAGAACATTTTCGGCCAGTGTCAATTTAAAACTGATAAAACGTACATACCTAAAGCCGCCTCTACATGCTTGATGTTTGCCACAAACACCCAGTACCCCCAAACACCGACCACAAATTACTTAACACATACACTGCATCCATAGGTAAGTCAAAAATGCTAGGTATGGATGGGAAAAAATGGCGGGCGACGAGCGTGCTAGGGCTTCCAACATTTTTTTCGGGAAAATATACAGCATCTTTTCAACAACCAAAACCAAAAGCCAAAACCAAAAGATAAACTAATATATTATTAATTAAATATTCATTTTTATAAACACTAAACTTCTAATGTCTTTGTTTAAAATAAAAGTATCATAAAATATGCATTAATTAAAATCAAAACGGGCTATTTATAACTATCTGTTTCTTTGTTCTCCGCCATTTTAAATTCATAACTCGTTTCCTTCGTGTGAATATGGCGGGAATAGAAAGCAGGAACGACATTACTTTAGGGGCCTTACTTATAAACGCCGCTTAAAGCTAGTCAGTGTTTTCCCGCGTGACATTTCAAATCAGTCAAAGGTTGACAGAAGGTTTTAAGCAATGGCTAACTTTAAGCGGCGTTTATAAGTAAGGCCCTAAATGAAGAAGGTTGAATATATTGGCATAGCTGCTGCCCGCTACCTTGTTTTTTTTTTAAATAGCGAGCTCTCATGATCGCTTTGAAAATATCGTATTATTGCCCCTAGTCATAAAATATTATAAATACGAAGGTTTGCGAGTATTCGTGTTTGATACCTTTAATCTCCGTAACTACTGAAAAAGTTTTGATGACATTAAATTTTTTCTTACTTTGGACATATCTAACTTTTGACCACGCTTTCACCTGATGGGAAGTGACGATGCGATCGAAGGTGTAGCAGGCTAGCTATAGCTTATATTTCATGCTGGATACTGTAACACATAGGATACTGAAATAATCTCAATTATTTGCGGGCAGTATTCGACGAGATATATAGAACCTACTTGTTGCACACAAAGCACACAGCCTTGAAATATAGTGCAGTTCTATATATTAATGTATGGTTGGCAACCCTACGCGCGTACTACTGTCAAACGTTTGAATACATCACAAACAGCTTTGTCGTTCGACTAACGTATTTGTCAAATCCTTAGAACTATGCACAAATCCGACACTGATACCGATCACCGTGATAGGTGTGTGTTTACAAACAGGCAAATCCTTAAGTTCATGTTCGCTATTTGGTGTTCGCTGTTTGCCTAGTATGTGAAAGCCGCTTAAGGATGAATCAACATGTCAAATTGGCGGGTTAAATATATAACGGGATAAATGGTCAATTTTCTAACGTGCAAGATAAAATACAGAAATAATCCGAGTTAGGCTATTTATTCAGGTAACACGAGGTTAGAGAGAACGCGCAAGTCGGCCTAAGAAATCTAAAACAATAGCATTTAAGATGATGTTTTGCTAATGTGATTTTTTAATATTTCAGGGTGCCAAGTTCATCCTTTCGGCTCAATAGTCACTGGCCTTGGGATTAAAACAAGTGACATTGATTGCTACGTGCATATACCTACAGCCCATGTACATAGAACTGGCAAACCGGTCTATGTTGCCAGAAGTGTGCTTAGAAAATATCCCACAAAATTTACACACTTGTTCGCCATTAGCACCGCTAAAGTACCCATTGTAAAGTTTTTACACATACCCACAGGTTTTAACTGTGACATCAATTTCAGTAATATGGGTGGCGTAAGAAACAGTAAACTAATAGCCTTTCTATTACACATGGACCCAAGAGCATTGCATTTAGCGATTATAATAAAGTATTGGTCAAAAATTTACCATTTCACAGGGACAAATCTGATGGCAAATTATGCCCTGACCATGATGATTATATTCTATTTACAAGTGGAGTCTGTACTGCCATCAGTTGCAGAATTGCAAAGGCATGAAGAATACTGTTTGGTAGATAATTGGAACACTGCATTCGATGACAACTTTGTCTATGTGACGGACAATGCTAAGTCTCTGTATGAGTTACTAGGTGGCTTCTTCAATTACTACAAGAATTTCAACTTTGAACAGCATGTGATATCGCCATTCTTAGGATACCCCATAAAGAAACTGCTATTTGCTGATCTCAAAACTATACCAAATGAATATCGGCTATACAAAGGAAATATATCGAGTAACGTTTGCAAGGCGCTGAGATTGGACTCGTCAATATGCATTCAGGATCCATTTGATCACAGCAGAAACTGTTCAGTGGCAGTACTCGGGAAACTGTTCCTTAAAATTTATGGTCATTTTGATGTAGCGGCGGCCATGTATAATGAGTTGGAAAGTGAGGATTTATTGAGAACATTGCTCACTGTGAATCCTCAGATAGGATCTGAAGTGCCATCTCAAGCCTCAAATTTCAAGAATAAACACAAAGTCATGAAGAGACGAGCCAGACATACCTTTACCAGTTGGTACATCAACAATAGAAAGGCTAATAAGTTGGCCACTAAACAAATGTGATGGACTTATCCAGTATCATAAATACCTATTTTGTATCAAAATATGTACCAACTCAAACTACTTCATAACATGTAAGTAAAATATTTTCCTACTAATATGTTTTTTTATTTATTTATACATTGAGATAGGATACACAAAAAGTCACAAACGAATGAAACGATCGAAAAAAATGTCCGCTCCAAAACTCACGCCACGCAGTGCGCAGAGTTTTTGGTTAGTTGCAAGTTGTAAGCACAGAATACTATTACTCCTAGCGGAGAAGAATAGCATCTTCATACAAAAAAAGTGGTTATGAAATTCAGTACTAGCGCCTTTAGTGGGACCCTTTGGAAACTTAAAAAAGGCGGAAAATTCAAATGTTCTATTCGTATAGATTTGAATTGATAAAAGGGGCAGCCCTATTGTATTATCAGATAAACTATCTTATAATAGGGACAAAATCAATTTGCAAAAATAAAAGCATAGGATTTTATACTTTTTATTTTTATTGCATACATGACATTGTGAATAATAAATCAAGAGCGATTTTATTTAAAAAACATAATACAATAATACAAAACTTTGCCCATGATAGCATTCTGCAAAACATAATTAACATGTTTAATTCCAAAACCACAATGAACTCAATAATAAGTACATAACCTCAAATTATATTGTATGAGTTTTGTGTAATTACCGTTGAACAGACTCGGCTTTTTCGCTGATGATGCATTGCATTTAGCACATTTACGGCTATTGTCCTTCATTGTTTTTAACACGACATCACAATACACAAACACAAAAAGAGTCTCTAGGCTAAATAAAGAAGCACTGAAAATTCACGAAAAGAAAACAACACGAGACCGGTGGCAATTATAACCTCAAAATCATTTTGTTGCCATATCTAAAATAAAATAAAAAAATATTTTTGTTATATATATCCCTATAGCATGCCCACCTACTATTACCATCCAATGTATGACGAGTTGAATGGGCCTGGTTGTAAGGCAACCACAATCCGACTCGGACCTGCGCGATGCCAGTGTTCGGTGACAAACCGCCCAAATAACAGCAGACACGTGGGTAAAAAAAGACGGCGTTTCATATTTTAGGTACGTATTACAACAAGATAGAATGTATGTAACCACAGTGCATTTTTCTATTTAAACAATAATTTTCATTTTTTTGCGGATATAATGATCACGGCCTGACCGCGGCCCCTCGGTAGCGTATCTCTTACACACGTTAATCAAATGCGTAAGAGTAAAAAAGACAGCCTCGTGCCCAGCTCGCGCTTCGTTAGTTTCCGAGAGAGTCGTTTCGTTTACGAGAGTGACGCGGAAAGCGTGTTAACGAAAAGCTATGGAGTCGATAACATTTAAAATAATTAAGTACAGTAAAGTACATAGTAATTAAATTAATTACCATACGTTTTGACTTTTGTATGCTTTAATTTTAAGGTTTACGTAGATAGATCGATGGGTTTTTTAGCAAGCATACACAATGACCAGCGTGCTACTCCTTCGACTGCATTTACACTCAAACGATAGCATATTCGTACTTCGTACCTGCATAAAAATGTGCTAATTTGGCTCATTGCTTACTGTGAAATGCAATTTTTTTTTTTGCATTATTGTATTAACTAATAATATAGAAACATTCACCTTTAAAATTTTCATTTACAATGAAATATAAAAGTGTGCGTGTGTTATGGTCACGTTAATCAATACAAATACAGCTGGTAAGTAGGTACGTATGTAAAATGTGTCATTAAATTGATAAAGTGGACTGATCCATGGGCGAATTCAGGAGGAGGGCACACCAACATAAGGTAAATATCCCCTATTTCGGTTAATGTTAAGGTTCTTTCGACTCTTGCGTCATCATCATCATCATCATCATCTTTTGACCAAGATTTTCTAAATAATATGATAACATCACAACACACATAACTTGATATTAATTTGAAATCTTTTATATGATTGTGCTATTCCAGTCCAATAAATTTTTATATTGTTATGTGATGAAGTTTCCTATGATGAAATAAATTGTTCTAAGATAGTGTTATACCGGTCCATTCTATGGTAGCCTGGAAGAAATCTCTTTATGCGATAAGGCCGCCCGTTATTCTACCATTCTGTGTTGTATCATGTGCATTATTGTGTTATTGGTGAACATTTTCCTATTACCTATGTGTGTCCTATAGGTAGATGGTGAGAGGCTAGTGGTGACCATTAAATAATATTCGCATCAATAGCACATATTTTGTTTATTGGAATAGATACAAGTGTACATACAGCGCGCGCGTTTAAAGCTGGCGACTGAGTTTCGTCGATATTATACGAATAATACAAATATGGGAAGTGCATTGGTAGTAGGGATTTCATCCCAGGAGTCTCGGTCTCGAAAATTTTTCGTATTTTCGAGACTGCTACCCCCAGTCTCGGGAATAACGAGACTTTTGAGACTTGAGTCAAATTATTAAAACATGTACTAAACTACTTACCAGTATTTTTCATTCTGGTTAATATCCTATTAGAGATTACAACAAGCCTTTTTAAAAATGGCATCGGTCTTTACAATATTGGTTTCTAGCATTGGTTTTTAGTCTGAGTTTTCACACTTATTCAATATTCAAGGAGTCTTAGGGTGAGTCTAAGGGTCTTGATCACAGGCATAACAATCTAAGGTCTGATCATCATCAGCCTTATAACATCCACTGCAGAATCAAAATGAAAAATACCACCCCCATACAGCGGCTGCTTAAAAATAATAATTTTGAAAGAGTTTTCACTAAAGTCTTCTATCATGGCTTTCAACAGAGAATAAGTAAGTTAGTAGCTGCAAGCTAATTCGTGGCACATAATCTCTCAAGCGTTATATCTGGCAAAATATTTTTGTAGGAAACTTTACTTTCATTTTAAAAGACCTATTTAAGGGCTTGTGTGGTGGGTCAGCGCGAATCCAAGCCAAAGCCACAGGATATATAAGAATAATGTAGTACTAGGCCAAAGCGCGGTTGAGTCGGGGGGCTGAGTGGCAGGGGCGGTCTAAGTCATCATAATGGTCCCAACCCGTGATAATGTAGGCAATAACTATTACAGTGATTGTAATGGGTATTATCCACTATGCATAAGACCTCCATTATATTTAGTTTAACTACCTACTACTTAAAGTTTCATGCCCTTGTTTAATGTATTCATTGAATAACTGCGCTTTGTTTCTATGGTTTGTAGGTAACTTTGAATTTTTTTTTTCATCGAGAAAACATTATAATTCGTCTTTTCACTATATATAAGACTTAGTATTAGTCTTCAACTTTACTATTTATTAAATCAAAGTTATTGTTGCAATATTGTTGATAGGACACGGGATTACGCTAAACCTTTTAAGCATTTAAGGCGTCCTATAAGCTCTTAAAGAATCTCTACTAAAGAGGGTTCTTGGTACAATAAAATCTTCTGTTCCAAGCTATCTCTCAAGCTCGGTGATTATGGCAAATCCCCCTAATGATAAGCGCCCAAAGTGGCGTTTTATAGGGGGGACCTATGTTTAGCAGTGAAAATCTTCTGGCTATTGAAGTGACCACAAATTTCTTTGCAAAAGTGAAAAATAAATGGCTGCGATGTGTTCGAAATAATCTCGCAAATAGTTGTTATTTTTGCTTGTATTTGAGTATGAAACCTACTTTTGATGTGGTCTCAAGTGTCGTTTTTCTCGGGATTTTCGAGACCGCGCCAAGTCTTGAATTTTTTTCCCGGGACTCAAAAATGTAACGAGGCTGAAAGCCTTATGGTAGGCACAAAAAATAAAGTATTTTTGTATTGTATGATGAATATTGATATTTTGCCAGTAATATAATGCATGAATACTTTAGTTGGGATTTTGTTTTACTGGCTTTAATTTATTTATGGACACCTTGTCTGAACCTGTTTGTTGAGGCTCTGTATATTATATCTATGAATATCTAGAGGGTTTTATAATTAAAAGCAGGATTAATATATTATGTGTTGCGTAGAAAAGATGTTAGCGTGAGATTCAGCGTAATTGCAGTAGGTACCTACAGATAATTTATTGATAAGTAATTTACAGGTCATTGCGTAGGTCTATCTAATTACAATTAAAATATTTGATAATAACATAATTTAATCACTATATATTTCTGTAACTTGGTAAATAAATAGGTAAATATAAATATGTGTGGACATTTCACACAACGCCAAGTAGCCCCAAACTAAGCAGAGTGTTCCATACTATGGAAACCAGTTAACTGATAAAATACTGTATACTTTTTGTTTGTAAATACATACATAAATAATACAATGTGACGCCCAGACACAAAACAAACACCTGTGTTCATCACACAAATGTTTGTCCTAAAGGCAGGGCTATAGACCGTTCAACGTAAGTTGTCCCATGATGTAACATGTCACCGTCTTTTCGTAAAAACCGTTTGTTTATAAAAATAACGAAAATAAAACCGGTTTAATATTTATAAACTGTCGATTTATTGCAAACTGAAAATCTGTCCTTCAATAAAACGGGCAATTTTTCGATTATTTATAAATAGTTGGTGCCCAGCGGTGAGTTTATTAAAAAACGGGTTTAAGAAGCGTTTAATTGTGAACAAACCCGTATTATGCACCAATTTTTGCTGTAATTTATTGTTTTTTAGAGTTATTGGTAGAGGTATTAGGTATTGTTGTTTTTCACTAGTGGCTACTAACCAGTAGGTAACGACGACGAGCGAAGCGAGGAGGAATGTTACGTTAGTTTTGACCACACTATATGTACACAATTACAATAAAACGTATTGATGCCGATTAATTATAAACAACCGAAAATCTACAGTTTTATTGTGAGACATTGCCCGTTTGTAATATATCGTCAGCTTATACATAACCGCGTTTTTTTTTATAAATAAACAAACGGTTTTTACAAAAAGACGGTGACATAAATATTTATGTCATTGGAAAATATGCAAGTATTATCGTAAATGTAAAGTACTAATTTGTAAGCATTATGTAAAGTAATATGTAAGCAAGCACTATCTAAACTTATATGTACCCACCACAGATTAGTATGTTTTAGTTGCATATTTTTAAACAAAGAATATAAATACCTCAAGGGACAAGTTACGGTGGGGTCTTTGAAGAAAATCCGACAATGGCGGTTGTGAATTTTGAGTTTATTTTTTAAAACTAGTGTATCTTGAACTTTAATGTGTAATAAGGGTGGATTATTATCTGTTAAGTGTTCGTGAACGTGCACGAGTGTTGGCAAATGGTTTCAAGATCATAAAACCATGCATTTTCGTTTTTGCTTCAACGGCCTCTTTAGAGCCTTCAGTAAGATATCCTTCATTTTACTGTTGGCGTTTTGACTGCAAAATATGACTTTGACTTGACATAACCGTACAAATTTTACTAACTTGACATTGGCAGAACTATTGCAAACAAGCGATAGAAAGCCATTAAAGAAGAAGAAGTTACGGTGAACGGTCTCTACTACCAACTGAGCAATCACGCCTGTCAGGTGTTTTCAATAAAGAGTTTATCTATCTAAATACTATCTATATATACAGACCTTTCAGATTGTAAATTACTTATGTAAGTTTAAACAAGGTTTATTTGTAAGAAGAGACAAATACGCGCCAGCGTCACATTCCGAAGAATGGTTGCACCCGTCGGCACCACCCCGAAGTTGACTAGAAAGTAAGATTGCTGAAGGTGTCTTCGTGTGTGTAATGATTTAGAAAAGGGAGGGAGGCGGGGGGCTATCTATTTATTTCAAAACATTAGGACTGCGAAAGTTCTGAGCCCCCATCTGCCAACAGCTAGGTACGCCCCACAGAATTCCCCCTATTAAAAAGTCTTTGGTACGCCCATCAACTGACAAAACATTTATACAGCTAATATCGTTTCTAGGAATCCATCGCAATTTTGCCGAAATTTCATTGTAGCGTATTGAAAGTGCGTTACGAAACTCGAGTTACGGTGGTGTATCTCGACATGACTGCCTAAATTACGGCTGTGCTCGAAAGGGTTTTGAATACAGACTTGTCTCATCGAAAAGGGCCTGGTTATATTCAAAGCCACATTATTTTTGTAATTAACAAACTCCTCCGGTACGACGTCTACGTGATCAAAAAGAGCTACTTCAAGCGGACGCCCAAGGAACGGAGATATCACATATTTCTTAAAGTCAAACTCCGTGTAATATTTAAAAAATCCGCCCAAGAGTGTGCACAGAGATTCGTTGTTTTTTGTCTCGTATTTTTCACGGGAAAACCCCATATTCCAACCTACCACTAAATTAATTTCTGCGTTTCTTTGAAGTTGAACTACAGCCGGTAAGATTTCTCTCTGTTGCAAGTAAAATATCACCATTAGATACATTCCGTAGCTGGGTAGCCGACGGCGCCCAGTGATCCCGTGCAAACGGGCCCAGTATTTGACGATTGTTGTCAACTGCATCGCGCGTTCGTCTAAACTTAGAAGATAACGCAGGAGGTTTGTATGCATGACGCCGCTGAGGTTGTCGTAGCTAAGGTCCACGTTGAAGCCGGTGGGCACGTGTACCGTGGAGACGATGGGCACCATTGCTTGAGGGACTCTTCTGAGGCCGTGGAACAGCTGCGGGTGGTCTAGTATGACGTCACCAGTCCTCGCGAGGACCTCCGCGTGCGTTAGTCCGGTGCCGTTTGGCAGCAGGAGAACTAGGTCTACGTCGCTCTCATCTAGGGCAAGGCCCGCCACTATCGAGCCGAACAGAATCACCCGACATCCTTAAACAAAAGTATAAAGAAACAAGTCAATAAGCAATACAAAATCAGTTTCTTTCTACAAAAAGAGACCTTTTAGTCTGGTTTAATATGAAAAGATTAACAAGAATGAACAAAAATAACTGTCACCGCAATTTTTTACTAACAATTTTAATGAATATACAGAAAAAGCTCGTTGGTCCACGGTTGGTCAGATGTTAGAAGAAAAGAGTGGCGAATTCCAAATATCTCTGCAGCTTTTCGAAAAGAAGACCCTCTTTAGGGTTCTGTAACCAAAGGGTAAAGCAAACCCTATTACTAAGGCTCCGCTGTCCGCCTGTCTGTCTGTCTGTCCGTCTGTCACCAGGCTGCATCTCATGAACCGTGATAGTTAGACAGTTGAAATTTGTACACAAACAGTGTGTTTGTTCACAGACAATGTATTTCTATTGCCGCTATAACAATAAATACTAAAAAACAATAAAATAAATATTTAAGGGGGCTCCCATACAACAAACGTGATTTTTTTGTACGTTTTTATAGATAATGGTACGAAACCCTTTGTGCGAAAGTGTGACTCGCACTTGGCTGGTTTTTTCTAAACTATCCATACCTATATCCATCGTTATTTGTAAATGTTATGGTGGGAATTGACACGCTGGAGCTTCGGCGAAAATGCGCGCTCTATATACACTACTACCTACTAGGATAACCCCACCGCGTTATCTCAATGCTCGCTATACGTTCCCGGACGTGTACCTCCGGACGCGGCGCACCGGCGCGCGGCGCGGCTGTTCGCGCCGGCCACCGACACCGACACCGCGCCTATGCCCCCACGTCGCACGCACTCACTATGCTCAACGCTGCGGTTGCGCACAACCCAGAGTTGGACACATATCACACCAATATAAAATCATTTGTTAGTATGTGTATCTGGTTTCTTAGTACCTAATATTTTTATAAGTCACTTCTGTAAATAATACCTAACATTTCTATATTTATAACATGTTTATAACCATATTTTATAATCCACTCCGGTGTTATGACCCTGAAGCGTTTGGTTCTTGTACTGTAAGCTTTTTGTGTAATTGATATAAATAAATAAATTCGGTGTATGCGTTTTTGTAGTGAACTATATCACATTCGCTTTTTGATGTTTTTTTTATACAATGTTTGGCTAAAGCAAACGTTATCATTGTGTCAACCGTACCCGAAAAATTTGTTTCAACCGTCCCCAACCCCTCAAGCGCCACTAAAATGAACACAGCGTCGAGATAAAACATGTTAAACAAAAACGAATCATGGTTTCAACTTGCTCGATGCCCGCTAATGTGGCCGCAGCCTAGTAAAGACATGCGATAACAAGTAGTAGCGTAACCTGTATACAACACAGAGCTATGAAACAAATGACGCTTCGCCTATATATAGAGACGAAATTAATTATATTATTGCTGCCGAACTTCGGTACGGGGTACTCCTCTGTGTCAGTTTGATATTATAGGGTAATTTCGCTAGTTTCCGACCACTTAGTGGAGTTGTCAAATTTAGGTTGCATAATAAAATGTACCAGTATCATTTTTTGACTTGATGCTAGTGCTACTAAGCTACGTTCCAAATATTATACTCCATATTTTTATCAGATTATCAATCATTTTGTAAAATAACCCACCCTTTCATAAATATCTAAACCAAAGGCTAATAGTAACTATTTTGCTAGTACTCGATCACTAAATTATGTTTACGACCACTTTTTCGCTAGTTTCCTACCATTATAAATTGAAAGACGTAGGTGCTTGACTGCCTGTGGTAAATAAATGATAAAAACAATGATCAAAAAGGCTTCTTTAGATCCTCTGTCTTGTATTTTCATGATTTCTCCAGCTTCAGATCATGCTTTTTTATATGAGTAAGTACCTCAAGTACTTACTCGTATAAAAAAGCATGATCTTTTTTCTTACTGAGACCGCCAAAAATTATTTAAGGATATGGCTGAAAAATTCAGCTATAACAAAATAAATATTGGCTAACGTAGTTTATAAACATAGTTATGTTTACAAATACGCTACTTTTTTTGTAATATAGCCAGCCCAGATTACACCCTGAGCGAGAAATATTCAATGATGGTTCGGTCATTTGGTCACGCCTATTTTGCGACCACCAGCATTAATCGTTTTTTTTTAATCCTGTCTGGTCTAATTAGTTAAACTTACAAGTAATCGACTATTTATGTACTTTAATATGTAAATAAATACGTATTTATAATGTTTTTGATATAGTTTGCTTTTGCGGTCGAATAGCATTTTTCTGCAGCTGGATTAGTTTTCGACCACGAGCGATTTTGGGTTTCTGTAGTTTTTATACCAGATGGTCGATAAACGTGGTCGAAAACTGGCAGTTAAAATGTATGTGCTTTTAAGCTTCAAAGCTTTAAAATAGAATTGGGGATTTCTCGTATAATATTTTTTACAAAACTGAACCTAAATGGACATAATTGTGTAGACGGGTTTCTGACTCGAAAACTACATTTTCTCAGAAAATGCTTCGTCTGTTTTCGACCACCCCTATTTTAATAGTTTAATAGCAGAAATCTTGTTAAAAAATAATAAACACGTTTAGCAGTTCATTGATAACATCTTTAAACAACAGTCAATCCTACAACACTCTGGGCCCTCTAATTGATTGCAAAATTATTCTATTCTATTCTGTTCGGGAGTAGTCTATTCACTATTTGATATTTTTCTCAATGAAATGCTTGCAATAGGGGAGAAAAAAGTATAATTATATTAGCATAAGTTTGACATCTGAGTAGCCAAAAAAATATATTTTAGAGATGTGTTCACCTCAAGCTTTTTATTTTTTGTATTTTTTCATCAAATGTACATTAAACGGTCGGATATAGGAAGTGGTCGCAAAACCGGCGAACTTACCCTATGGCAGAAGTACCGATAGTGATGTAATGCGTTGGTTAGCCTTATATCGATACATTATCGATACATCGATAGTTTCTATTATGCCATCCGGAAATTTGTTACAATAAGTTTTAAAGGTTTTCAATTTATTTTGTGGTTAAATTGACTTCTACTAATTAAACTATTAATATCTTTTATGTTTATTAGGTTTCCTACAGATCCTAATATAAAAGATAAATAGATATTCGCAAATGGACAGTGCAATTGGTTTCCTCAAAAACATGATACGGTTTGCTCTCAGCATTTTGAAGCATTCTGAAGGTTTTATGAAAATGTCTAACCATATACGTTTATATTTTGACGCTATTCCCACATTGAAACTCTATCCTATTTTCAACGAGGTACCATAATCCCCCCCCTAGGTGGACCGACGACCTGGTGAAAACCACGGGGAGCCGATGGATGCAGGAGGCGAGCAGCCGCTCAATGTGGCGCTTTCTGGGGGAGGCCTATGTTCAGCTGTGGACATCTACGGGCTGATGATGATGATTATAATTTCTCTTATACGCATTTATTATTTGATGAGGACATTATAATGATGTGGCGTGCTCGCCCGTGAAAGAGTTTTCATGTAGCCTCATAGAAAACCTTTGCTCTTGGTTGCTAAGGACAACGGATCTTGTTGATTCTACGTAAGAATCTAAGTCGTAGTCGATATTGAATGAACAAATTTACTTGCTTGTTATTTTGTAAATAACTGTAAATTAAAATATACATCGCATTGTGAGCTGAAACATTATCTTTATTTACTGCCAAACTAAGGACCTCCTTTTATTAAATAAGTATTTACCTACAACACCTCATTGATTCTCAATATTATTATTATTATTTGTCTTATAAATTAAATTGTATTTTCAGATGAATTCTATCAAAAAGAAACGTGACGCAACACTACTGATGAATCATCAGCAAAACGTGTTACCTATATATTTGGAGTTTAATAAATTTTATTGTTTTATAACTTGTATTTTTTCTTCTATTTCAAACTTTAGTTTATAGATATAATAATACTATCACACATCAGCAGCCGGCAGACGTCTACTGCTAAACACAGCCTCCCTCATAAAACCTCACTTTGGACGCCTATCATAGATTAAGATTTGCTATAATCGATACGCTTATAAACTTAATCATCATAACCATAAACTGACGGTAAACTACCTCTATACTTGGTATAATAAAACGTATCCATAATATGAACTGACATTTGCCATATAATAGGTGAGGTGGACTGTATAGCCTTGACGTGAACATGTACCTACCAATACCAATACATTCAATTTTATTTATTTTAGATTTATACCGGTATGTTTATCGGCTGGCCATTGTCGACCCAGAATAGAATATAATAAAATAAAATAACACTATTACACATAGAAATACGCACAAAAGATATAGGTAAGTACTAAAGTGTACCATGACACAATCAGGTAAGAAGTACCTTACCACGAACCTAACTCATATCAATCTATCGATAAAAATATATCGACTCAACCCGCAGCACGTTTTGCTGACAGCAGTGGCACTAATGACAAGACAATTGCAATATATGTCATCTGCGCAGGTAAACCATAGAGGTTTCATTGTAATACCTGACACCCTTGAATTGTATGAGAAGTGTTGAGCAAGGCACCTCTATGTAGAGAGGAAGCGTTTTTTTTTTTGCTCTGTGGTATACAAGAATAAAAAACAAATGAAGTGGACGACTATTCTTCTAGAATGGTCTTCCTTTTAATTTGTTTAAGTAGAGATACACAATTCCTTATTTTTCAAGTACTTACCAGGCCAGGTACTCTGCAGGATTGACTCCACATCGCGCTCGACCCGTGACACATGTAGCAGTCGCGCGTGCGGCAGCCGCACGCGCCGCAGCAGCTGCGCGGCTGCCGCAGGGAATCCATCCGGCTGCCGCGCACGCGTTGGACTAGCGCCCAACCACAGCGCGCACGCTACCAACACTACCACTTGAAACAAAATAGTAAACACAAATGAGCTCTGAAATTTTCGAACAGCTCATTTCTTACCATCAAAGAATTGTGAAAGAAAAGAATTGTCAAGACGCTAAATTTTTTTTTAATTTTTTTATTTAAGTATTAATATATATTGTAATATTGCATAATAAACCACCACACCTATAAACTTTTCCATTTAAGTAGAACTAAATTCTAAAATATATGCAAGTGTGCGTGTGTCACGGTCGCGTTTATCGATATAAATAATAGCGTGTAAGTTGTAATAATTAAGTAAGTACTTGGTTACATATTATTAGGCGAATTCGGGGGGGGGGGGGGGAGGTACAGCAGTAAGTAAAAGTAGGTCCTATCTATTTGTTATCTTTAGGCCCATTGATTTTTCCACTCTGTGGGTACCTATGAAATAAAACGAAATAATTTAATTTGTGAGAATTTTGGGTGTACCTACTACCTACCTAGGTTAGCTTAGTTACCCATTTATTTAGTGTTATTTTTACGTCTTATTTGGGCAGAGGTGACCGCGGTCGACTGCACCGCCTGGTGACGCTGTAAAGGTCGGTAGAGACCAAAGCATAAGCCCGTTCAAAAAAAAAAAAACCGCGGTCGACAGTCGCCTAGATTACAATCTGTGGCCGGTCGCAACCGCAAACGTATTTTCGGTAGCCTGCTCTAAACTATACGTAAGTATACCTAACTAACCTGTTTTATGACCAAAAAGTGCCATTTTCAATAATCTCGCCATTCTCTTGCGATAGGTACCTTCTTGAAGGCAAGCGAGAAATTGCGACCATATGTTTCTCTCGCAATGTGATCGCAAAAATTATGAAGCTTAGTTGAAGTTACTTCATAAAACAGTAGGTATAAAATATACTTATATTTGAGGGGGCAAACGTGATTTTTTCTTCGTTTTTAGGGTTCCGTACCTAAAGCGTAAAGCGAACCCTATTACTAAAGCTCCGCTGTCCGTCTCTGTATCTGTCTGTCTGTCGCCAGGCTATATCTCTTGAACCGTGATAGGTAGACAGTTGAAATTTTCACAGGTTACGTATTTCTATTGCCGCTATAACAACAAATAAGTTCTAAAAAACAGAATTATATAAGTATTAAAGTGGATCCCATACAACCAACGTGATTTTTTTGCTACTTTTTATTGATAATGGTACCTACGGAACCCTACGTGCGCGAGTCCGACTCGCACTTGGCCGGTTATATATTTATTTTTGTAGCCAAGTATGACGTCGTCAGCCAGTCAGCCAGAGGAATCTTAAGAATTTCAATAAATATATAAGATAACTACAATGAATTTAACGACAAAAATGATATTTATAGATATTTTCATAACTTCAAATAAAAATTAAAGTCGAGAAATATTGGACATTGTGTAGCCATTATACCCTCTATGTATATACAGGGTTACAGGAAAAATTGTGCTAGATCCGTTAAGGGCGTGGAGTACCCATCATTTCTGATTTATTTCACTATGAAACACCCTAGCCTAAACTTAACCCTTTTCGAGATATTCGACTTTTAATATTTTTATTGAAAATTGCCGATTTTTAGGCTACAAAATTTAATTTTGTTTATTTTGTGTGTCTTATTATTATTATTATTGCATTTTTACATGTGTAATAAGATGCTTTAGGACGTCAACCATTAAAATAGTACAAAAGTTAACTGAATAGACCGTAGTAGACAAGTGAAAGTTAAGAACTAAAAAAAATATTAGAAACTGTAATTTTCTCTGAGGGATATCTAAAAAAAATATTATGGCAGTTGTTCGGCAGATGTGTTTTAAAATATCTACGTTTCATCAGCTATCTAACGAGGTACAATAATCTAGGGTTTGTATTACATTTCATGGAAAAAAATAGTTGGGACGCTCCAGGTAGCAGTTCTAATGGTCTCGCGCCTATTGTCCTTCAAGTTAAGACGCACCGTGCGAGCGAGACAAGTGACGTTTTATGTAGGTGCGAATGAAAGAAAAAATGTGTAGAGACTGGTTAGGGCTGGGAATGCAACAGGGGGTATTGTTTTGGTTGTCAGTCTGCTTTTGTGCTTCGTACATAGTAGATGTGTTATCGTTTTGCTTTATTTCTCGACTTGGCTGTGATTCTGGACTTTTTCTTCAGATTGTTGTGATTACTGTGCTTGTTAACCGGACTCTGATTTGTACCTGTGATACGGAAGTGTTGAAGATGACGTCCTACACACCTGAGGAATATGCTGATATGCTTATTTGTTACGGATACTGCGATTGTGTGTCTGCGCAAGCTCGCAACGAATACATAACTCGCTACCCCGGTCGTCGAGTGCCGGATGTGGCCGTTTTTGACAGAGCTTATCGAAGACTTCGAGAAACTGGCTCTGTTTTGAGACGAAATACAGACATGGGAAGACCACGAATTGACGACGAAGAACAGGACAATGAGATGGTGCAACGCTTTCGAACGGATCCGACTACTTCCACTAATATTGTTGCCCGTGATCTGGGACTTTCGCAATGGAGAGTGTGGTTTACAGTGCATACTGCTGGCCTATACCCGTACCATTACATGCCGGTACACGTTATTGAAGAAGGAGACCCTGCGAGAAGACTGGACTTTTGCAGATTTATGCTAAATGCTGACGTAGAAGACCCAGATTTCCCAAGAAATATCTTGTGGACGGATGAGTCCGAATTTGATAAAGATGGCATAACCAACTATCACAACGCCCATTACTGGGCCCCAAAAGAACTAAGGAATCCCAATAAGAAAAGAGTGAAAGGGTCCCAACGAAGATTCAGCGTGAATGTGTGGATGGGCATTATATCCAATCATTTGATTGGACCTTACTTTCTCCCGGATAATCTAAATGGGGAAAGCTACGAAAATTTCCTGAGAGCAGATCTGAGTGATATGCTGGATGATCTGCCACTCAACCTGATCAGGGACATGTGGTTCCAACACAATGGCTGCCCTGCCCATTTCAGAAGAAGTGTCAGAGACTGGCTGGACACAAATTACCAAAACAAATGGATAGGACGAGGTGGGCCGTTGCCATGGCCAGCAAGGAGTCCGGACCTAACCCCCATGGATTTTCATGTGTGGGGGCTCATGAAAAGTCTTAGTGTACAGCGAGAAAAAATCCAGTTTCGTCTGTGGAAGACTTAAGAGAAAGGATTGTGAATGAAGCAAATAAAATGAGGACCACGTTGACCACTGGAGTAGTGAAGACTGGTCTCCGTAGAAGAATGCGACAATGTATCAGAAATAGAGGCGGCCATGTTGAACATGAACTGTAGAATAAGAAAAAGTTTTGTGAAAACCTTTAAAAAATGACATTGCATGCTTACCTATTGTTTTATTTTGCTTTATAGGGCTAAGTATACATTTTCTTCTCCACTGTCGTCTATGAAACTAAATTATTTTCAATGCATTTGAATAAAATCCTAGATTATTATACCTCGTTAGATAGCTAATGAAACGTAGATATTTTAAAACACATCTGCCGAACAACTGCCATAATATTTTTTTTAGATATCCCTTAGAGAAAAATACAGTTTCTAATATTTATTTTTAATTCTTAACTTTCACTTGTCTACTACGGTCTATTCAGTTAATTTATGTACTATTTTAATGATTGACGTCCTAAAGCATCTTATTACACACGTAAAAATGCAATAATAATAATAATAAGACACACAAAATAAACAAAATTAAATTTTGTAGCCTAAAAATTGGCAATTTTCAATAAAAATATTAAAAGTCGAATATCTCGAAAAGGGTTAAGTTTAGGCTAGGGTGTTTCATAGTGAAATAAGTCAGAAATGATGGGTACTCCATGCCCTTAACGGATCTAGCACAATTTTTCCTGTAACCCTGTATATGCGGTTCACAGAGTTGATAACCTATAGACCCTACAGTGAAACAGATTGTGGGTCTTCGATTTTGATCGGAAGTATTATTAGCACAGATTATTTATACTATTACTTACTTCTCGCGTTAAACTAGTAAGACAATTAATAGTAGTATACTTTCAAAAAAGCAGGTTTTTTTTTTTTTTCTTATGTTTTGGCTCCACACATAGTGTATTTAGCCAGTGTCAAGTATTGTAATTATTCATCGTTAAAGAATATATCACGTAAAGTCGAGTCTTGGTCATAGTCATAGTCCAGTCTAAGTCAGGTAGTCGTCGTAGTCCAGTCTAAGTCATGCCCCAGTAAAGTGGTGGCAACTTTACTAGAAGCTTCTATGGAATTTTGGAAGTAACACGAAAACTCACGTTTCACCACATTATATCACTTGTCTACACTCATGCTCGTAATCCAGCACTTAATGCGTAAAACGCCACCAATTTTAAACATTAATACTGGAAAAAGCAGAAGTTTTGAGAAATAATACAATGCAACGACGTGAACATTTCCGCGTTCCCTCCAAAACTCAAAGCAGGAATTAAAAAAAAAAAATAATCGGCCGAGTGCGAGTCGGACTTGCACGCGTAGGGTTCCGTACCATTATCCATTATTGACAAAAATAATCACGTTTGTATCTAAAAATATCTATTTTATTCTGTTCTTTAGTATTTGTTATTAAAATACATCATCTGTGAAAACTTCAACTGTCTTACTATCACGGTTCTTGAGATACAGCCTGGTGACAGACGGATAGCGGTGAGGTTTACCCTTTGGGTAAAGAACCCAAAAAAACTGGGTGCAAGCAATTGCCGCTTTTCGTTCCTTCAAGAAAATTGTAAACATTCCCATATGTATGTACCAACATAAAGAACAACCAAGGTGTAAGGGCAATATTATCTAGGTAAATATATCGGCAACCAGCAGAACAAATAGGCATAATGACTACTATTAAAAATGAACAAGTAAATAATACTTTCATAAAGAAGATTAAAAATGAAAGCAATAATTGAAAAAGGCATCTCCTGTCCCTTTCTCGTGAAACAGAGCGCCTCCATAGTTAGTATGAAAAATCCACCTGTGACGTCACATGCCAAAGATATTGTATGTAAAGCCACCACAGCTTAGTAATGAGGTACTATGACCACATTGCTCTGACGTCACTGGCCGTTTCAGCTATCTCTTTCTATTCCGGTTTTTAAAATGCTTGTAACTTTGTCGTTTTTTGAGATATTTTATTATTGTATTCACAAATGTTTATCTTTTTAGGAATATTTTTAATTTATGAAAAAAAAATATTTTAGTCATTATGCCTTTTGTTACGCTTTGCACTGCTAAGCACTTTGGTCTTATATTTCTTATTACAGGTAATTAGAATTTTTGAAGGAACTAAAGATAGTTTCCTACTTGGAACCTATCTTCTTTAGTTCCTTGACAGCTACAAGACCAAGTAAGTAGCTGTAACGGGGGTAATACTAATTAACCCGTGCAAATCCAGAGCGGGTCAGTTAGAATAAGTATAGGAGTTAGTAGCATTGATTCTTTGCATTAGCTTATCTTTATCTATAATTCTAATAACACAGTGATAACACACTATTGAACTATTAATGGTTCTACGTCACGGAAGGTTTACTTTGTAAGGTAGGTGTCTAGCTAACTCACTACCTACCTGACGACGATTTAAATGCATTGAAAAGTCCGAGTTACGCGGACGCTTTCCGACCATCTCCTAAACGAAACTAGCGGCACTAGTACTTACAATGAACGTTTGCAATAGTGAGTTTTTCCTACTTTTCCCTATAGACTGATGACTAACCTGTATTATAATACCACAGCAGTTGTGTTAAGTATAGGTTTACTGTTTTGTTCCAAGTGATAGTGTTTGTAGCGTGCGCTCTCTGGTTCGGCGGGAGTCCGACGCACGCGCGGCAGCCGGACGGCTTCCGTGCGTCAGCCGAGCGGCTGCTGCGGCGCGTGCGGCTGCCGCCCGCGCGGCTGCTACATGTGCCACGGGTTGTGGACGACTTGGAGCGAGTGATGCAGTCGCATTGGCCCGGTAAACATTTTGGCTGAATATAATTATTAAGGGAGCTACATACCAGCATTAAAAGAACTTGAAAATTGCGGATGAATAAGTGTTCGGGCCGCCCGACTTTTGCAAGTCGGGTTTCGGTACGTATTAGCTTATTTGTATGTCCAATGAAATCATCGCTCTGTAGGTATATCTAAGTACATATCTACCTGTTGACTCGGGTGCGAAGCCTTCCGTACCATTATCTATAAAAAGGAGCAAAATAATCGGCCAAGTGCGAGTCTGGCTCACATACGAAGGATTCCGCACCATTATATATAAGATGAGAAAAAAATCACGTTTATTGTATGGGAGCCCCTTTAAATATTTATTTTATTCTGTTTTTTAGTTGTTATATCGGCAACAGAAATACCTACATCATCTGTGAAAATTTCAACTGTCTAACTACAGACAGACAGACAGACAGATGGACAGCGGAGCCTTAGTAATACGGTTCGCTTTACCCTTTGGCTACGAAACCCTAAAAACGAGATAGGTACATAACAACATTTGTGCTCAAGTCAAGTTGCTTTGTCCTGGTTTTGTCGTTTTACAAAATACCATAGTATTACCATAGAGGTAGGTACCTATATGTACCAATCACCAACCGGAATGTGACGATCCGCAAATACATAATATATAGCCGTAGTAGGTACATATTATAGCCCGACGGACTACCCGATCTGCATTAACCGAATTAAATGGTACAACCATCATTTTTAATGCCACCCAAATGTCCGGGCTAGACCCGAGCATGACATTAAATAGGAGAATAATAATCATGCTTTATTCTCAGACACAAGATCCATAGAAATAGACACAATATACCTATTATACATAAAATCGTAAAAACAATTAAAAATAATAAAAATACTCCACAATAAAATAAAAATTCGTACTAAAAATGTTTTACAGTCAATCGTAAAGTCTTTTTGTGGTTAAATCTACCCACCGTCTATATGTAGGTAGATGTCGAAATAAGCATGTCTGCCAGACTTCTGATGATAGAGTTCTTACGAGCCAACCCTGAACATGAAAGCGGCGATTCGTTTCCGTTGGATGGCATTGAAAGAGTCCACTCGGGACTCCATGAACATTTCAGAAGCGCGACAATAATGCTTCAGTCCCGTTAGGTGTCTAAAATACTTATGTTGATATATTCCACCCGAATGCAATCATGAGCCTTTTTTTATAATCTGGGGGATCTTTGCCCCCCGGAGTAGTACCTGAAAGAAACACTGCATCTGCGGACGAAAGCCGAACTGACCGTTATCTATGTATATCTGTATCTAGGTATGCATGCAAAACACGTTCCAGTACCTTGGCGCCTCAGGTAACCAATGGTTAAAAACTAACTTAGAACTTGCTAGTTTTTATCCATCGGTTACCTTAACTACAGATCAATAAACCCACCAGAGTGGCTATCGATTTTTATGCCATCCTATCTACGCGGGTTAGGTTTTGCGTAGATAGGATAGAGAGGGAGAATTTTGTATAGGTACGCACAGAATTTGAGTCTGATTTCGAGGCAGTTCCACAGAATAGATATACAGGGTTACAGGAAAAATTGTCCTAGATCCGTTAAGGGCGTGGAGTACCCATCATTTCTGACTTATTTCACTATGAAACAACCTAGTCTCAACTTAATATTTTATTTAGATATTCCTTAGAGAAAAATACAGTTTCTAATATTTTTTGTATTTCTTAACTTTCACTTGTCTACTACGGTCTATTCAATTAACTTATGTACTATTTTAATGATTGACGTCCTAAAACATCTTAATACACATGTAAAAATGCAATAATCATAATAATAAGACACACAAAATAAACAAAATTAAATTTTGTAGCCTAAAAATCGGCAATTTTCACAAAAAATATTAAAAATCGAATATCTCGAAAAGGGTTAAGTTTAGGCTAGGGTGTTACATAGTGAAATAAGTCAGAAATGATGGGTACTCCACGCCCTAAACGGATCTAGCACGATTTTCCCTGTAACCCTGTATTACGTAGCAGTTCATGTTTATTTATTTCCGTCCTCATGTAGTTACCAGATACCATATAAAGTCATAAGGTATCAACTTATACACTGGCCTGCAAAACTAAGCATTACACCTTTAAAATTGCAATAACTTTTTAAGTAGGTAGGTTCAAGATATAGGTACTTTCGAGGACTCGAAAAATGTTTAATTTTGTACATAAACATTTCATAGTCGGTAGAAATACCTAACCTACTTTTAAGAAATGTCTGAACTCTATATAAACGAAAACAGGCCCTGGTAGTAAAATGCGAGAATATTCCCCAATACCGGCTCCGAAACCTCGTGTTCAGTATCTATGCCAAAATCTCGAAGCTCAGTTTTATACCAATGTACTCTGTGTTCGAAGCTGTAAGCAGAGACTGAGGAGGCAATACCAGTTATTAAAAAATAAATAACATGTAAAACTTACTTGTAAATGTTAATTGAGTTTTATGACACTAAGCGCTTCGTTCTCTATATTCGAGTAAAGTTCCGAGTTGGCTAGCCACCACGTAATGTCACTTGTAACTGAAGTAACGAATTTCAGAATGTCCGAGTAGCGCTAGCCGACCCGTAAACCAGGCTGCTACTTACAGGACACATCAGCTGCCGATTAGTACGGTTAATCGACGGCTATAGCAAAACTTGTTGCAACCTCGCATGTGTTTGTAATTTATTATTATAGTTTGCATGCCAAAAATACTAAGATCTACGGTACTGTATACTACCAACCGTGTTGATTACGCTACTGCTATAAAAACATCGACTATTCCTGTTTCTATTTCGAGATCAGATAGTTATGAATATAGAAATCATTGTATTTAATTAGTAAAACAGTCCGCTCAGAACCGTGGAAAGCCGATGGATACTGGAGGCTAGCAGCCGCTCAAAGTGATGCTCTTTGGAGGACGCCTATGTTCAGCAGTGGACGTCTTCAGGCTGATGACTACTAAAAAGTTTTTGTCAATTATAATATGTTAAATACTTATATAATATTATGATATTTTTGTTTTGTGTTGTTTTAATTATTATTATTGCGTCAAGATAAAACCATATTTCAGGTACCTATAGGTATTACTTATTACATTCCTCATTACATTAATTTAATTAGTTGATACCCTTTTTTGTATTTTTTGTAAATAAGGTAAATCCTTACCTACTTACTGTTTTTAGGTAGGGAATAAATACTCTTTGAAGGGCATCTACCGCACCGCAGCATATAGCTGGCACATAAACGTCAAAAAAATAAAAAACAAACCCAAAATGGCGTCACTGACAGCAGTCAGGGTGACTATTGAACGAACGAAATGAACAGTTGACGTTGCTACATATCACCCTAAATTTTTACCCACTGAGTAGCTGATCGAAACTCTGTTTTCGTTCGTGAAACTGGGAAGAACTACTCGACGCCTTTACGTCCCGATCAGTATTACTCACTGGCCAGCCAACTCGGAACTTTACTCGGATATAGAGAACGAAGCCCTAATAGCTACTTACTTAATTTTGTTTTATCATTATTTAGCGCCGTGCGCGAGTTGGGTTCGCACTAAGCCGGTTTTACTAATGTATAATGTCATTATAGTTTTAAAGAAAGCCGATAAAAATTGCCATAAAATGTTTTTTATTTGAATCTCTAACTTCTATACTTAGTTGAGAAAAAACGTTAAATAAGACTTAATTATAAAGTCATAGAAGTTAATAACCAAGTATAGGTAAACACTTACTTATATAGAGGCGTTTCAGTTTTTTTTTATCATATGTATTGTGCACCTATGTATAGCCAAACGTATTACCAAACTACTTAATATTGCACGTAGTCAGTACCTAATCACTTACTTGTACCCACTCACTCCGTAGGTACTTTACCATAGTTTTTGCCCCACTTACGTTTCCTGCCCCTAGATAACTTCCTACCCGTAAAGGTCACTCGCCACGCAGTGCCGCATCATTTATAACACAAAAGAACTTCACTACCTATTGTAGATTTGTAGTGTGTTTCAAACTTATTAGTTACGCTATAAATTAAACATTTCTCATCGTTTAGGTTGCGCAGTGACGCCGTTCGGCGCTATAATAGCAGGCCTCGGCTTCCGAGACAGCGACGTCGACTGTTTCGTGGAGCTACCGGAGTGGTACGGCCTGCATGACGGGACCATCTTCGAGACGAGGAGTATCCTCGAGCAGCATCCGCGGCTGTTCCACCATCCCACGGCCGTCGACGTCGCTAGAGAGCCTCACGTCCGGTTCGTCCACGCACCCACGGGCCTCCAATGTGACGTCAGCTTCGGGAGCCAGTCGGCAGTCAGGAACACGGCCCTGATAAAGTACCTCATGCGCCTCGACCGAAGAGTCCTCGATCTCACAACTATAGTGAAATATTGGTCGAAGCTACACAAGCCCCCCGGGGAGAGGCGGATAATGTCTAATTACGCCATGATATCTCTAGTCATCTTCTATTTGCAGCAGGTGCAGTTGCTCCCTCCTATCTCCTATCTACAGGAAAACATGCAGGAAATAATCTTTGAGAACTGGGAGATGGGCTTTAATGAAATTCCTTATAGTCCCTCGAACAATGATACCCTATACGAGCTGCTCGGCGGGTTCTTCAAATATTACAGCAGTTTTGATTTCGATGATTCGATTGTGTCTATTTTTGCAGGAGTTGAGATGAGAAGGCGCGTGTTTGAGAACGTCGTCACAGTTCCTGAAGTTTTCGCAGCGTACAAGCGACACGTCGCCAGTCTTGGCACAGAACCCCTGAACATAAACACAGCTATATGCGTCCAAGAAGTTTTTCTTCACAATTCTAATATAGCTTCGGCGAGTTCACACAAAGCGCTCTTAAGTTTTAAATCAAATCTGAAATTCGCCGCCAAAGCGTTCGAGGAAGGTAGAGATGACTTTCTAGAAGTGATTTTGGAAGGCAGCGAACATTTTCAGTCTTTGTATAATGGTCAATGGGAAAAGCAATGGTCTGATTCCGTTAATGGAAGCTGTAGAAAAGTTTTTATGCTCGATTAGTAAACAAAATGCTGAAAGTGAAAACCTATGAGACTGATATACACGCACCAGGTGTTCGGATGGCGGATATGCCTACTTCGTCACCGTTATAAACTGAAGGAAACCATGGTAAAATAATGACGTGCATCATGCCCATCTCTCGCTGTGAGGAAGCTATAGGCCTAAGACCCGATTTCTATACAAATACCTACATATCTTAGTTTTGCGAGCGATCTTTGAATTTTTCTTACCCCCCATGCCAAAATTAGAATTAGGTGCTCAATCAGATCTGAAGGTACTTCTAAAAAAACTGAACTATACTTTTAGAACTTTTCATTTATTATGTGTTACTTATAAGTATTATATTTAATTTTTTGTTTATGAAACCTATATCATCTCTGCTCGAGTAGGAAACATCAGCATTTCAAACTACGTCTGCCTCTGTGTACATAGTAGGCAAATGTAATTAAGCCTTGACTTAATATTTGTGATATTTGGTACGTACATGCATTCTCATTTTATTATGGTATAGTGACTAAATAAAGATCTTTTAATTATAAGACGCATTTGAGTTATTTCCGTCTCCTATCCGGAAACCGTCGCATATTATATTTTGCTATCATACTCCTGGTAGGTGCTTTATGACCTGCATTTTTAAATGGAAGCGTACATTTATCTGTTAGGTAGTTTCGAGTGATATGGGATGGGATACTAGTCCAAATCAAAACTGGATGGTGAACAAAAAACATTACTTATTATTATTCATAATATTCATATTAAAGTCGCTGTCAAATTATAAATTTTAACGTTAACAGCGTAATTAATGAGACTTGAATACAAACAACAAACAAATTACAAAATATTCAGGTCATTAAAAGTTTTTTTGGTGGGTAAAGTAAACAAACGAGTTTTGGCGGGAACGCGGAAAAATTCACGTCGTAGATTTGTATTATTTTTCAAAACTTGCTTTTTCCAGTGTTAATGTTTAAAATTGGTGGCGTTTCACGAATTAAGTGCTGAAATTACGAGCATGAGTGTATAATATAATGTGGCGAAACGTGATTTTTCGTGTTGCTTCCAAAACTCCAATAGAAGCTTCTAGTAAAGTTGCCACCACTTTGCTGGAGCATGACTTAGACTGGACTATGACTACCTGACTAAACTGGACATGACTAGGGCATGACTTTGCGTGAAATATTTTATAATACGATGAAAATATAATACTTGACACTGGCTAAATACACTATGTGTGGAGCCGAAATATATGAAAAAAAAGTAAACAAACTCATACAGAACCTTAACTTAAAAAACCTCTCTGTTACAGGATTAAAAACAATTCAGACGTAAAATGTCGAATTGAGAGTTATGGCGGGAACGCGGAAAAGTTCACTTCGTTGCATTGTATTATTTATCAAAACCTGTGCTTTTTCCAGTGTTAATGTTAAAATTGGTGGAGTTTTACGCATTAAGTGCTGAATTACGAGCATGAGTGTGGGCAAGTGATATAATGTGGTGAAACGTGGTTTTTCGTGTTGCTTCCAAAATTCCATAGAAGCTTCTAGTAAAGTTGCCACCACTTTACTAGAAGATGATTTAGACTAAACTTTGACAACCTGACTTAGACTGGACTATGACTATGACTAAGACTTGACCTTACGTGATATATTGTTTAACGATGAAAAATAACTATACTTGACACTGGCTAAATACACTATGTGTGGAGCCAAAATATAAGAAAACAAAAAATGTCGAATTGCAAACTCAGATAGGGAGTTTTGGCGGGAACGCGGAAATGTTCATGTCGTTGCATTGTATTATTTCTCAAAACTTTTGCTTTTTGCAGTGTTAATGTTTAAAATTGGTGGCGTTTTACGCATTATGTGCTGAATTACGAGCATGAGTGTGGGCAAGTGATATAATGTGGTGAAACGTGAGTTGTCGTGTTGCTTCCAAAATTCCATAGGAGCTTCTAGTGAAGTTGCCACCACTTTACTGGAGCATGACTACGACTACCTGACTTAGACTGGACTATGACTAACAGTTGACTTTACGTAATATATTCTTTAACAATGAAAAATAACAATACTTGACACTGGCTAAGTACACTATATGTGGAGCCAAAATATAAGGAAAAAAAACTCAGATAGTAAAATAAAAACTATTAATTCACTCATCATTTGATGTAATATTGACTTGACATTAGAATCGATCCCATAAGTGTTTCAAAAAGCAAGTAATATCGTATTCCTAATGAAACCGGAGTCCCTTGGTTTTGACTAGTACCAGCGAGTCGATGGACTGCCCCCCTTGGTCCACCGATATCTGAAATTATAAATTATATAATCCACATTTTATACATAGGTAGTTAAAATAGGTAAGTACTATTTTTAACGTAGGAAGACTTGAAATCTTTTAAAATAACGATTAATATTTTAAATGTATTGTAGAATATTAGATCAATCATGACTATTGTGTTTCTGAGTTACTGTTACTGCTTTATAAAATAAAAGTAAATATGTGTGAACACACAGCGCCATCTAGCCCCAAACTAAGCATAGCTTGTACTATGGAAACCAGATAAATGAAAGAATACACTTTTTGTTTGTAAATACATACATATAGAAACAATATATCACCCAGACACAGAACAAACATCGATGTTCATCACACAAATGTTTGTCCTGCGTGGGTATCGAACCCACGACCTAGTTCGTAAAGCAGAGCTACCACCAACTGAGCTTTGAATCAAATCTTTGAATTCAAATCTTATTTATCGGGCGGGCTCGATAGCTCAGTTGGCAGTATCCCTGCCTTCTGAACTGAGGGCTGTAGGTTCAATTCCTACCCAGGACAAACATTTGTGTGATGAACATCGATGTTTGTTCTGTGTCTGGGTGTTATATTGTATTCTATGTATGTATTTACAAACAAAAAGTATCTAAGTATTGTATCAGTTATCCGGTTCTCATAGTACAAGCTATGCTTAGTTTGGTACTAGATGGCGCTGTGTGAAATGTCCCCACATATTTATTTATTATTATTATACAAAACTTTATCTATAACCAAGCTTATTAATTACACATAGCTCGCAAAACCGACAACTGATGGGGAAGAAAGGTCCACGAGTGGCGACTATGTATACGTGGACAACTATCTGTCCAGAACCGATGCAGGCAGGAGCAGCTCAACGTGGCGCTCTATGTTCAGCAGTGGACATCTACAGGCTATTGAAGGATGATGAAGATTATTACAATTTTAAAGTATATTTGCAAGTTTACGAACCTGCTCCATGTATATATGCGTCTTGTTGAACGCCTTGAACTTTGTGTAGCCGTAGTCTTGGGAACGGAATGCAGACCAATGAAACGGGTTATCTAAAAAAAAACAATATCTTGTAAAAGTTGCGGTAATATTGCTCGCAATGTGGCGCAGCTAGTTCCTTCTTTTTTGAATTTAAGAATATTTTATGCAATGTAAAAATAACGATAATATATAAAGAGTTTTACGAGAATTTACGAATATTTTTATTAATATATTTCAATTCATCGAGGCAATGCTGCCAGCATGTTGGGTACGCTACCTACCGGCTGTGGGCTGGAGCATTTGGACTGTCTATAGGCCATCGCGGCTATTATACAGTCCATATGTTCTTTGTAGTAGGTATAGTGTAGCTAGTTAGTGTGTAGTGTAGTTAGTTTAGTTTTAGTTTAGTTTTTATTATTGTTGTAGTTAAGCGCAGAGGCATAAAGCCCGTTTAAAAAAAAATACCTTTTGAACTTTATTCATACAATGTAAAAATAAAGATAACAATGACTTACGTTTAAACCTATCTCTGCCTTCCCGGCACCCTGCTGATCCGGTGATAATGTGCACGGGAGCTCTGAAATGTTTAAATTGATTCCTTCGTAATTCATATTATGTACCTACGCTAAGCAAGCGATTCAGCTTTCGAACATACATTTTCACGAAATTTAATTTTATCAACTTTTCTTTTGATTAATTTGTAACTGAACCCGCATCCATCCACCGATGATGGGGTTCAATTCCCGCTCGTGATTTCAATTTTTTCTTTACAAATTAATCTGTAGATTACGCTGTGCAGGCGCTGCTATAAAAATCATAAACTTTTCTATAGTCGTGAACGTTGATGGTAAAACGGAGGAATCGATGGATCAGACCCGGCTGATATTTTCGCTTCAGAGCAAAATGTACAATACGCAATATTGGTTTTGTGTATCAATAATAGGTTAAGTGCAAAACGCCAGTTTCCTAGTAGTCATACTGTCATTTCTCCACATCCTGTGAATTAAGATTTCTCAAAAACAAAAGCTATAATCATCGAGTGGGTTATTATTCCTTGATGGCTATTATATTATAATACCCGTATAATCATCATCATCATCATCATCAGCCTGAAGACGTCCACTGCTGAACATAGGCCTCCCCCAGGGAACGCCACTTAGAGCGGCTGCTCGCCTCCTGCATCCATCGGCTCCCCGAGGCTTTCACCAGGTCGTCGGGCCACCTTGTGGGGGGCCGGTCTACGCTGAGTCTTCCAGTTCGTGGTCGCCACTCGAGAACCTTTCTTCCCCATCGGTTGAACGCCGGAGGAGTGGCACAAGAGCGTGGTGGTGCTCTTCTTCAAAAAAGGTGATATCACCTTATTGAAGAACTATAGGCCCATCTCGCTCTTGAGTCATGTATATAAGCTGTTTTCGAGGGTCATTACGAATCGTCTCGCACGCAGGTTTGATGAATTCCCTGCGTTGCTTTTCGAGACCGATGACCGATCGACGTGATTGAATCTTTTGACTCGGTTAAATACCAATTATTCTGAAATCAACCTTATGTGCTTACATATAAAGTACTTTTCCGCATTGCATTGGTTCTCGAGACCGATGACCGACGTTTTGATCGAATCTTTTGACTCGGTCACTTGGCTAGTCAATCACGAACGACCGAGATCTCCGAAAATGAACGATCGACACAGGACTAGTCGTGAGCGTTACTAGTTAGTGTCCAGTGTATTCACTTGGTCCAATACTTCGCCGACACGCAAGAGATGTCGCTTGATAATCTTGCGTTATGCAGAAAAAAATAATTTGTAAAATAGGCCGTGTTATTATTGTATGGGATGAGGCATCTGTACTGTAGGTATTATCATGGAAAAACTATAAGAGGAATGCCAATAGACCAAGAAAACAGCGTAGATCAGGTAAAAGCCAGAAAACCGGCTTAAAACTAGATGGCGCTGCAAAATGAGCGGGCTACAAGTTTCACTAAAACGCCGTATGTCCGTAGCGCTAATAAGTCACAGCAGCAAGTAAATCGAATTTAATTAACAGCGCCATCTACTGCGTTTGAAGTAAATTACCGGTGGTCCCGCAGTAGTAACTGTTATCTTATTCTGTGTTTTTGTTCATTTAAACTACGTTTCGATACTCCTAACGCCATCTTAATGATCACCTTTGAGTTAGTGAAACCGTCTACGCTGTTTTCTTAGTGTATTAGCATTCCTCTCCTAGTTTTTCCATGGTATTATATTATCTGGGGTAATACATACTTTGTGAACAGATTCTATTGGATAAGGATCAATAAACGATATTGGTATAGCCCTGCTACTTATAATTTAGTAAAATATCACACATTACATACCTAATTGATTAATTAGTTTAATTGATTGGTGCCTATTCGAGATTTACATAGTTATTATCACAAAAATCACATTTTATTGGTACATCAATTATATATATCCTATTGTTTGAGCAAAGTATAATAAAACTAGTTTAAATAAACAATAATAATTAAAATAGTAAATTCATTAGTAATAATAAAGATAGAATATTTATAAAATCTCCAGGTTCAACAAGTGAACCCATGAGTAACAAATTGTTAGAGATTCGATAGTCCTCAAAATAGGCTTGTGTCCTGCTATTAAAAATTAACAAGTTGATATTATTTTGATAAAGTAGGTTCAATATTAATGCAATAATTGAAAGAATTAGTAAAATCGGTAAATAAATCACGGAGTAATAAGCTTTTAAAGTTTCTGTAAGGGGCATCTCCTGTCCCTTTCTCGCGAAACAGAGCATCCCCACAGCTACTATGTAACTTTGAGATATGACGTCACATGCCAAAGAGATTGTATGTAAATCTACCACAGCTTAGTAATGAGGTACTATGTAGGTGAGAGAAGTGACGTCACTGCGCATTTGTACTGTCTCTTTCTATTCCTGTATTTTAAAATGCCTGTAACTTTGTCATTTTTTGAGATATATAATTTTTGTTTTCACGACTGTTCATTTTTTGAGGAATATTGTAAAATGCAATAAAAAATTGCACGACACAAGCCTATTTCCGCTATATTTAAAAGTCAGCGTGTCCAGGGATGTCGTAAGGCAAGTGCGTCGACTTCACCACCCAGAATGCATCGATCACAGAGCCCCCTTGGTCAACATCCACCTGGAAAAATCAAATAATAGTGTAAAAACATTAAGTTTAGATAGATAAGAGACCTCTTTAGTATCTCAACAATGAAATATACATGCAGGAATTAAATAAATAGGAACTATAGTGTAACATTGGGCGGCCTTATCGCTGAAAGCTATCTCTTGCAGATAACGTTTAGATGGACAGTACCTATGAGTAGAGAAAGAATAAACTATTTTAAACACTATTACCTAACTAATGGTTGAAAATCTGTTCCTAAAAAATAAAACTGAAAAAATTATACATCTAATAATTAAATAAGTACTTGTACTTAGTACATTAAAATAAATCAATTTTCAATTTTTTTTGTTTGAATTCATCATCATCATCATCATCAGCCTGAAGACGTCCACTGCTGAACATAGGCCTCCCCCAAAGAGCGCCACTTTGAGTGGCTGCTTGCCTCTTGCAACCATCGGCTCCCCACGGTTCTGACCTGTATGAATTGATAATTGAAATCGGCGTGGACCCCTGTGGATATTGGATAACACAACAGTTCAACCGTTTAGTAATTAAAAGATTTTTAACATCAAGTATGGAGATTTTAATTGGTATTGCCAGTTTTTAAAATACCTGTTCCATGTAGATATGTGTAGTGTTGTACGCCTTGAACCGCGTGTAGCCGTAGTCGCTGGAGCGGAAGGCCGACCACTCGGGAGTGTCGCCTGGAAGACAAACCTCGGTCAGACTTTATTGGAAACCACATTATTGATGGCAACTCACACTCAGTCACTCATACTCCAACATAAAGTTATTTTTATAAATGACAGGATAACATTTGATAACATTTCCTGATATCAAGTACCGATACGTTCGAATGTTATGATATGGTCGAAGCAACACATTTCACTTGATATCATGTGACGAATTGACGATATGGTCGACGCAAAACATTTCGCTTAATATCGTCTGATGTGATATCGTCGAAGCAACACATTTCCTCTGATGTAATGTGACGATATGGCCGCAGCAACTCATTTCCCCTGATATCATGTGACGATATGGTCGACGCAACACATTTCGCTTAATAACGTGTGATTGATAGGTCGAAGCAACACATCTTACTACACTTCGTGTGACGATATGGTTGATGCAACACATTTCACTTATTGTGACGATATGGTCGAAGCAACACATTTCCCCTGATATCATGTGACGATATGGTCGACGCAACACATTTCGCTTAATAACGTGTGATTGATAGGTCGAAGCAACACATCTCACTACACTTCGTGTGACGATATGGTTGATGCAACACATTTCACTTATTGTGACGATATGGTCAAAGCAACACATTTCACTTGACATCATTGTGACGATATGGTCGAAGCAACACATCTCACTACACTTCGTGTGACGATATGGTTGATGCAACACATTTCACTTATTGTGACGATATGGTCGAAGCAACACATTTCACTTGACATCATGTGACGATATGGTCGACACAACACATTTCACTTGACATCATTGTGCCGATATGGTCGAAGCAACACAGTTTACTTGATTGTGACAATACGGTCGACGAAACATATTCCATTTGATATCATGTGCCTACTCAGCAACTGATGCACACATGACAGACTGCTGACTGTCGATGCAGCACATTTCACTTGACATCATGTGACGATAAAGTCGACGCAACACATTTCGCTGGATATCATTATGATCTAAGCAAAAATATCACTTGATATCATAATGATGGTTGATGGGAATAAATTGCCTTTGATTAAAGGTCTCCCAATTTCCTTCTATTTGTCACTTCTTGGGTAGAGATAGAAGAGAACACAAATTATATATTAATAACATAATAATTTAAAATATTACAAAACACTCACGTCTAAACTTGTCAGTGTCTTCCCTGCATCCCGCAGAGCCGGTTATCACGTGGATCGGAGCCCTACAACGTACGAACATTAGCTTAATTAATATCATAATAATCAAATTATTATTATAACGAGCTTGGTATATGTTTGCATTATTTTATTTATATGCGTTAGAGATGTTAGAATAAAGTAGAAGCAAGCAATTATGTATAATACTCCACCAATATGTAGGTATAGTGTAACGTAAGATTTACTTTAAATATGAATACCATTACGAAAATAAGGTTTACCATTATATATTTTGTGTTAAGTGAAATTAAAACTGATGTTAATCGGATTGGTTTAAACTGTTTGTGTGCTATGAGTATGGCATGCTTACTTAAAGTTTATATTAACTAAAGAGTTTAGCGCTATAAGGCTTGCTTTTAATGTATTATTGATAGATGCAATTAATATAAATGTGATCAAATACATGTTTATTTACCAAATAATTTAAAAATATATTTCATTACTAAACTGTTGAGTGTATTTACCTTGTCAACTTTATACTTGAACCCTGTTAATATTATACATCACCACGACACACACGTAAAACTAATTCATAATTTAAACAAATACCAATTAAGTACTTATATTAAAAAAAAGTTTTAAGTTTTTGCAATATTGAAAGTCATGAAAACGGTAATACATGTCATGATGCAGTTAGTTCACCCAGAAAATATTAGTACAATCAGTGACAATGCTCAAAATAAAACTTAGAGAACCTAGAAGTCTAGAGAGATAAGTGCTAACTTAGAATCCGTTAAATTTTAGTGCAGACAGGGACAAGTCTATTGTAAAAATATCAAGACAATGTTATGTTAATAGCAACCTTTTCACTGATTGTATATGTCTTTTGAAATTAGTAACAGTAGGCCTAGCACGAATATTTACGCGCGCATAAGTGTAACGTTAACGTATAACGATTGCGTCTACCACTCAACTGCTGTCAAAGTTCATACAATTTTGACAGCAGTTGCGTCAGTAGCGCTGCTAGCTCAATCGTAATAGGGGGGCTGATCAAATGCCATAAACTGCCTTATGTTAACGTTACACTTACGCGCGCGTTAATATTCGTGCTAGGCCTACTGATATTAATGATTTTTGTATTCTCAATAATCCCAACACCACCAGGAAGCATTGCTGTGCTACAAACATGAATTAATCACTTGAATCTCTCGCAAATTGAACACATTAATTATTAATTTTGTAAAAAACAAAATTAACTAAGGTGTTTGTGTTTAGGTATACAAGTTGACCTTGAATTGGTATGTTATCCCGAAAGGGGGTAAATCTACACCCCAAGGTAGACAATGTTTCTTCTACGACTTTACTAAATCAATAGTTTTTTCATTGAAGAAGTGCCATGTAAAGTTTTCGTTCTAAAATAGCCTTAGCGCAGCTGGGTGGTTGAACTACGTCCTTGACCGAGTGCACATGAATGAGTTTAACGACCTGTGTTTAGAAATGAATTTATAGTATTTTGTTAACTCTCGTAGCGATCGCACGTGCAATTTTACGAGTGGATTTATTTTTTAGCATCGAAGTTTGGAACCCAGTTTCAAGTAAGACTCTCACAACTTGTAGGGTATCATGGTCCCAGTGCCCCCATGTTGGGATAACATACCAATTCAAGGTCACCTTGTATACTACTTTTTTTAATTTGGTCCTGTGTAAATAAATAACTATGGGTGAGTTTTGGCGGGAACGCGGAAGAGTTCACGTCGTTGCATTTTATTATTTTTCAAAACTTTTGCTTTTTCCAGTGTTAATGTTTAAGACTTTACGTGAAATATTTTATAACACGATGAAAATATAATACTTGACACTGGCTAAATACACTATGTGTAGAGCCAAAAAAAAAAAAAAAAACTATGGGTAAAAATTATTTGTGTACTTGCAAGTTAGCAGAACCGACATGCTATAACATTTAATATCTTCACATCACACATCAACAAGACTCAACTGCCCTGTAAAACGCCACTTTGGACTCTTATCATAGGGGGGTGGGTTATTACCATAATTACCACTTGGCAGGCGGCTTGGTGATCAAAGATATTAATGTACCGAATAGAATGCTGCAGTCCATAAGAATATTATTATTTAATAGCTTTATCATCAACAACCTGAAGCCGTCCACCGCTGTACATAGGCCTCCCCCAGAGAGCGCCGCCATGAGCGACTGCTCGCCGCCTGCAGCCATCACCTTTTCACCTCATCGCCCCACCTAGTAGAAGCTTACGCTGCGTTTTCCGTCGTTACATAATATCTCACCCAGGGTTAACGTAGGGCTCCGCCTTGGAGCCGTTGTAAACGACGTTATCGTAGAGCGGCCAGGTGCGCTCGTACGAATGTTCGTGCGCCCATATCGCCACGTCCACGCCGTACTTCTTCAGGAGCGGCTCTAAGCCTGTATGCACAAAGAAAATAAGAAAAACTAAAAGAAAACCAAAGAAAATATTAAGAAATACTATTGTACACTCCTGGTTAGTTCTCTCATCAATAGTTTGCTAAAATACTTATTATAGACACTGCACTGACCTGGGCATCCTAAGATATCACAGTCTGGTAATAGGATATCTAAGCTGCATGATCTAATCATAAAGTCTCATTTGCCCAGTAATTTCACTAGCTACAGGCCCTTCGAAACACACTTCTATTTGCACATTACTGCTTGCAGCCAGAGAGTCAGAATAACCGGCACAGCGGTAGTACGTACCAAGCCAAACTTTGCTAGAAAAGTCCGGCCATCATTGAGATGTGTTATTACACCTCTCTGCCTACTATCTAGTAAAAATATCCTAAATTAAATGAACGTCTTTTCTGGGATGTGTAAGAATCAATATGTTTTTATTTCATTTTAATAAACTACTTTGTTGTTAATCATGCTCGGTCTATTAACTTGCCACTTTGCAAATGCCCAGGCCCGGCCACTATGCGTGCGTGCATGCATCACCGTATCGTCATGTATTTTAAATTATAATTTAAAAGATGCATTCGTGCAGCATTATGAAACCCATCTAAATATAAATACAAACGTTAAGTAACCTGCTGTAATGACTAATCAATGATATTATGAGAAGTCAAGAAACATTTACCTAGGTTCTATCTCAAGATGAGGAGACATTGTAAAATGTGCCAGTTTGTCTGGCCAGTGTTACTAGCTTTTTAGATTTAAGCAGTATCTACATAATAATAAACTAGAGTGTCGATCCAGTCGATCCAGGAACTATGAGCCTTCAAGATACGACAGCCTGTAATCCTTACCGAACAATCCCATGATCCCAGTCCGCGTGTACTCGTAAGCGCAGTCGACGGCATCGTCCGAGTTGCTGCAGTACATGGGCCTGTGCCCGAACACTACCACCCACGGCCGGCGCTGCCTGCAACGTGCCACCGCTACTGTAGCAGGCAAGCTAGCCCGACCCAATGTACAGTGCGAAACTCAATGGCGGCTGTCATGTCAGCGCCAAGCAAAAATAAGATGTGCGCGGATCGAGGTAAGTACACACGAGGTATGCGCAGCGTGCGGCGCACTTGTCGCCATTGAGTTTGTTTCGCACTCTACGCGATGACCCCGATTGACCGAATGATGTAGCGTTAAAGCCACCCACCCCCGCCACCATGGATTTAACGGAATGACCTCTATTTGTACTAGTACACTGGATTGCATATACATTAGAACTTATCAATTTTTGTTTTGGGCGAACCCTGCTACCGTTTAAGGATCATGTTTTGTTCATTAATGGGTTCTATTAGACTCCGTAGAGCGCGTATACTTATCGTACAAAACGCTCTTTACCTCGCAAACAACTGCTAAACTTCTCCTTAGTAGGTGCCCTAACTGCTACAATACTAACATTCCAATTCCATCCGTAAGCACGATTATTAATTATTAATTTATTAATAACAAACTATACACCACATAGTTAAAATATAGTTTAACCCATGCATGCCAACTTGCGTTATAAAACTGTGCAAATAAACAAACAGTCTGAGAATGATACATGTTCTGAAATAGCAATGGTATGGGAGTAGGTAGGTGCTAAACGATGGGGAAGATAGGTTTTCCAGTGGCGACCACGAACCGGAAGACGCAGCGTATGCCTCCCACTAGGTGGACCGACGATCTGGTGAAAGCTGCGGGGAGCCGATGGATGCAGGAGGCAAGCAGCCGCTCAAGGTGGCGCTCCTTGGGGGAAGCCTATGTTCTGTTGATGATGAGGTAGACACAAATTAGTCCACAGCTTTTGACCCCGTTTTGTTCAATTATTTGTTTTTTTTTTATTATTATATTGTACGTGTACCTACTATGTAACTGCGTCCAGCCATCCCCCATGCATGCGAGTTAGTGCGATCTGCCCCGGTACCGGGGCGGATAGGAACAAAAGTTCCACAGGCATGGCTAAGCCATAGCCACTTACCGAAGTACCCCATAATGCCTACTCTGGTAAACTCCAAAGCACAGTCAGGGTCGTGGATATCGCTGCAGTACATCGGACGGTGTCCGTATAGTACTATCCAAGGGCGAGACGCTCTGCAATTTAGGTTTGGACGTTAGGGACTAATTGTTTTTTTTGGTACTGTTTATCCACATGTCACATGATAACACAGTGAGAAACAACACGGATACAAAGAAGAACTTTGATCTGGTTTTTTATGTATGAACTTATTTGGATTCATAGTTTTATTGAATATTTGTAATGATATTTATTCTTGAGGGCCGGTGCCAAACAGATTTTTCGTAAGTAAATGTACGTTCAGTTCGAATCGCATATCTTTTGATCACATAAAAGAAATGCGACAAATAGATTTTTGTTTTAACTATTAATTAAATGTATTCTAATCATAAAACAACTTAATACATGTATACAAAACACGAAGACTTTGCCCCTAGCTATTTACAAATAATTTTGTAAGGGTCATGCATGAGATAAGGCGGCTCTGTCAGATATAACACACGCGTTTTCGGGGTGAATCTACATATCTGAAGTCTATTAATACAATAGAATGACAAGACAAGGAGGTCACTGGCCTGATAGTAACCGTACACAAAGAATTCAATGAAAACAAACAAATGTATAAAATCCACAGATTGTCGATCGTTACGAAACTTTTTCGCTCGTTAGGCGCTCGCGGTCTGCGATATTGTATATATATATATATATATATATATACTTGCTTGTTTGCCACTCATTACATAAGAAAAAAATATAGGCTCAACAAGTCTCGCATGAGCCGCACTGTTTTAGCACTTTTTTTTTAATAGTAGGCCGCGTTTATACATGCAAGACAGCGTGTTCAATGAGCGTCAGCTCCACTTATCTCTATTTTACAAGTACGCTGGATAGACGATATCGTACAAAAATTAAGAATTTCTTGTGCCGATTTGAAGCGCCACGCCGACTCACAATATCAATCTTGTCAGCGCCAAAATGGCGAAAATCAAATCAGCAATCAGTGGTTGGCTCTCTATCAGACAGCAGCTTACATATATGCGTAAACAACGCGTAGTAAGTGCACTCGCGCCAGATTGTCGAAGATAGTTGAATGGTGAAATCGCGCAAAATTTCGCGAGTTTCCTTGCATGTGCTGCCTTTGTATACGCGGCGAAGTTTCTGTGACATCTGAGGGGTCGCCTACTTTTAGAATGCCTGATTATAAGTTAATCAATTATTTATATTAGACGTAATCCGTCGTTTAACTGGTAATCACTCGTTTGAACCGTCGGTGAATCCACCCCTGGAAGTCTGTACAGTACGAGAGACATTGTCACGTGTAATCAATACCAGCTATTATAATGTAGTTCAGGGCAGTTATTCTCTATGGAAACACAGATTCCACACGATACGAAACCACGACGTTATCGTGTCTTGTTCAAATCGTGTCACAGCGTCAGATATACCTTCACTTTACATTAAAGTTATCTTTATTTTGAATAAAATATATTGACATAAGTGGTCAAATCTTTTGATGTGTTTATGTTTAGGAACGCGTCTCGGTAAAACATACGATTTTTGACAGTTCAAATCGCGCCAATTCCAAATTCATTTCGCGCGGTTTTGTTTTCGTTTCATAGAGAATACAGTTTTGCAGATTTCTTATGTAAGACAAGGAATTCGCGTGGTTTCGAAGTAAGGAATCGATACGGAATAATGGCCCAGTTACGTTTAGTTACGGAAATAACCTGCAATATTTATTTTAAAGTAGAAGACATGGTTACCTGTTTTGAGGTAGATTGGCTTCCTGTAGATCCTTTTCTAGCCACCTGTACTGGTTTACTATCAGCTTAGCGCCGTATTGTAAGTAGTAATATACCTGAAAATCAATAGAAAAGAATGCCACATAAACAAAAACAAACACCAAAAAAACAGCAGTCGCTCAAAGTGGAGCTCTCTTGGGGAGACCAATGATCACCAGTGGACATCTCCAGTGTAGATGATAATAAAAAAGAAACAAACCCGGTCTAGACTAAAACCAGGACAGAACGAATAAAACTTTGATTCTGTTTTTTTTTCTTTCTTATATTTTGGCTCCACACATAGTGTATTTATCCAGAGTCAAGTATTATATTTTCATCGTGTTATAAAATATTTCACGCAGTCATGTCCTAGTCATAATCCAGTCTAAGTCAGGTAGTCATAGTCCACTCTAAGTCATGCTCCAGCTAAGTGGTGGCAATTTTACTAGAAGCTTCTTTGGAGTTTTGGAAGCAACACGAAAAATCACCTTTCACCACATTATATCACTTGCCCTCACTCATGCTCGTAATTCAGCACTTAATGCGTAAAACGCCACCAATTTTAAACATTAACGCTGGAAAAAGCAAAAGTTATGAAAAATAATACAATGCGACGACGTGAACTTTTCCGCTACCGTGAACCAAAACTTTGATTCTGTTTTACTGTATGAAAATTTGCTAGGATTAATATAATTTTTTTCACTGAACATTTGTAATATCTATCTTTTCGTCTAAAATACCGCAAAGCCTGAAAACGAGTTTTCAAACAGTGTTTTTGTTCAGCAGTAGACATCTTTAGGCTTATGATTATGATGATTTGTAAATTTTGTAATGTTATATTTTAGTATCTGTGCACGGAAAAAGCGCAAATAGGTACCCGTTGTGTATAGGTGTTGTGGGAGCATGGTCCTCGTAGTTTTTGGGTCCCTAGATACAGGGAATCCTAGTTAGGGTCTAGGACTATGTATGTGATCGTTGGGGGTTATTTAATTTATATGTGAACCAAACATTCCCTAATAACAATTTAATAATTTGAATGAACAGCTCCATGAGTAAAGGTCAGTCATTATGCAGCGATCGGCGACGTACCTCTGTGGAGATGGAGACGAAGTGGACAGGTCCGAGGTTGAAGCTGTAGAACAGGCTCGGGGCTGCCCCGGGCATCGAGAAACGGTTCGCGTAGTTGCTGAAGTTACTGGAATGTGCAACACATTTCATTTGATAACCGTTTTAGAGCATTTGACCACTGTCTTATTAGTAGCAGATGAGACAGTGCTCAAATCTATCTCTACACATCATCAATACTAATAATATTACTGTAACTGGGCTAAATATGTACATTGAAAATTTTTTGAAAATTTTGACTGCTTTACACTTCAGCCGATATAAAAACTTAAACAATTATTTTTTTTAAATTTTGTCTGTCTGCCTGTCCCTTTGAACACGCATCACGCTGGAACTGCTGAACGGATTTGGCTGAAATTTGGTATGGTTATAGCTGATTATGCAGAATAACATTTAGTATACTATTTGTTTTCTAAACCGGCCAAGTGCGGGTTGCCCAAGCAATAAGGATGTAATTTTTATTCAACAAGAATTCTTTTGGTTGCAACTCCTTTGCTGACGTCCTCCCTCCATCATCACAGCCAAGCACAATACTGACTACTTCTCCTCATGGTTCCCAGGGCAGGTCATGTAAGGTACGGCGGCGGCCAGCGGTTGTATCTGCCGCATAAACTCGTCTCCGACCTTGGCGTCATCGGTGTCCATGTCGTAGGCAAAGTCACCTACGTGGAGGATTACGTCGAAGTGGCCGCGCTGGGCTTCATCTTGCAGGTACGACATTGACTGCGGATGGCATTTTTTTAACGTTAAAATGGGCAAACGTTTGACAACATTTCACACCAAGGCCATTATTCCGTATCGATTCCTTACTTCGAAACCACGCGAATTCCTTATCTTTATAAGAAATCTGCGAAACTGTATTCTATATGAAACGAAAACAAAACCGCGCGAAATGAATTTGGAATTGGCGTGATTTGAACTGTCAAAAATAGTATGTTTTACCCAGACGCGTTCCGAAACATCAACACATCAAAAGATATGACCACTTATGTAAATATATTTTAAACCAAATAAGGATAACTTTAATGTAAAGTGAAGGAATATCTGACGCTATGACACGATTTGAACAAGACACGATAACGACGTGGTTCCGTATCGTGTGGAATCTGCGTTTCCATAGAGAATAACCGCCCTGATGGTAAATGACGAAGTTAGATGCCCATTCACTCTTGACTTAAAAGACCCTGGAGGAAATGGTGTAGCTGGAAGAGCATTTCATCCATTGGCCGTTCAGACTATGAATGAGTCAGCAAAACGCTTAGAGCGGACTCGTGGTACACTAACAACGTAAGGATGTGAAGAACGTGTATAGATATACTGACGTTTTTGATTCATGATAACTTGGTAGTAAACACCCACCTCCGATGGGGGAGGCCTATGTTCAGCAGTGGACGCATAAAGGCTGTTGATGTGATAAAATCGACGCAGACTTGTGATTCATTGTAGACTCAAACACAATGAGTTTGACTTGACCGATATGGCAGCAAATTGAATTTGCAATGGGCAAGCCACATCGCTCGTGGATCTGACAACCGATGAAGAAGAAAGGTTCTCGAGTGGCGACCACGAATCGGAAAACGTAGCGTAATCCGGCCCCCCACTAGGTGGACCAACGACCTAGTCAAAACCAATGGATGCAGATGGCAAAGTTGCTCAAAGTGGTGCTCTGTGGGGATCCTATGTTCAGCAGAAATCTTCAGGCTGTTGATGATGCTGTTGATGATGATGATGATGATGATGAACTGTAGAGACTAACGTGTGCATTCTCGCTGCCCATATCCCCGTAGATGGCGGCACGCACGGCCCAGGTCTCGCCCGCCGGTGGAGTCTTGAAACTGAACATATCCGACCACCCGAACTCGGAGCCCGCGTGGTATACTGCAATGGAAACGTATAGACATTACATATAATTTATTTATTTATAATTAAAACGACAATACACCAAATAAACCAATTACACTAAATAAACATTTACTGCTATCAATTAAATCCCGTTTAAAACCTACGATGTATATTGAAGGATTGATTGCGCTCAAAGTGGTGGTCTCTGGTGCCTATGTCCAGCTGTGGACGTGTTCAGGCTGTTGTATATCCTAAGGTTATAGGAACGAAGCTACAAGTACACGTGTCCAGCCCGTCTTACCGGGTCGGTCCTTAACGAACCGGAAGAGCAGCGCAGCGCTATAGCGATAGAGAAAGAGGCAACCATTTAGGGTTAGACTAGAGTAGACTAGGCTAGCGCAGTGTGTACTACTGAACTATACTTTATTAGTGACTTGACAGAGTGAATCTAACTGTTCTATTATGTATTCTATTGCACAGTGCAGTTTAATAGGACTGCTCCACCTCTATCCATGGATTTAGTAAGAGCTGACTACGGGATAAAGTGGTCATGGGTTAGTGGTTTTACCAAATACCGCAAATAGTCAATAGAAATCATCTACTAGAAAGCTTCTTCTAAGTGGTAGGACTAAGTAACTGCAACGTTCGTCTAAGTAGGTACCACCGCTTTGCCAGTTATTCTGCCGCTAAGCAGTAGTGTGCAAGCACTACTGTATTCCGGTTTGAAGGGCACTGTAGCTAGTGAAATTACTGGGCAAATGAGACTTTGTGACCTGATTACACAGTCTAGTAATCTGATTACTAGGCTGTGTGATGTCTCAGGATGACGTGCGCAGTGCAGTGTCACGGAAAATTTTATTATTTTAAGGTTCTGAGTGACACTGCATCTGTTATGGGCGGTCGTGTCACTTAACATCAGGTGAATGACAGGCTCGTCACGTCATTCATTCTCATAAAAAAATACTATTGAAAATTGCGGAGAAAGGTTCACGTCAAGCCTGAGAGAGTGGAGAGAGATTATTGTCTTCTCACTTACTATACTTGGTGTCGGGCTCCAAATCTCGTAAAACCACCCTATGGATCCACTGATGTCGTTTCAGCTTCCCACCATCCACAAACAGATTGGCCAAGCCCCGGGCCTCCTTGTCCATGATCACCTTGCCATACTGCACCCGTGACGTCAGGGAGTCGTTGAGGGTAGACCATGTCACCACGATGTATGTGGTCTTTTCTATTGGAGTAGAGAACAGTAAAATGGGACTGAATGAGGTCGGCAACGAAATATGAGCGCACCTGCCCTATAGTAGGTACCGCCACAAAATTTTCGAGTGTGAAACCGTGACAAGACATGGTAGCGCGTAAATGTGTCTCACTCTAACAGAAACGAAAAGTTTTCTCGCGATGCGCGGTCAGGTGATGTAAATGTACATAAGTGTCAGTGACCACTTCTCATCAGGTAGGCCTTTTGCTTGATTACCAAACAGCACCGATAGATACAGGAGGCAAGCAACTGAAGCAACCTCCCAAAATCGCACTCTTTGGGGAGGCCTATGTTCAGCAGTGGAAGTCTTCAGGCTGATGATGATGATGATGATGAAAACTTCAAGAAACCCGGAGCAAAGCCTCCAACATCAGAGAGAGAGGGATCATCAGAGAGTGATATAGTATTCTAGTCCTGGGGCTTCACCATTGTAAGGTGAGTGTGTCATTAGTGCAGGGCGCAGCAGAATTCAAATAAGGGTAAGTTGGTTTGCAAGTTACATGGCCTACTTTAGAGTCACATTGGCTCATGAAAATTGGTTCTAGTTAATGGTTAATTTGTGTAATCTTATTTTAATGTATAAAATCCATAATTAACACAAAACAATATAAAACTATACAAATATGTACAAATAATGCGTGCATAATGAACTTCGCATTAAAGCAAAACAAAACCACATCAATTGACCCAAATCATAAAATTGGAATATCAATGTATTATTATTACATGGTAACAATGTAATTTTATCATTATGTGTATGGTTGTATGTTAGCGAACAAAAGTTTTATTATTACATGTTTTGTTAAAAACAAGTTAAATAGGACATTTACTACACAGAGATAAATATTTATCATGAAAAATTTGCAAGTGTGTTCCTTTCATACATTACAGCTCAAATAAGTAGGTACAATATAAAATAATATTATTGTTCTACATACAAACTACTTAAAAGTAATGTATGCAGCCAAGACAACAATCAGCTATAAAGCTACATAAATTTGTTTGCAGCATGCAAAACCATGGAGCATGTCAATGCATGTTACAAAACAATAGCATCTTATACATGCTCAGCTCTGTGATGTAGATTGAAAGCCTTGCTTGACAAGAAAAAACTCACTTGTTATTTAAATTTAAAAATATATTAAATAGGTAGATTGAAAACGCCATATTAATAGGACAATATTACAACAGTGTCACAGTGGGTGGTTTTATTGGTTAAAGTAATCTCTTCTAGACTTGATTTTTAAATAAATAATTAGCTGTTTATGGTGGACTCAAGGAATGTTAATCATGTGTCACTCATATGCCTATTGAATGTTCATCTATTCTATTGTTTTGCACACAACAGTGAAGGGAAAATAATGGGAGGAAATGGATAATTATGTTCGGGAATAACAAAATACCAAAGGCACAACTGTTATGTGTGATTCAGCAATCATGTTAAGTATAGCCTCTCCTCTGGGAGTGTATTGGGGTGATGACTGATGACAAATAAGTAATACTTAAACGCAAAATAGACGATTTGAGTTGTGGGGACCGTGTGGATGGTGGTTGGTGTCTTCATTTGGTTGCCAACCACCATCCACACGGTTGGATTTTACACCAACCCAACCATGTTGAGACAATTTTGACCTTGGTCGGTGGTTGGTCTCTATCATCTATTTTGCTCATTACTGTGTGTGTAGGTAACCTACCAAAGTATATATACATATATGTATATATTTATACAGGGTTACAGGAAAAATTGTGCTAGATCCGCTAAGGGCGTGGAGTTCCCACCATTTCTAATTTATTTCACTATGAAACACCCTAGCCTAAACTTATAATATTATTTTTAGATATCCGTTAGAAAAAAATACAGATTCAAATATTTTTTTATTTCTTAACTTTCACTTGTCTACTATAGTCTATTAAATATTATATTATGTACTATTTTATTGATTGACGTCCCAAAGCATCTTATTACACATGTAAAAATGCAATAATAATAATAATAAGACACACAAAATATTAAAAAAAAAAAATTAAAACTCGAATATTTCGAAAAGGGTTAAGTTTAGGCTAGGGTGTTTCATAGTGAAATAAGTCAGAAATGATGGGTACTCCACGCCCTTAACGGATCTAGCACGATTTTTCCTGTAACCCTGTATATAATTTACTATGTAAGACATACCCAGATGAAGTAGGTAATGAGAAGTAATTTTCTTTTTATCATATCTGTTGGTATTTTTTTTGTTATTGGACGTCGTAAGGGTATGGCATATTCTAATCATAGATCATCATCAACATAGATAGGAAACAATAATTAGGTATTGGAAATGTTGATTAAACTTACCTCCAAACGAGATATGCACTTGCTCTGGCTGGCAATACGCGCAATCATAGTGAGGACCAGGACCAGGCTCTTGCGTTAGCCCCGCCGAGGCAAGCCCTATCATAAGCAAAATATAAAAGGGCTTCATCGTCGTAATATATAACGTTGTAGTTGTAACTTCTAAAGCCCGACTATTCTACAAAGTGGGCAGCGGATAAGTGATGAGATGTCGCACCACAGGCGTACAGTCGCTGATATGATATGCTGCTAATAAAGCCAATGCGATAATATAATAAAATACAAATGTATTGTAGCGATATGGTAGCGATGTTTTCTTTGTTTAGCAATCCTTTGTTTGTTTTGATTTTGATTTGACGTTTGGGGCTGCCAGAAATGAATCATCAGATTACCCGCAACGAATCATAAAAATACCCGCCTTCAAAGTTTAAATACCTACCAAAAATTGGGTATTTTTTATGACCATAAAAATAACTATTATGTAATCTACACGTATAATTTTGAAAACTAGGGTTCTTTTGTCATCGAAAAGAACCGGGATTTTAAAATCTTGTCCCGGTTCTTTTCGATTCTTGTGGTACTGGCTATTTTATATTTTTTAATCTTATGTTAAGGTATTTACTGCGAACTTTTAACTTTAATTGTATCCGCTCTGGGGGTCTAGCAAAATCTCTAACGCTAACTCTATCGCCTCACGCTAACTTCAAAAATGCGCGCGGTGGCGCATCTCCTGCTCAAGACATCTAATACCTGTCAAATTTCCCGCTTCCTCAATTTGTTGTCAAATTACCCACTTTTAGGGTAATTACCCGGTAACTCGAAGCACTTGCAAAGTAGTAGAGGTTTTTCTCTAATCTGTGAGTAGAGGGGTGTTACCACTTTCTCGTGTAAAATAAAAAGTGATGTGGTAAGAGTGATTTAGTTCACTGAATCATTTCAGTTTAAAGATGTATTTTACAGATATTTTACTTGATTTTTCCAACCACTTTTGGATGTCTGCCTAATGATTCAATGGAAGTGATTCAAATTATTTGTTTGCATGTAAAAATAATATATTAAAATTAAAATTAGCGAGATTAACAATATAATCACTATCATATGTGTGTAGAGCGGAGCGACCGACGGCGAAAGCATTTTCAAATACCAGGATGGTCCTATTAAGGGTGCGATTACGAGGATGGGCAAATATGTCACATTTTAAAGCCATGTTTCCATTTATCTGTATTAATGAGTGAAATGTTATTATTATCTATAGATAGGGTAATCCAATGCCGTTAGTAATATGATGAAAGTTTTTCATTGGCTTTAACCAATAATTCATAAAATTCATTTTCCGCAGAGTTGATAATGACGAAAAAGGGTCTAGCTCTCAGTCATTTATCTAAACAACTGTAATATTTTATTGATTAAAAAAAATAGCTTAAATTAGCTGATATACTCGACTATAATAATATAATGGCAAATATTTAAAAAAAATGTGATAGGCACTCAAGAAAAAAAAAACAGTTTATTTCGCTATTCCATACGATTTCCTTATATTTTGCCAAACTTCAATATCTTAACTGTATGAAGATAAGGTTGGTTTTGCTTTGCTCATTGTATCTCGTTTTTGATATAAGTCAACGAATACTTGAAACGAATTCTCAGTCTGCGCTTGGGTGCGCTTGGGCGCCATCGAGAGCAGACACTGTGCCGTTTGACATCAGCAGCTCCTGGTGAAAAACATCGCTGTACGAACACGAATATTAGGCATTGGAAATAATTTCCAAATAAGATCGTCGACAACGAAGTACCTATTTCTACCTATTTGAATAATTAGTATTTATTCTTTCTCGGAATAGACGTAAATCGTAATGACCAATTTGATGTTAGATTTCGAATGCTGATGATGGGTGGTGGTGATGGTGGATGGTGGTGATGACGGGTAGAACTTCAGGTGCCGACTTTGAGCTCGTTTCATTAGTTGTGATACGATATTTCCGGTTGATACCGGGGCGCGGAAATTGGACTGGCTGACCTGATGGTAGACTTCGAAGACTTCACCTGGAACTCCTAGACGTGTAGAGCTAGACATGCCATCTTTGGGCTCGATTCATTAGTGGTAATCAGATCTTCTTGTTTCTTGATCTTTTTTACTGGGATTGGTCTGACCTGCAGGTAGGTACCTACCACAGAATTCCCCCTATTACATAGGTCCAGAACCGAAGTCTCCATACTTAACCTTGTTTGAACATGAATCAAACCATAGAGCACATTTTTTTTTTCTTCTAATGTCAGTTCCTCTTTCAACATACCATATAAATAGTATTACCCGATTTAGTCGGGTACCTAAATACAAATCTAGCTAGATGTAAAATGTAAATAATAAATATTATATAACGCCTACATTAAAAAAATATAAAATAATAAAATTAATTACCATCATACTACTATCTATAGACAAGAAAAAGGTCTATAGATAGCTCATACAATCATTTAATAAAATGGATTCAAATTAAGTATAACCAACAGTTTATTCAACATTTCTTTTAATAACTCACGAGTTTTTCAATATTACCAAGTTAAAGGGATTAAAGAACAACAGTTATGTAGGTACAGGGGGTCTAGCAAAGATACCAACCACTAACGCTAACTCCAAAATGTACTGAAATGACATTTCGGAAATCGCTAACTTTTCCGTAGCGAATGTCATTTCGATACATTTTTGGAGTTAGCGTGTGGCGTTAGCGTTAGCGATCGTGATCTTTGCTAGACCCCCTGGGCCTCAACCAAAATAATGTTTCATATTTTAGGATAAAAAAAATAACCTTAAAAATGGGAAAACAGTGGGCGCGTGGAACCCCTATAGTTGACAATAAAACTATTATCAGTAATTGCACTTCTGTGTTCTGTGTGTTCTTTACCATAGAAATGCGCTAAACATATTATTGAGCGAGTATTAGGTTTCCACCAATCTTCATTTCGAGTTTTTCGAACTACTTTTATCCAACGATCAGGGCGGTTATTCTCTATGGAAACATAGATTCTACACGATATGAAACCACGTCGTTATCGTGTATTGTTCAAATCGTGTCACAGCGTTGAGATGAGAGATGTACCTTCGCTTTACATTAAAGTTATCTTTATTTTGAATAAAAGTACATTATACATAAGTACATAAGTGGTCATAATCTTTTGATGTGTTGATGTTTCGGAACGCGCCTCAGTAAAACATATGATTTTTGACAGTTCTAATCGCGCCAATTCCAAATTCATTTCGCGCGGTTTTGTTTTCGTTTCATAGAGAGTAGAGTTTTGCAGATTTCTTTTGTAAGACAAGGAATTCGCGTGGTTTCGAAGTAAGGAATCGATACGGAATAAGGGCCCAGCTAGACATGGGTGGATCTGTTGGAAATCTATACAAAAGAAATCGGGTAATTATTCAGATGTCGTGTGGCAATACTGATTTTGACATGTCAACTTTTTATTGTAAAATGTGAAATACTCTTCGTCAAATAGAAATAATTAAAATAATCTTATAAAAATACATGATTAAGGCCACTTACAAGTGAAATGAGATCGTGTGCTTCTGTGATTCGTGCCTCGAGTGATTTCGGCACAGTTTTATCACGCAAGACGGCATTTTCTTGGTATGTATTCAAAAGCACACCCAAGTAACGACTGATTTTGATTTTGACAGCTGAGAATCAATCACACCCAAAGTGGTGTGTACGGTTTTGCCCTGCTTAAATTTCGCATTAGTGGTCTGGATAAAAAGTCTTTGGTACCTACATAATCTTAGGTACCTACGTACCTACCTACTTGTCATGAAGAATTTAGGCGGTTTGGTGTTCTGAAAAGTATTTCTCTTTTTATTAATAAATTATCATCATCATCATCATCATCGACTACTATTGTCGTCCACATTGTGGTCATCATCATCACCGTGTTCATCATCTTCATCTTTTCAATTATTGTCGTCATTATCATGTTCATGGTCATCACCGTATTCATCATCAGGTACCTTTACAAAAACATGACTTCTGTGGGAACTCGTAAACTATAAGTCCGGTTGGTATACTATGTTTAGGTAACTTGTAGAACTAACTGAGACGATCTTAGAGAAATAAAAAAATTATACATCACTATTACAAAAAATATGACTTATTATCAAAAACAAAATGACGATGTATATATCTAAGAAGGAACTGCCTGACAACCTGACAATGTACTACAAAAGTATAGAAATAGGTCACATCATTACCAATACAAAGTGACTCATCATAATGGTGACTCAAAAAAAATGTACCTTCATAGATTTCAGAAACTATAATACGAATCAGTTTAATATTTCAGAACATTGTAGTAAAAACATTCAAAATTATAATGTAAAAAAAAATACCTGGTGCCCATACAAAGACCCTCATTTTCGAAGGAACTGGTAAACCATAGGTCTGATTGGTATACAACCTTCAGGCAAGTTGTATACTGCTGGACTTTGACTACCCGATATAGACTGGACTATGACTAAGACTTGACTTTACGTGAAATATTCTATAACGATGAAAAATTCCATACAGAGTAGAAGACTGGCTAATGAAAGTAGACTGAAAAACGCGCGCCAAATTTAAAAACAGCAGCATGGCAGCCCCATCCTAAGAAGAAAACTTGAAAATATTTATGCAAAACGGTAAAACAGAAACTTTATTAAAGAATCGAAGGAACTGGTAAACCATAGGTCTGATTGGTATACAACCTTCAGGCAAGTTGTATACTGCTGGACTTTGACTACCCGATATAGACTGGACTATGACTAAGACTTGACTTTACGTGAAATATTCTATAACGATGAAAAATTCCATACAGAGTAGAAGACTGGCTAATGAAAGTAGACTGAAAAACGCGCGCCAAATTTAAAAACAGCAGCATGGCAGCCCCATCCTAAGAAGAAAACTTGAAAATATTTATGCAAAACGGTAAAACAGAAACTTTATTAAAGAATCAAAGTGAGTTTTTCCAAGTTTTCTTCTTAGTTTGGGCTGCCTAGCCTAGCCGATATTTTTTAAATTTGCCGCGTTTTTCTGTCTCTACTTTCAGTAGCCAGACTCTATTTCTGGTTACCTCTGCCTACCTTGGGGTCTAGCAAAGATCCAACCACTAACTCTAACGTCTCACGCTAACTCCAAAAATGTATCGGAATGACATTCGCTACGGAAAAGCTAGCGATTTCCGAAATGTCATTTCAGTACATTTTGGAGTTAGCGTTTGGCGATAGCGTTAGCGTGAGGGAGCTTTGCTAGACCCCCTTGTCTAAAAACCTTGTGCTCACTGGGTTTCTTACTCGATTCGATATCGAATACTATTTTATCGAAGCCCATTTCCTCTCGGCCATATCATCAAATGCCCACATCCTCGAAACTCCGTCACTGGTTCTGTGCCTTAACTAATCATAGGAATTATAATAAAGAGGGAATTATATTAAAACAAACAAAACAAATCCTATAACAAATGTTTATCCATCCGCAAAGCAAAAATTCAGTTACATAATTAATTATAGGTATACTACAAAAAAACTATTCCTATTATTTACATAAAACTAACAATTATTTGGCTTATATTTAACTAAACTGCGATATCTTTTTGTACTTCAGGCGAGTGAACAATAACCGTAAATAACAATGATCACATCTATAAGTAACTTAAGGTATAATGTATTTTATTTTTGAAACTCATCTTTTCGTCAAGGCACTAAAGGAATGATCAAGATTATCTTATTTTATAAGACCATTACTGGTTTCACCATCACTTTTGGTTGTTTTTTGCAACCTTTTCGTAGGAGCCTGTCCTAAACTAATTTCCCCTTCGCTTCGCAGTGGCAGAACGCCGGTACATTGCAAATCATAGCTGTATTTTGAAACCGTTGATGAGGAACTGTACTCGGAAATTGACAGCACCTTTCTTCTTTGCTTCCGTTTATTTTTGACTTCTCCTAAACTACTGATTTCTGATGAAGAATTATCAGCGTCCACTGAACTTGAGCTACTAACTGAAGTTTTTGTGAAAGTTTTATTGTTTATCTTATCTTTTTTCAAATTTACTTTGGAATTCGATCGACTATGATCTAGGTTGGATATAACTTCGCGAGAGTTCTGCGGTAGTCTTAAGCTGAACCGCGGTGATGACAAATTGATTGATATGTCATCTGCTTCAATTTCAACATCAAATCTCTGTTCTTCGTCTTTCGTCACAAATATCATTGGGCTTGTCTGTTGTTGAACAGGGACTGATAAACGAAACGGCGATGTAGTCCTTGTTTTAGTTTTTCTAGGCGATGTCATGACACTTTTAACATGCGCCGGCGACGTTTGGGTGTTTTTTTGTGACGCTCTTACGTTTTTTTGAATTTCTTCTTGTTTGTTCTCGTTTGAAGTCGAAGGTTTGTTGATATTTTTCTCGAGCAGGTCTCCGTATTCATCTAGTATAAGTCTTTTAATAAAATCTTTTTCTAACTCAAACATCTTTTCCACCTCTCTCCGGGGATCAATGGAAGGCCACAGGTCGTTATGAATAGGTTGTATGTTTGGCCTGTCATGTGGTGGAGAAGTCTGTGTTTCTTGGGGTATAATTTTATTTGCACCGTTGCTCTGTGTGCCCGTTTCTTGCGTTTCAACTGAATGAACGAACTCGAATATGTCTACTGAATCTTTAAAAGATAGGGTAGTCGCTTTACTGTACGTTTTGTCTTTTATATTAGAAGGCCCTGGAGGAGGTTCATTGTAAGAGACTTCATCGTTATCGTTGTCTGAAGATACGTTATCTTCTTCTTTAAACTTCAGTTTTACAGAATTTTCTTCTGAGCCGTCATCAATAATTGATGGCAATCGATTGTTCGACTTTTCACTTTGGTCAGATTTCTCATCTTCAAAGTCATCAGCATAACTATCATTTTCTTCAGCGCCATTGGCACCTTCGCCCGAATTATTCTGTGATTTCATGACAGTGTCGTTAATTTTTTTCTTCAGATTGTTGGATAATGTTTCGGTAACGCTTCGTTCAATATCGATTACTTCTTGAAGCAAATTTTCATCTGATGTATTTAGGATCCCATCACCACCATCACCATCTTTCCGGTGAGGTTTTTTGGGACTTTCTTTTAAGAAAGAATTTTCTCTACTGCTCAAGATCTTGTCTAAAATAGGACTCAAAGCCATATCGGTGTTATATGGTAAATCAGTTAACTCCTTTTCTATGTCACTAACTCTTACGCCACCTAATGTTAAATGGGAATAAGGTATGTACTCAGTATTATTTAAAGTGATCGGTTTTTTAGTAAAGTTAGGCTTTTTAGAAAAAAATTTCGATATAACTTTATTTTTTTTAGGACTGCTCGCTCCGTATACAACATTGAGCTTTTTCTTCCATTCATCTACATTAAGCCGGGGGGGACGCTTATCTGTTTCTTTTTTAACCATGGTAGTTTTTTTTACACGATCTTTTCCGGACATTTTTGGCGAATTCCTCATCGCAGAAATTATACGCTTTTGAGTGTTTTGTTTCGCTCGATCATCAGAATCAGCATTATTAGTAGAGCCGCTACTCTCACAAGTCGACATTTTAGATATTATTCTCTGGATCTCATCATTAGTACTTGTCTTCTGACACTTCACTGATTCATGTGATTTAACATGCACTTGCTCTGGTGGATTATGTGTTATTGTAACTACAGACACGTTGCTTCTAGTAGTATTGATTTCTTTCCCTTCTTTGCTTTCGGGGACAATGTCTAATTGTAACACCCTCTGTTGTTTTAATTCACTTCTTATGTTAATGCTTGGCATATCTTGGACCTGTAAAACTTTACGTGAACATTGTTTAACTTTCGGTTCAACGTATTCATAAGAGAATTCGTTATAAGCTACAGCAGGTGCGCTGTTTATTACTTTGCCATTGTTGAGTTTTTCCTTCTGAACGATATCTTGAACTTTACCATTGATTTGCATTATTCTAGTTCGAGATATTCCTAAGTTTCTATTAACAACTGGCCTTTTAGATAACGGTGAAACATTAGTATCGATACATGTATTTAATACTTTAGTGATACGGTTTTTCTTTGCTTCTCCAATCGTGTCATTTTGCGGCTTGACTACGGGTATGGGAGTGTGCTTTTCTACGATTTTGTACCCATGAAATTTGGCATTGACGACTTCCTCGATGTGTACTTTTTCGTTGAATTCTTCATCAAGCGGGGTCGGCGCTGACTTCACGTGAACGCCAGGCTCGTGAAATTTGGACAGTTCCCCGGAGAGCAGTTTCAGGTCATCGGCGGTCGATTGCAGCATTTCATGCAGTTTTCTTAGAATTATTTCATCTTCTGGCCTTAGCGCCGGTTCAGAATGCCAGATTTCATCGTCTATGATGTTGACCATTTCAAACTTATTGCTGCTCTCAACCTGTAATTCAGTAAATAAGAAAATTATTTTAAGGTAAGTAATAAAAGCGTATCCATGGCGGACAGGCGTAGCGTTCGACCGAATTTCACCTTCCTATTAAGACCTATTAAAGCTGCTTATTAGAATATTTGTGAAAAAGGTAAATACTCTTAGTTTAGTATAATTAAAGTTATATATATTTCTTAGTTTTTTAACGTCACCATGTTATACCGATGTCTATTGACCAATGTATAGTAAAAAAAGAACAAAAGAAAAGAGCATACCAAATATCGATCGACTGGGTATCGAGGTGGTCCTGATTTCATCTGTTCGTCAGACACAGAGGTTCCGGCATCCTCTCGTTGGGGCCGCTGCTCCGATCTGAAGCCAAAGATAAACACGCATGATATTATGTACTACTGTTTCACCACACCACGACAAAAGGTTAACCTATAGAGCAAATTAACATTTTATTCAATCACACAATTTGTTTTTGCGCAAGGCACGTCAAAACAACGAATGCAAAATTCTAATAAGTGGAAACATTTTAAAATCTCCGATGGTGAGGTGATGAACACGGTAATGATGGATGATCTATAAGAATTTCCATGTTACACCTGGGCATAACTGGAGAATATGTTCTATAAGTTCCCCATGTTACATTTGTGTTGTGCAATAGCACCATCATCATCATCATCTGGGCATCTTTTATCTGTGTATTTATTTTTCGTAATTCACAGCCACATCACATCACATCACTTCCCAGCGATCCTTATTAGCGACACTATCAAATTTTAATGGTATATTATAATTTTTTAGTTTCCGGAATCGGGCCCGTGACTCCTTGAGTAGTTTTTTTTTTGTACTTTTTTATTCTGTTATTCCTCATAGTTTCGGTTTTTTTCTACCAGACGCCGACTCGAAAAATTCATAGTATTTAAATACAATAGGTAAATAGGGCAAATTCTGTGACTACTAAATGCCCGGAATAAAATCAATTAGGTACCTAGGTACTATTCATGGATGCGCACAAATAATAGACGAATTACTTACACCGGTCTTATCGTATTTAGTAAAATAACCGGCCAAATGCGAGTAGGATTCGGTACGAAGGGTTCCGTATCATTCTATAAAAACTAGTAAAAGAGCAAAAAAATCACGTTTGCTGTAATTTGTATTTATACTTAGCCGCTAAGTATAAAAACAAGTTAAAAAAACACGACAAATCAGAGCGTTTGGACTGTAGAAATGAACGCCTCTGTAACAGGAGGGGTGCAATAATAAGAAAAGCGCGAGCGCAGCGAGCGCAAAAAATTTTGAAACATGTCCTGAGAGGTTTCAGAAAAATAAGTTTGCAATGGATAGTAATTCTGCTCAATCGGAAAAAAACAGGGAAAGTTGGTAAATAGCAGCGCCAGCGCTGCGAGCGCGAAAATTCAGAGTGTTTGGACTGTAGAAATGAACGCCTCTTTAACAAGAGGGGTGTAATAATAAGAAAAGCGCGAACAAAGCGAGCGCGTAATTTTTTAAAACAGGCCCTGATTTCAGATTTTTTTATCGTGCATTTGGGGCGGCAGGATGTGAGAGGCGGCTTTCCTTGCCCCTGCCGCCCCAGGACATGGCCCTCTTGGCACTAGGATAGGTAAATACGCTCCTGTTTATGTGCCTAGGTGAAAATCTGGGGCATTTTCAAGACATCTTTTTTCTGTTTATTAATTTAGGCATTTATGAATAAATAATTAAAAATTTGAGCCAATTTTGCCGCCCCCAAAAATTTGCAGCCCTAGGCTCACAACGGCTCGGCAACAGCAATATATCATCTGTGAAAATTTCAACTCTCTGGCTATCACGGTTTTAAACGCATGTCATTTAATATTATTTATTTTATAATACTTATAATAATTATATCTGAGAAGAGTTGTTAAGTACCTGCCTAGCGAAGTAGCTACATGAAAAGGTGATTTAGTCTATTATAGGAAAAGGTAGATAATTAAAAGTACAAACTTTATCAAAATCACATCAATTGTATTTCACCAAGGTGTACATTAACGTCTTAATCGAAGCATTTCAGTTGCTGCTTACTGTAAGAAAATTATAGTTATGTCGTAGTCATCGACTTCTACACACAAGCCAAGTAAAGGCGGACTAAAACTGATTGATATGTTAAATGCACGCTAAATCAGTAACAAGATGGGTCTCAGGAACACACCCTGAGGAAACCCAAAGAAATTGGATGAAGCTTATTGTGCCTGATTATTAGGCATAATTAAGTATTATGGTGTGTAAAAATAAAAAGCTATTATCCACAGCAAAAAAATGCAACATCCATTGAAATGCTCCATTAAACACGATACCAAGTTATTAAAAAATTCTTCATAATTTCTTTTTTTCTTACAAAAAATAAATAACACGTACATTTAACATATCAAAGTAATAAAAAGTTTTCGCACACTTTGTGCTTACAAATTACCTTTGCCACTTTCGACGACAGCTAATTACATTGACAAACCTTATCCAAGGCCGACTTTCCATGATAACATTAAATATCAATTTCGAACCTATCAGAATAACGACTGCAAGTCGATTGAATTGCAAAAAAGCGCTAATATAAAACACTTATCGAAAATTTTCCGACAAAAATATATTAAAAACATGATTACATCTAATTCTAAGCGCAAAAAGAAATATTACAAGCAACGAATTTTATTCAAGAAAGGTTGTAAATTATCGAAGGTGAAAAACCCTAGCAGTTTTACTTTAATACAACCAGATAGCAACTTTCATAATAATATTATTCAAAGTAAAGAAGTGAATAAAATATAAACGAAGCCAACTTCTACTAATACTGGATTAAAAGCCACTACTATCGTATCGGCACCACTCTATTAAAATTATTTACAAATAGATAAAAGTATATACAAGGTACGTATTTACACATAAATACCATCTAAAATAAATAAGGGACATATCAATTTAATTGAATGTACTAATGCGAATAAGTTTAAAGACTAAATGATTCGTCTTGATACACTCGTACATGCTAATGTGATTCCAGTAGATATACTTGAAATATAAACTATAGTATTATTAGACAAGACTTAGAGTGTAATACTAGAACCCCATACGATGATACCAAATGCCAATAACTCTAAGACAATATAAGTACAAACGAAACTAGTGTTATTGACATTCGATTAAGAAATAGATAATCTAGCATCAAAAATCGATTAGATCGTATCAAAATTGAATATTAACGGTCGTAGACTGATAGCTTTCGAAATTGACGTACACTACGAATCGTTTAACATTATGCCATAATATATAATGATAATAATTATATAATGATTACTTCACTTTATACAAATACAGCAGCGAGTTTTAAGAGTTCCTATAACGGCCGCGCTGACGCGGTTCTGACAATTTGACATTTCACAAAATGACTAGGTACGCCCCCTCATATGCACAGCGATCTCGCTAATGCTGCAAGTGCAGCCCACCGGCGCCGCGCCGCAAACTGCTCGGCAGTCGGGACTTGCAAGCGGCAGTTTGCGGCGCGACTCACGACACGAGCGAGTCGCATCCCGTTACATTAACTTATCCTTACAAAATAATTAACTCAAATAAAATCACATCAAAGATGTACACGACAAACGACAATTTTGAATTTCCAATTGAAAACAATGGCGATAAATATCTGTGAAAAGGTAAAAGAATAGAAGAATCATCACCAGGCCGAATGTGTCGTCGAACGTAGTACAGTAACGGAACTCGATCCACTCTGAATAAATAGCTTCATAGTAAAAGAAAAGTATCACGCTTCCCGGCGCACTAGTACTACTGCACATACAGATTACACCGGCTACCACCTGTACATACACGACGCGCTTCCGATATCCACAAACTACGTTATTACAATCAGTACTTTCGACTACATAATATGTCATGATCGTTTATATCGCATAATACTCGTACAGTATAAGAATCACATAAATAAATGCCAAGTTTACTATCGTTTGCGACTTAAAGGTAACTAAGAAAATGGCATCCGAAGAAATGTCCACCGTCGACCTGAGGACTACTACAGATCTCTCTGCGCACCGTGCGGACGTCAGCACAGTAAACAATCGCAAAACTTTTCCACACCAGATATGTACTTTTAGAATACCGGAGCATTTTGAAACACCTAAAACGCTACGTCGGCATTCGCCAGAATAAATAAGACTTCAATATGTCACAGTCATAGAGCCCTCACGAGGGCACGACACCGGATCGGATCGGAATCGTCGATCGGTCTCGATGAGCTAACTAGAGAAAAGTGTAGTATTTACAAGATATTATATACAAGTAATCTTTGACGGCGACGCGCGGAAGTGCGCGCCGCATCGCCGCGGAGCCGCGCGCTGGGCGCCTGCGGCCGCGTGCCGCGGCATCTACTCCTCCCGTCGTGTTCGCGACGGGAGGGACAAGAGGAACATTCGAGTCGGCCGCGCCGCGCTCTAGGTCTCGCGCTCCTTCTTCGGCTTGAACTCTTCTCCGAGAATCGTGGCGATCTCACCTTGCATGAAAGCCCACGGGACGGTCGAATTTGCCAATGGACATTTTTCTCCGCTCGGACAGTATACCTGGAAAAAGACCAAATATTTACTTTCCGTCGTCAACGTAGGTAACCAAAAATGTAACGGAGCGATGAACGGTGATGAGAGCTTACCTCTGATCCTTGCTGTCGCTTGATCGAGTCCCTTGAGCAGGGGAAGCAGAACTTGTGGTGCGGTTGGCTGGGGCACTGCACGAAGTGCGTGTCCTCGAGGCGCTCCTGGCACAGCGTGCACTTGAGGAGCGGCGCGGGCGCCGGCGCGGTCGCGTCCGTTCCCTCGCCCACATCGGTCGACGACACCGATGTCGTCGACGACACGTGCCGGGAGCCCGACGACCGCCGCCCGCCGTTCGACCCTGTCGGACCGGAGACCAATTGTTAGCTACTGTCTGCTAAGCGGTACGGTACCGTTCAGAACGGCCCCGGAGGGTGCAGTATTATTTTTAACGCGAGCTCTAGATACAAAACAGCAGACTGTAGCTGGACGGTATGGGCGCAAGCGGTCGTCGGGTCGCCGTCACGCCGATCGGACGCCCGCCCGAGTCCGACCCGTCATACGATATCGTACAGTACGAGAAACTAGAAACGCGGTATGCCGTTATAACTGCACCGGTTGTTGATGCAAAAAGTAACGCTCTGATAACCACTTTTCTTTCTCACGTTACACTAATTCAATTAATCGTGGATGTGGGATGTGGGTGTCAACTGTCAAGTTGCTGTATACGTGAACCGAGAACGATTTCATGATATCAAACTTGCCTATTAACGATTTCAGAATAAAAAATTATCAAAGAATGTTTCCGTAAATTCAGTATGAAAAGACTTATTTCTTTTTGCGTGACTAGGAACGTGAAACGGGTCGTCAAAGTACCTGAGGAGTTGGGTGAGTGTTGGCTGGAGCGGCTGGCTGAGCGCTGCGGCGGCGGCTGCGGCGGCGAGCCCCCGGCGGAGCGCGGCGAGCCCGGCGGCAGCGTGTCCGCAACCGACATCAGCGCCGCCATGGGACTGGGGCCCGCGCCACTCGCGCCCGACACGGGCGGAGAGCCCGACGGCCGGCCCAGGGGAGATCCACCAGACCCGTTCGTCAAAGGAGCTGCACTAGCGTACCCTGGAACATTTTAATCATTGTTGAAATTAACATTGTCAATCGGAACAGACCAATTCAACAGTCAGGTTTCACTAAGCAATGCTACCTAATTTTCATTAGAAATTTAGTGGGCATAAAAAAATTCAATGAAGCTAGAAGCATCAAAAGCGTCCTGAATTTTTTGTGATTAACAATATTAAAACGATTAATCGTGAGATGATTAATGTAATAACCAAAATAACCAAACCCACGCCAAAAAATAGTAAAGTGAGAATTATCACGGTTGACATTATCTTGATATGAATATATACATGTTCAAATTGGATTAACTGATAGCATCAATGTAAATAGACGTAATATTGTTGTGCAGTTAAAAGTAAAATTAATTGACGTTGTCACCGACCAAAATAATTTCTGGCACGAGATGTGGTGATCCGCGGCGCACGGACGGACGGGTTGCTTTCGTCAGTAACGCCGCACTCTCTCAACACGGTTTCAATTTGTCCGAATAACCTCACATTCAATGTTAGATGACACATCGTTTGCGGTGGACGGACGGATAGTAAACACACGTTCACACACGCATATAACTTCTTATAAATAGCATTGTGTGTTAACACGCGCTACGTAGTGAGCGGCGATGTGTCACTGCTTGGTCACAGAACGTGGCGCTTGGCCCGCCAGCTTTCGGTCCAACTCCAAACAGTAGACGAGTAGGTATTATACTTGAAGTGATACGAGTAACACATTCGATAGTACGTCGATCTGTACGTCCAAGCGCGCGACGTTGCCAAACCGTGCCGTGCGCGATATGGGTCCCTTCCTGCACGGTTTCTCAGCCGTTGCTAAGTTGATACGTTAGGAAACGTTGGTTGCAATTGCAATGCAACATTCACAACTAATTCTGAATTGAAAACTTATTTTTTAACTAAAGCAATTAAAAATAAGGAAGAAAATTATTGATGAGAGGTTGGCCTGGACTTCGAGTTCGTCGGATCTAAGCAGAGCTTTCTGGCAGTTTAAATTTAACGAGCAAAATGCAAAGTTAAGGCTGTTTCACGATTTTTAATCTGAGTATTAGTAATTACTACTAAACTTAGACTTGGCACTATAAAAATAAACAAATAAATAGAGATGGAAATAAAATAATTAGGTATCTCTAAAGATTTTCCGCATTACTACTATTTAGATGATATTATGCTTTTGCGTGAAGAAAACATTGTATCGCACTTTGTTTACAACCAACCATTGATAGGATAAACATTGATTTTTCGTCACTATACTAATATAGCGTGCAAAGGGCGTGAGTTATGGTTGGCTGGTTCTGTTATTGGCGCGAAGGCACGGCCCATATGGCAGCAATGACGTCACGCTCGGTGACCTTTTTGGCCAACCAAACCGCCTGTGGTGGCGGCCGCGGCTGCGCTCCCTCTCTGTACACACGCCAACGGAATGTGGTCGAGCGACTCTGCCAAGCGTAGGCAGGCGCTATATTTTTTCGCCCGTTCGCTCTAGCTACATACGTACGCGAGCGAAAATGTCGTCACGCGACGTTGCCACACCGCATGTCGTGCATGCATTCAGTCCGGTGAACATGCCGCGTTTACATTACATTACGTGTGGGTGTTAGTATTTTTTGTATGTAGTGAGACTGTGTGCGAGAGGCCGCGGGCGCGGGCTCGCTTTCGAGAACGCTCAACTAGTCGAACCGGTTTCGTATTTATGGACTGAGTTAATGCACCTACTTAGATTATGAATCCCGATGTGTGGTGTGGTGGACGCTTGCGCAAAACAACCACACTCGTCCGTCTGGCTGGCCTGTTCACGTTTATTTGCTAACATTTACTTTATAAAATTTTGTTATCGCTAAAGCGTGATTTTCTACGATATTTTTTATGACGCAGGTTTTAGTATAGTTGTAAACAATGGAAATAACTGTCATTTCTTCATTCAATGGGTTATAGTATTTCCTTAAGGAGCAGAGATAAAGAAGCTATCGAATAAAGATACCTACATTAGTTTAGTTGCTAGTGGGTACTAAATAGTAAATATCTAGTGACTAGGATATCGAAAGAATAAACTGGTAAATTCTTTGAAAGTTGACAAGTAGACAGGGCGGGCGACTGTATCTTAGAGAGCAAATGATTCATTGTCATGGAAATCAGAATAAGTAATTGTACGACTCGCCCGCGCCTAATGCGTTTTAAATTCATTGAATAAATTGTTATTTTTCAGGACTGAAAAAATCTTGCACTAACTGTGATAGTAAGAACATAGATTCAAATAGTAATTATAATATATTGTCATAAGGGTTATTCCCAACCTTAATAATTATGAAACGCAATCATCAGCCACTGAACTATCGTTTATTTTTAATTAAAATAAGTAACGAATGAGTAATGATTTGTGGGAAAAACTAAATGTCAAACTGAAAGTCCAGGCACCAGACATTATGAATTAAAAAAAGGAAATCATACGCCGTTTTATCATAGTCGAGTAGTATAAGTAATATTCAAATGTAAATAAAATAAAGACTCACCGTTTGATTTGAAAGAGGAAGCGTCAAAAGACGGTGTCCGTAGTGGATGTTTCTCTTGTTTTACAAATCGATCTGGCGCGAAGGAAGTTGCGAGGGATACAGCTGGCAATGAATCTCCGCGAGTTAGTGGCGGGCGGGCATGATCTTCCAGCAATCTTTTGGGTGGCTCGTGATGGTTCTGATGGTCATCCTCATCTAAAGGTCTTTTTAAAGTGAGACCAGGTGCCAACCGAGCTGCTCCGTGCGTAGGCAAGACGTGGTGAGCGGGTAAATGTGTCAACCTCCTGCCTTCATGCTCTTCACGCCGTCCTCCGTATTCTGCTAAAAGGCCTGCACTAGCTGTGGGACGTTGGTGATGTAATGTAAACCCAGAAGTAGGAGTGTGAACGTGGTGAGCCGGCGGTGCCGGTTGACCTCTGGTAGCAGTTTCAATCCCGTTTTGATGAGCTTCTATAGGTGCTCTGTGAGCTCCTTTTGTGTGAGTGGGGCCACGACCTTCCTGGAACCCATGAGCGCGTTTCAGCTGCCTAGCTGTGTCCAGCACCACCTCGATGCGGTCAGCGCCTTCATAGTTAACGCATCCCCTGCACACTGCTTCGGAAAACTCATGCAACATCGCCCACGGCATGCGGGGCAAGTCGCACAAGTAGCAGTGCTGACGCTTCTGCATCACCGACATCTCGCCGCCGGGTGTAGTTCGGAGAGCGAGAGATCGGCCTTCCTCGGTTCTCTTGTAAATTTTCACTGATTTCTTCTACTGGATAAGAAAAACACCGTCACCATGTTACACAAGAACACTGATAATAAGTTTCACATTCGGCTCCGCGAACGCTGAAGCCGGAGGTGCGGAACGTGAGAGGCACTCGCTTCGTAAGCGGGTCGAGGAGAGACTGAGCTTGGTTCGTTCGCGTCGGAGCGACCGCGGGGGGCCGGGGCGGTGGCGGCGGCGGCGGCCACTATCGAGCGGTGACGTCAGCGCGCGCACCACGCCGACGACGCCGTTAGCCGCGACGCGGATGCGCCGCCCGCCGCCCGCCGCCCGCCGCCCGCAGCCGCTCCGACCCCGTCCCCGACAACATGCTTATCGCGCGATAACGAACCCGATACATGAACACGATACACCGCTCAGCAGATGCAATGAGGTTATTGCCTATCCGTTTACAAGTGCGATCAATATTGAGTGCGGCGAAACCATGAACTTAAAAGTAGAATACCACTCCCGGATATAACATAAAATCTAATGCAGATTATATACCTATACATCAACAAAAGTCATGGACTAGAAGTGGTATTGAACATCGAGGAAATGGTGATGAAAGACACCGAGGATGCTGATCGAGACGAAAGAATACATTTCTGTTGTCCTACATTCAATATGACAGTTTATCCTAGAATTAAGTAACAGCACATTATTACTTTACTACATAATATGAATAGAAATAATATGAACCATAGATTATCACAAGTAGGTATGGGTAGAGTGGAGGGTAGCTGTAACATAAGTTCAACATGATTGTGTAGTAGGTAAATAGTCACAGAATATAAATTAATATTAAAATATGTTTAATTTTTCAAATAAGAGATTTCATACTTGAAGCATTTTATGCATCAAGTTGTTATACAAATACAGATAAATGTGCAGGTAAAGCATGACGCACCCATTAGAATAGTAGTAATTCTATAATGTACCAATAATATGCCTGGTAGGAAGGTAATTAGAAGAAAAAAAAATAACTTTGCTTGATGTGCATTGCATAATATTAAAAATACTGGAATTATTTGAACCTTTAGCGACTCTCGTCTGTACAATAGATTAAAACATTTAATGCGTAGGATGTACTATCTATTCTATAGGTACATTAATGAAATGAATCACGAAGCTGATGGGCGTGCGCCACGCATGCCGTCGAGGCCCTCGATTCCGCTAACTACTGACTATGTTATTCAACGAAAGTAAATAGCTTCTGCTGTAGAATAACAATTAGCGTTAACACGTATAGCCGACGTGTTCGATGCATTAAATTTCAATCTATTCTCGCTCGGTTTCCTTTCTGACGGCTGCATTCTAAATTATTATTATTACTTCGTTCGGATCCGGCTGGGAGACAGTACGGGAGCGAGTGAAGCGAGCGGGGGAAGGGGACGCAGCACAACCGGTGTGGCAGCCATCTTGAGACGTGACGTCACGTGACGAGTCAGCGGAGCGTGCGGACCGGCAACGTCGCAGTGCCGATGTCGCCATGTTGCCGTTGCCACTCATCGCTTTTGTGCTTATAATAATGATGAGGGCGCAATGCTTTTTAGGGTTCCGTACCCAAAGCAAAGGGTAAAGAAAGCGAACCCTATTACTAAGGCTCCGCTGTCCGTCCGTCTGTCTGTCTGTCTGTCTGTCTGTCCGTCTGTCACCAGGCTGTGCATCTCATAAACCGCGATAAACAGTTGAAATTTCCAAAGATGATGTAGGTATTTCTGTTGCCGCTATAGCAATAAATACTTAAAAACAGAATAAAATAAAAAGGGAGCTCCCATATAAAAATCGTGATTTTTTCTCGTTTTTATAGGTGATCGGGTACGGAAGCGGAACCCTTAGTGCGCAAGACCGACTCACACTTGGCCAGTTATTAGTTTTTGTAAGCGTTCGAGGATCAGAGAAAAAACAGTTATGCGGCGCGGCGGGCGGCCAGATAGCCGTGAGCTGGTGACGACCCGGTGATGTAGTTTACGGACGCTGGGGAGATAACACTACTGATCTCTCGTAAATAATTAGTATTACATAGAAGTCTGCTCGTAGTATGGGTTCGTGGAAAGATGCGCAGGTCCACTTTAATACCTGCTACTATCATAATCAGCCTGAAGACATCCACTGCTGGATATACGCCTCCCCCAAAGAGCTCTGCTTTGAGCGGCACAGTCTCCTGCACTGTAGAGGGACGGCCTGCGCTGCCTCTTCCGGTTAGTTCCGGAGAAGCGATGTAGCCACCCCACTGCCACTTCAACTTGTTATAAAAGCTATATGTGACTTTGGTTCTCTTCCGGCTCTTCTCATTCCTACTAGCCTATTACTATAATATATGGGCACAGAATTCGCCCTATTACATAGGTCTATGAATATAGGTAAGTTTGTTGTCCTGCGATTGCGAAGTAATTTTAGGATTTAGTAAAAAGTAAATAGGTGAACGAGGTTGTGTACCACCGAAATAGAACACTGGTTGTAAATGTAAATGGTCCCTTTTTGGTCCTTTGCAATTTTTGATGGCAGGCGTCCAAAATTTGCAATCACGTAATCGCATTTTGTTCTAGACCTTTACTTTATCACGCTCGTGAGGTGATTGAATAATTGAATTCACCTCAGTAATTTTCCGAGAGCTAGCTGGGCTAACTATTATCCTGAATCCAATCCAACAATATGGCGAGCGAGCGAGGCGAGCAGGGACCTATTAGGTACTTTTATGAATTGTGATTTCAACTGCACGTATGTAGGTATATCCTATGAAAACTAGGTGTAGTTAACAGTTAAGCTAAAATCATAATATCACATAATATAGTATGTACATGTCTTGTATCAGTCACTGAAAACCATAAAACATAGTGTTAGTCTTAAAATATCTTCCTTAGCAGTCAATTATTTGAGAAGAAAACAATACTACTCTACACACAAATTGTATATCTAATCAGTTGAGTATTTACGAACAAATGCCGAAATAGGTGCCTACCTACGTATGCTATCACTATATTGACCTATACGATTTTATCATTGTTTTGAAACCTCTGGGTCAACATAACAAGCACGTCATAGTTAATTTAGTACTGAGTTCTCATTTTTGAACCCTCAATTGAATTAAAATCATGAGTTCTGTAGCAGGAGTAGAATAATTACGTATTATGGAAGTGGACGAAATGATGACAAAGACTATGTCTGCAGTGGGTATAAGAATGTCGACGCTCAGGCGCCTGCGCGCGCACACTCGTCGGCTATCGTATTTAAAACTACAAGACACGTGTTTACGAATGTTTATTTACATCTAGATGGAGGAAAGGACGCGCGGGATCACAAACTTTACATTCCATTAATTAGAGAGCACCAGTTATTAGCAGCCGAGACAAAAGGGTACGAAGAAGCTTCGAGTTTCAAGTTGTTCAGCTATCCCTATTGATTTTCTAACCTTGACTATGCGCTATAGAGTAGAGCGTTTCGCGAATTTCAGTCTTACAATACTGGAGCGTCGATACCTAGCAAGGGCAGGGAAACTTACTTATTTCAATAAGTCCGTCATACTTCCAATACGAGTGGCTGTAACTAAACAGCAATTTATGCTATTCGATAAAATCCTTAGAAGTGTGTCGTGAAATCGATTACGTTCATGCTCAGTGATTTTCTTTCCATAAAATATGGGTTTATTACCGTTTGCTGAATTTACTCTAGGTTTCATTTTCCTGTCGCGGTAAAGAGGCATGATGTTCTTGCTTACTAGCTTACTACGTAGTTTAGTTACAAATAATGCAGCTTTGGGAGCTTTCAAATATAACGCTAGTGATGAAGTGGCTTTTACATTTTTTGTGTAATTCACATATCCTATGCTCGCCTCACACGTACTTCACAAATATCTCAACTCTACAACGTATTGATCAGACATTGCAACTGTCATACAAAATATTTAAAAAGAGAAGAAACATAATTTTATTATACTTACACAGGAATAGAATCTTAAATAGAGACTACGTTAAGTACAACTCAACTATTATGCATGATAAAAGCGGCATAGAATCCAGATTGTTCCTAAATCGTAGCGCTATGTACGCATAGCTCTCACGTATACTGTGTCGGGAAGTGGTGGAGCGCCGCGGCAGGTGGATCGATAGCGAAGCCCCGAGGGCGCAGGCGCGGGTCCGCACCCACGACACGTGTCTCTGTTTATTTACGTTCCGTGCACGTACCGACAAGATGGCATCCAATCTTCACTACATATGGCACTTAAAGTTACATTACGTTTGAATTTTAGCTGTGTATATTACTTTACGTATTTTCAATTTTTCAGATTCGGCACGTGAGTCGAGGACCTAAACTTATCATTGAGTAATAAAATACATACCTACCTAACGTAGAAGTAACCTAAGGTAAATATTAAAAGCTCGTAGATACCTACTTTAATTTCACAAATGCATAAAAATAGATAAGTACTTAGTCATGGTCATGGTCACACATTAACATCTAAACATAAAAATCATGACCATGTTCTATCAATAATTTTAAAATGTACCCAACGTATTTATCATACTTATACGTACAATGTATGTTCAATATTGGATTCAATAGTGGAAAATAACTTCAAAACCTGTATGGTGATCGTTAGTATCCTTAGAGCATTATGGTCTAAGTTAGTATCAAGTTGTTCTTAAAAATTGTTGTAGAATAAAAAAACTAATTTATAATAGAACCGGTTTTACCGATGATAACAAACATTATATTATTTTTGGCGACACGACTGGTATTCCGTTATAAATTAAGAAGTAGTTAGGTAGGTATCTGGTATATACGTGAACGTCGAATCTTCGGCTTGATCTGAAATCAAATTCACCAGCTATTTAAGATAGGTAATCAAAACTTGTAGGACCCTTTTAAAAAGATAGAATAGAACCAATTTATTTATTGTTACAGAGGATACACTAGTTTACTAAGATATTGTATTAAAATAGTAATAAAAAATAAGAAAAAATAGGTAGGTAATAACTCTATTAAACTTAAGTGTAATAGTAATAAATAATAACGATGAAGAAGGTAAAAACAATGACGACGATTAAAAAAATAACAACAAAATAAATCTAGGTAATCAAAAGTTCAATAATACAATTCAAACCCCTCCCAGCGCAAGTACCTATGGACTGTTATTTAATCCGTTATGAACTAGATCCAGCCACCCTTGAAAACACAACCGTTACATGAGTCGTGGATACAACAACCCTACGAAAATGTTACATCATCAGCTAGCACGAACGGCGGAGAAGAGGCAAAGGGAGTTGAGTATCGATTAGTGACGTCACACCCTGAGCCCGGGTCTGCCCTATTAGTCAGCGGCATTAACTGCTCTGCTGCCTCGACTTGGCTATTGATTGACGCTAAGCCCAGGGCCCGCATACATCTTTAGAATTTCTCATATGGAATGTTAACAATCGTAAAAATTATGTGAGTGCTACTAATTCGATGAATACGAAAGCTCTCGCTAAGCTTCGCGGTGAGTTCATTAGCAGTATTGATATTATAAGTAAGCTTTCTCACTTGTATTAACATCTATCAAGTAACGGTTATTTAGCCTTTAGACAACATCAGAGCGAGATGGTGTAGAAAGTGATTTAGCTCATCATACTGATTTCTTTCCTTCGTTATTATCGTTGTTATTTACATCGGGGCCACGTAGAATTAATAGATTATTTTGAAATAGGTACATTATCATCGTGCAAGAATGTGACTGTGATGTGGTGGAGCAATTTTTAATTTTATTGCATTAGTAGACCAGGTACTAGTAACAGTAGTACCTGGTCTGATTAAAGATATCTCCAAGGCCGAGACGCCTACACATTTGCGAAAATCTTCTTCGACCTTGGTTTATATCATATCAAACAAATACAGCGCTCAAATTTCAATAACGCCGTTACCTGGTGACGTCATACTGTGCCAATACGATGCGAAAACAATTGCAATCGCTCGTACTCGCAATCGGCCCTCATTTCTAACAGCTTATGCTGCCTTTCAATAATAGCCCTGTCTTTGTTCGATATAACTCATGAATAATACTGGCCAATATCTTTTGTAGTGCATCAACATTTCCTACTCAAAAATTGCTTACTTAGTTATTGCTTATCACGTCGTTAACATTCCACTGCTCTTAGGTTACCACTAACATAATTAACGAAGTATTCTTTTTTTTTCTTCTTATATTTTGGCTCCACACATAGTGTATTTAGCCAGTGTCAGTGTCAAGTATTATATTTTCATCGTGTTATAAAATATTTCACGCAAAGTCATGTCCTAGTCATAGTCATAGTCCAGTCTAAGTCATGCTCCAGCAAAGTGGTGGCAACTTTTCTAGAAGCTTCTATGGAGTTTTGAAAGCAACACGAAAAATCACGTTTCACCACATTATATCACTTGCCCTCACTCATGCTCGTAATTCAGCACTTAATGCAAAAAACGCCACCAATTTTAAACATTAACACTAAGAAAAGCAAAAGTTTTGAAAAATAATACGATGCAATGACGTGAAATTTTCCGCGTTCCCGCCAAAACTCCGAAGTATTCTTTATCGTGAGTTAAGTATTCTTACTCTTTTGTTTTCTTTCTTCTTTCTTTCTACTGCTACTTAGTCGTCAAGCCCAGGTTTTAAGGCTATGCAACTATATCTTTCCTCTCCAACGCCAGCTTCGTAAAACACGTAAGATATGTTGCAAACCTTAGTTGTCTTCTTATTTGGTCTTTAGAATCTCGTGGTATCCCTAAATCTGTTTATGGGAAGATGCAGATAAATAAAATGCCTACTCTATTTTCCAAAAACCTTTTCAAATTAACAGAAAAGCTGCTCTAATTCATAGGTGGGTAATCCTTATCTCAGATGCCCTATGCTCTCCTCGATGTCCCGACAATTTTACCATCTTTCCTTTCATTACATGATTCCTAATTCATAATCCGTTGAGTTTTATTGAGATCTAGACCTATCATAACGTGCAGGAGTCGTTTACCCCAGTGCCAGGGGTGACGCGTACCAAGAATGTATCGACCAGGGTGTGTGGAGGCTGTTGCGCATGGGCGGGAATATTGATCGGTCGGTGAGGGTCGACGCGCCCGCCCTCGCCAGCCACTCGAGCGATAATGACGGGTGGGACCGACCGATGTAATTCGATTTCAAACATAATTATAACGCCAAAATCCTTGCAATTAAGAAATAGAAATGAATAATTGCATTTTATCTTCCTAAATAAAATTGATATCACACAAGTAATTTCAGATACAGAAAAGTAGACGAAATAACAAGTCAACATGGAATGGAATTAACAATGTTTTTGTGATCATTTCCTGAACATTCTCGCCCCGGCTGAATTCCTGGAACCAATTAGTTGACAGGAAACTGATATAAAAGATGTGCGTAAAAACCCCCGCTTGCAGTAAATCCAGAAAGAAGACTTACATACGTCTCGCGCGTGACATTACGATTTACGTATTATACCCAAAGACTATGTATCCAGACTTCAAATCCAAAAAAAAGGAGGGCAAAACCGTACACACCACTTTGGGTGTGATTGGATCGCAGCTGTCAAACTCAAAATCAGACGTTGCTTGGACGTACTTGTGAAAAGATACCAGAAAATGCCACCTTGCGTGATAGAACTTCGCTAAAATTACGAGAAATACCGAACATGGAAGCTCATGTTGCTATTTCACAAGTTATTGGGAATTTTTTTTTTTTTTTTTTTTTATACAAATAGTACCTAGTACCTACATAATATATCAGACTCGAAATAAATATAAATTGGACACCTCATATAATTATGTTCAACAATTTATTAAAGTCTACGCAGTTTCAAAGTAACATAGAATACTTGGCGCTCCCGGGGGGAGGCCTATGTTCAGCAGTGGACGTCTTCAGGCTGTTAATGATGATGATGATGATGATAGGATACTTAGTTGCAAAAAATGCCACCATCAATTGAAATAAAGCAGGAACTTCAACGTTACCTACCACATTTGTTACATAATATAAGTTATATTCATATGCCTGTCTGCACCTAAGTTTGACCGCTTTTATATTCGCACTTATCTCTCCAAATGCGTTGCAGTAGGTACGTCATAGCGGGACAAATGCGAACTTAGGATCTCTTGAACTTTAGGACAGACGGGCATTAGTATTTTAGGAGTCATTGCACACCAAGCTACGTCGCACGCACCGTAGTGAGCAACTTTTACCGTCTTACCACAAAAATAATTTTAAACATCGCTTAGATACATGTTTAGTTAGACAGCGTCTAAAAGTTAAATGCTCCTTAAACGGATGTTTTATTTTTGTCACTACAAAACCATGTTTATACCGTGTTTACTTAAACACTGTCTAACTCGATCCACATTTTTAAATAAGGTGACATTATACGAAACGTTTCATTCCGCGCAGAACTCATTTTGTAAATCCAATACATGTTAGTGTCATAGCTGTGACCAAAGAAAAAACGAAACGTTATTAGCGTGAAGTTTGACTGTGTGTGTTATGGTGACAGCGACAGTTAAACACCTCTTAAACTAAGGGTTGAGTATGTTTAAATTTTAGCACGTGTTTAACGCCCGTCTATCTTAAACGAGTGTTAGGCGCGGAATTGTGGTATGGAATTCATGAAACAACTGTTCAACAAGTGTTTAAGGCGCGTCTAAATCTTTTGTGGTAAGACGGTCTATGTTTATGAAGGGTTTCTACAGCCACAGCTTTGTGTCTGTTAAAGTGTAGAAGGTAGGTAGCTCCTGTGAGTAGAGTCTGCGCCGCACTCAATGGCGGCTGAGAAGTCGGCGTGAAACGCTGCGCAGTATTTTAAATATGCGTGGGAAGAGGTAAGGTGCGCAGCGTGTGGGGGCCTTGCAGCGCACTTCACAGCACCCTAAACGTTTGGCGTGGACTCTACCGTTTATGTATTATTATAGATTTCCCACACGGGTTGAGCCGCCAGGTTTTAATTCGAGACGTGTCAGGTGAACTTGTTTTCGTCCAGCAATGTATTGTTGCACGCCAACGCCAACGCTCTACCGGTTAAACACTCGTTAGTTAACAAAAACTTCGGTTACTCAGACATAATGACCGAGCGAGCAAAGTCCTTGCTACATACTACGTACAGAATGGCTAATACAGTTTACTACAGTACTATATATCTATTCTGTGACTTTTGAAAATTTGCCTACACATAGGTACTACATATATTCAGTTGATATTCATTCAGTCAAAGATATTATAATGATTTCTTCATGCAATTTTTTTCTTGGGTCTGCTTCTTCATTTACCCGATTTTATCGGGCGATACTTTTCATATGGTATGCTGGTTGGTACTGACAGAACTGGCGTAAATCTGACGTAAAACTGTCAAAAAAAAAGTCCGTGCTCTATGATCATAGACAATATTTGCTTGACTTTTTACCGGGTTTGTATGGGGTGTTCGGTTCTAGACCTATGTAATGGGGGGAATTCTGTGATTATACCTAACATTTTTCCAAATTAGAGGACTTGTTGAAGAAAATAAAAAATTGCATGCTTTCCGAAACACATAGATTAAGTATATAAGAAACAGTGAACATACATGGACGGGCCCGATAGCTCAGTTGGTTAGTATCCCTGCCTTCTGAACTGAGGGGTGTGGGTTCGATTCCTACCCAGGACAAACATTTGTGTGATGAACATAGATGTTTGTTCTGCGTCTGGGTGTTATATTTTTTTTTAAATATGTGTGGTCATTTCACACAGCGCCATCTAGCCCCAAACTAAACATAGCTTGTACTATGGGAACCAGATAACTGATATAATACTTAGATACTTTTTTGTTTGTAAATACATACATAGAATACAATATAACACCTAGACGCAGAACAAACATCTATGTTCATCACACAAATGTTTGTCCTGGGTAGGAATCGAACCCACAGCCCTCAGTTCAGAAGGCAGGGATACTACCAACTGAGCTATCGGGCCCGTCTATATTGTATACTATGTATGTATTTACAAACAAAAAGTATATAAGTATTGTATCAGTTATCCGGTTCCCATAGTACAAGCTATATGCTTAGTTTGGGGCTAGATGGCGCTGTGTGAAACGTCCACACATATTTATTATTTATTTATTATTTTATTATTTCTCTTCTATTCTTCCTCAGAGGCAGCGCAATGGAGTTGTAGCATAACTCCGTCTAAAAAAAAGACAGATGACTAAACTAAACATCCAAATGTGAATCTAATTTGATAGATCATCCGTTTATTTACAACTATCAATTTACTTAATCATCATTCATCAAGCATCAGCCTAATGTAGCTGTACAGGAACTTAAAGTTACACTATGTGGCCGCCGGGAAATATGTGAAACTCTAAGGCGAACTGTTGACTGACTTCGTAATAAGCATCACGTGAATCGATCACAATCTCAGTGTCAACTAGAACATAAATCTAATTGATCAGCTGCGTGTTTTTCTCATTAGTACCTACTTAAACATGTATCGAGATAGAACTGGAGATGTGTTCGGAGAAGTCTAGCATTCTCATCTGTCTGCATGAAAAATGACGATCCTCCAAATCCCGGTTTTACCAGAAACTAAGCTCATGCTAGGCGGGTTCATCAAGCGAACTAAGTGAGGGTGGCGCAAAGCGACGACGCGGGTGCAAGGGAATCAATACGGCACGGTGGCTTGGGGTTGGGGGCATGCGGGACTCTAGCTCCCGCTTGGCAGCGAGACTGAATTATTTAACAATCTGTGTGCGGTATTAATGCGTCTGGCAATTCCGATGCAACGTTTCAGATTACGTGTACCGTGTACTTTATTCTCTCGGGTATTTTTGATGTCTGATATTATGGTACATGAAACTAAATACATCATACCTACTTACCTGTGTATTTATGTTAACTACATTTTGAGTATTTGTTGGTAAAAGCAAATTAATTATAGACATGTATATCATCGATGCAACTTCAACGGATATGTAAATGAAACTCTTTGTTCTTACTATGTTCTGTCCACCTCTAACTTCCATGGCAACAGCCTCCCGATCAATAGCTGCATCTCCCGAGGATCCTTGGCCCGGTTTGAGCCGCGTGACCCGGACTTTACCCCTGTGGCCTCCACTGCTATCATTTTCTCCCATATTTGGCATATTATGCATACCTTGCATATTGCTAACTTGACAAAAGTGCACAAATAAAAAATTTAATATAAAACCTACAAAGGTAAGCTCATAACAATGTTCATTTGAAATGGTTAAAGTTTTTATTTTTAGTTTTTAGTTTTGTGTAACGTTCACTCACTGCATTTGGCGGCGAAGATCATCAACAATCGGAAATATATCGAGAAAGTTTGTGAATTTACTATTACAGACGAAGGTAAATAAACCTAACACGCCATGACAACGCGACATGTTTTGAAGGAAATATTGGTTATATGTATTATTTTTACATTATTTTTATTTTTATTTCATATAATTATTTCTGATCAGCTTTATTATTGTCTAGTAAAAATCCTATAATTTATAACTTTGATGTATTCCTAGCCTTCTCTTGATTGTTTTGAACAGCTGTTAAAATTCACTCTTTTTGTATATTATGCATGCAGTCTTTACCCCTTAACTGTGATGACACTTAGCAACGTTTCCTTGTGAATGTGTTATAAAACCATGTGCGGTGTACATTATGTTGGTATTCATAATAAATAAATAAATAAATAAATAAATAGGTAATAAACTATGACGACGATACTAGCTAATATTTATGCCATTCGGAATGAGTGTCAATTGCCAGAATACATTCGAAACAGGCTACGTAAAGCTAAGGTGGTAACGCTTCCGCTGTACAATACAAAGTATATAAAAGATGCTTGCAGTGGGATAGGTGCATCTGTAAAGATCCTTGGCCTGGTTGTAGACCGCGACCAGGGCTTTGCCCTCCACCCGAGCCGGGCCTGACCCATGGGACGCCTCGCAATGCGTACCTCACAATCCTGCCTGGCTATACCGTACCTATAAAGATACTAAAAGTAACGAAGAACTTAACACATTTTTAGGTTTTTGGTGATAAACGGAATGGAATGTTTTGTTTTATCGTCTGAATAAAACTTGACATAGGCAAATATGGCTTCTTGTTCGTATAAGTAAGAATATTAACAGAGAAACGATAATTTAAAATTGGAACTTTGATGGAACGTTGTAAATTGTTAGTAAAATAAAGATATTGAAGTTAATCTCACTGGAAAGATTTCCCAAGATAATTGACAATGTAATCTATAGTTTCATCTAAAATTGTTTAGTGAAGAAGACAGTGTTCGTCAAAAGTATACATACACTCCTATTCCTACCCAACCTCGCAAACACACTGAGGTAAACAGCTATAATAAATTAATATAACTATTTCATCTATTTGTAGATGTCGAAATGAGACTACTATCATAGCATAGTATGCTAACAATATTCTAGTCTACAATGTTTTACAATCCGAATTTATTAAAATAGTGTGAGACTCTTGTTAGATAATTCTGGTTATAAGTAGGTATTCAAATTCACGAAAACAGCCGTGGGAATAAAAAAGCAAAAAAATAACTGAAATTTTGCGATGGTTAAAATAAATAATAACCTGATAAAAGACAAAATAGTTACGAATACAAGAAGCGTATTTAATTAATGACAAAGGAGGGATAACGTTGAGTCACATGAATAACACCACCTAGAATGAGTGCTGTTACTTACCGTTTTATATGACTAACGGACCTTAATAAAACTGACCAATGATCGGTAACATTAAGTCAGTACTCATTAACTCATTATATACCGATTTAACGTTTGACATCATTGTGCCTTCGTCATTTATTACTTCGGTTTTGTTAAACAGCTTTAACTACCTTTTTACGATTTGTATATTTTTGTATGAGTTCATCTTCATTCATATTATACCAGAAATGTAAGAATATTTACAAACACAGCAAAGGTTTGGTCAGATTCTTTTTAGATGTTTTGTAAATGTTGAATGAATATTTTTTCTTTGTTTCTTTCTAAGGTTCACTCATTTTATGGTGGGAATAAACATTGCAACAACTGTCTACGTATTTCGCCTTTAACATACTTTCAGATTATGTGTATCTACTAATTGAGGCTGAAATAATTTTAAAGAAACGCACCTTCTTAATTTTTCAACATCTGGTTTTTTACAAGTAGTTGATCTATCTACTATACATTTTAATTAATCACAGCTATATTATTTGATGAGATTGTGAGTAAAAAGATAATAACGAGGCTACAAGGCAAGACAGCCAGGTGCCGGGAATGAGGCACCAGCATCCTTGGCCCCGTTGCCTATTTCGGGGAGGCCTTTACCTGTTGCTCTAATTTTGGTTGACACACCTGTCTTACCCGTTTTTGGGTTAGTGTGGGAAGCGGGAATGCAAAAAAGTAACGTGAGAAGATATTACAGATGACAAGATTAATCAGATGGTGAAGTCACCAAAGTGTAAGAGTTTTTCGTAGCAATGGATGATAGTGTTACGAATTCTGTGCATGTTTGTGTTTTTGCCTTTTTGGGACGTAGATCTTCAAAGTGTGTCATTAATTTTCCATGCTCAATGTTTTCGTGAAGTTTTTCATTACGGGATACTAAGTCATTATACTTTCAATCATAAATGTATACATTCATGTATACAAATGATGTACTCTTTATATTAAAAGTCACACAATTACGATGGTACGCTTACGCTACGTCTGTAACTATGTATATGAATAGTCATGTTGTAGAATCTCAATAACCTAGAAAATGATATGCAATTTGGCAGTGCAGTATCCAGGTTGAAGATTGGTAAATGGGGGAAGATCGGTAGCCCAGGTCGGAGATCAATAATAACCAGTAGTACCATCCTTGGCCCAGATTGGAGCTATCCGGTATGCTATACGTACTTTAGTACTCAGTAATAAACCTTCAGGAATAAAATAAGGCATTTTGCTATGCACTCATAGTGCGTACAGCCAATGAGTGGACTGCGTCGTCACTTTCCATCAGACAGTGGTTAAATGCTTTGCCTATAAAGAATACAAAAATGAAAAAAAGTTCACCAGTCCTGAATTCTAAATCATAACATTTAAGGATGTTTGGAATGTTTTTAAATGACGATATATCGGAGGATATGTTCAGCCTTCGATCAGGGGTATACCTGTGTTCAGCAGTGGACATCTTCAGGCTGTTAATGATGAAATATCGGAAATCGGAATTGCCGGTTGAGCATAAAACTATGTAAGATACAAATTAGAAATGCACTTTTGCAGTGAATATTTCAATAATGTTGTAGGTGTCGTTTGCCTTGTTAAGTAAACATAATATTGAAACTATTATGAAGTTAACCGCAGTCGGTGTTTCACTGATAAGAGCTGCTTGCGGTTTGCCTGTTTTGTTTCCAGCGACAGGAAAACTTTACCATTATCCTGAACCATTCGCTAAATGAGTGGCTTTAGGGTAAATGAATTCAATGTAAAAATTATGCTACAATTATGACGCAGTATATTTACACTTACACACAATATAAGTAGTCAGCTTATGCTAGAGCTATTGCGGATTATTTACGATGGAATGGGACTATGGAATGGAAAGTTTTTATGTTAAGGATACATAATAAGTGACGACACAGGCTTGAGTAGTGATGACGACTGGACTATAGCTTGAATTGAACAAGATCATTGGACAGGGACACCATTGGCATGCAACCATAGGAGTGGAAGTATTTAGGCTGATAATGAAACCATCAGGAATTTAAATATTGTAGGTTGTATAATAATAAAGGGGGCGAAGCCGTTAGGGTGCATCAGCTAATGTATGATTCTAAAAACCTGTCTCTATTTCCTCAGCTAATGAAAAAACACATTTAATATTGGCTCCTTTTGTTATTGTCAAATACGGCATGAGTATGAAAACAGCAACGAATATGCTTATCTGTAAAATAGTTGCCAAGGCCCTAGATATCATAAGTCAACAGTTAGTTACAGCGATAGTAACAAATAAAGGTAGGTACGAAGTTACGTACCGGCTTACGATAGACATAGTGGGGCCTTGTGTTGTGTGACACAAACGTTAATGTATGGAGCTATCACGATTGATGGGTAAAACAAATAAAATAATAGACTGGTCTATCAGGTGAAGTAAATCAAGCAGAACCAATTTGAATTTGAGCGCCGCACTAAACCGTGACTTTGCTCTTACAGGTATTCATTTACCAGGCGGAAGTTTGTAAGCAGTAATATTAAAAAAACTGACAATAAGAAGATGTGATGTCCACTTGAGAATGACATCACCATAATACAGCGCAGAAAATTCTTGTTAACCAACAGCAAACATGCCCGGACACTCCAGACAGTAAAAGCAAGGACATGAGAAAAAGACAAAGAACTCAACGACTTGACACATACCCATGTCAACATTGTATCGTAATCTAAACAAAATGTAAAGAGCTTGCACCAAAGCCTTGTAATGTATACTATCATAGTTGCAAAACTTATGTAAATAGTGGTGAAAGATAAGTGAATAGTGGTCGCTTGTGCTAAAAGCCACCCAACCCGCACCCAACAACCGCGCAGGTTGTGCTGTGTGTTGATAAAAATAAATGTATCATCATTAGCCGGGAATCGAACAAACACAAGCCTCCTTCGTAGAACGCCAATTTGAACGACTACGCTATGGTTTATTGGATACATGCCTCTTATCTGCGATTTAACATCAAAGAATGAGTAAGTATTTAATAATAAAGTAATCCGAAAACGAAATCAGTCGACAATTTATTTTAAACCACGCTTTAATTACAATTTCATTTTTTATGTTGAATGTGTTAATTTATTATTAGCTTGTTTTACCTTAAACTAGTTTTGACTAAAGCTAAAGCTTGAAAAGGATGCAACTGTACACTTGAACCAGTAAAATCCGGGCTTCTTTGTGAACATTACTGAGAAAGAAAATCGGTCGAAACTGGTTTAGCAAAATCTGACCTTTCACATTCATGTGGAGGTTTGTCAGCCTGCCAAAATGATCAATGCGGAAATGCATATGATGAACATGAAGCTGTAGTAGACCCTGGGTTCTAGTACCATTGTCTTATCGTCGGCACGCATCAGCACGCAACGCAAAAATCAGAAAGTCTGACATGAACATAGTCGAAATTCATTGAAGTTGGTTTGTTTAATATGGAGTATGGACTGTGCACGAGACGCTCGTTAGCCTTCTAAGCTCAAGGTTATATAACTAGAGATAAGTTTGAAACTAGGACCAATATGTTTAGGTGTAGGTGCACATGATCTAAGCAGCCAAGGCAATGCAGACAATACGTTGATGCATAATCTTGAACTGCTAATCCATGTCAAGCAGTAGCTTTCATGATAATTACTGGAAACTGAAACCATGAACCAAATCTAGTAATTTGCGAGTTGCCTCATTTTTTGAATTTGAAAATTGCGATACCTACTACTACCACCATCTGCAAACCATCTGTGTGCAAGTTACTAATCTCCAATAACGTCTTAACGTCCAATAAGTCCAAATTAAATAGGATTTTCTAGTCATCGATTTACCGGTTCCTAGAATAAATCACAACGCTATCAATAACGGGTAGCGTAGCGGCATATATTTCACCTAAGGCTTATCTAAAAGCTATATTCTAATACAAACAAGCACATAGTCGTTACATAGCTACACCTCTGTTAGTGCAGATAGGGAGTATCGATTGTGGTTTGTGGCGCGGTTGATATTGACTTAGCTTCAAGGACAGCTTGTTCGGGAGTAACATGTGTTAGCTGAGAATTTCTAAGTAGCAAGAAGTCTCCAATATGGAGTTGTACTGAAATTCCATATTGATTCATAAAAGTTCCCGTTTGTAAATATTCAAGTCAACATTTTGAACTTATATCAGTGTTTCCATCGGCAGTAGTGTCTCTAACATTTTTTTAGATTTGGCCGAAGACATCTGAGACCCTGAACATTTGCTTAGTGACCTTATCAATGCATGCTACACCTATCACTATATTTTCAAGAGCGTCAAACAAAATGCTCATCTGTTATTGTGTCTTATCAACGTAACCCAACTCAAACGTATCCCGCTCAGAATTAGAGCTAGTGTTGCCTGGTATGATGGAAGGTGAATGAGTTCATCGCGTTACCGACAATGTCGTGTTGTTGTCACTGCACACGCCTTTTTCCCGGAATGCTCTTCGGCATTATCACCGTGGATCACATAACTAGTCGTTGGTTACGAATATGTTAAGATGTTACTACAAGCGATTGCAGCATTTTTGCACCTTGTCAGTGAACCAAAATGCCGATGGAAACTACGGTAGTTGCATGGCATCTAATTAATACACAAAAGAGAAGCTAAGTAAGCACAGTAGGCAGTAATAACTAACGAACGATACCTACAATTATTATTGGTGGTTGTAACATTTTGCCCCAAAAACATGAATTGAAATTATTGCAGCGGGTAATGTAAGGAAGTACTTCAAGCTAAAACATCACTTTCAGCGCCACCTTTATCATATTATCACCTTTATCATTTATTTCATATTCGTTAATCAACGCCGCCTATCCTCTCCTTGTATTTTTTTTATTAGGATTATATGTACATTGCTAAGAAGAAGCAACATCACTGGCAAAATAATATCCTCACATTGCGCAGCTCTTTGTTCTCCGTACGAAATTGTGTTTGCCTTTATCAATTTGTTATTCAACTCAATATTGTGTAAATGGTTGCGTATCATGCACGAGGCTAATTCATACGGTTGTCACAGTCGGCACGTCAGGCCCGCGTGCTTGATAAGCGGTATCAGCCATGCTGCTCGACTCGGAGGAACTTTCCACTGCCCGCCGTATCGCACTAGTAAAGCCTGCTTTATATTGGTACAGCTAACAGCTTAGACATGTAATCCTGTATGTGTGTTGGTAAGGTAAGATAGCTCATGTGTCGTAGGACTTTGATTATTATTGTATTGATAAGTAAAAGATCCGTTGACATCTATAACTACAGTACTATCAGAAAATCTTTGAATTGACCGTTCAAATAGTCTCGCCCTTGCGCCTTTAAGTGACGTTGGTTATTATTCTTAATTTGCTGAAAAATCGATCCTGCTCTTGCATATCTGGTCTAGTTTACATCCAACAAGTTATGATAACAGTGTATCTAACACTTGTTTGTTCAGCAGCAAGACTGTAAATGAACCTCACTAGCTGTATTTTGTGACCTAGCCCTATGACAACAGCTACATCCATCGACGTGTGATTTCGCATTGTAGCCGGATGTTTACCTTTGAAGATAACGCTAAAGGCGAGTACAGTTTAGATATGAGCGCAGCGCCGGTGCGCCGCCGTCGCCGTGAGTTTATGTCGGCGCGCCGCCGTAGCGTCACAACGCTTGTTTTCTCGCTCGCACTAATGAGTAATAGCGAGAAAGCAAGCCGCGAGCAATGGCAATTGACAATGGCTAGACCGCGTTCGCTCGCTCAGTCGAGTCGAAAAGTTTCGTCTGTCATCAAAGGACTCGCTACCCGTAAGGGCCTTGATGCTGATGGTGCCAGTAATAAAGTGGTTAAATTCTTTGTCTTATCGATCTATCTCACAGTCAGCATCTTCGAAGCGGCTATAACTAATTAATTGCTCTTTTCATATTGCAACATACTTCTCTGACCAAAGGCGTGATCCCCCATCGACACCGCTGTCCCTTTTGGATAAGCTTTGGGTTCTGTCGTCAAAGTACCTGGGGGTGACCCTTGACACCAGACTCATAGAGACTAAATGATTTAAGCAAGTGTGCGGCAAGTATGAAATCGATTGATAGCTCTCTATCTTTCATGTGCCTGAAAAGACTTGCTGAAGAGTTTATAATCCGTACAGGATTTTATTGACAAGAAAGGAAATGTTTGATAACTTTATCTCTTATAAGCAGGTACAAATAATTATAGTTACTTGTGTGTTTACTACAAACTTATTGACGGAATTAAGAAACATACCGTAATATTTATTTATTTTTAATTATAATTAGGTGATGAATTTCAGACGCAATGTAAAAATAGTTATTAAATAAATGAAATGAAGGCTGCCTTCATCTTTTCATATGCTAGGGTAGTAAAACTTACTTTCGGTCAATCAAGACCTATACGTATAAGTAGGATTATCTTATGCGTCCACTGATCACCCGTTAATCTAAAACCACTTTCACAAGGTGGTCGGAATAATAAGGTATCAGAACTGCCCATCCGACAGTTTCTGAAGGATGCATAATGACGCTATTTCGATGCAAACCCATAATGGCAATTTGGCAATCTTTATGTAGTCTAAGCGCTAAGGTACTCTACAGACATGACAGACTCAGCTTCTCGTCATCGTCACTCTAAAAATATCTTGATAGTCAGAATAGTCAAGCCCTTCTGGATTAGGCATGGTTTTTGTCACCGGTATATAAAACTCAGCGTAACGCAATCAGGTAACGACCTCGCCGGCTAGATCAACTTACCCCGTAGCAAAATGGTTTTCTGTAAGATTTTTTTAAAAAAATTAACGTCTGGGAAAAAAAAATTAAAGCTCAAGGTCACCGCGCCGGCGCGCCGCCGCGCGCCGCCGCCGTGGAAATTTTCAGTCCACGCCGCCGCCGCCGTGGAATTGGCTATCGGCGCTCATATCTAGTACAGATAGCTTATTCAAACCGTTCAGCCAAAAATATTCTAAATGTGTTAATCATTTAGCCTTTTGCAAATACGATGAGTGGTGGTGACTGGTGACATGCAAAATGTTATCGCTAAGTTCCATATTTTTAATACTACTTTCAAATAAAGGTTTTAAACTCTTCCAGATTTGTTTGTCATGGCTTAGTCTTAGTAGTAGGACAAAATGGAATAAACGGACTGACCGAGATACTGCCTGCGCTTCGAGCAGTATCAGATCAGCTCGTTTCCTGTTCAACATGCCTATTTGTTTCCACAGTTTATATCAAACGTACATAAAGCTATGCTATTTGCGTAACATTTTGTTAGTATTCAGCATTTCAAACGTGCCGTCTGCTGTTGAATTGCCGATGTAGCAATAGCTGAGGACGCTTCTCTGCTAGACCACGTATCTCATGCTCGTGACATTTCAACATACCAACAACCAACTACGTAACACATAGCTATATATTACGTATCGCTATCGCCACGCAGACGGACGTGCCACATCATATTTACAAACTTTGCAGTCAGTTGACCACGGCGCCCTTATCACTGAGGTCACCCAATTAGCCACGTCTCACCGATAATAACTGTAATGTCCACTATTATCTGAAGCTGTAGGTAAGTATCGAGACGTAAATAAAATGCTTACGCAATGAAAGAGTTGACTAGCCACGTTTTCTCTTGCGGGAATTGATGCAGTCAATGCGGCGGAAAATTTAAACAGTTATACAGTTTTGCTCCGCCTATCGATGTCTCTCGCTTGGTTCGGCACAATACAATATTATGGGGTGCCACTAAATGTAAATGTCTTTTGCCGTTCGTAACTCGTAGATAACACAAGAGGATAACTTACTCCTACTAACTTTATTGCACCTATAGACTATTAGTCATTTTCCTTAGAAAAAAATATTCAAGTTCAACGAGCGATATAATTATGTCAAATTGTTAAGTAAACAAACAACCGTTGACTCTCGTGATCGTGATGTCATATAAATATATCGCAGTCATGTGACGGGTATTTTGAAAATCATCAGCAACACGACGTCAACATCAACGACGTGAACACATCTACCACAATAATCCAATTAGTAAAGTGATTGACGTGAGTATGACTCCTGAAATTAAGAAGATGACCCTATTTTTTGTGTGGCAAAAACAGAACCCTACAACACAGGCTTTTAGCTTAGCACCCTGCAACACAGGCTTTAGGGTTCTGAGGCTTATCACTTTTTATGAAAGTATTGATGCTGATTTGTTGTTGCATGATAATTACCTAATTTATAATTCCCTTGTGCTTTCTTACCCAAGAGAATATACCAAATAAATGATTTGAATTTGAATTTTTTGAGTGGCAAACAAGCAGGCGCCTGGTGGTAGTGGTCGGTTACTCTACTCACTGTCGCTGTTGGACGAGTTATGGAAAGATATTAAACTTACAGGTACAGTAAGATATTATGTACCTATGCTGAGGAACGACAACGACTCAGTGAAGTAAAATGAAAACACAGTACTTAGAGAGACTTAAATTCCATTTTAATTATAATTTCGGTTTATAAGCAGGCTAGCATAATATCACTCCTCCTTAATGTCAGTATCGAATTCGTGTTTTATTATGGTGGGAGTTTCGTTTGATCCTGGTAGTACTTGCAAGGGATCCTGTTGTGATGAGCCCGGAACACCATCAACCTTATAATCTTCGGAAGTCTGCCGTGGCGCGGTGGCATAATCAAGAGATTCGAGTTCGCTTAAAATTAAATCTTGTATCTTGGTTCGCAATCGAAGTTTTTGCCTTAACGAAAACTCTTTCATGAACGGCAGTAGACTATTGAGAAATAACAAATCGGAGTCCGAATCTGTGTCAACTTCATTTTGCATCTCCACCTTTCCTGTCTCGGAATCTGAGTGTTGCTCATTATCCAGCAATGGCGGCAACCACACCTTTCTCTTTCTCTTTTTCGGTGGAGCTGGAGTGTACTCAGCTAGATCCGATGGGTGAAATGACTGTGGATGAGCAGACGCTTCAGCTCTATTTTCACTTTCCTCTTGTCTGTCATTATCTTGAGAATTGCTTTCAACTTCATCGCCTGCCACTGTAGTATTAGAGTCTTTATCTGCAACATCTTTTAGGAACGTAAGCTGATCGAAAAGCACCCATGTAGTGCTTGCCGATGGTTCTGGCCCTTCAGCAGACTTCTTCTCACCGTTTTTTATTAGCTTGAAGAAATATGCTCTCATATTTTTCCATCTTAATTTGACAACTCTTTCTGAAAATTGAAAAAATATAATTTAAAAATTCGCACCTAAGGAACAAATCTTTTTGTGCATATTTGAAAATGTAACTCTAAGAAATCTAGTTTGGCAATTGAATACAAAAAAACTGATTCCGTATAATACCAGTTAAAGCAGTTAAAATAACTTGTCAAGATCATGTCGGACGTCAGGCCATGCTTAGGTAGTCCTTAGGATCCCATAGCGTAGACATACAGGTAGGTTTTAGCTTTAATTACAAATTACGAACTACAAACGTAGATGTTTGGATATTATTGAAATTACTAAGGTCTATCAATTTAAGATGATTTCTGAGATACTTGCGTATTTTTTTCTCTACTGCCCCCTTTCAAATATGAAAGCTATGATTACGTATTTCGAGACCTACGCTTATAATTAAAAAAAATTATTAAGCGTACCAATCTTTTAATGAGATTAATATTTCGACTGACACTGCTTTTCATGCTTGTATGTTTATAAACGTGGTTACAGGAAACGGGCAGCAGCCCTAGAATTAGATATTTTTATATATTGTCTATAATTAGTACACTATACACTAGCGTCACCTATGGACCTAGGACATATAACAGTAACAGATTATGCCTACTTACCATCTACTTTTAGTTCTTCCGATACTTGTTTCCAAAGTTTCTTTAGAACCCCAACATTCTTGTACAATGTATGTGAAGGGTTCCACAGAGGCTCCCTTTTGAACACCGCCGCTATCAACTGGTCATCCATTCTAGTTTCTAGATGATTTTCGTACGTAACGTCAATAAACCGCGCGGCTACGTGGCGGGCGCGGGCTGGCGCGATAGTGGGAGCAGACAACCGCACGCACACGTTCGCGCTTCGATACCCGCTAGGCGACTTCAACAATAATCCCAGCGCGCAGCGTGGAAGCGTGACGTGCCCCACCCAGCCAAGGTGCGAGCGAGATGCCACACGCCATGCGCTTAGCTTGAATACCTGGCTGTATCAAACACCAATGAGCGCATCGCGCGCCTTGCTATTGCTACCTGCCAGACTGCCATCTGCCAGGAAAGGTTGTCGGAGCCAAAATTGAATTTCCTCTAGACACTTTACTAAATTACTTTGCCCAATAATCTAAGTACATACTGTCTTAACAGGTGACAAGATAAGGAAATTTAGACATACCGTAGTCCCGTCAATACACAATATAAATAGGTAAGCACTACCTCTGAATATTATATAAACATACTTAGATCGGATCGGATGGTGCAACGAACTTATTTACAATTATGACATTTTCGTTATTCTCGATATCAACGATGATGTAAATAAGAACGTGTAATTGGTACCTAGTTCTTGTATCAGTTTATTTTCCAACTTGAAAGTGATGTTGTGAAGATTAAACATTTCTAGGATGATAATCTACCATCAGCCTGAAGACGTCCACTGCTGAACATAGGTCTAAGATGCTACAGTATTTTGAGAGTCGTATTATCGAAGCCAAGACAGAACTCAATTATTTAGATTGTAAAATAAGAAATAAGAAGCGATATACATCGTTGTCTGTCAATCAGTCAGTCACTCAGGGTAAGTGCCTATAGATAAATAATTAAATATCCATAATCCATACATAGGAGTTATAAACCGACTTCCAAATTAGCATGTTTTGTGATATTCCCGCCTTATCTAGTTTTAGGATGTTATAAAAAATATGAATTTTGAATTTTTCGGAGTGGAACCGAACCAATTGAAAGTAATTCTAGATTTGTTTCAACACAATTACGCTCTACATATCGGCTTTAGTGTGACGAAAGACGACAATCCTATCACTGTCACTCATCCTCACTCATTGTCACATGGAGTAGGATTACCATCGGCCGGGGAGCCGGGCCCTGATAAGACACAAGCAACTTGCGTCAATACGTTATCGTTATCTAGGTACATGAAGTCACAGACCTTTAAATAGATCGTCTGATATAGACTTGTCGATTTCTTTTACGATAGTTTTGTCCGCGACTCTTGCATTCTCCGTTAAAAAATAGTTATTTCCGTCTCATAGGAACCAACCACCTGTTCCTATAAACGGCCAGGGCCTTATACTGAAACGGAAAAGATCTACCCTCTGAACACAATTATCTTTAAGTTCTTATTACAGCTTTTTTCCGTTTTAGGCTTAATGAGTATATAAAAACAATAAAAATAACTTAAAACTCATTGGAAATGAGTCCCTGTATCTGTGACCAACTATCAATATCAGAGTCAAAGACAAAGTATTTGTTGCAAATAGATTAGTGTAATACAGCGAGTTTCGCATTCGTGGTCCTCGGTGGACCTCTCAAGCCGGGATATGCTTTACTTAAGCTACCTTGACAAGTGGTCTCATGCTCATGTTCGAATTTTTCCTTCACCTTAACCAATTAATCTGTAGATTACGCTAAGCAGGCGGTACTGCTATAAAAGTAAAAATATCCATAATTTATTTATTACCCAAGTACAAAAAAATAACTTATTAATTATTATCATTAGACAGACTAGTACCGTTGCTACGCTATAAAAGGGAGCCCCTCAAAATATTCTGTTTCTCTACCTTGTCTGCCCGGTGACTTATGTTATGACGAAGATTATAAGTACATTGACTACTGTTAGTACTTACGAGTACCTAACCTACATATTGACTACAGAGCACCTACACAATACGTTTATGTACAATTGTAGAATATTCGAGTCGTGTTTGATTATTATTCGAGGCTGTGGTTTTAATGTCAGATAGTGGTATAGTGATAGCCGAACAGGATATGCGTAGGTATATTATATGTATTTTTGGAACTAGATCATAATATTGATAAAAATTGAGATACGCATCGGTAGCGGCTTGTGTATTAGTAGGAACAAGATTTAGTACTTTACTGTTATCAACGTCTTTACATTGGAAATATTATTATGGAAGGAACATGGGAATGATTACATAACAATGTACTTTACCATTACAGTAATTATATCATTTGATATCGATATTAATAGGTACTGTAATAGGTAAGGTATATCACGATGTTGATTAGAAGATTAAATTTTGGAGTAGCACAATAATTATAATGCAAAGATTACTGTTTCATGCCTCGGTATGACGAACTTCATCTTATAAATAAAAGATACTAAGGTCTTGTTTTTATGTGTGTTGTATTTGTTTCGTTTTTATATCATTTTGTATTACAGATTTACAGACATAAAAATATATAGCTTTCTTTTAGATTGTTTGTTGTTTTAGCTAAAACACTTTCTGTTTTACCACAAAAGATTTAGACGCGCCTTAAACACTTGTTGAACAGTTGTTTCATGAATTCCATACCACAAATCCGCGCCTAACACTCGTTTAAGATAGACGGGCGTTAAACACGTGCTAAAATTTAAACATACTCAACCCTTAGTTTAAGAGGTGTTTAACTGTCGCTGTCACCATAACACACACAGTCAAACTTCACGCTCATAACGTTCCGTTTTTTCTATGGTCACAGCTATGACGCTAACATGTATTGGATTTACAAAATGAGTTCTGCGCGGAATGAAACGATTCGTATGATGTCACCGTATTTAAAAAATGTGGATCGAGTTAAACAGTGTTTAAGTAAACACGGTATAAACATGGTTTTGTGGTGACAAAAATAAAACATCCGTTTAACGAGCATTTAACTTTTAGACGCTGTCTAACTAAACATGTATCTAAGCAATGTTTAAAATTATTTTTGTGGTAAGACGGTTTTTGTTTATAACCTGCGTAATGCACAGGCAATAAATAAAAGTAGTTAGTCGTTATTCTTGAGATTAATTCAGCTATTAAATCATTCAAGTGTTTAGATTTATGACTAGAGCAAGACCACAAGTGTGATAAACATAATTTTTCAACACGATTCCAAATAACACACTGATTACTGATGTAATATTGACCTAGCATTTTTAAGAACGGACTTATTATTCCATTTGTTTGAAGCGAGTGAGTGCGACAGTTACAATAATATAAGTGGACATTTCACACAGCGCCATCTAGCCCCAAACTAAGCATAGCTTGTACTATGGGAACTAGATAACTGATACAATACTTATATACTTTTTTGTTTGTAAATACATACATAGAATACAATATAACACCCAGACGCAGAACAAACATGTATGTTCATCACACAAATGTTTGTCCTGGGCAGGAATCGAACCCACAGCCCTCAGTTCAGAAGACAGGGATACTACCAACTGAGCTATCGGGCCCGTCAATACAGTTTATAATTATTGTTAGGTATGTTATCATATTGTGTTATCAATAGCAATAATTTGTCGCCAACTCGCCACCACACCGTGCGTACAAAAAGCGATAATATGTATAGTTTTGTAAGCTAAATTGATAAAAAGTTATTATCTTTGTTTACGAAATATTCCCAGCGAGATAGCCTTTACAGACTGTTCGTTGTTAGTCCGGCTGCCGGTGTCAGTTGTCACGTATTTTCACGTATCATCACCCGCGATTGTAGGGTCATCAATTAATCAGTTATTGCGTCGTTGAATTCACTATCATAAAACATTTTTCAAATTATTTATAAACATCTGAGAATCGAGGCAAGCGTAATCACTCGCTTGGGGAATAGAACCACGTCTACCTAAAATGGAAAGGAGTGATCTGCGAGACTAAAATGTGGCGCACGGACTAAATAATAACTTACATAGGTAGATAGGTTGGTAAGTACTAGATACGCCACATTTGCATAAATGGGAAGTTGGGAACTCTTTATTACATTTGCAGTCGAAAGGAAAAATAAACATCGTATTTTCCATCGCAAGGAATTTCAAATACGCTGAAACTGGTCATAAAATGTTGTATAATTTAATGACTGACTCGTGACAAGAGTGCGAATGCGAACTCATCGCGTCTGTTTGCGTTGATTTAAAGGTGCTTGGATACGTATTTGTCAATATTTCAGTGGAAGGGGTATAGCGCACAAAACGCGTTCATTCCGCGAATAGTTTTAAATTTTAATTATGCGGTATGCGTCGCGGATCAGCGGACACAACAACGCGCGGCGACACGTTTGAGAATCAAATTCAAATGTCAAGGTGAAGGCGACGAGAATGAGAAAGGAAACGCACGGTGACGTCACGCAGCCGCCATCTTGGCCCGCGCACCACGCCACGCCAGCAATGACACTTCGGAGTGCGCTCGTGTAATAATAACCGCCCGTCCTTAGTTTATTATTATTTAGAACATTAGAGCTACCTACTAGACAAACTTTGAATTCAGTTCTAATTATATTCGACTTGAGAGTCGACGCTAATAGCGTCAAATAAATTGGTACTACCTACGTATATTTTGTCATTGAACCGGTCGTGGAACCTGAGGGTATTGGTGCGAGGCCGAACGGAACAATTACAATGGAAGACAATCGGTCCATCGATGCAATTCTTGGAACAATTGGTATCGTCTCTGGTAATTGTGACGCACGGGCAGCTGCTGAGAACATAATTTCACAGAAGGTTAGAGATGGAGCGCCATTCATTGCGAGGAGTGTGTCACAAGAGCACATAAACGAAAACTACGAAATGTACAGTGGTGAACTGAGCCAGCGATGAGAATAACGTACCTACTCCTACCTACAAAAAATGTGACGGGTATCAGTAAAAACAAAAATCGTGAAGCATTTTTGAATCTCTGTCAAATGCAAACCAGTTCAGAAACAACCAACAATTCAGCATTCAATACAAGCAAATGAAGCAAGCTATTCTCATTTAAATGAGCATGAAACTGAGACTGTAAAAACTAATAAATTGAAATAATTTGGCGCCAGCGATAGCAAATCCTTCCGCAGCTGGAACGAGGGTTTCTATTATTGAGGTGTCAAAGATATCTTGATACTTTTAACATTTCGCGGTAGGCATTAGGTTCTTGGCAACTGTTTCAGCACTAGTAGAAGATTTCTCACGTGCTACGGTCGCTTGCGTGATGTCGTGGCGTGTACATTGTTCATGATACGAAGAGAAAAGACATAGATACACTTTATTCATAAGGAACATAAGCCTTTCTTATTCTGGTCCAAATATGTTAACCAGTGCCCTAGACTTGAGTCAGGTGCATTGTTGAACTGGAAATCTTGCGCCAATGATTGTCAGACAAATTCCAACACATTGACAATGGTTCTCAGGTTCGTGCTCGCTTGCATCATTCGCCTTTTTCTAGCTAAATAATTATCGTAAGATTCCTTTGCACTTTCTGTTAGTATAGTTATGTTATGTATGACTACAAAATGTGCTAATTTGGTAATTTGTCAGCAAGATTTTTAATCATTTCATTTAACATCTTTAAGATTTAAAATTGATCACAGTATGTATTTCGGAAATGTGGAAACATTCGTTAGAGATTACTTTTAGTTAGTTTCCTATTACAAATTAAATAAATCGCGTACATGTGTATTTTTTGTTTAAGTACAATTTTATGGCTGAATAATAAGGTTTCCAATAAAGTGAATAAATGCTTTTGAATTTTAAAACGAATAGACTTAGAATAAGTACCTATAATCTATGGGAATAGAATTGCTCGTATCATTGTTCGGCTAGACAAATTAACATCAAATTATTGCAGTACGAGAGTTCTCGTACTACGAGAATCTGACAAAAGTAGACTGTGTGTTGAGTTCTGAGTACGTTACGTACTTATACTTCCATCCACGTACTTCTTATACACCGCAAGAACTTATTAGGGTGCGTGTTCCTTTTCATCCGTGGGAAGCTTCCCACCGTCTTATTGAAGCGGTTTTTGTAACCGGTCCGAGGGTTCCGTAGAGGTCGACAGGACGCACACTCTCGCATTACTCGTACTTACATCAGAAGATTCACAAGTTCTTTATTCAGGTTTGATTTAGTGTCTTCAGTTCGCTGTACTCTGAAAAGCTTGAAACAGGTGACATCGAGGGCTTCGAGGACAATGTTGATAAATTCTATTGAAATTTATTCATCTGTCTACCTACTCCTAAATCTTATAAAGTATGATTTTAAAATGTGTGTCACTTTCGCATAGGATCAAATCATGAAGCCATAAATAATCCGTTCATAACTCTATGAATGCTTTAGCTTTGTGATTATGTCTGTCATGAAGGGATTAAGTTTTTATATTACCACTGTAATTTTTTTGCCGTATTTGTCTTAAGAATATAAATGACTTAGGAGATTAGATACGGATTGTTATATCATGTCTATCGGCGTGGGCTTCAATGTCAATAGCAGTCTAGCAGTCAATAGCTTGTGATGAACACAGAAATAAAACCAAGAAAAAGCTTAGCAAAGCAACACTTGATATCATTTTGATAGGAATTTGATTTTATTTGCCCAATTCAAGTTATCTGTTCTGGACTACGGTTTCATTAATAATACAAGCGATCATGCTTCAAATGGCATAAAAACCATGTCTAACAACAGGTCCAGCCAGAAATAGCGCCGTGGATTGGCATTGTGGATTTGTAGACCTCCATTAGCTACACCGTTGACTGTAAAAAGTTCACGTCTATCCCACCAAAATCTACTTGAGATTCAATGCGGCAATATAATATATCCGAAACAGCTAAATGGGGTCTGAGTAACGCCACGATTCTCACATCAAGTATTCAATTGTTGAGGCGGTCGGCCTTGATGTAGCCGGTTTTGGACACACACACCAAAAACGTATCTTATTTGGCTTAGCAAAAAGAACGTGACCGACCCGGAACGTGCTTGTATTTGATCTATGGCCGCAATATAAAAAAACACTATCCGACAATGTTGGAATTTGTGTTGTCTTAATTACTTGTGTCATGGACTCATGGATTGTCTGTTTCCTTTATTTGTGATGTAGGTAGGTACTTATTGAGATAGATATTACAAACATTGTAGGCAAGACATTTACAATGCACATACATATTATATAGTGAGTTAGTGACGTACTAATCAAGTACCTATAGTGTGAATTTCGAGGCGAGGGCGGGATTCATTACATTTTGGATCAATTGGTTCATGATGGTGGATCTAATTTTGTTTCAAAGGAATCGGGAATAGTAATAAAATATTTATCAGCATGATTGTAAATAAACGTTCAAAAATAGCAAAATCTACAGTTATTATTATGTCACGCAACACTCACTCTACCTCTACAGTTTCATATTTTTCAGTAGATACCTACATGAAAACGTTAAATTATAACGGTAGGTACGTCACATTAATTCATCTGATACTAACTTTAAACCCAATTACTAGTTACCTGATTACGATTACCCGATTACACAAGTAATAATAAAACCATTCGATTATTATTCCCAACATCTGCTAAGCCATGTGACGTGTTCGTTTCAATCAAGGAATTATAGACGTGGATGTAAAAATAGAGCCTAGGTACAATGCCTACGAAGGGGAGTTCAAAAGGGCGGCCTTTGTGATGGAGGGAAGTACGTATAATATGAAGCGAGACAAAATCTGCCCACAAACCTCCAGAACATAAGTTTCAGACAAAGCTTCAACATCCGCCCTTAATCTCAATCAATGATACGACGGACGATGAATCGCGCGACAACTCTTGCGCTTTCGTGCGTGTCACTCATATCATAATAGTCATCAATATGTCAGTGCTACAGTGTGCGTGAGTAAATCTTTATTCCATGTATGTAGAATCATTACTGGGAGGTACTAAGGTCCAGGGTTGAAACAAAGACTTTCCTCTCGCTTACCTGTAACAAAAGAGAGGGTATTATTACTGACGGCATTGTTCATACAAGTGTGCTCCATTGGAATACGTAATGTGCCTTGCACATTCTTAACTCTTTGGACAAAATAATTATATTGCATTTAGTAGGTACTTTCGTGTACAAAACATAAATTATTATGGTGCTTGCTGTTTATGCGTATGTCTGTGGTCTGTTGGCTTATTCATTATTGTAAAACAAAGAGGAAGCTCGCCTTGAAGAAATATTATACTTAATTATTCAAAATAAGTACCATTAGAACATTACATATAAATTACGTTCTATAATAAATTCCTACTCTTTACAACGAGTGGTAACACTGGTAACGCGAAAGGGTGAACAACAATAGGTAAATACAAGAATTGGATCTTTGACCTAAGCTTTTATGAGCCCGAAATATGATGGTAAATCTAATGAACTTTGGGCTACCCGTATTTTTCCTAATACACACGTGGATAAAAAAAAACCTGTCGGAAAGGATTATATTATAAGTATTATAACGAATAAATAGTACCTATTCCTTAGAAAGACGCCAGAGGAATAAACTAAAAGATGATTTTTACATAATAAATAACTAAGTAAAAACGTAGAAAAAAATACAAGTACAACAAAAATTAAGTAAAATGAATGACATACAAAACTGTTGAATAAAAAGTGTCAAAATACAAAAGTGTGAAGATCTTGGGTGGTCCTAATAAATAATAATGTAAAAACCTGTAACGGTGAGGTACCGTAGAGTAAGTCTAGAGCACAGGTAAGAAATTATGAAGAGATTCATTCTTGTGGCCGAGATAACGATAACTGATAACATTTAGGGTGTTAAAATTTAACGGGGTTTTATAATTTTCAAGAAAGGGCTCTTACTTGTATCTTTCAAAGATAAGAAGATTTGTTAAGTAACATATTACTATACAGGTACCTACAGTCAGCACATTTTCGATATACTTATAAGAAATACATACACTTCTACTGAATTCAAAAGTTTCTTAAACATTCAATTTAATATTCCTAGAATCACAGTATATCTTATCTTAGGTACCACGTGTCGTAAAATAGATTGGAACAGGAAACTGAAATATTAGGGGACATACTACTAATCCTAAAATTAGTATCCTCTTCAGACTAGTTCTTTTGTTTTGAGGAAATATCACAACTATTTTGACCCTACAGAAAACGTCTGCATGGTTAATAACTATAATTTTTTATCATCTAAAGTTTCCTTAGATACATCCAAGGTATTCCCAATGCGTCAGCCCTACTTTCCGAGGCTTTCGAGAACAGAAGCCTGGCTCCCACGCAAACTGTTCGTGCCAGGTCGACGGCACGCGACGATAGTCTTGCAGATGGCGTGCTGCCCGTCACTGGCTCATTGCAGACGGGGAGGATAAAATAAAGTATATCTAACATAGATCCAGAGTTATCGTTGTAGCCACATCCTGAAAGAAATCAACTGCCCATGCAAATGCTTACGTGAATCCAGTAGATCAGTCACTATTCACTAATATACAAAACTCAAGTCAATAACATTTTATAGTACCTGGTCTTTGAAATGAGAAGTGCCGGGTTTACACCTTATGCTGGAGGTACATTATTTTCACAGTTTATGTTCATACATACATACATGTTACTTATACACCTATAAAGAAATTCTATATAATTGTTACATTAAACCATCTTATCACCGTAACTGAAAAATCACGTGAGACATTCCTAAGAAAGTTAAATGTCATAATTATCATAATTCCCCGTTATGCTCTCATCAAAAAATCTTCCGTAACGAAACAGCCAGTAACTGGAATGATGGGTAAAGTATCCCAAATAACATAGAACTTTACCGCCTAAACATTTCCTTTCTGTAAATCCTATCTAAATAGCCCTATAAGTTCTTTTTCACGCAATTTCAAAGTGGACTTCTGAAACAAGTAACACTATCAAACTTAATTAGTTTGAAACTCCCGAAAGTTACAACTACATTACACCGAAACACAGGCAACGATAACCATCTCGCGAGCATCATTAGACGCGGCACGAGGAATGGCTGTCGTGCTCGAGTGCCATTAGAGCGGGAGATGGATGGTAGGTGGTGGGATGGCAGCACGCGACGCTGAATTACCACAAATTGGCCCATGCACGCAGGGGTGGTAGAAAGCGTTGTCACGCACGGCTGTCGTCGGCTGAACGGTGACGTGATGCCACTACCGTTCCGAATGGGGTTCAGGCTGTTCAAATATCAGCCGTTTCTTAAGCGTGTTAATTGTTTCATTAAGAATATCAACGATGGTATTTGTGAGTAAATTCTGGAACTCTACAGCACCATACCGCCTATCGATTTTGATGTTCATGTAGATGTAGATTATAAAGTAATCAAACCATCTGATAGAGTATAGTACATTTAATTAGTATGGTGAATTGAATACTGTTCCTTGGCATACAAATGTGCATTAATACAATGCAGTCATCAAGCACGCAGCAGTAGTGCGGCAACCAGTAAGAGATCCGGCGACGGGCGTCTCGTAACAGCGGACGTGCATTTGGGCTAATGTCCGTCCGTGCCTGCTAATGGAAGCTAGGTAATCACATGACTGGTACCGGTAATTACTTGGAGCTGGGCTTTTCGATGGTTGGTTTACGTGAATATCGGTATTTCCAAATGTGAAATAAAAGTTTGAAGTAGTTGGGGCTGTTAGAGCCAGTCGTTTCTATAAGTCATAAATGATTACTAAATTATTGCTAAACTATAGAGAATTGTACAAATATTGGCCCAGATACATTTTGAGATATCCACCCCAGTAAAACATTCCATAATGAATATCCTCGAGTGTTCTTTTTCTTTACTTTGCTGTAACAACTTTACTTATTACGCTTCCACTTTTCCAGCATTGACATTTCGTGTCTGCCCCTGCCCCCCGTGTTGGCTCACGTGAGGGTACTTCTAAAACTTTTGGTATTACGTGACTGAAATCGTCTTTGAACTAACATAGGCCTCCCTAAATGTTAGCAAAGCATGCGATGTAGTATCTTTACACGCCATTTCGGATCTACTTTCGAATTACAGCTTTTTTCATGTCAGATGTGTCAGATACTTAGTGTGGAAAGTAAGAAGATATAAGCAAGGTATTTCTAAACTGCTATAACTCATTTATTAGTGTCAAATTAGCCTATATTTTACTGTGTTTGAACTTTACATTGCACCCGTGTGACCGTTGGCATTAAACACTGACATTTCGTGATCCTCGTTGACGTGTAGCTAGTAGGTAGCGTGAAGACAACATTTCAAGTGTTGAAACTTTTATTGGAAGAACAGCTACTTATTGAAATGATTAGGGTAAAAAACCTGTTTTATTTGGTTCAAGATTGCTTATGAAACGAGTAGCCGCAGACACAACACGTCACTAAATCTCTGTGGCTTTACCAATAATCGCAGTATTAATACAAAACCAAAATAATAAAAGAAAGTCTCGCTGGCTGACTTTGTAAACGGAAAGACTTCGTGATTCAACATCTGGCTGGATGATGCTTACATGACCTATAGTCGCCCAGCAAGGATGACGTGTTGCAGCCGCCAGCTGACGCGATGGTTAAGCAAAAAATCATAATAAGCGTTAATTAAGTACTTACGTGACCTCACGGCCTCACGGACGGCGCTCAGTGTAATTGCGACAGGTCTATTTATATCTGTCTCGTCAGCAAAATTAGTCACATGCTGCTACAGATGGGTCTTATGACTGGCGTAATGGGTTGACAACTTGTCACGAACAGCCATCGAACATCGAACAACTCATGGACAAGGATCGGGCAGCAGAGAGATGAAAAATGAAGATGGAAATAATTACTAATAGCAACGTTCACTGCGGTGTGAAGCGATTTTTATTATTGAAGACCTTATTGGCTGAGAGGTCAATTTGTGTTTTCAAAAATTATATTTATATTATGAAAAGTATTGGAGCCGGCGTAGAATGGAAGGTATTGGAGTCGGCCTAAATCCTACTATTGCAATCAATTATAATATTTTATCAGTGTATGGATGTAGTTCACAGATGTATGTAGTTAGAACTATTTAGTGAAATGATGAATCCACGACTTCAACGATCAATAGAGCATTGATCAAACCTGAAATCTTTTATGTTCGTATTAAAATTATCGTTAGGTGCATCCAGTAGGGTGTTACAAATATTTCAATCATTTATACAGTTATATTCTCAACTTACATAACCATTTAACCTATCAACAACACTTTACACCTGTATCGTGCCATGTGGTCCCGGCGGGCGGTGTGTGATTACGACAACCTCATCTCTTCCCGTGGATGTCGTAAGAGCCGGCTAAGGGAATATCCAGGGAATAGGCATTCTTCCCATTCCAACTAAAAAAAACCGCCCAACTAAATACTGTTTACAACCTAATTATTACTTTAGCTAATAATGCTCATAATATCCGTTAATTTAATCTAATGTCAATGCGAATGCGATGTCAAGAAACAAAGTAATTAATTATAATGAAAACACATTTACGAATAGAAAATGATCTAGGTATTACGTATTTGTAATTAGGTATGTCCCTACCAATAAGCATGATGACTAAAATTTTTTTAAATAAATTAGTTATAGTCCTCTAAAGATAAACATTTTTGGAAACAAAAATTAAATATCTCAAAAAATTACCAAGTTACAAGCATTTTAAAAACCGGAATAGAAAGAGATAGCTCAAACGGCCAGTGACGTCAGAGGAAGGTCGTTATAGTACCTCATTACTAAGCTGTGGTAGTTTTTCATACAATCTCTTTGGCATGTGACGTCACGAGTAGATTTTTCATAGTAACTGTGGGGGCGCTCTGTTTCGCGAGAAAGGGACATGAGATGCCTCCTGTAGAAACTTTTAAAGCTTAGCAATAATTGCATTCATTTTTAATCTTCTTTATGAAAGTAATATTGACTTGTTCATTTTTAATAGTAGTAATCATGCCTATTAAAAATTCAGGCGGTGAAAAAGATGTCGCATTGATTTAATTATGGTAAAGAACAGGCATTAGGACCGGAATCATTTTCTTTATGTGAATGAATGACGTGACGAGCTAGTCATTCACCTGGTGTTAAGCAACACGGCTGCCCATATAACAGTCGCAGTGTCACTCGGAACTTTAAATAAAAGTTTCGCGTGACACTGCACTGCGCACGTCATCCTGAGACATCACACAGTCTAGTAATCAGATTACTAGACTGTGAGATCAGGTTATAAAGTCTCATTTGCACAGTAATTGCACTAGCTCACTTCACTATTATGTTCTATTTATTATAAAAGGGTAGCGCATGAAACTGATAAGAACCATGCGAACGCCTCTACGATAGGTACCTAATATTCAAGGTTCAGTGGTGCTGGTGAAAATGTAATTAATATGTATTTTATAGATGCTATACTTTACTTAATTTATAACCTTTGAATTTGAAAACCTCACGAAAGTGCCTAGAGATTACTATTGAATCTACTGCGTCGACATTCAAAAATTAGGTATAATTATGATGAATTGATGATCATGACTATTCCTAACCGTTATCGGCTACGGCGACCATTTGTTCTTCAGTTACAAACAGGTTTGATGGTGGGTCCTCATCAGCCTTACATGGCTAGCGTCCCTAACCTACACCTATTTTAGCTGTAAACGTACCAGTGGATATGCTACATCATACATGTGCCTCATCTTACCTAAAATAGGGAAGATATAAATAAAATTAAGTACAGTTTAAAAAACAAACATTTTGTCAATTTACTAAAATAATTATTGTAGAAGCACAGAATAAATATATGAAGAGGTGGCGTTGGCGTTGGCTTCCAGTTTTGCTAGTACCACTACAAAACTAAATGAAACAATCTTGAGTTCATTACAGAAATAGAATTTTAATTATCAACGGTGTTATTAATTACGTCATATGCTATATAATATATGTAAGAATGTACATTATCATACCAACTGAATTTCAACCTTTTGTTTACTTTGTTTGCATTAAATGTTTGGTTCAGTTATTACGTTTCCAAAGGCGTCATCCTTATTGTATGGCAGAAACATCTGTTTCGAGTCTTATTTATATTGATGACTCACTCGCATGTTCTCTCCATCAACTTGATCCTGTTTGTTAAACAGTTTGTGAGGAAAAGTGTCTTCAATTTTCGGTGAAGAAATTTTTCTGTCACCATTTTCATTTTGTACTATTTCAGCATACTGCCTGCGACATTACGTGGTACTATTATCAGATCTATCCTGTAATATTGAATGCTAATATGTTAGCATTCCTAGTATATATAACTGTAGATTAGAAAACTTTGTATTTGGGTACCTATTTAATAGCAAATCAAAGCTAAATTACATTTTACAGATGATAGTAGCGCGACTAACACCAAACTCGATTAAATCCTTTGGATGGACTTTTTGATTAAGCACAGATTGGTCGGGTCAACTTGGGTTGGGTCGGCTCTGATGAATAAGTAAATGATTAAATTCAGGATGGTTAACAACTTAACACCAACAAATATCTTTATTGAACTAGAGGTCATACATATTACGTAAAGTTACAAACATCTACATTTCAAGGAAAGAAAACGTAGCTTTTGAAAGCATCAAAGATATTTCTGTACGCTTTAGGCACAAAGTTGCAAATGTAGGCGTCAAAGAGTTAAAACATTGACGTATATTCTATGTAGTACATTATACATCTATGTTTGCAAGCTTTGAATCTGCAAAAACATAGCGAGTTGAAGAGCTGAATTCTAAGCATTTCCGTGACTTACCCGTGTTAGCACCGCCTCTCGATGGCTTGCCGCCAACGGAGAAAACAAATGTTTTATATAACTCAGCGTTTCTTGACACTTATACGAAGCTGGAAACACGTCCAATAACTTACGATTCCACTCGGTTTGACGTCATTTGGCATAAATGATATTTAAAGTTAATGTTGTCACGTGTAAACGACCGTTTTTTTGTGTAGGTAAACATCATTACTGTTAGGGCCACTTATTTTCTCATTAATTTATTCAATAGCAATGTGTGAATTCTTAACCTATAGGCTAATATCTTATTTAATATTCATGTGAGTGATTGCTTAAAGCTCATCTCCTTCATCTTGGTGATCTGTGTTAAGTATCTAATAAACCTATTCAGTTTAATAGTGTTATTAATTTATTTCACAAACACTGACATCTACAATCTGTGCCTACCTACCTAACTACATACCTACTACACTATCACCCACCAGCACCGTACACCGTACCGCACGGACCATCAGATTCTTATTAGTACAGCGACAGCCCAAGCCCAAGCTATTTTTACGTAATTATACTGTGACTATTATGTTGATAACGTAATAGTGATTACATTATTTACATAATACATCATTATCTTCATCAACACCAACACCATGAGACATGTATTTTAACAATTCATGGGCCGGAAACTAGTTTTCATAAAAGTGAAACATCTGGTATATAAAAAGTTATGATTAAAAGTAGTTACCTACCTCATTTGAGTTGGATATTTCATCGATGATGTAAGACTTGATTTTGAATACATGGTGTGTACGTTGAGTAGTTTATACAAGGTGACCTTGAATTAGTATGTTATCCCGAAAGGGGGTAAATCTACACCCCAAGGTAGACAATGTTTCTTCTACGACTTTACTAAATTAATAGTTTTTCATTGAAGAAATACCATGTAAAGTTTACGTTCGAAATTAGCCTTAGCGCAGCTGGGTGGTTGAACTTCGTCCTTGACCGAGTGCACATAAATGAGTTTAACGACCTGTGTTTAGAAATGAATTTATAGTATCTTGTTAACTCTCGTAGCGATCGCAAATGCAATTTTGCGAGTGGATTAATTTTTTACCATGGAAGTTTGGTCAGGAACAGTCAGTTTCAAGTAAGACTCTCACAACTTGTAGGGAATCATGGTCCCAGTCCCCCCATTTCGGGATAACATACCAATTCAAGGTCACCTTGTATTATACAGCTTCATCGGACCGTTAGTGCGAAAGACCTATTTTGAATTTAACATTTATAAGTGACTAAATTCTATAAGTAACACCACAGAGCAGGATAAATGAGCACGAATGAAGGCTCCGAGTTTTGAGGATGAAACTGAGTGCTGAAATAGGTACATCGCTGGTTCTAACTTTCCAAGATTTGACTTTTAAATACTATCTATAGAGATCTAGAATCTAGATATACACGCAAGTGAAAAAGAAAGACTAATACTGTACCGGTAGCGGTACTGACTAACCCCGCCCTAATGGATAAGAGCAGGCTGATGATGAAATAATATAATCATGTTAAATATCATAAAGTTTATCTACAGTGACCTTGAAAGGAATAATATGAAGTGTTCTGTAAATTCACAGTATATTTATATTAGAGTATATTTGAAGTCGTTGGATTTCCCGCGATCACCTCACCACATGCCAAACAGGATTGAAGCTTTCCTCTACGTGCCACAACGGCTGAATGAGATAAATAAACTTTGCGAGTTTGCGGTTTCGTGTTGTCATCAGATGAAACGTTCAGTAGTCATTTATCAAGTAGGTCGGCACCTCGGTGCAGAACCGGTCTCGGCGTGGCCTCCCTCACTATGATGCCATGTTCGCGCTGTATTTATACACAGTTTTTCCTCTAACCGTCTGATTCAGATGTTTTTGTGGTAAATGTTATCGGGCATGAACTAGTTGGTTTACAACTATTGAGGTTTTTGCACGTTAGCTATTGTTTGTAATTAATAATAACTATGTATCGGTTACATTCTCTTTTATACAGGATGTAATTTAATTCATTATCATAAATTGAGCCCATGATAGTACATCATTTATAGATGATTATTAAAGAGTAAAGTGTGTGAATGAAATAATTTTTATTGAAATTTATGAAGATTGCCTCGGCGCCTAACGCAGTAGGCACGGATGATTTTGATACATTTAAAAGTTTTTATACCTTGTATGTACTAATTAAAAACAGTAATTTATTATTTTAACTAAATTTTGTATTGTAGCATTTGATAAAGTAAGTTATTCCATTTTTTTTGAGTTATTATTATTACCAAACCAATGTGTTAGAATTCAAAAATGTTGGTCCACACGTGACCGGTATCAGGAGTAGGTATCTAGTTTCAAAGGATGCTAATGAATTCAATTACACCCTGTAGGTACGGTCTACAGCAAGAAATTTAAGTGACGCGATTCGTCCAAAGTTGACAGACTTTAAAATAATCCAATCTTTCATTCCTGCTATGGACCTCTATGGGAATGAATGTATGAAAATATATATTCAGAGAACAAGGGCATGAGTTGGGTGCCTTATGGACCCGATTTTGACCTGTTTGGGAATAAGCCTATTCTGTGCGTAAAGCTACCACTACCACCACTTTCAATACCAACTATGATAATTATACTGTATATTACATTATAATACGCATGTAGCACATCAACTACGACACAAACTATACGCATTACACAAGTTATGTCACCGGTGCTATACAGGCTGATAATACAGATCAAATCAAAGCCATAGAGAAGCCAATGAGCAGCAATCAAGATAGCATCGGTAAAAAGTGTAGTATGGTGTACGAGTAGGAAATACGAATGTTTATGAGTTGGGCACAGAAATAGCTCGGGTTGACGTCACGGTCGGTGGTACCAGTACCACTGTCAAGGACGCCCCACACTTCCACATATTATAACATAATCCGATACCGTTACTGAGCAGATAACTAATGTAATAATAGATTATAGTAGCTACACGATGTCGATGGAGATGTATCATAATTATGCTATCCAAAATATAACATGGAAAATTAAGAAAATATGACTTCTTGATTCTCTGTTGGATATGGATGGCATAGACTATCAGAAAAAAATTGACAATCAGGTTTTACAATGAACCTTGTACTTATCTGATCCACATCACTAGCGAATGTCACAAATCACAATAAGTACACTGGTAAATGGTATGAATCAACTCAATAGGTGCTACAGGAAAACAGTCTTATTCGACAGAAACAGTCAAATTAACATTTGAAGACGTTTCGCGGATTTTTAACCGTTCCAATGACGTCATAAAGCATTAATTCAACATTATTCCCCTCAAATCAAAATTCTAGTATAATTTTATTCAGGCCAAATGTTCTCCTTACGTCACTGTCACGTCCAATGTAAAGCAGTTATTGAATGAAATAGTTTCAGAAAAATAAAAAATACTTTTAGACCATGTATTAATTGTAAGCACTGTGTGGCACAGGCCTATGACACCTGAAACTTTTCTATCTAATATCTTGTCGAACATATTTTATTCTCAATAGAGATAAGGGTTGTTCATCAGATGAATCATGAGATTGAAAAGTAGCCTTTCATAATAACTTAATCTGAAGACTATAGATTATAGATACTGTACCGTTCACGTTATAAACTGTGCTTTAAGCATACGCATTTGCACATTATTGAGAATCTCTAAGATATATCAAAATATACGTACATAATTTATGTAAGTTTATAAATGAGTCCAGTGTGTTCGGGTCGGGTGGTGACGTTGACGTCACAGCCTCGTCCAGTGCCAAGGCCCCCCGTAACGAAAAACAGCGTTCGATCACTCCCGCTCCTGCACCGCGCCGAGTAAATATTCCGATAGCGTTGTTTGCACGAACGTATCTAGTATACTAGGAATTATTTAACGTTCAGAAAAAATAACACTCGAACGGACCTTGGGGAATAATCGACATTATTCCGTTCCAAGGTTGGATTTATCTAATACTAACAAGCAAGTACTTCACTCTTAAACCATTTATGCTCCACCAAGACTTCACTAGTTACCTTCGCCATAATAATGTCCTAACGATATAATTTAAGTTAAATTGAACCCAAATTATATTCTTTAATTGGAATCAATATGAAATTGGCTAAGACATTAATAAAACAGCGGGTTTTAGTAGAGTTACAGTAGGTATATCTCATAATTTAGTTTATGCAGATGAAAAGGTACAGTAGAGGCTGAAGTTTGTAATAAACAAAGGTAATAAAAATAAAAGAAAACAAAATTGTGGTTGTGATTTAATAATAGAAGATAACATTGATACAAAAGTATTGAAAGAACACATAAAACTAAAGAGTGTCAAGTTTCAGTCCAATCATACCCGGAAGTAAAATCGAAAATAACAATAGGAACACACCAAACACAAATGACAAAACGTCTCCAAGGGTCATTGTCAAAAACACAGAGCTATACCATGCGCAAGCGGTGCGCGTCCCTAGTGCGCAGGGTGCGGGGCAGCTCCAACATCGTCCTGGAGATGATCGCCAGCAGGCTAGACTGCTTGTATATCCGGCATAGCTGCGACAGGCATGTCGCGGTACCGATGCCGGTTAGAAAATATTGACTGGAATCACCTCTGACATTATAATATTATTTAATTTGATTAATTTTCTTGTAGGTCCAAATTTTATTTCTTTAATTCATTTTTATTTGTTTGTTGTAATTCTGGTATTTTGATATTATTGGCTTTTTATTATTTTCCTATGTTTGTTATTTTGACTGAATTTTTTTTTTTTTTCTTTATTGTCTATAATTTTAATTAAGATAATGTGGTGACTGTGTTTTATTATTATTATAATTAAGTGTAGTGGGTGTAACTTACCTGAATAAATAAATTATTATTATTATTATGAAACAAATGATGCTTCGCCTATAGATAGAGACGAAATTAATCATATTATTGCTGCCAAACTTCGGTACGGGGTACTCTTCTGTGTCAGTTTGATATTATAGGGTAATTTCGCTAGTTTCCGACCACTTAGTGGAGTTGTCAAGTTTAGGTTGCATAATAAAATGTACCAGTATCATTTTTTGACTTGATGCTACTAAGCTACGTTTCAAATATTATACTCTATATTTTTATCAGATTATCAATTATTTTTTATAATAACCGACCCTTTTATAAATATCTAAACCAAAGGCTAATAGTAACTATTTTGCTAGTTTTCGATCACTAAATTATGTTTACGACCACTTTTTCGCTAGTTTCCTACCACTATAAATTGAAAGACGTAGGTGCCTGATTGCTTGTAGTAAATAAATGATAGAAACAATGATCAGAAAGGCTTCTTTAGATCCTCTGTCTTGTATTTTCATGATTTCTCCAGCTTTGAGGCACTTACTCATATAAAAAAGCATGATCTTTTTTCTTACTGAGACCGCCAAAAATTATTTAAGGATATGGCTAAAATATCAGCTATAACAAAAAAAAATTGGCTAACGTAGTTTATAAACATAGTTATGTTTACAAGCTAAATACGCTACTTTTTTTGTGATAAAGCCAGCCCACATTAGACTCTGGGCGAGAAATATTCAATGATGGTTCGATCAGTTGGTCACGCCTATTTTGCGACCACCAGCATTAATCGTTTTTTTTAAATCGTGCCTGGTCTAATTAGTTAAACTTACAAAGTAATCTACTATTTATGTACTTTTATATGTAAATAAATACGTATTTATAATGTTTTTGATATAGTTTGCTTTTGCGGTCGAATAGCATTTTTCTGCAGCTGGATTAGTTTTCGACCACGAGCGATTTTGGGTATCTGTAGTTTTTAAACCAGACGGTGGATAAACGTGCTCGAAAACTGGCAGTTAAAAAGTATGTGCTTTTAAGTTTCAAAGCTTTAAAATAGAATTGGGGATTTCTCGTATAATATTTGTTACAAAACTGAACCTATTTGGACATAAGATGTGTTCACCGCAAGCTTTTTATTTTTTGTATTTTTTCATCAAATGTACATTAAACGGTTGGATATAGGTAGTGGTCGCAAAACCGGCGAACTTACCCTATGGCAGAAGTACCGATAGTGATGTAATGCGTTGGTTAACCTATAATTATCGACACATCGATAGTTTCTATTATGCCATCCGGAAATTTGTTACAATAAGTTTTAAATGTTTTCAATTTATTTTGTGGTTAGATTGACTTCTACTAATTAAACTTTTAATATCTTTTATGTTTATTAGGTTTCCTACAGATCCTAATATAAAAGATAAATAGATATTCGCAACTGGACAGTGCAATTGGTTTCCTCAAAAACATGATACGGTTTGCTCTCAGCATTTTGAAGCTGAATGTTTTATGAAAATGTCTAACCATATACGTTTATATTTTGATGCTATTCCCACATTGAAACTCTATCCTATTTTTAACGAGGTACTAGGTGGACCGATGACCTGGTGAAAACCGCGGGGAGCCGGTGGATGCAGGAGGCGAGCAGCCGTTCAAAGTGGCGCTTTCTGGGGGAGGCTTATGTTCAGCTGTGGACATCTACGGGCTGATGATGATGACTATAATTTCTCTTATACGCATTTATTATTTGATGAAGACATTATAATGATGTGGCGTGCTCGCCCATGAAAGAGTTTTCATGTAGCCTCCATGGAGCTATTAAAAAAAGGAGGGAATCCCGTCTGATCCGAAACTGAAGCTCCCTTAGGAAGCCGGTCGCCCTACTTTCAGCTGACACACATATGTAATATGTCCGCCATTTTGGGCTTCAGTTCGATGTCAATCAAAACTCAATCCTTCTTTTTTTATTTCATCCATGGTAGCCTCATAGAAAACCATTGCTCTTGGTTGCTAAAGACAACTGATCTCGTTGATTCTACGGAAGAATCTACGTCTTAGTCGATATTGAATGAAAAAATTCACTTGCTTTTTATTTTGTAAACAGCTGTAAATTAAAATATACATCGCATGGTGAGCTGAAAAATTACCTTTATTTACTGCCAAACTAAGGACCTCCTTCTATTAAATAAGTGTTTACCTACAACACCTCAATGATACTCAATATTATTATTATTTTTCCTAAAAATTCATCTGAAAATTGTATTTTCAGATGAATTCTATCAAAAAGAAACATGACGCAACAATACTGATGAATCATCAGCAAAACGTGTTACCTATGTATTTGGAGTTTTATATTATTTCGTTTAATAACTTGTTATGTTTTTTCTATTTCAAACTTTAGTTTATAGATATACTAATACTATCACACATCATCAGCCGGCAGACGTCTACTGCTAATCATTGCCTCTCCCATAAAACCTCACTTTGGACGCCTATCGGATTTGCTTATAAACTTAATCTTTATGACCATAAACTGACGATAAACTACCTCTATACTTACACACATTACATTTGCCATAAAATAGGTGAGGTGGACTGTATATCCGTGACGCGAACATGACGTACCTACCAATACCAATTCATTCAATTTTATTTATTTTAGATTTATACCGGTATGTTTATCGGCTGGCCATTGTCGACCCGGAATAGAGTATAATAGAATAAAATAACACTATTACACATAGAAATACGCACAAAAGGCACAAAAGATATAGGTAGGTACTAAAGTGTACCTAATGATACAATCAGGTAAGAGGTACCTTACCGCGTACTTAACTCATATCAAACTATCGATAAAAATATATCGACTCAACCCACAGCACGTTTTGCTTACAGCAGTGGCACTAATGACAAGACAATTGCTATATATGTCATCTGCGCAGGTAAACCATAGAGGTTTCATTGTAATACCTGACACGCTTGAATTGTATGAGAAGTGTCGAAAAGGCGCCTCTATGTAGAGGGAAGCGTTTTTTTTTTTTTGCTCTGTGGTCAAAAATAACACGAACCCCTAAATAGAACGAAAGTATTTTCAGCCTTTTCGTTTAACAAAAGGAAGTTTTATTTAAAGCCATAAAATTTCGCTACAGTTACATCGTAAAATACCGCTCCGGCGATGGTGTTATAAATACTTTCCCTCTTAGATAAAGAAACCAAAAAAACACAAGGTTAAACAACCCGATATATTTTCTATTGTAATGTATTTGGCAGTGAAAGTTAACGACCTTTTAAAATAATTGATATCCCAGAAACACGTCCAGTTTTGGACAATACTACGGCCTTTGTTCTTGAAAGGATAATGCAATTCGGCGGTATCTTTACAATCTATTGACTTACGTACGACTGTGGTACGACTCAATCTATTCTGTACACCACGTACAGACAGACCTGCCTATGGTAATTTTGATAATTTAACTTCCTGTTTATGTTTTGTAATAATTAAATATGTTGCTGTTACGTTAGTTAGAGGAATAGAAAAGATAACCAACAACCTTTCATTAAATATAATTCATTATATGATTTTTTATGGAAAGCTCTTATTTGACCATAATTTTCATATATATGTCAAAATATTTAATTTTAAAATCACAGTGGTTAAAATGCACGAAACACCCAAAGCCGGACCGAAAGCTGTCTGTGCATGACTATCACCGCGATGTAGAATGAGAATTGGTGTTTTGGGGTTTATAATGACAAATGACAAAATATGTTGGGTAGAACCGTGTTGCAGTGTTGGAAGAAGAAACCTAGAAAGTTTTCTCGTTTACTGTTAATGCAGTGACGGCATGGTAAGTAAACTCCATTTAGTCGGTGACACATGTACGCGAGCTTATCAAGGAGCTAATCGCATCGGCTGAGTCACACACAACACAGCACTCAGTACAGCTATGACCGAGGTGCCGGAGTGCCGGAGGATGGTTGCGCAACCCCGCACCTGAGCTAACATCCTTGTTTGCGCAACTCCATCGTACGGTAGAGGTACTGGATGACAACAGTACAAAGGCAACGTTGGTTTTCAAAGTGGTTTCGTTCGACCACAATATGTTAAAATTGGAAAAAGACGTAAGATTTTATCCAATATACATTTATAGTTACTTCAACAGGTACACATCGAAAGTAGTCTTAGTTATCACCCACCAAGAATGTTCAAAGAATCTTTAGACCAACGACCTATAATAAAATAATGCAGGAAGGATACTTTAATATTCTCACAAACACATTACAATAGCTTCGCTACCAATGAGTCTCATAGAATTTCAAAGCTGCAAAAAAACATTCGACTTTAAGATTGGTGATACTCCGCTTCCAAGCAAACTTGATCTTTAAAGAGAAGATTAAATCATTTATTTAACATGGAACAGTTTTTGCCAGACTCTACTGAAAACAAGAAAAATAATAGCCAGGATTTTTTTTTTTTTTACTTTAATAGGTAATTGCAATGTACAGGATAAAAATACAAAATTCAAAGTGGGCAAAATATGTCGGTTCTGTGAATAATACTCAATTATACAAGTGGCACGTCATAGCGTGATAGAGTCCATATAATTATCACCAACGTTTTCGAGGTAAATTAATTCGAAGTTATGACGTCGACTATGTTAACACAGTTCAGATGATCAAGGACTTCTTCAAAACAGACACTAAGTTATCTGATGCGTAATCAATATTCATTGCGCCTTTTGACTTGTGTGTGGATTATCTGTGTCAAGCGTGTCGACTATCGAGTCGACCTATCGTCGCGTTTCGTCAACCACACACACATCTGATTGCGATCTGTTGTCCTGTCAGATGGTCACACACATACATGGCGTTTCCTCGAGCACATCGCACACGTCACGACGTTTATGTAGGTCGATGACGATGCAATACCTAAAACGTTGACTGAGGAATTTGAACATGTTACAATTTATTGTATTAGATACCAAAACCATCTATAGCACACTCGTGTCAGCCAACAGCATTAATAGTTTATTCCATGAAGTTACCTACTATATACCTACCTTGTACTGAAGTCAAACGGGTCGCGTATTATCCATCAATTATAAAGATACGTTATATTATTATCTGTATATTTTTTATATCGATATAACTACCTACGGCACAAGAGTCGTTTATTTTTCCTTACATCGACATCGGCGGAATTGGAGGTCAACACGTGATTATAAATAGTTTAGTAATAACGGATACAGAGATATCACCTTGGTATTAATAACAATGTGAGAAGTGTGATTTTGTTTTTATTTTAAATTAAAATTCTAGGACAGCTCTAGGTTAATGATATCGTATAGGTACCTGTCTATGACGTATTGTTTGTACCTACAACAACGAATGTGAACGAGCGTCGGTTCATTCTTGACCATAAAACTGAGTGAGTATCATTTCAATATCATTTACATAATCCTCGGGAATTCCGTTGTTGACTATTAGTATGTATATGTTTTCAAATATATTATATTTTGCTTTGCCAGTGAACTCTAGTTTAGCAAACAGCTTTATTTGTAAGTACTTAAGTAGGTTAATCAAACGTTTTTTTTACCACACTTCCGTAATGTGTTAATTCTACGTATATTCTGCCTTATAGTTTGATTTGTCTGCGATTAAATTAACATTTAAAGATCGGTTCCATGTTACTAAATAAATACATATTGTAGGTGCGGAATAATTTTAGCCTTTTTTTTCCATAGATAATCTCAGACTGCCTAGTATACAGGGTGTTTTGCACATGGACTGACATGATTTTTTGGGGAGTGGGGGGGGGGGGGGTCATGTGCTATTTTCCCCCGTGAGACCCAATATCCTAAGTCTCACGGTAGTCTAGATATGTTTTTTTTTATTTTTTGTTTAAATCTACCCGAAATCTTGCCTTTAAATCGTCCCAATTTTTTTGTTTGTGGTTATAATACCACAAAACAAAGTATGCTTGTATTCTACAATGTTTTCTTATTCTAAATAAATCATTACTTGTTACAATTGATATCCACAAAAAAACTTCTGAGCTTTCAAAGTGGTAAATCGGTGTAAATGTTATGAAAAGTGACAACTTATCAATTCATTTAAAAAAAAACTAAAGTTCATTTTGAATTTAGCTTTTTTTAAAAAAGTTCTTTACTTATTACCCTTTCTAACGATATGCTACATGACATAAGAAACCGTTCTTAAAGTGGTCAAATTTAGATTCGTTTGCCTGAACATGCACTCTAACAATGTAACTGGTTTGAACAATGTAACCAGTCAACGCGGATTAACAAGCAGCAGGTAAAAAGTTAGTCCCTTTCTTACTAGTAGTACAGTTATTGTTGTCTTTGTCTATCAAGTTGAAAGTGAGTGAAGGTCACTTGCCGGGAATCAGTCGAGATTACTCTGCTATTCGAAGTGCCCGTACGTTTCCCGTTGTTCTATCGTAGTCAAATTAAAGTCTTGTTATTGTTTTTTTGTTAAATCTGTTGTTGAACTGTTACGTTTTTGTAGTGTTTATCTTTGCGTATTCGTTAAAATGGCGAACTTCAGTAACGAGGAGTATGCTGACATGATGTTGGCGTATGGTAAAGCTGATTGCAATTCGCATGAAGCGCGAAGAATTTATCAAGAACGATACCCTGATCGACGGTTACCTCACCACGAGACCTTCTCAAGTACCTATCGACGTCTGAGGGAGACCGGAAACTTAAACTCTCGGGAGCCCCGAGTGAATGTGAGGCAACATAATGTTGAAGTTGATGAGAGAATCCTTCAAGCTTTTGATGACGATCCTACAACAAGCATACGAGTTGTTGCTGTACTTACTACTTATTTAAAAAGTGACATTAAAACATTTTACTTGATTTCAAATCTTAATATGTTCACTTTTACTCTCTTATTATTTTTTATTTTTTATTGTTGTAATTGTTTCGTTGAATTCCTTTCTTGCTATGTTTCTCGGACAACTGAAGAAGTTCTTTGCGTGAGCTCAATTAAAAGAAAGAAATATCGCGTTTATGCAGTTATTACCACTAACTCACGGATTTCATTCATTGTTCCAGGTCTCGAAGAGGGTGACAATGCAAGACGGTTAGAGTTCTGCCGATTTTTATTGCACACAGATGTTGAAGATGGCGACTTTTTGAAAAGAATTTTATGGACTGACGAGTCAAATTTTAGCCATGAAGGCATAGCAAATCTGCACAATTTGCATCACTGGGCGAAAAGGGGCCAAAATCCGCACAAAAAAAGGCAGACTTCCTTTCAGCAAAAATTCAGCGTAAATGTTTGGGCTGGTGTTATTGGGCGAAATCTTGTCGGCCCATATTTTTTGCCGGAACGACTCAATGGAAACAATTATTTAGAGTTTCTTCAAAATGATTTACCTGAACTGGTACTACCAGTTTTAGAAGAAGATGTGCCAATTGTTTTTCAAAATGATGGCTGTCCGGCACATTACCAACGAACGGTACGAGAGCATTTAGATAATGCATTTCCAAACTCGTGGATTGGTAGAGCTGGCCCCATTCCATGGCCAGCATGGTCCCCAGATTTGACACCCCTGGATTTCTACGTATGGGGACGTGCAAAAGAGTTTGTGTATGCAACAGAGTTTGTGTATGGTGAAAGCCGCGGGGAGCCGATGGATGCAGGAGGCGAGCAGCCGCTCTAAGTGGCGCTCCCTGGGGGAGGCCTATGTTCAGCAGTGGACGTCTTCAGGCTGTTAATGATGATGATGATGATGATGCAACAGAGGTGCCCACAAAAGAAATTTTAGTGGAACGAATAAACACGGCATTCGTAAAAATGCAAGAGGAAATGCGGCTTTTAACTACAACCTCGGAAATAAGAAAAAGGTGTCGTGCATGCATAAGGTGTGGAGGCGGCCAATTCGAGCAAACTTTGTAATTTTAATTTAATAAAAACAACTTAACATAAAAAACGTATTTTCATTATCTTGACCCTAGCAACAAAGTATCTCTTAGGTCGACCCCTGATGTATTATTTCTGTCATGTAGCATATCGTTAGAAAGGGTAATAAGTAAAGAACTTTTTAAAAAAAAGTTAAATTCAAAATTAAATTTAGTTTTTTTTTAAATGAATTGATAAGTTGTCACTTTTCATAACATTTACACCAATTTACCACTTTGAAAGCTCAGAAGTTTTTTTGTGGATATCAATTGTAACAAGTAATGATTTATTTAAAATAAGAAAACATTGTAGAATACAAGCATACTTTGTTTTGTGGTATTAAAACCATAAACAAAAAAGTTAGGACGATTTAAAGGCAAGATTTCGGGTAGATCTCAAAAAAATTAAAAAAAAACATATCTAGACTACCGTGAGACTTAGGATATTGGGTCTCACGGGGGAAAATAGCACATGACCCTCCCCACCCCCCGAAAAATCATGTCGGTCCATGTGCAAAACACCCTGTAGAAATGCGTAGATATAACTTTAAGGCCGACTTGCGCGTTCACTCTAACCTCGTGTTACCTGAATAAATGCCTAACTCGGATTATTTCTGTATTTTATCTTGCACGTTAGAAAATTGACCACTTATCCCGTTATATATTTAACCCGGGGGTAATTTGACATGTTGATCCTTAAGCGGCTTTCACATACTTGGCAAACCGCGAACATCAAATAGCAAACATGAACTTGAGGATGGGTGTGTGTATTTTTATTTTGGTGTTTGCCTGTTTGCAAACACACATGTATCACTGGCAAACACCATTGATCGGTATCAGTGTCGGAATTGTGCATAGATCTAAGGATTTGACAAATACGTTTGTCGAACGACAAAGCTATTTGTGATGTATTCAAACGTTTGACAGTAGTACGCGCGTAGGGTTGCTAACCATACATTAATATATAGAACTGCACTATATTTCAAGGCTGTGTGCTAAACGCTGTGCGCAACTAGTAGGTTCTATATATCTCTTCGAATACTATAATGCCCGCGAATAATTGAGATTATTCGCTGCGGCTTAAATAAAAGAGGTAATCAGTATCCTATGTGTTCCAGTATCCAGCATAAAATATAAGCTATAGCTAGCATGCTACTCCTTCGATCGCATCGTCACTTTCAAGTTGCCTGTTGCCAAGTTTCAACATGCGGTCAGTAGCTATGTCAATATAACCTTCTTCATTTAGGGCCTCACTTATAAACGTTAAAGTTAGCCATTGCTTAAAACCTTCTGTCAACTTTTGACTGATTCACGCGGGAAAACACTGATTAATTTTAAGCGGCATTTATAAGTAAGACCCTTAAAGTAATGTCGTTCCTGCTTTCTATTCCCGCCATATTCACACGAAGGAAATTCCGATATGAATTTAAAATCGCGGAGAACAAAGAAACAGATAGTAATAAATATCCCTTTTGATTTTACTTAATGCATATTTTATGATACTTTTAATTTAAAAAAAGACATTAGATAGTGTTTATAAAAATGAATATTTGATAAATAATATATTTGTTTATCTTTTGTTTTTTATTATATTAAAAAGATGCTATATATTTCTCCGAAAAAAAATGTTGGCAGCCCTAACACGCTCGTCGCCTGCCATTTTTGCCCATCCATACCTAGCACTTTTGACTATCCTGTGGATGCAGTGTATGTGTTGAGTAATTTGTGGTCGGTGTTTGGGGTACTAGGTGTTTGTGGCAAACATCAAGCATGTAGAGGCGGCTTTAGGTATGTACGTTTTATAAGTTTTAAATTGACACTGGCTGAAAATGTTCTATTGATACCTCTCCAAGAAGTTCTATAATAGTACTTATATTCCATACTAACTGGAACAAGCACTTCGAACAGAAACGATAAGTTTTTCGAGAAGTTTTTTTTTGTGTCTCGAGTTGTGAATGAGTTTAAAATAAAATAGTAGGCCCGCAGTTTCATCTCTTCAATCACATAAGAACCGTGTGTAGCATAGGATGCTTAAACAGCATGTGCTATGAATACAAACAACAAAGGTACATTACATAGATAGACTGCTAAAGGCATGCCTAGCTCTTCCTCCGGTAGGTGGTATATTCCCAGTTGCCCCCACATGGATCGCCCCCAGTTTAGTACATGCATGCTACAGCTTCTAATTTTACTAAATCTGATAAAATTTAGTTGATTAATTTACGAAGTAACGGTATTATGCTATCCCATAGAAAGTATGATTTCTGTGCGATTGACTACTGTATTGTTTTTAGTACAGTTTTAGTAAAAGTAAGTAGGTAAGTCAATTTTACCTAATTTCATTATTTTACATTCATCGAGAATTTACGAAGTTGAGTTTATTATGCATTGTTTAGTTGAGTTTATCTGGTTGGTGCTCGTGAAAATGAAACGATGGGGGGCTTGAGGCAGCAAAGTCTTCTATATTTTCCGACAAAACTATTTTTAATTATTAACACCGCAGAAAAAAACTCTCACGTCTTCCATTCACATCTTGCAGGTCTCTCTTTCTTCCTTCGTTCATAAACTCTCACACCTTTTTTACATTTAGATTGTTCGTTCATAAACTTTATCAGATTTTTAATCCTACATGTATTCCCATGAAAACAGGTTAACTACCTCCGATAATAAGGCATAAGAAAAAGACAGACTACTCCATGGGTACACAACGTACTATCTTCCTCAGACCACGTTTCTCTCCAAACACGATAGTCTAATGTAAATTTTACGGCATTAAAATTAAAGTTTAGTTTTGTATAATTTACGATGCTATGAGCTTATTCCAGTTAGTATAGAATATGTATACTTTGTACCTTTCAACTTCAAATACATAAGTCAGGTGTAATTTTGTTTTACTCTGTGCATTGAGCCGGAGGTTTACCAACTTAAAGCCCATCACACACGTAGCTATAATATATATTAATATATTTATAGCTAGACATATTACCTTATGTTTTCTATACCAATTCTCGAGGGACCGCACACGCAGCTATAATATATATTTCTGTGACCAACCTATACCGTAATATATATTATGGTATATTTTTATATTATTGTATATTAATATATATTATGGTATAGCGAGACATATTTTGAATGTACAGCATGTTTCAACAAATCCGACGCGCTCCTCGGACGCTTCTCCCCTCTTACCATTCCTGCCGCTTTGTCTGGGGGTCTAGCAAAGATCCCAAATGCTAACGCTATCTCCAAAAATGTATTGAAATTACATTAATCGCTTACTTTTACACAAAAGTAAGCGATTTCCGAAATGTCATTCCAGTACATTTTGGGGTTAGCCCGAAGCTTTTGGGATCCCGAACGATCCCAAAAGCAAAATTTGGCGATAGCGTTAGCGTTTGGAACCTTAGCTAGACCCCCTGGGCCGCCTCCGCCTGACCAGTGTGGTCAATTTAGGCGATATATCGCCATTTAGTCTACCCGGGACTAGGCATCGGCGATGTAAAAATCTGATTGGCGACTGGTCACTTTTTACACTACCTCAGGTACAAGTCATTTAAATTAGCCAAATTATAAATAAACTACTTTTCATAAAAACTATATCCACCTTATTAGGAGTGTGTGATATTAATCGGAATGGTCGTCTGAAGAACTATCAAGTAAATCCAATAACAATGCACTTCTTGTTGAATTCATAATTACCTACTGTGTTTTGAAATCAACCTTTATTACAAAACACGTGTAAACGCTAGGCCGACCATCAATGAAATGAAGGAAAATATATATATTATAGCATCGTCTCCGTGTGTGGTAGCTTGCTATAATATATATTATAGTACGGTATATTAATATATATTATTGCTACGTGTGTGACGGGCTTAACCCCTGTCAATATTCCGAACGTGCAAGAGAAAATGTCTGGATATTTCTGTTTACCAACTTAACTCAAAATTACTAGCTCTGGGTTAGGTATTCAGTTATAATTTTAAACCGAGAACGTGCAAGAGGGCCTAAAATAAGTAATTTGTTATTAGATGTATTAAAAATGTTGTTAATAAGTTTGATTGAATATTCTGTTATTATGTGGTTGAACAGTATTTTTATCATAATATTTCCTTAAACGTCTGCTACTTCTTGTTTAACGAATACAAGATCCGGGCGCCCTTGCTAGTCCTTTATGTTGGTTGATGGTGAAGGCCACCTGGCGACAGATGGCGCCAAGGTCGACAGCGGCTATTATGAGATTTCTTAGCAGAAGGGCCGACAGGGTTTAAAAAATTAAAATATTTTATTTACATTTAACCTAAAAACATATTCACAAAATAATTAAGTACTAATACAAATTGTAAAATAAATAAATAAATATTTGTGAACAATTCACACAGCGCCAAACTAAGCATAGCTTTGATCATAGAACTCTTAGGTCTCCATGAAATCAGTTACACAGCACAGTTTATTAAAAAAAATAAGTAGTAGCAACCAAATGAAAAGTACCTTCAGTTTGTTTGCTTGTAAGCTTGATTGGTTTTCTTTGGCACTCCGCAGAGAAAATTGGTGAACAAAATTTAGCAATCAACAGGACATATTTAGTTACTACGAAAAGTATGAGAAATATATTAAATTGATAGATAATAATAATATAAAAAATGTTAAAAAATTCCTGGAGATTCCAAAAAAATATTGAAACATAAATATCGATTACGCCGTCGACGAATTGTAAATCGAGCGTCCCTAATCCCCAATCAGGCCAGTTCCGCCGCACATTTTTCGATGACAACGAGGAAAAATTCAATCCACACAAAGAGCATGGAACAATAAATCCATCGACATCGCATTACAAGGTATTACGCATTCTAGACACGCGCTGCCAAGGACCAATACGGGGGGCATTGCCACGCCGGTCACGTGCTGCCAAGGACCGATGTAGGCAGTTCCACAGTGCCACTCGGCATTCACTGAGAATCGCTGCGGCATCAGTATGCCAGCGGCGACCGGATTTGGCATTCGCGAAACGTAGGGACACTACGTCATGCTTTAACCAAGGTGTGTAGATGTGTTCCGCAGGGACGCAGTTAGGATACGGTTGTTCTCTTGGTAAATAGTAAATACATCTATCAAATACTTTTTGCTATATTATGTAATTTATAATTATGGAAATGTCAAACTTTCGCTAAAGATAAGCAACGCAATGGTGACGCCTCGGGTGTTTGTTACAAATATCCATAGGCTACGGTGACCGCTTCCCATCAGGTGGGTCGTAGCGTATGCTTGTTACTCCCTTTGACATCATCATCACCATCATCATCATCATTAACAGCCTGAAGCCGTCCACTGCTGAACATAGGCCTCCCCCAGGGAGCGCCCCTTAGAGCGGCTGCTCGCCTCCTGCATCCATCGGCTCCCCGCGGCTTTCACCAGGTCGTCGGTCCACCTAGTGGGGGGGCCGGCCTACGCTGCGTCTTCCAGTTCGTGGTCGCCACTCGAGAACCTTTCTTCCCCATCGGTTGTGAGTTCTACGAGCAATGTGGCCTGCCATGGCAATCCATTTCAACTTGCTAATCCTAAGAGCTACATCGGTCACTTTAGTTCTCCTGCGGATCTCCTCATTTCGGACCCTTTGACATAAAAAAAGAAAAAAAGAGATTCTTCAATGCTAGACACATTAAACAAGTCTCATTCTATGTGATCTCTTCCACCACAGGAGTGCTATATGCGTGAAAAATAAACGTATAATAATTACCGCTCCTAAGCCTTCCATTATTCCATTCATCCCCACCATCTACTTATTTGCAAGTGCAATGAAGGGGACGAATAAGGCAAAATCGTGATCATATATTTGCACGAGTTCCAACGTTAAGTGTATTAATACGATTGACGCAAAGAATTCAAATGTTAGGTGAGTTCGCGCAACGTTGCTAAAAACTGTTCACACAACTATTGACGCAAGCGGTTGTTGTTGCCGGTGCTCTCATATTATTATACCACCAAGTTAACTCGGTCCTTACCCCGTGTACAACGTGATTTGTAAGTTGTAACCAATCTAATGCACGAATCACACCTAATTAGATACTCACCAGATCCGTTAGTATCTTTCTGTTTGTTATTCAAATATTTTAACACCTTGTTCATACACGTAAACAGCGCCTGTTCTGGTATAGATCACGATGATGCGAAGGCTTAACTATGACTTGTCATCGCTATGATACTCGCTATGATCGGTACATACTATGTACCTAGAGGATGAGCAAGTTTGGTATTCATGTGATGGAAGAAGAGAATGTCGTAGGCGACGGCAGCGGATGTGATTTGTTAGCAATAAATACATCTATAAAATATAACTGGTATATCCACCGGGCGTATTATATTATGATGAATAGTGTGAAAAACATATCCTAAGCCGAACTATTCACGATGATGAATCACCTCGAGTCGGATCGATTTGTGCTAAAAGACTTTACATACTTTTAAGCTGATTGCTGACATAGGTAATTATGTAAAACAAATATACGAACAGCACAACGTTTTTAATCGACGGAAGTTCTTTCGTAACTACAAGAATAGAGTCTGGAGGGAAGAATAACAAAACTTACTACGAAATGGATAAAGCAGACATGAAAAAGAAGTTAAAATACCGGTAGAAAAACTAATTACAGAGTTAATTATCGACAATTTGATCGTCGGAAGCGCGTGGGCAGAAACACTATTAAGAAAATTTGCCAAATGCTATAAAACTGCAGTAGTTTGAATCGATTCAGAATAAATAATGTATCGATATATTTGTCGATATCGTAAGTCTTTTGTTTTATTAATTAATTAGTGATGCGTTATAGAAACATAATATAAATCATGCTGAAGACTTCTATTCTGAAATATCCAATTTCATCGAAGGCATCAAGTTACTAAACTAAACCGAGATAACTGGGGGTCTAGCAAAGCTCCCTCATGCTAACGCTATCGCCAAACGCTAACTCCAATATGTACTGAAATGACATTTCGGAAATCGCTAACTTTTCCGCAGCGAATGTCATTTCAATACATTTTGGAGTTAGCGTGAGGCGTTAGCGTTAGTGGTTGGTATCTTTGCTAGACCCCCTGATATAATATACGACATACAATATAGATAAATAAATCGATACTTACTATTCGACATCCCTAGACCGTTAATGAATGGAAGAAATTCGTAAATCATGTGGTACCTACCTTCATGGAACTAGTTACGTAACAAAGCTGAGAATAGTTCAGCAGCTAAATATAAACTTGAATTGAGGATTGTTGGAAGTTGGAAGTGTGGCTTCATTATGGGAAAGTTCAATTTACTTGTTTTGGTATATCCTTGAAAGTAACTTTGGTTATTAATGGCTCTTTGACATTGTGCTTTGTTCAGTGCTCACGTACTTGAGAATTGGGCTAAATGTGTAGTATATGCTGAACAAAGTTTACATAAACTGAAGGACCAAATTATTGGAATAGGCCAAGAGTTGATTGATTATAAATAAAGATAGATAGACAATAGACAAACATCGATTGCAAAATCCAACTATAATTATAACTAATAACATCATTGGGCTTGGGTAATGTGGTAATGAGTGTGGATAATACAAGATTTTTTTTTTCTGCGTCCTGTGTTAGTTTTAGTTCCACCCGTGATCATGAATGACTATGCTGTGTCAATAGAAAGACCAATTTTATTGTATTTTAGAGAAACCATTGGATTATAATCCGCCTCTGGCACTAATGGTGAATTCACATGGCGTTCGAACGAAGGACGCCCGGGCGCCGCACGTACAGATGCGCTTCGGGTAATTCGTGAGCCGAAATCTTAGCGATCCTACCTCATACCCCTCGGCTTCTTTCTCATGCACCCTCTACCCGCCCAATACCAAGGGATATAGCTCAATGTTGTGATATTGTCATTGATATGCTAACATTTTTATTGAAGCACGGAACTGCACGGACAACAATATTTAACACATCGCCAATATATTGTCGCACCCACTCCGACAGCACAGTCCCAACACTGGGGCACGGCAAGACTAGCAGATCTTGGTACAGCATGTGTAGACGGTTATGCAAGGGCAGCCGCAGCCGCAGCATCCACCACAGCATCCACACAGATATATTTAGTGCTTAAGTCAAACTTAATCTAAACCACTACTAGAAGACTTATAGTAGGTAGTGCTTTAGCGTTACCCTTCATAGACGCTTCACCTTCATCAACGATATCGTCATGATTTTACAGGACTTGATATTAAATTGTATTTGTACGTGATCCAATACAATATCATAATTACAGCGGTTTCATAACGTAATAATACTCAATTCTATTTGGCAATAATAGTGCTGAGTACTTTGTGAAATTCATGTCACCCAATCGAAAAGTAATCTAAGTTTAATCACAAGCTCTCTTCTGCTCCCACTCTGAAACGTGCTTCTATCGGATATTGTGTGAGCAACTCAGCAGTCAGGCAAATGGTAACACATGGTAAAGAGGAAAGCGTTCCCATCTCCTGAATGCCAATGAGAGTGTTCTATGAAATTTTATTGAGTTGAAATTGCGGCGGCGGCTGCGAGGGGCAACACGCCTGGAATAGGTTATGAGCAAGAGGCTATTACGTTTCGTCAGCTGAATTGAGAATGATGGGAAATTACAGCAATTGATGCCAAATACGAAGAATAGTGTTCGAGTTTTTTCTTTAGGGGGTTCCAAACAAATAATAAAAGAAAGCCCTGGAAATGAATTCTACAGGTGATTTAAACTAATTTAACACGAAATACAAATAAGATCTATTTGAACAATTTTTGTAGCAAGAAATTCCCAAGCTCAACGGGTTGCCATGATTTTTGGCCAAAAACATCATCGTCAACCATCCAGCTATTCCGGATTAACGAAGAAAATGAATGGGGATTTATAACTAAACACCTATACATATAATTATTTTTTCCCGAGTAGTGTGCCTGATGCTCACAGGAGGCACAGGGGGTCTAGCAAAGATACCAATCACTAACGCTAACGCCAAACGCTAACTCCAAAACTGTATTGAAATGACATTAGCTGTGGAAAAGTAAGCGATTTCCGAAATGTCATCCTAGTACATTTTGGGGTTAGCGTTTGGCGTTAGCGTTAGTGGTTGGTTTCTTTGCTAGACCTCCAGGGGGTCTAGCAAAGATACCAACCACTAACGCTAACGCCAAACGCTAACTCCGAAACTGTATTGAATTGACATTCGATGTGGAAAAGTTAGCGATTTCCGAAATGTCATCCTAGTACATTTTGGAGTTAGCGTTTGGCGTTAGCGTTAGTGGTTGGTTTCTTTGCTAGACCCCAGGTCACCACTGTGAGCATCTTGTGGGGTTATATTTGCGGTATAAAAAATTATCACGATCTTTTTGTAAAAAAACAATTAATCACCAATCCCAGAACGGCTTGTATATTGTAATAAATAATAATGCAGTCTACGGTCTACACATAGTCACGCGCAGCCGCCTCTCGGTCAGTGGCGCTGGCGTGTCGCTCCCACGCGCTACGCTCCGCGAGCCAACCGCAAAGCGACGCGCTTTCTAACCATGATATTGGCCATGCATGTGAACATCTCTTATTATTATTACTAAAAATTATTACGTTACGATACTTATTATTTTATTTTTGCAGATATACCTACAGTACATACTACATACATAGTATGTGTTTCAAATAGTAACTATTTTCTAAGATCTTTTCTCAATAATTAAAATTAGAACCTACTTAATTCATTAGTATTAAAGGTCATAAAAATGGCATTCTAATAAAAAAAAAGTAGCTAGTTGAACTACACACGATAAAAATTGTAGGTGCAGACACTTATGAGCTGGAAAAAACAACAGCAGTTTCGGCGTTATAAAGCTATATTGCAATTACTAACGACCAAGGCTGGGAACGTTGTTAATCAACAATAGAACAATAAGAATCTTCCCTAAATGTTCGTCTTTTTGTTGGTTGGCTAATGACACCATCCATCTAGTTGTAATATAAGGAAAACAATAAGACGAAAATACGGTCGTTCCCTGTCATTCAATATCTTTCAATGTTGTGCTGCAATGCTTCTTCCAATCATCCAGCAGGACAATAAATCACTGTTCTTCACTCGGTCAGTACTTTCCCGCCGCATTACTGTGTTCAAATGAGCGTCTATCTCATCCATAATCCCGGAGCTTACCGTTTAAAAAGCGAGTTTCCAACCGCTAGACAAAAAGCTGCGATCAATAAATAAAATGGAAACAAATGCGAGTCATCGTGTCGGTGAACGGAACCGTCACACGCGGTGGTCAAGCGCGGCGTCACGGGATGTGACGCTCTCGGCCCACGGCCGTCACGCACCCGCGCGCGACACGCTTCACTGCGCGCGCCTCTGTGTGAACGCACCTTAACATTTGCATAAGCCGATTTTTGATTGGCGGTTTCTTCGCTCTAAATTATAAGCTGAACGTTTCAATTGAATGATCACAATGGAATTTATTCCCATGTACGTACACTGATAATATAATTTCTTGAGGCGCAATATAAAAACAGCCGAGCATGGAAACGGATATAGAAAAGGAAGGCTTATTTCAGGGGTAATTGACGGGAACACAACGCATGTTCGTGAGAACGTCCCAAGAAGTATAATACCAAGTCATTTTGATTGGTGGAATATCTAATGAGGGAATCAGAAGATTCAGCATCAAAGCATCTTCATCAAATAAAGTGCACGTCATCCCATAACAATGTACAAAGGCAACACACCAACCGCGGAATTCAACGAACAAATATGTGTGCTCGACAAACTCAACACTCCCGATAAGATACCTGCCAGATACCCGGCTGATAATATCCTGATAGCCGCTGATAACAACGAGCCATGATAGCGTCTGCAACAAATAATTTAGACGTACTTTATATCACATGACAATGCGAGATATTGAAACGGTATTTTTCGTGACACTTGAGAATGCACACCATAATGTAATGTAGGTGAATAATATAAATATGAAATTGAGTTCACCTCAGATGAAATGAAAAATACGATTAAGTTAAATGATAAAATAGTAATAGTATTTTTATGTTAATGAATATTTGGTACAAACAAAAATATTGGATATTACAATACAACAGATAACAAATACTATAAAGCTGCCCGCGATGGTACGGTACACCGTGGATACTATTAAAAACACGTATTCTCTTATCATACTAATTAATGATCATCTCATCATCGTCAACAGCCTGAAGTCGTCCACTGCTAAACATATGCCTCCCCAGAGAGCGCCACTTTGAGCGGCTGTTGTTAAATATTTATGTATGAAGTATAAACTAATGCAAGATGTAAGTGCTAACTACTCAAAGCACGAGTAGAAGATACAGGATGCTCCACTAATAGTGATAACACATTGATAGGTGTTATCATTATCAGTGATTAGCTGATTACGGACATACGCACGAAGTTAGGAAATTAGTACTTGAATGCAGTATAACCACTTACATAGATAATATGTTACCCAGCAAAATAAATATATTTTGTAGAAGTATTTCGTTGAAGTACTTGCGGTGTATTAATATTACTTAGATACAATTTTATTAATCTGGTATTTTTTTCCTGCCAATGGGATATACTTTACGGTCTTCAGATTCTGACGTAGAGACGATGAAGAATAATACTGGTTTTATCACAAACACCCATTCCAACTTACGCAATCGTGTCGTTGGAAATTTATAAGAATTATTGAGTAAGGCAGACCTGTCCACGTTACTGCTGACAAAACAGAAAGGCAGCGATGACGCAAACGCACCCAAAAGCAATTCAAACATCATAAAATCATGTCAAGTTCGTAGGAATACGTCAGCAGTCACGGCGGTAATAGAAATGGATGAAATAAAAAAGAAAGTCAGGTTTACCGTTACCGACCCACATGCACTGTCCGGGCCGCAGACGTGACTTGGAGGAAAAACGACTTGATTCTCGACTCAAGCATGCTTGCGCCATTATAACTCGCGTCTCGTTCTTTCGGAGTGACTGTCGGCTGAATTAGGCTGGAGGCATAATGCCATTGTCTCTTTCTTTTAGTGTCGCCTGAAACTGTAGGTAGGTATTGTAATGTAACGCCAGTAGTCTTGTTTGGTTGCGGCAGCATCATAATGCAGTTCAGTGAACGAAGAACATTCCGAAAATGGTTGCAGTTTTACTTCTCAATTTGAAGGAAAACTTTAAATAGTCTCTATATTCACAATTTCACATTGACATATTTGTCGTCCGTGTATATTCAGAACTAAACATATGACGAATTTATGGTGATTCTACAAAGGTTGGGTAACTTTTCGGGATATTTTGTTTATGATAATTTTTTAACCTAATTCCTACAAATTCGCGTTATAAGATAGCTAATCTAATGAATATATTGCTCACGATAGGGCCAGTCACTTTTTAAAGTAGATGCGGAGATATTTCGATTTTTCCAAATTTGACTTCCAGTGGACTGACGAGGGTGACAAAGTACTGATAAAACACACAACTTCATGAGATATGTAAGAAATTTATTAAGGTTTAGAAGATTTCTCTTAGAAACTAATAATGGCACATATTTTGAGTCTAACTTTTAATCTTAATTTACTTAAGTAACAGTAAAAAATATTATGTGATACTGTGAGGAACAAATTTCACCACCTTTAAAGAAGCTCCTTATGCACTTTATTATACTCAACTTAACTTCTTTTATAATTTTTTATGAGATAAAATGACGTGATGAACTGGTCGTTCACCTGATGTTAAGCGATACGGCCGCCCATAACAGTTGCAGTGTCACCCGGAACTTAAAAATAATAAAGTTTCGCGTGACACTGCACTGCGCACGTCATCCTGAGAAATCACACAGTCTGGTAATCAGATTACTAGACTGTGAGATTATGTCATAAAGTCTCATTTGCCCAGTAATTTCACTAGCTACAATGCCCTTCAAACCGGAACACAGTAGTGCTTGCACACTACTGCTTGGCGGCAGAATAACTGGTAAAGCGGTGGTACCTTCCTAGACTAACTATGCAAAAAAGTCCTACCACCTAGTAAAAACTTTGAGGTAGTTTAACTTAACAATATACATTTTCTAAGCAATCAATCAGCAAACAGTTGAAACAAAAACATTGCTGTCTTTGCTTTAAAGATTAACGTAATAAAGTTAACAAGTATAGTAATACTCGTATATACTAGTATAATAATATCTCAGTCCTCAAAACAGCCTTTTGACAAGTGTAATATCGTTATGTTCCTTACAATTCTAAAAATCGAACTAGAGTACACTTTAATATTGACGTTTTTTTATCCTGTTTTTTAAGTCACTGCTTTGTTTGGTATTCTCAATAATTATTTCGTATTTATCCACCACATTTCCGGATATAGCTTGTTAGAACTTCTTTTATCTTCATGACTCCTTATTTTAGTGTAGTTTTCCTCTAATTGAATTTTGACAACTTCCCAGAAAAGGGTCTTCTTCACTAATTCCTTCTTTTTAGTTATATCTTCGCTCACTTCTTCAAAAAGAAGAAGCTACATTTGCTCTTCTATCTTCATTCAGAATGGATCATCGTCAGTAGTTGTATTCTGGCGAACAAGATTATCAGTATAATTTTTAAAAGTTGTTTTTGTTGCCTGTATTTTGATGAATATTTTTTCCATTCTTTTGTAGTTAATCGTTGCTCTCGTGGCGTCATGTCATTAATATTTATTCTTTGTCCCTTTGCTTTCTTTTTTAAGTATTGCAGCCTTTGCTTATCTTTGTATTCAGCTAATTTAATGGGGTCGTTTTTTATTCTAACTAAGCGAGCCTTTTCGGCTTCTTTTCAATATATCTCCTCTATCCTTAGGAATGTTTATTTTTAGAAGCCATGATGTTTAAACTGAAATAAGTAAAAATAAATGCTTGGACACGCTCAAAAAGTCAGTACCCTGGAAACACGCCAGTCCTTTGGCGCAATATCAGACAACGGACTGACGCCAAAGGACTGACGAAACAAACATGAATTTAAAGTTATCTTTAGAACTAACGATTATTTTGATGTTTTTGTATATTAAGAAGCTACATTTTAACAAATCAAAGTTAACTATGTTTAAATTAAAATATAATACAGATTCACAAGAAAATAGCGACTCACCATAGGACTGAAATTTTGTCTTGATCGGCACCAGTTCACACGACAAACACAACTCTAGCACTGGCACTGTAATGTCGGCCAAACAATGGCGCGGTCTGCAGCTAACTTTAGTACCAACCTTGAAATTAAACGAGTATTTGAATTTCAGTCGCCGGTATTTAGCGGGAAATTCAAATTCAAACAACACACAACGGACTGACGAATAAAACTGAACACAAAGTTTCTTATTATTTCTACAAAACTGTGAGAATAATAAATCATGAAAGTTTTTTTTTTTTTTTTTTTTAACATAACATAATCATTTATTGCTCGTTCACAAAACACGTTAACAATCCTTAACTGTAATAAGTGTAAGTACAGTATCATGAAAGTTGTGATTATATAATACTAAATACATTACAGATTATAGTGAAATATTAAGTTTTATTGTATTAAAGGTAATATTTAATACACAGCTATTTGATTGCGCGCTTTTGAGGTTGTGATAAAAGGTTTTTAATTCTTTTATAATTAATCATAAAATATAAACAAAATATAATTATACATTGTTTTAGTGACTGAAGACATTGAGTTACCCATTTTTTGTAGAATCACCCTTATATTTTATTAGGATCACTTCGTTTGAGAAATATTTTCATCTTGTAACAGGAACAGGAAATAAATTTTCGCCTAAGGCTAAGCTATTTTAAAAACATTATAACAATTAACGAAGTACATAATAATACATATAGAAACCAGAAATGGAAGTCAAATGTTTGAAATACGTCCATTCTAGAAATACTGACAGCTATAAAATAGAATCTATTTAGTGTTAGCTCCAGCACAGTGCTTAGACTCGTGACTCTTCGTGACTCGGAGTCGTGAGCTTGTAGATGCGGACATTCTCTAGGAGAGGCGTTTTTGGCTTCAGAGATTGATCGCTTTAACAATATAGTATATTTGTCAAAATGTCTCTAATACATATTTGGAAAGCTCTAGGTCTTTCGGTAATGTAGTTCCACAACAATCGACACATCGACGACATTAGCATACATTAGCATCAGTTCGAAATTGTACTTGAATTGATGATATTTTTTTGTCCAGACCACTCCAAGTACTGGACTGGATGAAGTTTCGTTTTAAACAGTCTGTTCCGGTTATTTATAGATAAAAATCACGGCACCGAAAGAGTCACGCGTAGGGATCATTGCCCTGGCTGCTGAGCTGGGCACCTTACACACGGCGCGATAGTGGGGGTGGAGTGAAGGTGTACGTGCGGCCTTAACCAGATTCTGAACGCTGACGTCGACGATGTAGTTAGAAAGTTGCCATGCTTGCGTCACAACGCATCGGGGTCAACAACCTAGCTGCAGCCAGGGCTGCTAGGCTGCTACAGACAGACTAATGGCTTTATTGTTTGATTTTATTTACCCACTATCTCACCCAATGATGGTGCTGCTCTCAGTGATGGTGATTTAGTGATGCGGTTCAATTTTGCAATACGCTAGGCGTGGCTTGGGAACGGTTTTCAATAAAAACTGCCGAATGCTCTTGGTTACTATATTTAGCTGTTTATAATTCCTGTTTGAATAGGTACTACAACTATTGCCCTGAATAGTGTTTCTTACACTTGATTCGTGTCTTTGATAAGTAGTCATATTTATCGGTTTGATTAGATCTTGCAATCAATGTTTATCAAATCAATGTAAATAGGAATTTTCCTATAATTATTATCGAACAAAATGGAGAACCTATGAACCTACCTTGTCGACATTATATTACAAAATATATGCTGTACTTACTGAAGGAAATAAGCCAAGCCCACAGAACTAATGAAAACAGCTACTTAACTCACCACAACATATGTACTTTTATATCATTCTTGCACCACGAAAATCTTAATAGAATGTCTAGATCTTGCTCGTATTGTGGTGTGGTTGTCTGCTCAATATAATTGAACCCTCTCACAGACTACACTTGCGCCATATTATTATCCAATTGACATGTCAGAATTTACAACAAGCTGCTACACGAGAGTGGAGTCTTTTCTGTTTTTTTTTTTCTTTTAGCATTAGTTTTGTAACTAATTATAACTTAATTTCCCCGCGGGATCAGATTTCAAATGAGAAGATCCGTAAAAGAACTTAAGTCACCGATATAGCTTTTCTTAGAATTATTAGCAAGTTGAAGTGGTGGGCAGGCCACATCGCTCGTAGAACTGATAACCGAAGGAGAAGAAAGGTTTTCGAGTGACAACCACGAACTGCTTCAGCGTACGCTGGTAGGCGGAACAATGGTCAGAGAAAAAGACAGGCAGCCGAAACTCTATGGGGAGGTCTATGTTCAAATATGGATGTTTTCAGGTTCATAATGATGAGTATTAATTCAAATTTCAAGGAAGTTGACGGTGACGCCTCTTTCATGATTAACCAACCGCTTTGCCAACCCTAACAGGCACGACACGGACGCAGCGCAGCGTCCGCGCCGTAACGTAACCGGCTGCGTCGCCGTGCATAACGAGCCGCGCAGCCTTCACTCGCCTCGCCAGTCACCGCTCATTCCTCGCCTGTTTACTCAACTTCATCATCGCTCTACATTCCAGTATTTTAATACAAAAAGCATTATAATTTTAGAACGTCTTCACTATCATAAGCATAGTTTGTTCCGAACGGAAAAAAACTTTGATTGGAGAAAAACTTTGATGGAGCTGGTAAAACTAAAGATGCTCGCTCTAAATTTTGAATAAGCCGTTAGTCCATCTAATGGAAAGTGACAATGCGGTACCTACATGTACTCGTATGTACAATTGTACAGACATTGAAGATCGTGTCAGGGTATAGGTATGGATGGGGAGAGAACAAAACTGAGCGGTGATGTGTATGGGCCCGTAGGTTGTCCGGTTCAAGCAGAAAAAAGTTTTAAGAAAGAAACTAATCCAAGTCATTTAACAATAAGATCCCAGCATCTACTACCAATGGCATAATCATAAACTTCAGCACTGTGTTTTCGTTGTACTTAATCAAATTTCAATTGGCAGATAAGTTAGCGATAAGTATCAGTAATTGGCAAGTAATTAAAAAGTTTGTAGGTATGTAGTGTCAAAATAATAAAGCACCTCCGCAACTAATGACTATCACCCATTACAAGAAAATGAAAACAAGATAAACTATTTACAACACGACCTGATTTCAGGAACTCCGCACGGCACGAATCTGATAACATCTCCGATAAAGCTGTGACATGATTATAAAATTCTGAAAAGCAGAAATAGCTCGTGACCGATTTGGTCAGTCGAGTCGGTTGGCAACCGGATCTGTGTGAAAGAGGTGCAGCGGCCCGCGGTATTCGAGAGAGAGGAATGGTCAACGAACTTGATAAGGTCACCATTTTAATAGGCAATCTTGGTTTGATGTTTGTGGATTCCAAATAGATGATGTTATATTTGACCTTTCTTGCTCTGACTTGTGTATATCAACAATGCTGTAGGTGTAGGGACCCATTTTAGCACGACTAGTTCTTTGAGGTAAGTACTTATACTGTTTTAGGAGATTAACACTTTATCTTGTATTTTGTAAATATAAATGAGGCAATCCTACTTTGTAGTGGTGAAGCATTAAATATATTGTGAATTCCAATGACTGCTAGGTGCTAGCACTCAACAACGCCGACATGCAATGCCTTTTATATCAAGATATTCCAGCCTAAGGAATGCATGCCCTCCAATAAGGCGCCTGCCCGAGAGCCACACTTACACAAGCATACACAGCCGTACCTGCAAACTTGATTCTAAAACTGGCTCCGCAAGCAGGCAGTCGTGACAACTGTCTTACCTTTCTCTTTTGCCAGTGCACAGTTCCTTTCACGCACTTAAAAATACCAGTTGCTATCCTGAACGACCAATGTAGCGTGACACACTGCGGTAACACCTGTCCTCACAGATATGGAAATATGTGGAGATCTAGAATATTTTGCGCGGTGCCGTATGATAGTTCATCGGCCGGCCTTAGCCTAGTTGAGTGACGTGAAGGGGTACAAACGCTCCCACTAAATGCCAGCCGGAGTACATTCTCGACGCTCGAAATTCTCATAGTTCATTGAAATAGGGTCACACAAATCACAATCACAATATCTGAACCGTGAACCGTGTTTATATGTTACGTACGGTTTATGAGTACGTGGAAGATACGGCACGAGTTTCATATAACTCTATTGATATTACCGCGAGTACATGAATTTGTATTGGCACGTACCTATCACGTAAATGCATGTGTTACTCAATCAAAGAACCTTGAATTGGACCCGATCCCGATACGAGCTTATGTAAATTAGGATAACGTTCTTTTAAAAGTTTTATAAAGTAAATGCTGAGGAGGAAAAATATTATACGGATTGGAATGGAACAGAAACGGCCATCGTTGTTCTTTCTAAGATTAGCATTGGTTGAGTTAATGTAGGGTGTATAGAAAGGTAAAGTAGGACTGTACAGTTAAAAACTAGAAAAAATTTAAAAACTGACCATAGCCTAAGCCAACATGTTTGAGAGGTGGCGACTGGTTTCTCGAAGAGGCTGGCGGATTGCACAACCGATGAGCACAACATCTTACACAACTTCTGCTCCCAGGTAACTATCACACAATCTGTGGCTTTCTCAGTAGGTAACTGTTGTGCAATACGTGGCGTGTGCTTAAACAGTACGAACACGAACGCTAACAGTATGTTAATATTATTATTAACACCAACCCGAGATCCGTAAACGTAAGAGCGATTGCAGTAGTTTTACGAAGAAATATCATAGAAAAGAATTAACGCAAGCTAGCTGATGCAGTTTCTCTTGAAGATGTACAAAGTACGAAGGAAGATAATCAGGCGAATATAACTATTTTAATACCTTGCGGTATTTTCAAAACGTTTAGAAACTATGTAGATAGCTACATAAATACTAACAGCATACAGAATATAGCTACACACACCAGCATGACAACGTGAATGTCGTGATACGTGAAGGTGTTCAAGGTGGTCTCATAGATATTTGACATTACACAGTCGCCGACACACAGAGAAGGAACAACGGCACTAACTTACACACACTAATGTGCGTGTTTACTGTACAAAACAACACAACACAATATTCCGTAATACAAGTTACAATAAAACAGCGATAGATGCTGCATATAATGGTACTTTTGATTATACGTCTATTCTATTCTACTTTTATTCCAAGGAACAAGAAAAGGATCAGAGAGAGAGAGGAGAGGAGGATCATAATTATCATGTTCTGCATTCTCAAATATAATATTAATACAATTAGTGTGGTTTCTTTTCATTATGGAGTGGTAGAGTAAACCACCATACTCACCGTGTAATGTTTACCTAACGCGCAAAGGTTCCTACACAAACGTTAGGTATGGTATAATGAGCTAATGAGTCATCCGTGACCTTGGCAAAGACAAAGAACATGCTATTGTCAGACAATAGAACGAAGGCGATAAAATTGTTCCAAAACAGGCAGCAAGTGTGCCTTGAATACCAAAATAATACATTTGCGGTAACGTAGGTACCACAATTATACACGAATTAATGAAGGATGAAGGTGACTAGGTACTTACTGCTATCTACTTATTATGACTCGGATGAAAGTACTGCTAGTGCTGTACCTCTACCTAGCCTACACGTGGATAAGGAAGTTTAAAAGTAGCGGCACAGTTTTATCATGTTGATATTTTAGGAAGTAAATGAGGACAAAAGAATATGAATTATGGTGCATTCCCTATTACAAGTTACTTGCAGAATATCGAATACTACTTAGTTATATAGTTGACGGGCCTGATAGCTCAGTTGGTAGTAACCCTGCCTTCTGAACTGAGGGTTCGATTCCTACCCAGGACAAACATTTGTGTGATGATCATAGATGTTTGTTCTGTGTCTGGGTGTTATATTGTATTCTATGTATGTATTTACAAACAAAAAAGTATCAAGTATTATATCCGTTATCTGGTTCCCATAGTACAAGCTTTGCTTAGTTTGGGGCTAGATGGCGCTGTGTGAAAATGTCCACACATATTTATTTATTATTTATTTATTTATACTTTTAAATATTATGTTTTATGAACAACAAACATTTGGTGAGCTAACACGGAAAACGATGTATCTAGTTATATGTAATTATGTACATAACTTTGGTAGTTGGTAAGTTTGCAACCAGTAATAAGTATTCATGAAACCAACCTTGGCCTTGCGATTATACTAGAAAATCATCGTGTACAATCCATTATTTACTGCTGAAGTGAGAATAGAAATAAATAAACATACAATTACGATGCATGGTCAAATGAATCATATGGAGAACATAATGTGGGTCGTGACGACCGATCTACTGTAGAAATATTGAAGGTAGGTAGGCAAACAATCTAAACACACTCGTAGGAAAATCACGCAATAGTCTAGTGTCAATTGAGGTTACGTAACTACGTGAAGCAAATTAAACAAGTGGTTTACGGTGAGGAATTAACGATGATTACAATACTTCACAGTCCATAAAGAGTTGTGGACTTGTGCCTAAGTACAATAATGATGCAACATAGATGATATGTCATTGTTGTTAAAAACTAAAGAAAGAAAGAAAGAAAAGAAAGAAAATACATTTATTAACTATATAGTGGAACATAATTTCATTCAACAATTTTTGACTGGAACTGTGAGATTCTTTTTTTATATTGGACTTATTTTGCTCACGCTCTCCTGATGGAAAGTGACGATTCGATCGAAGATGTAGCATGGTAGCTAAGTACCTATTCACTCTTCTTTTGAACACGCCCGAATTAGAAGTTGTCTAGTAGTAGATTATCATAAGACTATTAGAACCTCACACAACTACATTAGCGCTACGCACAGTATGCAGATGAGTAACAATTGCAACAAAGGTCCTAAGGGAAACTTCTTTGCATACTGCATATTGAAAAGTAATTACATACATACCCTTACAGAATTTTAAATCTTCATTGTTATTAAAAAATGCAATTGTTTAGCATCCAATAATGTGCTGGTGGTCCACGTTAGTCCTTGCATGAATCAACATAGTGTTTTCCAATTAAGTTACTGCGTTAAGTTACTAGTTACTGCAGTAGAATGAGCAAGGGAATAAATAAAGCCGGCGTAGTGCTGAATGGCACAATACATAGAAGAAAAGCCCTTTAAATGAAATGTTCTAAACACAGAATTCCCCCTATTACATAGGTCCAGAACAGAAGTCTCTATACTTAACCTTGTTTGAACATGAATCAAACCATAGAGCACATTTTTTTTTCTTCTAAAGTCAGTTCCTCTTTCAACATACCATATAAATAGTATTACCCGATTTAGTCGGGTATCTAAATAAAAATCTAGCTAGATGTAAAATGTAAATAATAAAAATTATATAACGCCTACATTAAAAAAATATAAAAAAAAAAAATTAATTCACATCATACTACTATCTATAGACAAGAAAAAGGTCTATAGATATTAGATACCTCATGCAATCTTTTAATAAAAAGGATTCAAATTAAGTAAAACCAGCAGTTTATCCAACATTTCTTTTAATAACTCACGAGTTTTTCAATATTACCAAGTTAAAGGGATTAAAGAACAACAGTAATGTAGGTACAGGGGGTCCAGCAAAGATACCAACGACTAACGCTAACGCCAAACGCTAACTCCAAAATGTACTGAAATGACATTTCGGAAATCGCTAACTTTTCCGTAGCGAATGTCATTTCGATACATTTTTGGAGTTAGCGTGAGGGGTTAGCGTTAGCGATTGTGATCTTTGCTAGACCCCCAAACCTCACCTAGACCTCAACCAAAATAATGTTTCATATTTTAGGATAAAAAAAATAACCTTAAAAACGGAAAAACAGTGGGCGCGTGGAACGTTTATAGTTGACAATAAAACTATTATCAGTAATTGCACTTCTGTGTTCTGTGTGTTCTTTACTATAGAAATGCGCTGAACATATTGTTGAGCGAGTATTAGGTTTCCACCAATCTTCATTTCGACTTTTTCGAACTACTTTTATCCAACGATCAGCTAGACATGGATCTGTTGGAAATCCATACAAAAGGAATCGAGTAATTATTCAGATGTCGTGTGGCAATACTGATTTTGACATGTCAACTTTTTATTGTAAAATGGTTCTAACTCTTCGTCAAATAGAAATAATTAAAATAATCTTATAAAACTACATGATTAAGGCCACTTACAAGTGAAATGTGATCGTGTGCTTCTGTGATTCGCGCCTCGAGTGATTTCGGCACAGTTTTATCACGCAAGACGGCATTTTTTGGTATGTATTCAAAAGCACACCCAAGTAACGACTGATTTTGATTTTGACAGCTGAGAATCAATCACACCCAAAGTGGTGTGTACGGTTTTGCCCTGCTTTAATTTCGTATTAGTGGTCTGGATAAGAAGTCTTTGGTTCTAAATATCTACATCAATGTAAGTACAGAATCTGAAAGGTGTCATAAGACTTCCCAAATAACAGCCAAAAATATTATTTAAACCGTTAAGAACATTATTGTTAGTTTAGTACCTACTACATATTATGGCAACTTGCGAGCTATGATCACCTTTTGCAAGTAACACAGCTGACAAGTCACAAGAGCAAAAGACTGATTAGTTTAAATTGTAGCAACGAAAGCAGAAACCTTAAAAATTGTATAAACTGAATTAATTATTGCTAGAGAATATGTATACCTACCGTTTGCCTACAGGTGTGTTATGGCGTGGAATATAAGTCAACACCGTGACGGCGGCATCAGCCACGGGTCCGCCTCGTGCAATGTCATTGCCAAGGTCTCGCGATAAGGCGTTCGTCACGGTGGCACGTATAATTGCATTCCACCGATATCGCTCGCAGGTTGCATCATCACAACAACGTGATCCAAGCAAAATGTACTGCCTTTATGGACTTACGATTCTCATTCTAACATTCGACACGGTGACATGGACGATTAAATCATCAACATTTTTGCGTGTTTTTCTATTTTTTTTTCTGATCGAAAATATTTTAGTACCTATTGTATATCACCAGTATAACCATAAAATCCATTTTTACTTAGACTGTATTTTACCATAGTTCCATAGACTGCTACAGAGTACCTAATATGGACGACCAGTAATCATAATGTTGGTGCGTTCATCTATCTTCTTCTTCTTATTTAAGAAGCTTGCCCTTGTCAGTGGAGTAATCGTCATCTTTCTCATCTTCGGCTAATGCTTTGACTTCCCTGTACGACATGACATTTATCTTTTCTTTTATTTGGTCTCTGTATGCCCTCTAGGTCTGCCTCTTCCTCTCTTCTCTTCTATCTTTTTGTTTCTATGATGTTTTTCATAAAGTTGTTATGTCGTACAAGGTGGCCAAACATTTTCCCTCTTCGTGCATCTATTGTTGCTAGTATTTTACGTTTTTTCTTGAACAAGGGTTAGTACTTCTTCATGCGTTTTTCTCTCAGTCCAGCTTATTCATTCAGCAATTCAGCTTACATCTATACTTAATTGAAATTCTGTACCGCTGTAGGTTTGATCAGGGATTAAGGTGCTGGTCTCTGGTCTATTTTATTAAAGTCAATAATATTGTTAAAAACCAAGCCGGTCAAGATATTATGCGGATATTTTCGGTTTAACTATTACGTGTAGCAAACGGAAAATTAGTTTAACGTATTTTTGTTTACCAATCTACAGTAATGGAAGAGATTTTTTTTTATGAAAATTAATGACGTGACGAGCTGGTCGTTCACCTGATGTTAAACGATACGGCCGCCCATAACCGTTGCAGTATCAGTCGGAACTTTAAAATAATTAAGTTTCGCGTGACACTGCACTGCGCACGTCATCCTGAGACATCAAACAGCCTGGTAATCAGATTACTACACTGTGTAATCAGGTCATAGTTTCATTTGCCCAGTAATTTCACTAGCTACAATGCCCTTCAAACCGGAACAGAGTAGTGGTTGCACACTACTGCCTGGCGGCAGAATAACTGGCGAAGCGGTGGTACCTACCTAGATGAACTTTGCCGAAAAGTCCTACCACCTAGTAGTCAGGTAGACGTGTGATATACTGAGGGTTTTATGTTGTAAGTACAGCTTATGTTCCAACGGAAAAAGAACCTCTACTTACATCTAGAAGAACATACAAAAAGGTGTCAGTAAGACTTGAAACGCAACCGTGAATACTAATAGCTGCTTATCAGAAATGATAATTGAAATTGAAATCGAGCGTCACGTTCGCTGGCATTGTATGGCCGCATCACCGCCGTGCTTGGTGTATTAAAATGATGTTAAGAAGCATTGGCTCGGAAGTCAGATCTCATTGTGGAAGTGGCGTCTGTACTCTATGTGACTAGCAATAGAAACTTTACGCAACCTTCTGAGCTCATCCGCTGAATTGTTAATCAAGAGATGTGGTGGCATTTGCATTCGTTACTGGTTCGCATTCAGGATGCTCCTGGGCCAATGGCGAGGTTTTTAAACAGGTTGGGTGAGTCCGGAGAATGCTGATGTTCCTGGCAAAGCTCGGGGTGGTAGTTGTTGCATCAACGCATATTTCTCCTTATCTAGCTGTACTTAAAACTTTCACGAATACCACTTCAAACCTTTCAGTTCTCAATCTCATGCGAAGTTAACTTTCAGTGAAGTCTTTGTAACCGTATAAGTCATACCTTTCACATTCACAATTTATATTCATGTATCATAAAATCATCCAGCTATCACAAAATATAATTTAATTTTTGATGAAATGTTAGCCAGATGATATGCACTGGAGGCAAACACCAACACCATTACCAGTATACGATAATTTTCCAGTTCTATACCAGCCTTCTCCTTTCATTCTAATGCCATCGCTATTAGGATAGACATGTCTCCGAAAGATGCCTGGGAGACCCCTAAAACAGCTTTTACATTCTTAAAGAAGTTATTGTTGAATAATGAATTTTATCATGTAGAAGTAAAATTAGAAGGTTCATTAAAGAACACTTGATAAAACCATCTAATCTAAATCCACTGGCGGAGTTCAGACTCAACGCTGCAATATGCGTACTTGCTAGTCTATGAGCAGTGGAGCAGACAGCTGCCTGTTCCCTACGTGAAGATGTTACTAACTGCACTTACATTGGTATTCCTACTATTTTCCGTTTCTATTGCCATCGTAATTGCGACTCGGGAATAAATTAATATTAGATTTCATGAAAGAATGTAGGTATCTTGGAGAAGAAAATAGAGGTGCAGATCCGATGGCTGGCATCTTTGATCAGATACACCGATGATAGATATACTACGTAGTATTCCATGCCAATAGCAATACGTTGAGGCATGGGGTCTCATCAGATACCAACAAAAAATAGCCCAAACTTGAAAAAAGATTTGTAATCGTGTTTTAAGAGTTACTTGTAATTAGTGTCCAGTGTATTCATTGGGCCCAATACTTCGCCAACACACAATAAATGTCGCTTGATAATCTTGCGTTAAGCAGAAATAAAATAATTCGTAAAATAGCCCGCGTTATTCCGTTGTATGGGATGAGACATCTGTCTGTATTGTAGGTATTATATTATCTGGGGTTGAGGTCGCATTATGCAGTATGTGGATTTTGGAAGCCAGGCAGAGTATCTGTGGCTAATGCAAGAAAGAAGACTCTCGAGACAGTGGTGCCTTAGATAGACCAGACTGAAAGCAATTTGAGTCGATTACGTGAACAATAACATAGATATAAATTTTCTTGTGAATATGTGCATTTTCATCTAAACTTTATCAAAGTAATAATATTATGTCAAATGGCAATAATCTTCGAGTTATCTTACAAAGTTGAGCTACAATGATAGTCACTTGATATATCGATTGCTAGGTAATCGCTATTACAATCAGTGTCGTCTACAATATTATGTCTTGCCTAATACTTGTTGACTGTCACTATCAATCATCCAAGGTCGCCTTCTATAGACCCTTCATCTCTAACACGCAATAGAGTTCTTCAGAATCAATAAAGGTCTTAAGGTGGATCATTAGTTGCTGTATATAAAATAAAGTGCGAAGAAAACGTATACGATGAAAATTGTGGAATTCCAACTAAGACCAAAATCAAAAATCAACGTGAAATTAAATTGGAATTGGAACGCTTATAAAAAATCCAAGCATTTTTTATTCACGTTCGATATTGCAATAGTGAAAAATGTAAAAAATATCATTGTGTGGCTACATGCGCCGATAACGTTAGTGCGTATTTTTAGTGTTGACTTTGAACTTGAATTCTAAACGTTATCGTATTTTATAGGAAACATTCCTCGTGGACTCGTTACGTAACCTTGATTATTTTCAACCAGCATTTCTTTGATAAAAAAATATCTCTGAAAAATATAATATTATTCATGTGCATTATTCATATCCCGAACCCACGGCTTCATCTGCATCTAGTGTTAAATCTCATTGTTAAATTATGTCCTAGACACGAAAGATTAACACTGGATTAAAAACGGCGAAGAAACATCTAATCTGATATAATTGTTTTCATATCTTTTTGAAATTATAATGAAGTTCCGCAAGGGAGGTTGACCACCAAGCCTGAATCAACGAATTTAGCACGGGATTGTTAAATCTGAACTTATCAGATGCCACGGATGGCTGTCTGAAAGACACCAATAACAATTACAATATTCGCAAAAGAACTAAAAAAAATACATTCTCCTATAACTAATGTAATACACGTGCTCTTAGTTGGATTTTAATAATTCCTTTCTAAGATATGAAAATGTGAAGTACTCATTATGATAATGTATTGGAAAAGCCATAACCAGTGAGTGTGCAGCACGTGTTTGTTAGCTATGTGAACCGGCCAAGGTCACCGCTATCACCCGCTGATCCGATCCGCCTTCACACACCGCTGCCCACAGCCATCGGTTTAAATCACTGGCATATGATTCTAATTCAATATTTTCCATTGTGACGTAGGACGGTGAAATGCTTGTAATGCGGATCCCGATCCAGCATCGATTAACTGTTCCGGACATAGACTCGTCAGTCATCCTGCACACGCCAATTTACAAGTCAGTTAGTGCGAGCAGGAGAGCATACGATCACCATCTCCACCAGACACGATTAAGGCCTCTGGTCCTAGATCTCATCGTCTTTTGTTTGGCTTTTACCGAAGGAGCCTAGGTGATAAGGTTGGTATATAGACAGCATAATATATAAACCGTACCGAGAAGAATATAGGTCCCTTATCTCTTCCTCGTCTAAGGAGTCATCAAAGAGTCACGGCACGTTGCTAGTGTATAAAATTGTTTGTTTGTATGTGATCTCGTTGAACATCTGTGAAAATTCTTTAATTAATAGAAAGCAACAGAATTCCCGATTGGTGTAGGATATGTTTTTTTTTGTGATTGGCAACTCTTTATGTTGTAGCCATGGATAAAATAAAAAAAGAAGGATTGAGTTTTGATTGACATCGAACTGAAGCCCAAAATGGCGGACATATTACATATGTGTGTCAGATAATAAATAATATAAATGATGTGTGTGTGCGTGCCCCGCTCGTACGAACGAAGCGTTCCGGCTTCCTAAGGGTGCTTCAGTTTTGGATCAGACGGAATTCCCTCCTTTTTTTATTAGCTCCATGGTTGTAGCGTTTCATTTACGGTTTAAGAAATTTATTTCTCAAAAGAATTACAAAAAATTCACTTAAAGAGAGAGTACAATAAAATTATGAAAATATTGTGCCGTTGGGCGTAGCTATTATCATTTATAATTTAATCCTGCCTTTAAAAAAAGCAATGGAAAAATAATACATTATTATTATAATGGAAAAGAAATTAACATGTGGGTAGTTGCATCAGAGAAGCCAGTTGCACGATCAATCGGTAAGTAAGACTATGCAGGGTAGGCAGCAAAAGAACTGCCGGCTGAGTCGCCGGTAGACTTTGACCGACAAATTGTTAAGGCCATTCTACAATGCCGTGTTTGCTTTAAATATTACTTTAGATAGTTTTGGAATTCTTGTGTTATTAGGAAGTTACTTTCGTATAGTATTCATGTTATAGTGCTGTTTCATTGATTTTATTATTAGGTATAATTACTATTATTAGGTACATTTTTGCTGCACTGTAGACTGCAGTATGATCACACAACTAAAATTTTTGAATGAAGCTTAATTTTATGGTATTCAATAAATATTATTAGCGGTATTTTTCGTGACATTGAAATATTATTTATTTTATTTTATTTAAATGTGTTAGCTAAGTTAGCTGACTTTTAGTACAGTTTTATTTTATTTATAAGAATCCGAGAATGTTAATTAGGATTATTTATATTAAATTTTTAGATTAATGATCGTTTTTTTAATATGATAGTTTTTTTTTCTTTTGTACATAACTATTAAAATTTAATAAAAAAAATATTTTCTACCGTATGATTCTTATTTAGTTATTTATAATTAAATTAGAATTTTAGAATTTCAATGAACACTTCCGATTTCGACCTACCTCATGAATACCTTCCACCGTTCACCTCGAATATACTACAGTTCTTCCAACCACCTCTTTTTCAATCATCATCACCGGAACTTGGACCAACCTGAGCGGTGGTGTCACCAGTCAGCTTTCATCATTTCTTTGATACCACTCAGCTCCGAAAAGAATTGATTATAAACTAACTAATAACTAATAAATATGTGTGGACATTTCACACAGCGCAATCTAGCACCAAACTAAGCATAGCTTGTACTATGGGAACCAGATAACGAATATAATACTTAGATACTTTTTGTTTGTAAATACATACATAGAATACAATATAACACCCAGACACAGAACAAACATCTATGTTCATCACACAAATGTTTGTCCTGGGTAGGAATCAAACCCATAGCCCTCAGTTCAGAAGGCAGGGTTACTACCAACTGAGCTATCGGGCCCGTCAATTATAAAATTATGATGAAATATTAGAAGTAGAACTACTTTTCATCATGATACAATACAAAACCGCAAGCAGTAGCTATTCAACACAAGCAAGCCGTAGTAGCGCTGTATCTAACAAAGTTAAAACAAACTCTTTTGTGTTGAAAATAAACGCAGTCAGAAAGTAGAAAAATTCAAGAAGTCCATGAAACGCGAAACTCCCCTATTTGTACTTTCACGTGTACCGTACCTACTATAACCTCTCGTGTCACGTTTGTTTGTTGCTATCGCTCACACCCAAGGACGAAACCCCCAAAAAGAGTTTGCAAACTCTATAAAGTTTAAAACAAAAGTTTTCCTATTTGGTAGGTTTCGTTCTTTTTTCAAGTTTCCCGGGTTTTGTTCGCATCGACAACGTGTACAGGCCAGGTGACTGGGACACCTACGACGAAAACATAATACCCACTTTTACAACTTTGTTTATAAATGTCACAGAACTTTGACCATATAGACAACAAAGAAAATGCTAACAATAAGTAAATCATATTTAGCAGTCGAGTGCCTATGCCAAAGTTGTTCAAGGTGAAGTGCATTGTGGTTGCAAGATGTGGGGGAGAGGGGAGGTGCGCCGGCGCAGGGTAACGACCCGGTCGGCGACCCCGGGGCGTGCCCTTCGCTCCTCCGCGCATTGTTGTATACCTTGGAGCCAGAATGCTGATAGAAAGTTTGAGTGGGTATGTTAACCTAAAATCAAGCAGCCAGCATTTCCCGGAACGCTTACACTTTTGTTTCTTATGACGAATTTGATGTCCACAATGCTGTCAATCAGGTTCGCTAGAGTTTGTAGCAAACCAGTCAAAAATGGTTAGCTTCGGCAATATTCTACTGAGAATAATATTACGCCTGTTGTAATATACATACAGAATTGACAACAAAGGAATATTGCTATTCAGTAAGTGAGGGCACGAGAGACGATGAGATTTATAATGCTGTAGGCTGCCAAAAGAGGCATATACAATATTGCATAGCATTGGACTAACACAAACTGATTGAGATGGCGATAATGATGAATGAAAATATCATTATGAATCCGTGTTAAGACTAGCATATAAAGGCTTTACTAACGACAGTTGTATATTTACATGCTACAACGCAATTTATACACCTAAATAAGCAAAATGCCCGATTTAATTGTTTTTAGATACAAGACCTAAGCCTAACTGAAGATACGTAGGTGCCTGTGTTGTGGAGGCATATACCATAAAGACCCCTGACCCATCTTCTGTTACACCATACGAGATATTCGGCTCTAATTGGTACCTACATCTGGCACGGCGGCTCTCTAGGATAAAAGTAACTAGTGAGAACATGATGTGGCCGTTTACATGCATAATACATTTACTATTAGTACATAGGTAACTAACCAGTATACAGATAGTAATACGTATTTATTACACATAATATGGTTACTTCACTGGCTCGGCTGCCTTTATAACAAGTGGTTCGCCTTCTCCAACCTACCTTTACGTGCAGTCGAACATTATGTTAGGTTAGCTGCATTTGACACTCAAGATGCATTTAGCTTAGCATAGAGAACGCGATACCATGCTTTTACTCCTGTAATAATTAGCACATTTCAACTAACATAGGTGATTTTATAATTGGATCTGCCTTAATCGCAAACATAGTTCGCTTCAGCAAGAAAGCTAATTCAATGTGTGAAATGTCCACACATATTTTAAAATAAAATTTAAATTTAAATAACGACCAAATCTATTCATTCAACGACTGCCGAAGCTCATGAACCAGAAACGTAAGTAGACTGCAGACAATGACTCAATGAACAAGAATACGTCATATAACTGAGACGTGCCACTGCCACAAGTCCCGACAATGCAAGATGCGTCAACTCTTACTGCGCCTATGGACAAGACGCATTTTGCTGATAAAGTAGCGGAAGTACATTTAACATCTTGGAGGCATGCTTAACGCTAGAGCGGCCGGCATTCATAATCTACTGATACATGGAAGAGTGAAGTGGACTGGAGTACGTCGCAAACAAAAGGCAATGCAAATTGCAAACCCCATGCATGTTGCAACAGATTATTATGATGGGCCGATCCCGGCGGCACTGCAATGCCGGGCCGACCCGTGACGGGAGTGGAGCGAGCCCCGAACATCCCGTCGAGTTAAAAAAATCAGTTTAATATACTGGTCCCTCAATGAGGGAACTTTCAGATATTAAGCTGAAAAGAACAGATACTACACTTTGATCTTAGCCAAAAGGCCGAGAAGCGATACCGTTTCGAGCGAAACACGGACGGTTATGTGTTCGCGGAAAATCTTGTCACCGCGATTCAGCTTACGCGAGTTCGTTTGTTAGCGCCATCTAGTTTCGTAGTAAGAAGTGTGTGTTAACGATAGGTATAATATTATAATTTCATACATCATACATACCATACACAAACACCACATCATGTTTAGGGCCCATTGACTATATTAGGACCCTTCAGTTTTTATTGATTACTAATAGCAAAATCTCAGCTCCTAAATTCTTAAGCAGATCTAATAGAATTCCTCTATGATAGAACCTAAAAAAACCTCATAGACCTCATGGCAACATGACATCAGCTACATACTAGTATTCTTCATCTGAAACACGAGTTCACTAGGTCACCTTATAACCGGGAAAAACATATAAAATGGGACGAGTCACGACGCGTTGTTTTTGCTAGAAATGATGCAACATGATAAACGTAACATAAACATTAAACATTCATGACCACATCTGACCGAATGTCCAAAATACTCACGCACGCACGTCAAATATCTCGTGTGTCAGTCCAGGCAGGCAGTCATCAGGTAATTGAACATCGGTTGTAGAATTTGTTGTGGAATTTGGCAGGAGGCGTAAGTAAAGTCAGCACTAATATAAATACAAATGCTGTTCGATTGGAGGACTACGCACACGTAGGAGTTATAATGTCTAAAATATTATAACTGTGACATAACTCAAAGGAACTAATATTTGATAATGATATTCGTAAATCCGCAATTTAAATAATTGCGGATTTACGAATATCGGAGTGGAATCTACGTTCAATTACGGCACAGTACCTATATAATTATATAATATTTAATATTCTACAGGAGACGAGCGTTCCGTTGCCCTAATAGGGGCCTGAATACTTCTGGGTGCAATATGCGTAGTAGTCTGCATGACGCAGGTTAAAGTACATACATTCTGTGACGCACACAGGGCAGACCTTGAGCAGACCTGAATGGCCAGCGTCATCTGAAGAACGGATGCCAGGGAATTTAAGGGCGGAAGTGCAAGTTTCATCTGCATTCATGATAAATTGGTGAATGAATTGATAGTAGAGATGAACATTAATTACTCGCTGGGGATGTTGCACTGGTGCACCGCAAACCAAACAAGCATTTACGGCCCACCTGGCCTATGAACATCTCTCTCTAACACTGTAGAAACAGGTTAGGGTAAGCAGTTCTATTCTACTACGGACAGAACGGACATTATGCTCTGGGAGCGAACATCAGCAAAGATTAAAATCTCTTTCCTGAAGAAAATAAAATCCCTCAGCAAAATGGCGATTGTTTACAAAACAGATACCTAAACCACGCACGTGTTGTATTCATGAATCAACCTGTGCTTTCACGTAATATTCCAGTACGAGGAAAACTGCAGTAGTAGATTTCCCATTTGATGTAATATTTTTAGTGGAATCACGGTGACTATTGCCCATATCACCCTTGCACAAGTGAGGGATAAAAATGGTTAAATACTATACTCTCAAGTCCCGCTACTTTAGTTTACTTATTCTCAGTTATAACTTCCCTAGAGGAAATATGATAGCAATTATTGATAGCAGGCCGACGCTAGTTGCTGTATACATGACGTAGGTGATTAGATTCCAGAAATAACTTCAACCATAGGCTATGCTGTGTGCTGTGAGCAATTTAGATAGTATGTTCTATGAGAGAACTTAAGACAAAAACCAAATGCACCGGAAGCTGATGAATTTCCGAGGATGAATAGAAGAAATGCCACCGGCCGTAGCTAACTAACTAATATTGCAAGTCGTAAAGAGCAAGAATAGCTGGTTGGACGCGAGCCAAGCGCACGCGCATGTTGTAAACGGAAGTGACGTCACCGGCTCGTGTCAATACACTATCGCTGTCTCGTTCCTGTGACCTGTTTATAACTGTTCTGGACGCAGGTGTTGTGGGACCATAATTATGGTCCTCGTAGTTCATGGTAGTTCACCGTATCGAGTCCCTCAAATACAGGGAATCCTAAGGTAAAGATGTCAGCGTTACCATATTACACTGGAGATTCGCTTGGAAATATTATGCACTATGCACCGACTTTCAATCAATGATCTAAGTATTAAGAATTCTTTCACTAAGGGCTAACCCTTAGCTCGATATTTTCTCCTACGCGTTACTCAAACTCTTACCTCTCCGCTTCTTGATCCATGGGGAGTAAGAAGTGCTAGACGTTGCCCCTAATAGCTAGGTACTCGAGATAATGAGGTGAAGTGGTATCGTTTTAAGATTTTGTACTTCTTTTTTGGCTTCATCTGATAGTTCTAAGCGCTGAGTCTATACATATTATTCTATTCTGATATTGAAAAAAAACCCCTACTAAGCACATAAGAAACAGTCATATCGGTGTCATCATCATCATCATCATCAGCCTGAAGATGTCCACTGCTGAACATAGCCCCAAAGAGCGCCACTTTGAGCGGCTGCCTCTTGCCATCGGCTCCCCACGGCTCTAACGTCTGAGCTCATCGGTCCATCTAGTGGGGGGCCGGCCTACGCTGCGTCTTCCAGTTCGTGGAAGTTTCATATCGATGTGATTTGAACTAAATAAGGAATCATCCCACGTTTACAATACAAAGGTCCCTCCATACCCGGTGTATCGTACCGTAACGGTATCGGTAGCAACTACGTCCACATCTGTGGTGCACCTAGCCAGAGTGGCCAGGCACTCCGGCAGTATAACGGTTTTAACTGTATCTCCCTTGAGGCAGGACAAAGAAAGGAAATCAGTGCTTGCTAATGTTATCGCTACACGATATGCTGCAGAGAACTCTAATTCCTTTTAGCAAGACCTACATTTGATAAAATAAGGTTTCGCGGTTTTTGTTCATACCTAATTTGTTAGTGTTTGGCTGTGTTTTCGTTAAACAGTGTAGCCATTCCATTTCGTAATAAGTCAGTAAATAAAGTTTTCATTTAATTCTGAAATTTTATCGTAGGTTCCTTGATGGCTGGGATGTGTTAATAATAATAAATAGGTAGTAGCTTTTGAATGGTACAGAAATGAGCTTCGCTAAATCATCTCTCAAACGCCTAGCCTAGTAATCAATGTAAGTATGAGTTAAGTTGTCAGTGTTATCGACAGAGGTGTTACATAGATTTAGACAGAAGTATGCACTACGATAAAAGGAATAGAGGGAGACAGAAAAGACGGTGGGAAGATATATTTATACAGAGATGCGGAACAGAATGGATGAGAAAAGCCAGAGACAGACAATTATGGAAAGCGTTGGGGGAGGCCTACGCCAAAGAGGCGACTACTACAAATATTGACCAAGCTGAATGAATCGCTGCAAAGAATAAAAAGACAACTACTCACCTAATAAGACTATAATATAATAACTATGCTAGTTTTCATCAAAATTAAGAAATTTATTAGAATTTATTTTGGAAGAATTGTAAATAATTAGCATGAAATTAATTATATAAAAATTGTCTATAAATACCTAATTATAATTAACTAATGTGCGAATCTTAACATTCAATTTGACTTATATATATTATGTACTTACCAAGTTTGACTTTCTGGAGTAGTAGAAATAAATGGCTTTTTTATTTATTTATTTTTATTTTATGCACTACGCAGCCACTGGCATACGCCTCTAAACCCTTTCTAACAAGTAAATGAAGACATTCCTCTCGTCCTCTAGAAAAGAGACCATTAGAAATCGGTTCATCCGTTGCTTGGGAGCTACAATGCCACAAACAGACACAGATAAACATCCGTCTGTATGGTCGTGGATTAAAAATAGCAAAACGATACATAGCAGTAAAAAGAAGTAATCCTTGATGCCTCCTGTGAGGATTGAACTCACGACCCCTGGTTTACGAGACCAGTGCTCTACCACTGAGCTAAAGAGGCGATGTCAGTGCGCGCGAAATAGGGGTTTCGCATTTATGGCCGCCTGGCTGTAGTTATCCGACTTGTAGCAAAGAAGAGGGAGGTACAGATGTTAAAATATGTTCAAGTCGACCGTTTTTAAGAAATCTTTGTACAGGTTTCAACACAGAATAAGAATCATTAATTGCACTGATTATTTTAAATGTATGATTAGGCTAACCTTTGACTGCAACTCACCAGATGCAGTGGAAGGTGTAGCACGTTGACATACCTAGTCGAATAATATTGAATACCTAAACCTATGTTCAATGGAACTAGTGCAACATGGCATGTAGTTAATAGTCATCTGAGCGAGTGTCACTTACCTTTCTCTGTTGTCATCTGAAACAAAAATACGCGTTTTTTATAAATTTGCGGGTAGCCTGTAACGAAATTGTTCATAAAGGTGGGTACAGACTGGTGAAACGTAACATGCAATGTGTCATGCAATGAAAGAATTCACCGTACACATTGCTGCAATGTATCATGAAAGGTAACACACAAATCATCTCTGATAGCATTTAGATGTGCAGGTGATCGTCTGAGAATATTTCTTATGGGCAGTAATGATGTCATGTCGTCATTATTTCGCCTCCATGAACCTTCATTTAAAATTCCTTCTTCCTCCTGATCAACTAATCCTGGAGTTATGAACACGTTTCTAGAATGACGTTTCAAATAATTATGTAGAAGAACGATTGCCATAACTACCAATTCAGCATTATCAGGCTGTAAAAGCATTGGTTTTCTTAAAACTCTGAACACAGACGATATAATTCCAAATACGTTCTCAACAATCCGTCTAGCTCTACTTAATCGGTAATTAAATATTCTCTTCGATGAACCCTTTGGATGTGTCCCACCATATGGTTTCATCAAGTTTTCACTTAAAGCAAAGGCACTATCGCCTACAAAAAAATATGGGATGGAAATATTTCTATCGGGGAGTGGACGCGGCGATGGCAGGTTTATTGTGTGATTCTCTATCATATCATATAATGTGGTATCTTTGAAAACTCCGCCATCTGAAATTCTCCCTTGGCATCCCACGTCTACGAATAGAAAATTATAATCTGCATCAACTAGAGCAAACAAAACGATGCTAAAATTTTGTTTATAATTATAGAACTCGGTTCCGCTTTTGATAGGTGCTTCAAGTATAACGTGCTTTCCGTCTAATGCCCCTGAACAGTGTGGAAAGTTCCACCGGTCTTCAAACTCCTTGCTTATCTTCAAACAGGCTTCGGCTGTCGTTGGTACCTAAAAAAAAACAATTATTTTTTGCATTTTTAGGAGTCACTTCATCGCTCGGACTTGGAAAACACTGCCGACCAAAATGTGTTCACCCCTCCAGTACCACCAAATGAATGTACTCCAAAGAGCGCTAAACAAACCAGGAGGGATGACAATGTGCTCTCAGATGTGATGGGAATACTGAAAAAAACAGCCAATAAATTGGACAATTCGATAGGTATTCCTGATACAACGAAAAGTTTCGCTTCCTTTATAGGGGCTAAAATGACTAGTTATTCTCCACAAACTAGGACTTCGGTGGAACATGCAATTTTTGAAATAATTATGAAAGCTGACAGGGGATATTACGATTACCATGCATATGGTTCACACCAAGATGATTATTTATCCAGGGCAAGACAGAACTGTGTGGATCTGACCGGATATTCTAATCGTCCCTCAACATCGGCCGGACCACCATCGGGCACAAACGAAGCGGGACCCTATGGCTATACTACGGCAAGAAATGAAGATACTACTGACTATCCAACCAACCAGCCCTTGTCGGTCTCTTCACAAGAGTCTTACACGTCTTCTATGGATGACTTTAATGATTTAATGTGATAAATAAAGACACTTCTAAACATAAATAAAGATTTTCATAATACGTACCTTAAAATATTCTTTTAATTCCTCCATTATTGCGGCGCACACTTCAGGTACAATAGCACTTATGGATTGTTTCGATACTCTAAACGTATACTGCAGACTTGTGTAAGAGTCCCCGGAACCTAAAAATCGAAGTGTTATTGCTAGCCTATCTTGGATTGAAATTGGAGCTCTTAAATTTGTATGGTTTCGACTAATTCTTGGTCCGATCATCGCGAGTAAATTTTCAAAGTCTGTTGGCGTCATCCTTGTAAAGTTTTTGTATTGTCCACTTATGTGCTGAAAATTCATATCAGTAAGCAGTTCTCTACCTTCTCTCCGTTTATACAATTCTGTCCGCCACCAACGTCGGGGTCTTCGGCGTGTTTTCATGTGTTGATGTATTATTAATAATGAAGTACTGATAATCGTCATAGCAAGAACGTGGTCTTCGGACTCCATGCTTCGTGTGATCTACCGGTTTTGTAAGTGACGCGCACGAAAAAAACGTGTATCGAAGGGCCGTGTTCGCGGCAGAATAGCGGAAACAGACGAACGCGGGAGGTTCGTAGTGAATGCGCGTTAAGAGCGCGCTATGCCTCCACGCTTGCAGCGAACATGCAATGAAAGGTAGAATTATACATTTCATGTTACGTTTCACCAGTCTGTACCCACCTTTATCTATACAACTTTATAGATCATGAATGATTTCGTAGTATCCTTACTGTCGGATTGTTAATTTGTCTGCCTTTCAACCTATTAGGCTGAAACTGTGTATGTAGGTAGTACCTACTAGGTACTATTATAAAATTCGTGCTTTGTACCTACTACCTAGTGTGGGTGTTACTTTGTATATTTCATTATGAGTTGCTTTATCGAAACTTTTTTCTGTAAGATTAAAGTCGTTGATTCCTTACCACAGACTATAATATCTTCGCATTGTATCTCTACAAACATCGTGGCCGGTACATCTGCGCCGCGAGAAAACATGTCGTCGTTAGAGTGAGACACAGTTGGCGCTACCATAATCTTGTCACGGTCTTTCACGAGGTAGTGTCAAGAGAATTTTGTCGCGGTGCGCATGCTAGCCCAGCTCGATGATCCTATCACAGTCGACATGGTGAAAGATTTGGCATGTTCAATTGTTCATGAATCCCAACCCGCGCTTGGTCAGCGGTCAACGTGGTGGATTGTGGCCTACACAACTTCCTCCTCTTTAACTAGTTGCCTCCCTGTTTTGATGGCAGGACGTCTTATGCGACCGTCCTCCCGCTTGGACGCTTCAGATAAGACCTACAGCATTGCCCCGTATAACTCGAGGCCCCTTATCATCTACCTATTGCGCGCTCAATGGCTTGCTTGACACCGGCGCGGCGGCGGCCAGTGCCTCAAGAAAAAGAAAACAATCCAAAAAGAATTGCCGAAACCAGGGATCGAACCAGGGACCTTTAGATCTTCAGTCTAACGCTCTCCCAACTGAGCTATTTCGGCTGACGAATATCCTGCCGAAAGTATAGAACCATTGTTTTTTAAAACTAATTTAAATACAAAATAAAGTTCGATCTTTGATATACATGGATCTATTGTATGTATAATTCATTCATAAGCCAAATTCAATAAAATAATGTGCATTGACTATAATAACACTGATGAATTATAGATAATCATCTTATTGAATCAGTATTTGGCCCAAAAAGTTAGCATGGTTTCATAAAAAATAGTTTTTTTCAATAAACATGAATTTCGCCACCTGGATGCTATTTATGGAATCTTTGTGTTTACCATAGATGGCGCTGTACTACAAAAATTTAATTAGATTCCAAGCAATGTTTTTCCACTAATTCATTGCCTTTCTAGCACTTCTTCCATCATTATTAATGTAACATATATTTTTTAACCAATTTAAGTAACAATATTAAAGATTCAAAGTATAATAATTTATACCTCTTCATCTAGGATTTGACATATTAATAAGTAATAGATAAAATAATTATAATTTACAACTTTAACAATAATATTTAAAAATATGTGTAGATATTTAATGCTCCCTTAGTAAGCAATGCATAACAGCCGAATAGCTACCCAGTGTTTTATCTTTGCTTATTTCAAAATCAATATAGAACTCTGCTGCATAATGTTCATTAGTAAGGAGGTTATACTACAATGAAATGATCATAATAAACATACCTGTACTTTCTTCTTCCCTCGCCTCCACTTGTACTGCTTTGTCAGCGGCCACCTGCCCGGTATCATCCAAGATCACTCCGCAGCTCTTGTACAGCTGGCTGCGGAGCCTCACTAGCTTTTCCGTATCTTGGTATGCTTTGATCTCATCCTGAAAATAATCGGTTTAGCGGTGTAGCAAAATTAAATTTATTACATAGTGCATATATTCATTCAGCTTTACTCATTAACATTAAAATGGGATACAACCAACACTTTAACAGAAAAGTGCGAGATATCAACTTACTTTCAACTCCTTCAACTTGCCATGAGATCTGCTGGAATAACATTGTTTCTTATGAGACTCCGACCATTTCCCATCTACATGAGTTAATACTGATGGCGCGGAACCCCTCGATTTAATACTACGAGGATTCTGCCTCAGTTCTTGGGACCGTCGAACCGATCGCGGTGGCGACAAGGCAGGGTCTAAAGATTTTAACGTTCGACGGGGTTTCACTACAAATGTCCGCTTTACAGGCTTTTCAGGAGGCGTGTCCGACTTATAATCATTCAAAATAGTTGGAAGATCACTAAAAACCACGGAACTAACGTTCGAAACAGATGGTTTCCCGCCAAGACGCACAGAAGACGGTAATGCATGACGCGTAACAAATGATGTAGAGTTTACATTTAAACTGCTTCTAGATCTATTAAATACTCTGGACATGACTCTGTCGTACTTTTTGGCGTCTTCTTTTATATTTCCATACATTAGAAAAATGCAACAACCAAAACCACAAAAAATACACCAACGCACAGATTAGAGAAAAGAAATCTACTATATTTTTTTTTGTTTCTCCCAGTTTCTCCCTATTGGGCAGGCTAAAGTCGTGAGACCATCAACATAGAATTATATGGACGGCGGACATTAACAAAATGCCTTTCCATTTTCTGTTGGTGTGAGTATTTAAATATGCATTAGTATGCGTGAGTAGGGAAGTGACCCCTATTACACAATATATCGATATATAATAAACCTAACCAAACAGTGCTGCAGAATTTCGATACTTTTTAGTTTTAATACAATAAAGAAAATTAGATATTCGTAGAACCAGAAGACGCAGCTTAGGCCGGCCCCCACTTGGTGGACCGATGATCTGGTGAAAACCACGGGGAGCTGATGGATGCAGGAGGCGAGTGGCCGCTCAAGGTGGCACTCTATGAGGAAGGCCTATGTTCAGCAGTTGACGTCTTCGGGCTGTTAATGATAATGATGATGATGATGACCCATCCTAGTAAAAGTATATTGAAACACATTATATGAAATAACGTTTGTAAGTAACATTTTTATATGTGTGTTGCCAGTGATTACTTATGGAACTGAGACGTGGTCTCTAAATTTTGGCCTCATTACTAAGCTCAAAGTCGCGCAACGAGCTATGGAGAGAGATTGCTCGGTGTTTCCCTGCGAGATAAGATCCGAAATGAGGAGATCCGCAGAAGAACTAAAGTGACCGATGTAGCTCTTAGGATTAACAAGTTGAAATAGCAATGGGCAGGCCACGTCGCTCGTAGAACTGACAACCGATGGGGAAGAAAGGTTCTCGAGTGGCGACCACGAACTGGGAGACGCAGCGTAGGCCGGCCCCCCACTAGGTGTACCGTCAACCTGGTGAAAGCCGCGGGGAGCCGATGGATGCAGGAGGCGAGCAGCCGCTCTAAGTGTCGCTCCCTGGGGGAGGCCTATGATCAGCAGTGGACGTCTTCAGGCTGTTCAAATAACATTGTTCCATAATAGTTCGTTTTTATTTTACATTCGCCTTTTCTTATTCTATTCATTAAAATGATGGTTAAATTTGTAAAAAGTGTTCCGTACCATTATCTATAAAAACGAGCAAAAAATCACGTTTGTTGTATTGAAGCCCCCTATATTTTATTTTATGGAAAAATATAGGGGAAAAGGATGAATGGAAGGGACGGCTGCGCCTGTCTCCCTTCGCCGTCCCATCTATTCATCCTTTTCCCCTATATTTTTCACTTTTGCTTCTCTCTTACCCATAAACAGGGTAAGGGCATAAAACTAATAAACCCGTGCGAAACCGGGGCAGGTCAGCTAGTTTATTATAAATTTCATAACTCATATTGAAGCCAGACGACACTGGCCTTCCTACTGTATTATATGAAAGTAGTTTAGGTGCCTATTTTTAAATTGCCAGATTTGCACCTACTTTTTCATTCTATTTGCACTTTGATCTAAATCCATTCAGCCACTTTTAGGGAAAGAGATTTTCTACTTTTTAATCTCCCCAAAACCAAAGTAATTTTGTGCAAATGTTTGAAGATTTACGAATATCGACAAAATGTAATGGACAGTGTAGGTACATCACTATTCGAGAGGCATAAAATCGCCCATCCCAAAAATATCAATTAAAGCATTAAATCTTTCAGTAATTGCAATCGCATGGTAATTATACGATGGAAAAAACGTATATTCTTAATGTGAAATGCATATTTACTTCGAAACTTCGATGTTTAATATAAAAATAGCCAGTAAACTTTAACGTATAAAATGATGATTCTGGTTTTCCTTCGACTCCTCGGGTTACTGTTGATGCACAAAACACAGCACAACACGACACAATTTCACTATTGACACAATATTTAGCCCTAATAATATAATAATCACTATATTTTCAAGTTTTATGCTCTCGCATTTAATTTCTTGACACACCAAACTGTCAAGACATGACACGCGGTGGTAGGTAAGGCGAGGTTGCCGTTCCTACAGTCGCTTTCTCGCATACTCTATGCAACGATTCGTGTATTAGACAGAGATACAAGATAGTATGTTTACACGAAGGATGCGGAGCGGCAACGCCGCACTGGCAGATTTTGGCTCTCTCCTTAGACCTCCATGCGTGAGACCATTAATGCTCTAAGTGCGCACGGTATGTATTGAACGATATTGCACTGGCCTATAAAAATTTAGAGCGCTATGTGCAATACGAGTCATACAATAATATCTGTATCATAGATCATTTCGCTAATACCCATTAAAACCATTAATAAGATGCTCGAAACTTTGTCCGTATCTGTATAGGGGGTCTAGCAAAGATACCAACCACTAACGCTAACGCCTCACGCTAACTCCAAAATGTATTGAAATGACATTTTGGAAATCGCTCACTTTTCCGCAGCGAATGTCATTTCAATACATTTTCGGAGTTAGCGTGAGGCGTTAGCGTTAGTGGTTGGTATCTTTGCTAGACCCCCTGGTCTACCAGAATCTCATGAAACAACCCCGGCCCGTACTTCAGCCGAGTACAACCCCCCTATTACAAAGGAGACTAGCGACGCTACTGACGCGTGTCTGCCGCTCAACTGCTGTCAAAATTGTATGTAAATTGACAGCAGTTGAGAGACAGACGCTAGTCAGCAGCGGTGCTAGCTCGTTCGTAATAGGGCTGCCCAACGCGGAATCCATGTACATGGCTTCGAAATACCGTATGAGGTCGTACAATACCGGCCATGCATCCCTGGCTGTACAGTATTAGGCCCATCCCCATGGAGGTATATATGATTCTATGTTGATGCCCATCCCGTTCGGATTAGCCACAGATGGCAAAATGCAGTTAAAAATGCCAAAACAGAAATGATCACATGCAGCGTTCGCTTTGCAAATGTGTGAGCAAAACTTGCATTTTTAACTGTTTTCCTTCATCGTTCGGATAGCTCAAAAATGACATTGTGAACTGCCAATTTTGACTTTCTTCTTCTTCTTTAATGACTTTCTATCGCTTGTTTGCAATAATTCTGCCAATGTCAAGTGAGTAAAATTTGTACGGTTATATCATGTCAAAGTCATATTTTGTCAGTCAAAACGCCTTTTTTTTTTTTTTTTTTTTTTTTGAACGGGCTAATGCTGTTGGTCTCTAACGACCTTTACAGCGTCACCGGGCGGGAGGGCAGGCGCTTAAGGCACCCAGCCGACAAAAGTGGGGGGCAACTAGCTCAAGGGCACCCCTTGGGTGCGAGCCTCGGCTTGGGCTGTTGCCGGGATAAGAGGATCGAGAAGGCTACGTCCGCTGGAGGAGTGGACCCTATGGAAAGTCGCGACCGTTCTAACTAACCTGGGGGGGGTACGTCGACCTCGCCGGCGGGGTCGGTGTCTGATTGTGTTACGCTGGTATCCTATACCGGTGCCGAAATCGGTACCTGAGCCAGAAGGGCTAGACTGGTCCGGTGATCCTAGCGCAGCCGAAACAACGGCTGCTATAGGATCTTCCGGGTCGCTCAAGACGTGTCTTGGGCGTCGACGACGGGGTGACAGTCAAAACGCCAACAGTAAAATGGAGGATATTATACTGAAGGCTCTAAAAAGGCCGTTGAAGCAAAAACGAAAATGCATGTTTCTATAATCTTGAAATCATTTGCCAACACTCGTGCACGTTCACGAACACTTAACGGATAATAATCCACACTTATTACTCATTAAAATTCAGAATACACATGTATTAAAAAATAAATTCAAAATTAGCAACCGCCATTGTTGGAGTTTCTACAAAAGCCCTCCAATTTTGACTTGTGGGCAAAAATATGAAAATTGGCATTATTGGTAAAATTTCCAAATGAACACTTGACATCATTGCTAATATTCTTTACCAATGTACTCTGTGCTAATATTGGAAATGCCAAAAATGCTACCAATCCTAGAGCGAACGAAAGGTTAGAAGTGACTTTGTATGGGTAGTATACAAGTTAATTAATGTATTATATATATATAAATACCAACTTGGGCCCAAAGTTGATCCAGCCTGACTGCCGTGCATTGCTGACTCCACCTTTTTCGCCTTACTATTCGACTCCGGTTGTATATATCCTATATATGCGGAGTGGCAACGTCGCCTTCTACTTTGCGACGTTGCCAAACATATTCATTGAGAAAGTGATATACTCGACATTTTTTTCATTGCAATTTTGAACTTTATCGACTCCTTAACGGACAAAATTCTGAAATGCTTAAACACTTATTGGCTCCAGTTTGTATACCAAATGCAAAGTCGTACGTTGATCCGTTTCGAAATACACCGTATAAGTAGCTCCATTTATATTATCAAAATTAGAGCTTAATTTGATCCGACAAAACGAAACTATTTTAAATAACGTAGGTATATTTTTTAATGTGCTTCAGTATTTGTTGGTTCCGAACCAAATATACAGGATGTTGGCTCGTAGATCTACCGTGGGCTATCTTTTAAGTTAGTATTGCAAATTTAATTTTCTTTTTGAGTTAAGTATTCAATATTTTGTTGAAATTGAGATAATTCTCCGTCTTCGACCTAATATTCATAAAGTCATTTTCATGTATCAATTGACTTCTATTGGCACACAGAGTCTACATGCACGAAATTGGACAAAATGTCGGGTAAAATAACATTTGATGGTGTTGTTTATTACAACAAAAATATATATTTGCCAGCTGTGTGTATTAATTAGCTGTTATGTTATTCTTAAATCCAGTAAATTTTTAAGGTTCCATGCTTGAGTTTTAGTCTAAAGTACCTACTTGCGTTTTGCGGTTTTGGTAGTTTTTATCATTTTACCGTATGATTTGGGGCACCAGCAAAAAACCCATATTAAAATTAAGTAAATTACGATTAGCCGTTATTTATTATAAACAGAAATAATGTTTCTGAATAATCACCATTACAACTAAAATAAATAAAAAAATTATGAAAAAATCTACATTGTGCAATGCAAAAAAAAACAATTAAAATGGTCCTACCTCAATATTGTTCACAAAAATACTTTTTGTACTTACTTATTTTTGAATTTTTCATGTTGTTTAACATAAATCTTTTATTTGGCTGGAAAAAAAAAACGAATTTTTTGGCTACTATTATTAGGTCATCATCATCACAATTGTCAACAGTCTGAAGAAATCCACTGCTGAACACAGGCCTCCCAACAAAGAGCCACCTTGAGCGGCTGCTCGCCACCTGCTCCCCGCGGTTTTCAGATCACCAGTCCACCTAGTGGAGGGCCAGCCTACGCTGCGTCTTCTAATTCGTAGTCACCACTCGAGAACCTTTCTTTCCCATCGGTTGTCAGTTCTACGAGCAATTTGGCCAGCCCATCTCCATTTCAATTTGATAATTCTAAGAGCTAAATTGGTCACTTTAGTTCTTATGCAGATCTCCTCATTGCGGATCTTATTTCGCATTCGCAGGGAAACACCGAGCATAACTTTCTCCATAGCTCGTAGCACAACTTTGTGCTTACAAATGAGGCCATCAATAAGAGATCTTCACTCAGTTCCCAGCACTGGCAATACACACTGATTGAAAACTTTTGTTATCAGGCTCTGCGGTATTTTAGAAAAAAGATGGGTCGGTCGAAGTTTCTCGAACGCTGCCCAGCCAAGTTGGATTCTTCGTGCGACCTCTTTGTCGAAGTTGGATAGTCTGTCCTAGGTAGACATATTTGTCGACAACTTCGAGAGTATCGTTCCCAACAAATATTACCGGTTCAGGTAGAACATGGGCATTAGACATGATTTTCGTCTTGTTCATGTTCATCTTAAAACCAAGCTGTTGTCGGGAGACTTCTAAAGTCGTTGAGCATGGTGCTGACTTGTGGTCTTTAAGTGACCCCACCATTACAATATCATCGGCAAAACGAAGGTTAGTGATGTGTTCGCCATTTATGTCGATGACAGATACTTTTCACTCCAGTACTTGAAAACGTCTTCCAACGTGTTTGTGTACAGTTTCGCAAATAACGTCTTGTATCACGTCAAAAAAGATCCCAAATGCTAACGCTAACACCAAACTAACTACAAAACTGTATTATAATGACATCAGCTGCGGAGAAGTAAGCGATTTCATTTTGGGGCAAGCGTTTGGCGATAGCGTTAGCATTTGGGATCTTTGCTGAACCCCCAGGTCCTGCAGGTGGACTGACATTATGGCCTTGCTGTAGAAAATACTTCAACACTTCGATATACCGATAGTCAATTTGGTATCGCTGTAAGGACTGCAGCACCCTCCAAGTCTCGATTGATTAAATCTTCTCATAGTCCACAAACGCTAGGCATAACGGCCGATTATATTCTTCGGTCTTTTGTATAAAATGCTGAGTTTGGGACCGATTTGTTACAATGGTTTTTATCTTTGATTACAGTTGTAGGTAGTATACCTGCCAATATGTATGCTTACTGTGTGCCTAATTGTTGTTGTTGCAAGTAAACCAATTTCATTTAATTTTATACATTTTGGCGTAACGTATGGATGTGGTCTATGCTGATAAAGCCTTTATCGTACCACCGCGAGTAGAGAGTACCACCACGCTCTTGTGCCACGCCTCTGGCGTTGTACCTTCAAGGACGAAAGAATTAAATAACTTCTGTAGGACTATAAGCACTGGTCTACCATCCGCTCTCAGAAGTCGGTCGTAATTCCATCCTCACCTGGCGCCATGTGGTTTTTAAGCTGCTTGAGAGCCATTTTAACCTTGTACAGCCTGAAGTCGAGGATATCTTCGGTATAGTGTCGAACTAACTTGGCTCTGGTGTTCTCGATCTCTCGCAGAACCTCAGGCTTGAATGAAATGACACCACTCTCATCTTCAGTTTTGTCTCCAGTTTTTGTGAACTCCACTCCAGATTTGTTTATTGAGTTCACCGTAGGCTGACATATCAACTGAAGACTGCAGTTTCATCGCTCTGGTTTGCCATTAATTCACGAATTTTTCTGAGAGCTTCTGAGTTTTCATTCGGTATTGATTCTTGAAGAATTTCTACTACTACTACTGCTTACTATTAGGTAATAATGTTAATAACAAAGTCTTAGATAATTTTATTTTAGTTTAGATATTTACTTTGCACCAAATCTTAGAGTAAGATGCACAAATCCTATAAAGATTATAAAAACTCCCGAAACCTTGAAACGTGTAGGTACTTTTGACTAAAATTCAAGGTTCCATACCTTAAATTACTGAAATTAACAATAACATTACAGCCATTTAGAATTATTAAACAAGAAAATAGGCAAATATTATCTTTTGTTGTCATCAACACTATCAAGTTTAGTGTTATTTATGCGGCAATTTCGGGAACAACGTTTACCGAAAAAGAAACTAATTGCGAAAGTTTGTGTGAGTGTATGTTTGTTACCTCTTCACGTCGAAACGGCTGAACGAATTTGGATAAACGTCCACTGCTGAACATTGGCCTCCCCCAGAGAGTGCCACTTTGAGTGGCAGCTCGCCTCCTGCATCCATCGGCTCCCCGCGGTTTTCACCAGATCATCGGTACACCTAGTAGGGAGCTGGTCTAAGCTCAGTCTTCCGGTTCGTGGTAGCCACTCGAGCACCTATCCGAGAGGTTTATAGAATGCAGAACTGATACCTCTACTTAAATTGTTTCAAACGTTTTGAAACGAGTGAATTATTTGTGGGGTACTAAATAGTACACGATGGAAAAGAAAGGTTCTCGAGTGGCGACCACGAACCGGAAGACGCAGCGTAGGCCAGTCCTGACTAGGTGGCCCGACGACCTGGTCAGAGCCGTGGGGAGCCGATGGATGCAATAGGCAAGCAGCCGCTGAGTTCAGCGGTGGACGTCTTCAGGCTAAATAATATAGGGAAATTATAGGGAAATTTTATAATAAAATTAATAATAAATAATTTATTTATTTTATTTATTATTTTAACGCTAGAAACAAATCTGCTGGAAATGTAATGTTATAAAAATCACCAAAGAAATAAAATAGAAAAAATAAATATAAATGTTTGGTGTAGCACCTTTATGAACTTTAGCAGACTGTATGCAAATTGAAGAAGAGTTATTACTCGAACCTATTATTGATGGTAAAAATATCAAAATAAAAATTACACTTACCGTTACCTACTCTGATAATAATCATAGCATGTAATAGGTACTGGTAAAAATTGGCACATAATTTTTCACTGACCGCAGATGTAGAGTTTAGCTCCGTCTTTAAACCTCATGTACAAACTATACTTGAATAAGATAATACCTGCCAAGGGCGCCAGCAACCAATTGCGGAGCTCGTGACAATTTGTGGGCTCTGATTGGCTCATTTGAATCGGATCAACTAGTGCTCAAACGCAAAAAAGGTGGATTTGTATAAAAAACACGTAATTATTATTATTACTCTTGGTTGCACTTGTGGCTCCAATCGGAGCCACGTACTGACGGTGATGAGGTATTGGATCAACAAATACTACCCGGATCAACAAGTGAAATCGGATCAACAAATTACTACCTAAATGGCACGTCTGATCAACTAAGTGCCCATGGGGGAATCTATATATATATATATATATATATATATATTTATTTGCATAATACACAATAAACGTTTTGCACAATTTTTTTTTAGTATGTGAAGCTTCCAATTCCCCTCCCAGTTCGTGTGGAGTGTGGACGTGTGCACAGTGCTCAGTTAAATAATTTTTCGACAATATCGAGTAAACACCACACGTCCTGCTCTAATTAACCAGTGATTAAGTGCGACAAACTATATCCAAACCCGCGCGTTAGAGGGAGACAAGCAGCTACCTTCTTGTGCTGCGACCTTGCCCGACTAAGCGTGTTGTGCTATAGTTACACATAGATAGCTACGCTGCCGGTGTTTACGAGGTGTGTTCGCCGACGGGAGCAATTATAGGCCTATTTACTTAGGCCTACGATAGGAATTTAGCACATTGTTTACGCTAAACAAGCACTAATAACTATTATAATTATGCAGTGTACTCCTAAAAAATCCTCGGTAAACCAGGGGTCAGACTCTGAGACCAAAAACACAAAAGAAATGGGGTCTAAGCGCCCAGTAGCTCTTCGGCAGAAAAAAAAGAGGATTGATGACTCGGGCAGTGACTCGTCGGTTCAAGATGCAAGACGCCAAAAGACTAATTGTAGCTGTTTAGAGGTAAACAAAACACTATTATCTTTCAAAAATGAGATGACCTCGATGAATACTCTTTTATTATCGTGGAAAGCGGACCAAGATGCCCAATTTTCTCGTCTGAAAAAAGACATAACTTCTATTAAAGAGCAGTTATCGGAAGTGAAAAATGCTAATAATGACAGAGAGAAAGCCGTGGAGTTTTTGTCCTCGAAATACGAAGAAGTGGACTCAAAAGTGGTTTTTCTGGAAGAAAATTCCAAAGATTACCAAAACCGCATCCTTAGGCTCGAGGAGCAAATTGAAGAAATGAATCGCCAATCGTGCTTGAATAAGTTAGAAATCCGCAATATTCCTTTTGTTCAAAATGAATCCCAGGATAACCTACAAAAAAGAGTATCGACTATATTTGGGGTATTGAACATTACTCCGATGTCTTCGGATATTCAGACTGTGTGGCGCCTACCTGGTAAACCTGACCAGAATAAGCCCGTGGTAGTCGAGATGTCCTCACATTCGTCGAGAAACAAAGTTATTAATTGCATTAAAACTTACAACAAAACAAACAAACCGAACGTCCTGAGTACAATCTGTCTGAGCTCCCTGGATAAACCTATACCGTTATATATATCTGAGCTGCTAACGGTAAAGGCTAAAAAAATATTCTTTCAGTGCCGGGAGTTCGCAAAGAATCACCACTATAAGTACTGTTGGACTGCGGATGGAAGAGTATTTTTACGGAAAGAAGAAGGCTCGCCCTATATCCTGGTCAAAGAAGAGGCGCACCTGGAGGTTCTAAAAAAGAAAATTAAGAAGTGACTACTTGTCTACTTGGATTCTGTGATCGTATACCCTATTATTGTACTACTATACCTATTAGTCAGTACTCGTGTAAGTAAGCTGTGTTATGCTAAAACATGTGTTTTAGTATTGTTTTTTTGTTATAACATTACCCATTATATATACCTAATGCTCACAACAATGCAGTTTATAACGAATGGTATGATTCCTATTTATGGTATAAGTTTTTGTGGTTTCCCTAAAGGAACTATAGCTTACTATTGTATAATTAAAATGTACAGTTATTTCCATTCCATAATATGCTTTGATACGTTAAACTTTGTCTTTCAATATGATTACGTAATGAATATACAGATAGTACTCACATTGTTCATACCTTCAAGCCGCCATAGTATCTACCTGTTTACCCACTATACCTTGCTGACACAGACCTTATACAGCCTGCTCATTTATGATAATTTCTTTTTACAAATTATGTTGATACCTAATTTTAACTATTTGTTCTTAACCCTGATATGTGTTTTAAAGGCTCAAAAATGGATCCGATAGACTTAAACATAGATAATATCGATAATATTTCGGTCTCAAGCTCATTCCTGTGTGAAACGAAAAATCTCTTTACCCTATTAAAGCAATATAAAAAATCACTTTGTATTTTATCGCAAAACATACGCAGTATATCATGTAATTTTGATAGCTTCCTAGTTATGCTACATTTAATGAAGATTCAGCCAGACATGATCATTCTTACTGAGTGTTGGTTATCAAAAACTAACCTCCCTCCATGTCTGCCTAACTATACATATATTTACTCCCAGAGAACATACAATCAAAATGATGGTATTGTTGTATATCTTAAAATAAACATTACTGCTACTACTTACGAACCTGATTTAACGGATGCAAATTGCCTGGTAACTGAAATTGGAACTGATATTGCAGTTGTATCCATTTATAGGCCTCCTTCTTTTGCCAATTCGCATAAGTTTATAAATTCTTTAGATTTGTTATTGAAATCTCTTGCCGGTTTTAGGAACATAGCAATCATGGGAGACTTAAACATAGACATAAAATCAGGTACCTCAGATAGGTTTGCCGATGAATACTTACTGCTGACAGCATCTCACGGTCTCTTACCTGCACACCTTATTCCTACTCGTCTACAAAACTGTCTCGATCACGTCATTCTTAAAACTGCGTATTCTGCATCAACTTTTGTTGTCAAAAGTTCTTTAACTGATCATTACCCTGTGATCCTATCCCTCGATCTAAAAACAGTGACTCATCAGCGTTCAAAAATTGTGAATAAGACCAACTTTTTGGCTATCACACATAGAATCAATGATTATGACTTCTCTCCCATTTTAACATCCGATGACCCTGACTTTGCCACTGAGTATTTTACTTCTACACTGATATTGCTTTTAAAAGAAAATACCCTATCCATAACCATATCTCGTAAATTTACCCCAATAAAACCCTGGATGACTCAAGGTCTCTTACGGTGTATAAGAAACCGTGATTCTATGCATTTAAAACTAAGGACTACTCCGGATAACAGGACTCTTAAAGTGACGTATGTAAGATATAGAAATTTTTGCAAAACCATCACAAGAAAAGTTAAACAGAACTATGAAAAAGATCAACTCATAAAAGCAAAATCTAATATTAAGAAGACTTGGCAGGTTATTAATGAAGTGACTAACTTTAAAGCTCCTAAATCTAAATGTGACCATTTATTATACTTGCAGAAAGATACTCCTCTACAGGTGGTTAATGACATAAATAGATTTTTTGTGGAGGTAGCTAGGAGTCTTGCAGAAAAAATTACCCCTGGAACTGCTTCTGTCGCTCTTCAGGATGACAATCTAATTATTGAGGAGCCTCTGGTTTCAAATTCATTTGTTTTACTTGATACTGACCCAACTGAAGTATATCACACTATCAATAATTTAAAAGCAGAGAGTTCTCCTGGTTGGGATGGTATTCCTTCATCAATTTTAATACAAAATGCCTCTATATTGGCACCTGTTATCTCACATATATGCAATCTATGTTTTCACTCTGGTATCTTTCCTAAATCACTTAAAAAAGCAGTAGTTCATCCTATTTTTAAAAATGGTGATAAGCTTGCATACACAAACTACCGTCCAATCTCTGTATTGCCAGCTCTCTCTAAAGTTGTAGAAAGACTTATCAATAAACGTCTTATAACATACTTGGAAAAAAATAAATTGCTCAGCGCTAACCAGTATGGCTTCCGAAAAGGTGTTTCTACAGCCGAAGCAGTTTCTACTTTTGTTAATTATGTGGTCGAGGGGATGGACAGAGGTGATCGTTGCCTAGCTATATTCTTGGATTTAGCTAAGGCATTTGATACCGTGCCCATTCCTGGCCTTATTAACAAATTAGAAAGCCTTGGTATCCGTGGCCTTCAGCTGCAACTTCTACGGCATTACCTCACAGATAGGCAACAATGTGTGAAAATTGGGGAACACATCAGTGACCCTTTGCCAGTAAAACACGGGGTTCCCCAAGGAAGTATTTTAGGCCCTACCCTCTTTTTGTGCTTTATAAACAGTCTCTGTAACATAAAACATGGCAACTCTAAAGTACTGACTTTTGCTGATGACACAGTTTTATTATCCCGGGAGCGTACCTGGCCACTTGTCTTCCAAGCTGCGCAATCGGGATTTGACGTGGTAAATGCATGGCTAAACAACAACATCTTGAGCTTAAATATAGAAAAAACTAAGTACATAACATTCTCTATACTAAATTCTTCACAACCTCAACCCTCACATTCCTTAAACATTTTTGTGCATCATCCTGACTGTCGCAATATGGACTGTTCTTGCCCTAAGCTATCTAGTTCTGATACAATCAAATACCTAGGTATTACTATAGACAAGAATCTTTCCTTTAGACAGCATGTAGCTGGCCTAGCTGCTAGAACTCGGAAACTAATTCCCATTTTTAAAATTCTAAGGCATATTGCTGATGCTGATACTCTGAAGCTAGTCTATTTCTCTCTTTGCCAATCGATCCTCACTTATTGCATAACGAGTTGGGGTGGTATTTGCAAGACTAATCTTCTTCCACTGGAACGAGCCCAAAGAGCTATTCTAAAGGTATCATTGTTTAAACCATTTCTCTATCCAACAGTTGACCTTTATAGGGACTGTCAGGTGTTAACAGTACGGCAGTTATTTGTTCAACAAATTATTCTAAAGCAACATAGAAATTTCCCGTTAGATTCAACTTTGACTAAAAGACGCAAAGATCTAGTTTATGACGTTAAAATTGTTAAAACAACATTTGCTAGAAGGTATGAATGCTACTTGAGTTGTTACCTCTACAATAAAATAAGCAAAGATGAGACCATCTACCAATTGTCGAACTTTATCTGTAAAACAATAGTTATTAAGTGGCTCAAAAATCTCGATTATCATAAAACGGAAGACTTGTTCCGAATATTAAGGTAGACCGCGCCTAGAACTGTATTTTTAATCATATTATTAGAAATATGCACTTGTTTTTGAATGTATAAACATAAATATATATATATATTATATATTATATATTATTTCGCCTTTATCATATCTGTGTGATATGATAAAGGCGAAATAATATAGATAATTCATACATATACACACAATAAAAATAGATAATTCACAACTACCATGTACACAGGTAAAACTAAATGCGCACGCACGCACTAGTTCTGCGATCTTACATACTATTAAATATATCTAAATACCAATTGTCTCCACCAGTCTTACTTCTATACATCTATTAAATTTTGTGGTGTTAACCATTACTTTGTTATTGTGAGACCTGACTGATATTTGGTTAACATTAGTGTGGTTATAAGTAAGACCAATGTTAAAATTCGAAAGGGAGGGTGAGGACGAGTATTTCATAACACGGGGCAACCTAGTATGAATGCTAGTCCTTCATCTACACTCATGTTTCTTTTAAGTATAATTCACTTTGTAACAAAATAGTATATTACCTACCTACTGTTATAGCGTGTTCTAAAAATGTAAAAAATTCTATCTGTAATATGCAAAATTTATTTGTAACATTTATGTACTTTATTTGGAAAATAAATATTTATCTTATCTTATCTTATCTTATCTATCTTCCTATGAGGGACAGTGAATATGTTAAAATAAAATTATATCCAGTATCAATAATTCCATGTAGGCATATCGGCTTTAGCACACTCCATACATTTGACAAAATAAACTAATACACACTTTTTTCAACAATATATAATTTACTGCCTTCTTTATAGTAATCTTACCTGCACAGTGCACACTGCATGAAATTGCTTAATTTATTATTTAATTTGAAAATAACTTAATGAAAGTTTGTGATTGGTATTGTGTATTTCAGTTTGCCATAGACTTACACTTATTATAAGCGAGTCTGAAATGTAGTTGTATTATACATAAGAAAGTGACTACCTATTATTATAATTAAAACTTTAATTAATAGACTAATATTACAAAGATGTTAAGATGGATGGTCTACTCTGAAGCATGATGTTATTACTTTCCAACCAGCTCCTCGTGTTTCACATCATAAGCCTGCTTTGCCTGTAAATGATATTCTTCACACATAGCATTGATTTGCTTAGTCACACTGAAAATCGAGTCTTCGGACACACCTGTTTGTTTCTTGATTTTCTTTGTGAAGTCTGTATTTACATCTTTTATAGAATCTCTACACTTAATAAACAATGCTTTAGCATTTCTTGCTAAAGCTTCCCGGTGATCTTTTGTTACTTTTGGCACAGGGACATAAAGTGTAGTTCCGTCTTGTTGGGGATTTAGATTTAATCCAGATGCCTGAATAGCTTTTAATGCATCTGGAATTGCTTGCGGAAAGGATGAGAAATTTATCACTAATGTTTTGGGATTTTTCCTTACGATTTGTGCTAGTTCTTGCAGCTCATAGTCTTTACCTTCGAATTTCACAGCAAGCGACTCTATTGATCCCGTGGTTGAGCGCAAAGATAGGTTCTTCGCAAACTCTTCCTTCATATTTTCTATAGCGGATGTACATCTTTCACGTATCTTGTTAACGGCAACCAGTTCCGACATTTCAACCACGTTAATCGACACTTTTGCACCCTTCCCTTTTCTTTCTTTACCTTTATCCTTGCTTTTAGCATAGTTTCTGAACCCGGTTTGGGAGATGTTATTCGATATTACCCCTTTTTCGGACCCGCGGATAATATGAGTGTTTATTATGGCTCTTGTATTTATTACTAACGGCTGTAGCCGTTGTAATATTCTGGAACCCATCATTTCTTTTGAAACTAATTCATGCTCATTGAGGATATTACACAAGAATCATAGGGGTTAAATATAAAATTCCCAAACAAAAGTTATAACATAATAACATAACGGCATAACCTCTAAAACTATATTTTTTTTTATCTGAATTTGTGCTGCCATTGTGGAAAGACATTTTCCCTCCAAAGAAAACATATTTAAAATAAAATCACAAACCTGAAACTGAAAATGTATGAAAATGTATGAATATACATTTCCATTCACTTTCATACATACAATTTGAATTATTCTATCCATTTTGATTCATTTTCATCTCGAAATAAAACTCGACAATAAAGGATTTTCAAACGAAATAGCAGGTCACAAAACTCACCAGCATTAAAATTCCATACAAATTTTATGGCACCTTTTCCCAAAGAAGGTTGCCAAAATAATGACCACATTACAGCATTTTTGAATAAACTTGACCAAAAAACAATACAATGGCTAAACTAGGTACCTACATCGAAGGTTGTTACAGTGTAAATGTACTAAGTTCAGTCAGTGGTATAGGAGTTCGCGCATTGATGAAATGGCCCAGTGATTAAATGGTGTGGCGAGGATATGGCATTTCGATGATATGGCGTGTCAATGATATGATTCTTCGACGATATGGCTTTTCGATGATATGGCTTTTCGAGAATATGGCGTTTCGACAATATGGCGATTCGATGATATGGCTTTTCGAGGATATGGCGTTTCGGGGATGTGGGATATCGAGGATGCGGGCTTTCGATGATATGGCCGTGAGGAAATGGGCTTCGATTAAAAAGTATTCGATGTCGAGTACGAAACCCGCGGATTATAACGTTAACATCTCCAGTTATAGATGCTCTAAGATTTGTCAATAGAAAGCCATTAAAGTATATGCCTTCCATAAAATAAGGATAGGATACTAAACTCGACACATAATTATCTTAATAATGACAGAACTTAAAACCCACATTTTAGCGCCATCTATTTGACTTTATAAAATTACAGCTTTTTTTTCATAAAAGGCCTCATTAGGGCCAATCGGTCTAGCTTCAGATGGGAAAAGTGGCATTTTTAACTGTTTTCGGGGCTAAAACCATCAACATAGAATCATATGGACGGCGGACATTCACAAAATGCCTGTCCATTTTCTGTTGGTGTGAGTATTTAAATATGCATTAGTATGCGTGAGTAGGGAAGTGACCCCTATTACACAATATATCGATATATAATAAACCTAACCAAACAGTGCTGCAGAATTTCGATACTTTTTAGTTTTAATACAATAAAGAAAATTAGATATTCGTAGAACCAGAAGACGCAGCTTAGGCCGGCCGGCGGCCCCCACTTGGTGGACCGACGATCTGGTGAAAACCACGGGGAGCTGATGGAAGTAAGAGGCGAGTGGCCGCTCAAGGTGGCACTCTATGGGGAAGGCCTATGTCCAGCAGTTGACGTCTTCGGGCTGTTAATGATGATGATGATGATGATGACACATCCTAGTAAAAGTATATTGAAACACATTATATGAAATAACGTTTGTCAGTAACATTTTTACATGTGTGTTGCCAGTGATGACTTATGGAACTGAGACGTGGTCTCTAACTGTTGGCCTCATGACTAAGCTCAAAGTCGCGCAACGAGCTATGGAGAGAGCAATGCTCGGTGTTTCCCTGCGAGATAAGATCCGAAATGAGGAGATCCGCAGAAGAACTAAAGTGACCGATGTAGCTCTTAGGATTAACAAGTTGAAATGGCAATGGGCAGGCCACATCGCTCGTATAGCTGACAACCGATAGGGAAGAAAGGTACTCGAGTGGCGACCACGAACTGAAAGACGCAGCGTAGGCCGGCCCCCCACTAGGTGGACCGACGACCTGGTGAAAGCCGCGGGGAGCCGATGGATGCAGGAGGCGAGCAGCTGCTCTTAGTGGCGCTCCCTGGGGGAGGCCTATGATCAGCAGTGGACGTCTTCAGGCTGTTCAAATAACATTGTCCCATAATAGTTAGTTTTTATTTTACATTCGCCTTTTCTTATTTTATTCATTAAAATGATGGTTAAATTTGTAAAAAGTGTTCCGTACCATTATCTATAAAAACGAGCAAAAAATCACGTTTGTTGTATTGAAGCCCCTATATTTATTTTAGGGAAAAATATAGGGGAAAAGGATGAATGGATGGGACGGCTGCGCCTGTCTCCCTTCGCCGTCCCATCTATTCATACTTTTCCCCTATATTTTTCACTTTTGCTTCTCTCTTACCCATAAACAGGGTATGGGCATAAAACTAATAAACCCGTGCGAAACCGGGGCGTTAGTTTATTATAAATTTCATAATATTGAAGCCAGACGACACTGGCCTACCTACTGTATTATATAAAACTAAACTAAAACCTAACCTAGGTGCCTATTTTTAAATTGCCAGATTTGCACCTACTTTTTTATTCTGTTTGCACTTTGATCTAAATCTATTCAGTCACTTTTAGGGAAAGATATTTTCTACTTTTTAATCTCCCCAAAACTAAAGTAATTTTGTGCAAATGTATGAAGATTTACGAATATCGACAAAATGTAATGGACAGTGTAGGTACATCACTATTCGAGAGGCGTAAAATCGCCCATCCCAAAAATATCAATTAAAGCATTAAATCTTTCAGTAATTGCAATCGCATGGTAATTATACGATGGAAAAAACGTATATTCTTAATGTGAAATGCATATTTACTTCGAAACTTCGATGTTTAATATAAAAATAGCCAGTAAACTTTAACGTATAAAATGATGATTCTGGTTTTCCTTCGACTCCTCGGGTTACTGTTGATGCACAAAACACAGCACAACACGACACAATTTCACTATTGACACAATATTTAGCCCTAATAATATAATAATCACTATATTTTCAAGTTTTATGCTCTCGCATTTAATTTCTTGACACACCAAACTGTCAAGACATGACACGAGGTGGTAGGTAAGGCGAGGTTGCCGTACCTACAGTTGCTTTCTCGCGTACTCTATGCGACGATTCGTGTATTAGACAGAGATACAAGATAGTATGTTTACACGAAGGATGCGGAGCGGCAACGCCGCATTGGCAGATTTTGGCTCTCTCCTTATACCTCCATGCACAGAATTCCCCCTATTACATAGGTCCCTCCATGGCTAAAACAAACGATCGCAGGGTTCTTCTTCTTCTTTAATGGCTTTCTATCGCTTGTTTGCAATAATTCTGCCAAAGTCAAGTGAGTAAAATTTGTACGGTTATGTCAAGTCAAAGTCATATTTTGTCAGTCAATACGCCAATAGTAAAATGGAGGATATTTTACTGAAGGCTCTAAAAAGGCCGTTGAAGCAAAAACGAAAATGCATGGTTTTATGATCTTGAAACTTTAAACTTTATTACACATTAAAGTTCAAGATACACTAGTTTTAAAAAATAAATTCAAAATTCACAACCACCATTGTCGGATTTTCTTCAAAGACCCATCGCAGGGTTTGTCAGCTTTTCTTGTCACACCAATGAATGACAGTGACACTTGTCTTGCTTGACACTTGACACTGACAGTTCTGGTGGTTCTGGGCCGAGAGGGGAGCGAAGGGTCTTTGAAGAATATCCAACAATGGTGGTTGTGAATTTTGAATTTATTATTTTAAACTAGTGTATCTTGAACTTTAATGTGTAATAAGGGTGGATTATTATCCGTTGAGCGTTCGTGAACGTGCACGAGTGTTGGCAAATGGTTTCAAGATCATAAAACAATGCATTTTCGTGTTTGCTTCAACGGCCTTTTTAGAGCCTTCAGTAAAATATACTCCATTTTACTGTTGGCGTTTTGACTGACAAAATATGACTTTGATTTGACATAACCGTACAAATTTTACTCACTTGACATTGGCAGAATTATTGCAAACAAGCGATAGAAAGCCATTAAAGAAGAAGAAGAAGAGGGGAGCGAAAATGACCGTATTTCAAACTTTAATAAAATCAGGAAAACCATTAAAAAAGTTCTTCAGCTTATCCCTATCATCGCCAGCATGTAAATGTTCATTTGTGCGTAGACGGTCAGGTGGGGCGATACCTAATATTCTTGTTAAAGTTTGAAGGTGGTTTCGAGGTTATGTGAGGATGTAGAGTGTAGCTGTATTTTGGTATTTCAGATGTTGCTAAGAAGTTTGTAACATTTGACGAAGTAGTGGCCCAGAGAAGAGCCGAAGCGCAGCGCAGCCTTGTGGTACAAGTGAATTCAGAGGGTTCTTTCAGCGAGTTATATGGCTACTGTTCTAATTATGCCAGTGTCAATGGGGTCCATCATTACAAGAACTCAGAAGGAGAGGTAACCTGTACCACTAATTCAATATTGAAGTTGTCATCAGAATATAATTAAGGCCATAAGAGTATATATTATAGGTAGTGGCGTTCAATTCTCGTATCATAAAGCATTGTTGAAGTGATGATAAAAGTACTACACTTGGTTTGGTGAAAACTGGGAGGAGCCGATGGATGCATCCACTCAAAATGGCACTGGGTGAGGCCTATGTTCACTAGTGGATGTCTTCAGGCTGTTGATAATTTCTGCAAAAATGGAATGCAGTGTTATGAATGCTAGATTGCAACTGTATGTTTTGAAAATCATATAATACATATGTACCATCTTTATTAACGATATATAATTTTCAGCACTTCATGCTTATTGAATTCAGTTCAGAAGAGAGCCTTAAAAATGTGATACATAGATGCAGCACACATCAGAAAGATGTGGATGTTATGGCACTGCAGTCTCCCTTTCTATGGTTCAGGGCTACCACAGAAAAGAAAGAAAAATTCAAAATTCCTGAGGGGTTATGTTTGGTAACAAAAAATGGAGATATGGAAGTGAATGATGATGTTCTATTTGAGGAGCTAATTCATTGTAAAACTGTGTCTGAACAGATTCAACTGTTGTATGACAAAACTGCCTTGAATGAGTTGGGGGTGCGGTTGAGGTACATTGTAGCCCGGCAGGTGAGATATCATTTCTTCATTGCTTTTATGAAAAATAAATGTATTGCTGTAGAACAGAAACTGAAAGGGATACAGAGAAATACAATTATTATAAGCATAGCACTCAATGTCTAAAGAATCTTTTTGGAAACTGTCAGAACTTATTAAGATGATGTTGGTGATGAACTTTTTAACAGAGGTCAAAAGCTTTGCTAAGCTATAGACTTCATTATTTTTCATATAATTCCTTTATTTATTTATATATTTGAATTTATCTGAATGTATTATTTACATAATGTGATAACGATTTATACAATTAGGTTGGTGGGAGCTTAGTATAGTTCAACGTAAAAAAAGATAAATTGATCACATAAATATTACAAAGAGGTTGGTTTGATGTCATTGAGTAGGCTGAAATGATCTATCCAATTTAATTTTAATGCGGAACAACTTAAAGATTTTGATTTAAATGTTCCAGTAATAGTAAATTACAATTAATTTGTTAATAAATGTAGTAAATGAAAAAATACTATTACTATACATATATATAATTCATTGTATTGTTGTTTTCCAGATAGAATGCATATTTGAAAGCATGTATGCCAACATAGTTGTACGGCCATTCGGATCATCTGTGAACGGCTTTGGGAAGCTTGGCTGTGACCTAGACCTAGTGCTCACTAATGTTTTGACAAAGGAAATGGTAACTAATACTCTTAAATGAATCATAATCATTTGTTTATATATATCTCATCCACAAGCAAGTTAATAATTGAGTAAAAATGTTGTTTGGTATTTTAGACATAAATTACCTGCATTGTGTAGTGAGAAACTGATAAATATCTAACAACAACTTATCCAATAAAAAACCTGTAAGTGTTATTAATTAGTCTCAATACTCAATTATTTATTGCAACATATGTACATATTTTTAATACAGGTGGTATGTATGAGTGTGCAGGACATATGACCCCATTAGGGTATAGCAACAGTTAGGTCCAGGACCAGGGGGCCTAGCAAAGATCCCTAACGCTAACGCTATCGCCAAACGCTAACTACAAAATGTACTGAAATGACATTTCGGAAATCGCTAACTTTTCCGCAGCGAATGTCATTTCAATACATTTTTGGAGTTAGCGTTTGGCGTTAGCGTTAGCGTTTTGGATCTTTGCTAGACCCCCAGGCCGATTCATTAAATAAATCTACAAAAAAATTTTGGGCAATGTTTTTAGTAAAATGGCTTACTTTTATCATTCAAGAAATCTGTCAAACTGTAGTAGCATTTTTTTATCAGGGTGGTTATTCTATATGGAAACGCAGATTCCACACGATACGAAACCACGTCGTTATCGTGTCTTGTTCAAATCGTGTCACAGTGTCAGATATACCTTCACTTTGCATTAAAGTTATCTTTATTTTGAATAAAATATATTGACGGGTTTTTTGGCGGGAACGCGGAAAAATTCACGTCGTTGCATTGTATTATTTTTCAAAACTTTTGCTTTTTCCAGTGTTAATGTTTAAAATTGGTGGTGTTTTACGCATTAAGTGCTGAATTACGAGCATGAGTGAGGGCAAGTGATATAATGTGGTAAAACGTGATTTTTCGTGTTGCTTCCAAAACTCCATAGAAGCTTCTAGTAAAGTTGCCACCACTTTGCTAGAGCATGACTTAGACTGGACTATGACTACCTGACTTAACGATCTTACGATGAAGATATAATACTTGACACTGGCTAAATACACTATGTGTGGAGCCAAAATATAAGAAAAAAAAATAATATATATTGACATAAGTGGTCAAATCTTTTGATGTGTTTATGTTTTGGAACGCGTCTCGGTAAAACATACGATTTTTGACAGTTCAAATAGCGCCAATTCCAAATTCATTTCGCGCGGTTTTGTTTTCGTTTCATAGAGAATACAGTTTTGCAGATTTTTTATGTAAGATAAGGAACTCGCGTGGTTTCGAAGTAAGGAATCGATACGGAATAATGGCCCTGAAAGATTTTCAAAACATTATTAAATACGGATTCTTTTTCTGCAGTGAGATTTTCTTTCGGGATTTTATTGTATATTTTTACTGCCATTATTTTGGGGCCTGAACTATGCATTTTTAGCTTAGGACTTGGTACGGCAAGTTTGTGTTTAAATCTTATTTCATACCGTCGAAGCTGGTCTACTTCTTTTATAAAAAATTGGGGGTTTTTTTTACAAATATTGCATGCTTCTAGTATATAAATTGACGTTAGTGTTAATAATTTGAAATTAATAAAATAGGGTTTACAACTGGCTGGTTCTTTTATATTAGCGAGGATTCGGACACACTTGTTTTGGGAAGCCCACTAGATTAAAGTCCAATAAATGTATTGATAACTTTGTTCATGATTTTTCGAAACCATGTAAGACTGAAGTGATAGAATTTGCTTTGTCTGACCACACAGCTCAGCTTATAAAAATACCTGTAAAAAAAACATGTACCATAAATTATTGGCGGAAAAAAACCAGAGACTATAGCACCGAAAATGTTTTAAAATTTAAATCATGTTTGAGTAGTTTAACTTTTTCTGAAATGTATGAGGAACAAGAGCCTAATGAAGCATATAATTACTTTTTTAAAATATCTCAACTTTTTTATGATTTGTGCTTCCCTTTAAAAATCATTACCATTAGAGTTAGCAAAAAAACAAGGTGGATTTCCCAGGGTATCAGAAAGTGTAGCAAAAAAAAGAGGCAGCTCTTGTGGAATCTTCGATTAAAACCATCATCGCGTAATAAACGGCTATACATAAACTATTCCAAATTATTCAAAAAAATAATAAAGTTGACACAGCGTGCTCAAAATAATTACAAAATTAAAACATTGGATAATAAATCAAAAACCACATGGCAAATAATTAACAACACCAGACTTAATGTTCCCCGTGACTCTATTGCAAAGATTAGGGCGAATAATGAATATATTACTGATTCAAAGGACATAGCAAATGCATTTAATAATTTTTTTGTTGATAAAATAGTACCTCTATCTGGAAAAAAAGCAAAATCACAATTTTCAAATTGTAACATGACTAACTCTATGTTTATGGCACCGAGCCTCTCAATAGACATCATAAAATAATTAACGGACTATAAAATACGTCTAGTGTAGGTTATGACGGGATATCTACCAAGGTGGTTAAAGCAGTATCTATATGTATTGGTGGACATTTGAGTTATATTTATTCAATACTTGTTACAATTTCAAACGAAACATATGACATATTTGCACTTATGCTTCGATCAGGTATACCCTGTTGTATACTGTGATCGAAGGCTTAAAGAATTGAGCGAGCTTCGGCTCAGCATATTTCTGTTTATCTACAGAGTGTTATAATAAAACAACAGGTTATATTGTAGAGTGACCCTAGAAAGCGTCTAGTGTTCCAAGAGAAGAAGTGCGATGGAGGGCGCAGCCCGTGGCAGCGTCACATGGAGCTGGTGGCGGCGGCGCTGGAGCTCCGCGCGGCCGGTGCTGCCAGGGTCACTAGGATCCTGCACGCCAGGGTGCCCATCGTCAAGTACTGCCACCAGCTCGTCGGCCTCGACTGCGACCTGTGCTATAATAACATGTTAGTACTGCATTTTCCAATTTAAGACAACTGCTGTATAGAAAAAAATAACGCCCAATGATCACAAACATGGCTCCCGGACCCTAACTAGGTTTTCCTGTATCTAGGAACCCAGGAAATAAGAGGACCATGCTCACACCCCCACCAGACTACACCAACACAAGCTCACAGTCACCAGTCACAAGTATTTGAGCTTATTTCCCTGCACAAATACTTGTCCTGTTGTGGGAATCGAACCCATCACCTCCAACCTGATCAACCACCACACCACGGAGGCTGTCAAAATATAGGCCTCTACCATTGAACCTACATATTCAGTCTCCTGTACATTTAAAATGGTTCATTCGTTTTCTGTTGATTGTGCAAGTTGCTATTTGACAGTTCCAAGAATCAGACACTCATTGGTTGATGTCTTACTTACCTTACTCACATCTACATTTTATTCAAAGAACCCTAGTGCAATGAGCACATAAATTGGAGCTGATAGATGCAGGAGGAGGATAGGAGCAGCTATCTTTGGGAGAGGTCTATGTTCAGCAGTGGACCAGATTAACAACACCTCCTAAATCCATTCCAGGTCCGGAGTATACATGTCGGAACTCCTGTGGCTGTTCGGTTCACTGGACGCGCGCGTCCGTCCGCTGACGTTCCTGGTGCGGCGCTGGGCGCAGACCGCCGGCCTCACCACGCCGCACCCTGGGCGGTGGATCACCAACTTCCCTCTCACACTGATGGTGCTGTTCTTCTTGCAGCAGAAAACTAATGATGGACAGGTGTTGCCCTCTATGAGGACCCTCGTCAAGAATGCTGGTGAGTCACCTTATAGGGCCTTATAAAACGCTATTTTATTATGCTCAAATAGTCATACACATGCCAACATCCCACCTGATGGTAAGTGATGAAGGTGGAACACGTTTGCCCATGAGATGCCCATTCACTCTTGACTTGAAAAGACTCAGGTTATAACCAGGAGGAAATACTGTTGCTGGAAGAGCAAAACGTGAAATTATTACAGAAAAATGAAGCAGCGACTACAATGACTTTTTTATAACTTAGTCGTCTAGACTAAAAGTATGCTTGTATGTTTTTGAAATTATGAGCAGTTTTAATTAGAATACAAAACATATTTACACATAAATCACAACATATCGGCATAGATTGTCTATTTTGCACCGAAGCGAATTCACTCACTGGCTCTATTGTCTCTATCACTATTACACATGTTAGCTCTCATTTCGGGAATGTTTTAAAGGAATTACCTTTCTCAAAATACCACAAAGCCTGAAAACAAAAGTTTTCAATCAATGTGTGTTGCCAGTGATGACTTATGGAACTGAGACGTGGTCTCTAACTGTTGGCCTCATTACTAAGCTCAAAGTCGCGCAACGAGCTATGGAGAGAGCAATGCTCGGTGTTTCCCTGCGAAATAGGATCCGAAATGAGGAGATCCGCAGGAGAACTAAAGTGACCGATGTAGCTCTTAGGATTAGCAAGTTGAAATGGCAATGGGCAGGTCACATCGCTCGTAGAACTGACAACCGATGGGGAAGAAAGGTTCTCGAGTGGCGACCACGAACTGGAAGACGCAGCGTAGGCCGGCCCCCCACAAGGTGAACCGACGACCTGGTGAAAGCCGCGGGGAGCCGATGGATGCAGGAGGCGAGCAGCCGCTCTAAGTGGCGTTCCCTGGGGGAGGCCTATGTTCAACAGTGGACGTCTTCAGGCTGTTGATGATGATGATGATGACCTTTCTCAAACCATGATAAAAATGATATTGTATTGTATACAAGTATTCCGCTTATTCCTTGTATGTTTATAGGTAAAGATGACATTAGGATAGCAGAAGAGAATTTAAACTGCACATTTGTACGCGACTTGAACAACCTGCCCAAAGAAAGTTACGGACAAAACAGCGCCAGCTTGGAGTCGCTTCTACTGCAGTTCTTCGAGTTTTACTCGCAGTTCGACTTTCAGAACAAGGCCATTTCGATCTACGAAGGTTCTGCTGTTAGGAAACCTAACACTCTACCCCTTTACATAGTGAATCCGCTAGAACAAGCGTTGAATGTAAGCAGAAATGTCAGTTATGAAGAATGTGAAAGGTTAAAAGTAGAAGTGAGAAATGCAGCGTGGCAGCTTGAGGGCATGGACAACCAAAGAGCAGACGACTGGGGTATCATCAGTCTCATCGAACGGAAGACAACTAGAGGCCTGAAAAAGCTGCTAAGAGTTGGTAACTCTCATAGACTAGTATCCGTAAAAGATTTGTTCACCGAAGAAGACAAACCTGAGGCAAGCAAATCGCAAAAGGTTAAGCAAAAGATGGAGAACGAAAAAAGTGTGACGGAAAATGTTAGTGAGAAAGAGAGAAAAGGTCCAATGAAATTTAAAAATAGTCAGATTGCTAATGAGGTGTATCGGATACGAAGAAACAAAATGGTATAGTTGTTAAATAGAATGTGGACTGAAGATTTGTACAAAAGTTTGTATGATTATTCGTTTTTGAAATGCGATTGTTTTTTGTTAGCTACTGTATTGTAAAAAATGCGTGTTTATTACTATAGGCAATGACCAAAATTCTTGTGTGATCTAAAATATTAGGGCCAATTTTGAAGGCTTTAGTTGACAGTTTTAAAAATGCTAAAAATATATCCGTCTTTTACATTGCCGTCTATTTGACAAGGACAGCAACAGTTTTAGGAGCTTTAGATCTGTCAATTAAAGCCTTTAAAATTGGCCCCATTGTTAAGTTTATTCCAAGTAAAACAAAACGAGGATATCGTATTGTTACCTGTAAGATATCTGATTCGAGTTTGGTGAATGAGTAGGGTGTGTTTTTCTTTACACTTGTAATATATTAGTTAGGGATTTGTAAATAAAAATAGCAACTACATATTATTGATCTGATTTTTATTAAAGTTTACACAGTCATCTAATTGCGCAATTTTCGTATGAATAGTTCTATTTTAGGGTTGACCGTTTCATCCCCTTTAACGCAACCATCCCTGGACATTTCCTGAAAATGTACCAAGTGATCTTTGCACAGTTTTGTGAAAGTGTCGCAGTACTTTACATTTTGTACAATGGATAGTACATAATGCAAGTTTTCATTGTGTGGTCTCAGTTTGTTGATTTTATCTGCGCACGCGGCTGTCCACACGGACTCCTCCAGAAACGTGTTGTATCGCTCGCTCTGGTCAAACACTCGGCACTGAAACAAAACATGTTATAAATAATAATAATAAATGCTTATGTTTATTTTGGAACATATTTGATATTTTTGCAACAGTCAAGTAGGAGGGTGTATACAGGGTGTAATTGAATTCATTAGCATCCTTTGAAACTAGGTACCTTCTCCTGATTCCGGTCACGTGTGAACCAAAATTTTTGAATTCTAACACATTGGTTTGGTAACAATAATAACTTCAGAAAATGGAATAACTTACTTAATTAAATGCTACAATACAAGATTTAGGCCTTCGTTCTCTATATCCGAGTAAAGTTTCGAGTTGGCTGGCCAGTGAGTAATACTGATCGGAACGTAAAGGCGTCGAGTAATTCTTCCCAGTTTCACGAACGAAAACAGAGTTTCGATCAGCTACTCAGTGGGTAAAAATTTAGGGTGATCTGTAGCAACGTCAACTGTTCATTTCGTTCGTTCAACAGTCACCCTGACTGCTGTCAGTGACGACATTTTGGGTTCGTTTTTTATTTTTTTGACATGTTTATGTGCCAGCTATATGCTGCGGTGCGGTAGGTGCCCTTCAAAGAGTATTTATTCCCTACCTAAAAACAGTAAGTAGGTAGGATTTACCTTTACAAAAAAGGGTATCAACTAATTAAATTAATGTAATGAGGAATGTAATACGAATTTAGATTACATTGTTTAGTTCAACGGGAAATGTAATAAGTAATACCTATAGGTACCTGAAATATAGTTTTATCTTGACGCAATAATAATAATTAAAACAACACAAAACAAAATATCATAATATTATATAAGTATTTAACATATTATAATTGAACAAAAACTTTTTAGTAGTCATCATCATCATAATCATCAGCCTGAAGACGTCCACTGCTGAACATAGGCCTCCTCCAAAGAGCACCACTTTGAGCGGCTGCTAGCCTCCAGTATCCATCGGCTTTCCACGGTTCTGAGCGGACTGTTTTACTAATTAAATCCGATGATTTCTATATTCGTAACTATACTACTATAAATATCTCGAAATAGGAACAGGAATAGTCGATGTTTTTATAGCAGTAGCGTAATCAACAGGGTTGGTAGTTTTCAGTTCCGTAGATCTCAGTATTTTTGGCATGCAAACTATAATAATAAATTACAAACACATGCGAGGTTGCAACAAGTTTTGCTGTAGCCGTTGATTAATTGTACTAATCGGCAGCTGATGTGTCCTGTAAGTAGCAGCCTGGTTTACGGGTCGGCTAGCGCTACTCGGACATTCTGAAATTCGTTACTGCAGTTACAAGTGACATTACGTGGTGGCTAGCCAACTCGGAACTTTACTCGAATATAGAGAACGAAGCGCTTAATTAAAATAATGAAGTATTGTTTTTAATTAGTACATACAAGGTATAAAAACGTTTAGATGTATCAAAATCATCCGTGCCAACCGCGCTAGGTGCCGCGGCAATCTTCACAATTTTCAATAAAAATATTTTTATTTACACACTTTACTCTTTAATAATCATCTATAAATGATGTAGTATCATGAGCTCAATTAATGCTAATGAATTAAATTACATCCTGTATATTAGCATCCGAAAGTGTAGCGTAGCGATTGGCCGTATAGCCATTTGATAATTTCAATCAAATATGTAACATACAATTTTAATTTTTCTTTTATAATTCCAATTAAAAAAGTACGGAAATCCTTTAAATTCACACGAGAACACGATCACTAAACGAATTATGTACCTGTGAAATTGTTTGAAGTTTTTTTTTATATTTTGGCTCCACACATAGTGTATTTAGCCAGTGTCAAGTATTATATTTTCATCGTGTTATAAAATATTTCACGCAGTCATGTCCTAGTCATAGTCATAGTTCAGTCTAAGTCATGCTCCAGCTAAGTGGTGGCAACTTTACTAGAAGCTTCTATGGAGTTTTGGAAGCAACACGAAAAATCACGTTTACCATATTATATCACTTGCCCTCATGCTCGTAATTCAGCACTTAATGCATAAAACGCCACCAATTTGAAACATTAACACTGGAAAAAGCAAAAGTTTGAAAAATAATACAATGCAACGACGTGAACTCTTCCGCGTTCCCGCCAAAACTCGTTTGAAGAGTTTCTGGGGATTGGACGATATTATTGAGATAATTTTTTTTTTGCTTTAGAAGTATTAAAGGTTCTTATCTAATGTACACTCGGGGCACAAAAAAATTCGTCACATTAGATACTAATTTTGCTTGTACGAGTTTTTAGGTTCTTTGTGTCGATTTGAGAACTGGTGAACCTTTTCATGCCCCAGATATACAGCAAAATAAATTATAAGTAGCATTTATTATACCTCTTCACTGATTTCGTCCATCATACAAACTTCAGAGTTGAAGTGCAAGAGCGCCAGCACGGCGAACAATGCTGCGCTGTCTTCCACACCCTCCAGGTAGTCTCTCAGCATTTCCCCGCTCGCACTAGGGACCAGGCTACTGTTCCCGGGACTATAGTTCCCGGGAATGAACATTTCGGAAGTACCATTATCGATAATAATGTTCCCGTGAGTGAAGTTCTCGATTTTGACGTTCTCGCGAGACAAGTTTTCAAACTTGACGTTTTTAATCTCGATGTTTCCGACAGCTGCGTTTTCGAGGGCTGCAGTCCTGAGAGTGATATTCTTGGCGCTGATGTTCTGGATAAGAATGTTCCCGCAAGTGAAATTCTTCACGGCGATGTTATTGAGATAGACGTTCTCGGAATAGGCGTTCCCTAAAGTAACATTCCCAAAAGCGGCGTTTTGGAGGGAGACGTTAGAGAGAGTGACGTCACCGTATGCGGAGGTTCGGACATATGTGGTGGCCACGTCGGCCGCTCGCTGGCGAACGGAACTGTCATCGTCTTCTAGTAAAGTGACGAGTGTTGCCAGGACCGTAGCTCTGTATTCAACTGGAAAAACGGAAGGTCTTTTTATTTACCATTTTTTATTATTATCAACGATTATTGGGTGAGTTTCTAAAATTTAAAACCCTTAGACATGATGGACGAAAAATGTGTTAACAAATCTTGCAAAAAACACAAATACAACATCAGTGGGAATAAATGTCAATTTTATTACTTGCAGCTAGAAAAGATAATAGATACTATACATAATAGAGACAGATAGAAGAGTCAAAGCAAGAGTGAACAAGTATAAGCAAGCATGCATCATCGTAGACCGCGTCATCACTTACCATCGGCACAGATTTTTATAATAGTACTACTCATCGGTGAGACAGTGGTCAAACACTGCAGTAGTCATCAAAGTATTAAAAAACAAATGACTAAAACTTACATTGATCCCGATCACCCAATTTCTTCGCATCTGCAAACATCATTTGAACCATATTCGTCTCTAGATAAGTCACCACGACCCGCCTCGTACTATCATTGTTTTCCGAAGAGCTCCGCGCAAACGCTTCCCTCATCGCTTGTAACATATACCTCGTATCGAAAACAGGATCTGGTCTCCTTTCGCTTATGAAATTTAACAAGGCTTCTAAATATATGTGCTTGACATTTTCATGACCGGTCTCTATACAGTCCAACAGCTTTGAAATCACCGAATCATCGCCCATGCTCTCTTCCTGGATTACATAGTTTAACGCCCCCTTTTCTAAAGTAAGCAACCTCAAACACTTCTGCCGACATTCCAGATACTCTCCGTTAAAACGGCGTCCGAGTATTTCAACATACGTCGAGTTTTCTCTGAGTATTTCCAATACTTTGACGTCACGGATTTCGTGTAAATGCTTTAGAAAATTACAGTTTTCCACGTCCAACTTCTGGTGTAAGATAAGCAGGTAATCCAAAGCGGATATGACCACTTCGTAGGTAGTATGTTGTAGTGACTTTAGTATGATTGCAGCGATTTGCATCGGTTTGCCTTGTTTGTGCAGTAGGACGAAGTATAGCAGTAAGCAGTGCGCGAGACAGACCTCTCTGCCGGCTGTTATTGGCGGCGTTGGTTCGGTGAACAGAAGTCGATCGAGGTGGGTAATGATCTCGGCGACGAAATCATCTTCTATTAGCTCCGGGAATCTGAAAAAACCGGTTAATATTTTAGAGAATTAATGAAAAATGATATCGCTAAAGTGCATGTATCACAGCAGAGTTTGGAACCAAATTGATCAACATATTTCCAAAAATTATTTTTATAACGCTTTAGTTATAGTCTGAATTAAGCATGGCAAGTAATAAATTGCCGTGTGTGTGTGAATTGTAGCCCCATACTTTCCATATCCAGAACCCGGAATATCCAGATAATACCAGAAAAAGATACAGCAGTATTCTTCTTGGTAAATCAAAATAAAAATAATAGTCTTAACTAACAACAACTCTTAAAACGTTCCAAAATGGGAGGTCTAAGTTCTGCAGTAGACGTTCTTATAACTAAATATGTGCTTTTATCTATAAGCCTACAAAAATCCTGCACATTATCATTTGGACCCATTTATAATTATGTATAAATATAGTTTGAAAATAAATGGCACGAACCTCCATAAAATCAAGTTGAGTACCCCAACATATTCCGTGACGAGCACCGCGCAGGGCTGCGCCAACAGTCCCGCCGAGCGCCGCAGCGCGGCCCGGGTCCCCGGGGACCCGCCGCCGGGCCCCGGGGACCGCGCCGGGGACTCCAGGGCCCGGGACAACTGGAGTAGGCTGCCGTGACACTGGTTCACGGACACGGGCGACAGTGACGATAAAAGTTCGGTTATATGAGGCCAGTAACTAGAAGATAGAAGCAAGGAAATTTTATGAATTTTTTTTTTTTTTTTTTTTAATAAATGAAATGTAAATGAAATGAAATGAAATGAAATAATAAGATATACTACATATACTACATCTGTGATACATGCATATATACAGATTTACTATAATAGTATCCTTTTTTTTTGGTGCACGGTAGAATGAGCTGTAGAATTGATCCAAACCTAGCGTGGTTTTTCGGTGCAACATTTTTATACCGTACTGTAAAATGTAATGAGGCGTTTTATTTAAAAAAAAGCTGTAATTTTACAAAGACCCGATAGATGGCGTTAAAATGGGGGTTTTACGTTCTGTCATTGCTAAGATAATTATGTATCGAGTTTAGTATCCTATCGTTATTTTATGGAAGGCATATACTCTAATGGCTTTCTATCGACAAATCGACAACGTACACTGTGATCTATTCAATTGAATTTGATATTTCCTTGTACTCTGTGGTTTGAAACTACGACCATGTTTGAAATACGTCGTTACTACGCCATCTAGTAACAGAAGCAAAACTAGTTTTTTTTTTAATAAAACGTCTCATTAATAAATGAAAAACGGTTTAGGTAATTATTAAATAGGATCGTAATAATCTCTATCAGACGTAGCACTTGGAGAAAGGAAAAAGATATTATACGAGGCGAGACGCCCGCATACTTCTTGCAAGAAATAATAAAGTATGTGTTAACAAAGCTAATTGATTGATACAAGCATACTTGTATCCTCTACAAAGGCGAATGTCACATAAAATATCGGCTGAATTGCCCTTAAAAAAATTGTAAACGACCGAGCAAGGTACCAGAGGCGGCTCGTGAAAATTTTAAATGGGTGTTCACAATAAAATATTTTGTCATAGTTATTTGAACAAAAAATCCATTCGCCGGTCTTTCTGATGAGCCAAAACATCTATCACTTTTTGTGAAAGTCAGTGATGGAATGAATTAAGCGTTTTTCTATGCTTATCAATTATCATACGCAATGCATTCAGGCGAGCTTGCACCGTGGTGGTACGCGTAAACGTTTTAACTTTGTTAAACGTTGAAAACACCGCTCGCTTTCTACCGAGGTCATGGGGATAGTACAGACAAATTTCAAAAGTTTCTGCTTTCAGCAAATACGGATTCTATATAATTGTAGTTCATAAAATTTAATGTGTTTTATAAAAGACATTGCATTGTTCCATTTTTAACTAGACACACAGCAACTATCACACATACATAACACTTAAACTTACTTATTATAATTATTTACATGCAAAATTTGCGAACACCATTCGCGCGCAAAGTGACTAGCCAAACTGCCGTTTGTTTGTTTACACAAAACTGGCAATCGCGCATCAATCACCACGTGCAGAGAGAGCAACACGGGATCTCTGCGTGCATGTCACTACGAGCTAGAATGCTCAAGCGAGCCTGCAACGTAGCCTACGTAGCGCAGGAGCGCCGCTCCACATCTGGCTAAATTTTCATACAAATCTTTTGTTTCACGTGCTAGACTGTGCAGACCTTTCTCTTTCACACTCGTTCAAATGCCGTACTGGCGTTGTATAGAACTTTGTTTCATAGGAGCGGAATTAATAGCGCTCCACCCAATACAACTTGTCACCACCTATACATATAATAAAACTGTAGAGATAAAAAAATCTGTAAATGCAAGATATCGAAAAAAAAATAACACAGGTTGGTTTGAAATTTTACGCTGATCACGTTAAGCTACTTTTTAGACATTTTGTCTGTTTGTTTGTTTGTTTGTTTGTTTGTTTGTTTGTTACGGCACAAGTCCGAAAATACTGAACGGATTTTCATGCGGTTTTCACTAATAAGCTTAGAAAAACCCGGCGCAAAACATAGGATATATTAAATTTTATATTTCGTTAATTTTTTTTTGTGAAAATGATTAAGATAACATTATGAAACGGAACGGGATTTTAACAAAATGGCCGCTTCAAAGCCTCAAGGTAAGGTTTTTTCTTATACTTTGGCTCACACATAGTGTAGGTATTTAGCCAGTGTCAAAAGGTAAGTTTTATTTTGGCTACTAACCATAGATGAGAGAAAAAAAATGTTACACTGCTACTGACGGTAATTTTATCTCGGGTTTATCCGGTTGCACAGATTAAAGAAAAAACTCTGTTACTATTATGGCACGGCTTCATATACGCCCGAACCTTCGCTGTTGAGTTGGCGCGCAAAAACATCTCTGTTGACTATCCTCGATGTTTTTGTAGCGCCCCAACCCGGACACACAGTCAATTGGTTTGCCTGCTGCGCGACCGACGTGGGCTAAATAAAATGGAGGAAGCAGTAGCGTTATATTGCATGTCGGCGAATAAATATGTTTTACAAACTGTGAGAGTATTATTTGCGATTACAAAAATAAATTTTAATAGTTTTAATTTATAATTCCTTATCAATATGAAGTAAAACCAATTTTTTTTATCTGTTTATCTGTCCCTTTGAATACGGATCACAGTTGTTATAGTGGCAACAAAAATATATCATCTGTGAAAAATTCAACTGTCTAACTATTACGATTCATGAGTACCTCCTGGTGGACAGACAGATAGACGGACAGCGGAGGTTTTGTAATAAGGATTTACTCTTTGAGTACGGAACTCCTATATTTTTGTATTTCATTCTGAACAATCCCCACTGCACTAAGCAATAAGGAAGTAATTTAATGCATGTTTTACAATAGTAAATAACAATTGGTGCGCCTGCATTACCCGCAGTGTATCACACTTTTCGGGCTATGGCGAAATACATCGCGCGATAACTTCGTCTGCGCTCGATGCAATGCAGATTACAGAAAAACAATGTGTTCATTATATAAGTACCTAAACCCAAGGAAGTCATATGTATTTACATATAGATAAGTTTTTTCGTTAATCTGTAGTCCAAACTAAAAAAAGAGGATAGGTATGACAACCATCAACATAGACTCATATACCTCCATGATGACAACCTTCTTGAATATGAGCACGACACAGAGAACAAGTAATCTCGAAAACTAAAAACTTCTTAGACTTTTTTTTATAAGTTTTAAGGCTTCACGCGATATCATATGTAGCCAATATTGAAACCTAACTAAATTATTATTCATGTTTTCGATTTATTGGGTTCTGGCGAGGGTAAAATTCTTTATTGGCGATCTGCAGCCCTACCGTGTAAGCATTCTGGTAATGAACATCGCCTGCCATCCTGCTTACGCCAATGTACAAGCCCTTGAGTGCGAGCAAGAGAGCACACGATTACGATTGCCACCGGGCTTACGCGGTAAGGCCACTGGTATTATGTATTAGTTTTCAAAAATCTATTACGCGTTACCATTCGAAATAAGTATTATTTAAAATTGTATTTATAGTACCTATAGCTTAACCTACAGTAGTAACATATTCAGTAATCTGTGCCTATTGACCCTTGCTTTTGCTACGCATTGTAAACCCTTTTTTATATTGGCATTAGACAAAATTTGTATTTAGCCAATGATAGGAAGTATTTTATGAAAACTGTTTAAAACGGTAGGTACTAGACTTTTTATAATTATTCATAAGACTTCACGCGATTATCATACTTAGCCATTACTGAAGCTTACATTTTTATTCAAGTTTTCGATTTATAGGGTTTTGGCGGGAGCAATGTTCTTTATTGGTGATCTGGTCAAATGTATTATTTACATAAACTTACTACATGTTACCATTCTAATTAGGTAGATAAAATTATTTTTGCGCTACTGCTACATTCTTGATCGACCCCATGGAAGTTTTATACGGTACCTGGGGTCTAGCAAAGATACCAACGACTAACGCTAACGCCAAACGCTAACTCCAAAATGTACTAGGATGACTTTTCCACAACTAATGTCATTTCAGTACAGTTTTGGAGTTAGCGTTTGGCGTTAGCGTTAGTGGTTGGTATCTTTGCTAAACCCCCTGTAGTACTTATAACTACTTAAGTTATATACCATTACCATTGCTACGCATTTTAAAATCTTTTTTATTTTGGCATTAAAGTAAGCCGGAGGTGCTATTATTTCTATTTAGCCAATGATACGAAATATTTGATGAAAAATCTTTAAAAAGGGTAGGTACTTAGATATAATAATATGTAGGTATTCATTATGGCAATAAAATTGTATCCTCGGATTAACAATATGGCGCGTAACGTTCGTTTTTTACCGTTTTTGATTTGGTCTTCTTCTTCTTGCATGTTGAAATAAGTTTTTAATAGTTAAAATATTTTAGATCTGTGGGCTTTTAAATAAACCACGGGAGCAAAAAATGATTGATTACTCGGTTACTTCAAGAAGGTTATAGTTATAGTAGGTAAGTCTTTGGGTGTTATTAATAATTATGTTATGACGATTTAACCTTCTTCCTCACTTTCATCACTAGGTACATAGGTATGTTGAAAGTGCAGTGGGAATGAGACAGCGTGGAAAATAGTGGACCTAATAATAATTATAACTGTCGATTCTTTAAGGAGTGGTGGTTTAGTATTTGTAATTCCTAATTAGTATTAAGAAAATTAATTATGTACGCGTCGTACAGGTAAATGCATATCTCCAGCAATTTATAAACTTATTATTGACACTGGCTATGTGTAGGTAGTTAGGTACTCAATTCGTATGGAACCAAACTTAAGAAGGTAAAAAAAAATGTGGTAAATGGAATAAAAAGCGCGCGGATAATATGTAAAACTGAGCAAAACAGGATCATCATGTGTGATTTTTTCATATTTTTCTAAACTGTACCTGCCTGCTTAGGTAACTACTACCTAAACAACATTTACTGAAACTTCTGTTAAAGACCTGAGTAAAGTGATGATGATTTCTTTTTGTTGTTTTTTGTTTGAAATTTCTTTAACTGTTATAAATCTATATTAGACTCAAAACATTTAATTTTAGGTAATGGCTTAATAGTTTCCACTCACGGCTATGCTTGCGTTATACCTATGCTAATACAGGTTACTGTGCTCAGCTTCGAAAAGATTTATTGGATTTTGTTGTTTGGTACGAAATGCATGATCTATTATTAGACTATAACGTAAAAATAACATAACACAAGCGTGCGAAGCCGCGGGCAAGAGCTAGTACTTTATATTGTACGTAGATAATTATTTGCAGTGAGATGCTGAACTGCAGTTCAGAAAGTTAATCATTGCAATTTTATGTATGTAAGTACATAGGCATAAGTGATTTTTGAAAAAAAAAAAAACTTAGTTTGCAATTAGGTAAATTTTTCTGGGACTTCACTGCACCAGCGCTCCTTAGGACAGGCCGCCTCTGCAAGGTACCAGGGTAGTATGGGCCTTTAAGTGGTACATAGTGCGATCAAACTCAATGGCGGCTGTGAAGTCGGCGCGAAACGGTAGCAAAAATTAGAGGTGCGCGGGAAGAGGTAAGCGGGGCTTGCAGCGCACTTTACAACCGCCAATGAGTTTGAACCTCACTCTAGAGTCTAGGTGTTATCAGGCTAAACAAGATGATCGCGGGAAGCCAACACAAAGTAATAAAGAGTAATACATACTCTGCAGGCGCGATAAGTGCAGTGGCGGCGCGCGCGGCAAGCTGTCGCGTCTTCAGCGCCGCGCGACCCGAGCATTGCTGCACTGGGTGCATGAAGGATGATAGCTGGGTAACAACAACTTTAATAGAGGACGCAATTCAATAGCCATGATGACTACTGTTTTATTATTGCACAAAATAATAATATTCCTCAAAAAATAAAGTCGCGTAAACAAAAATAAAAAAACGTCACAAAAAATTACAAAGTTACAAACATTTTAAAAACGGGAATAGAAAGGGGTAGCTCTGACGTCACAAGTTAGTCCTTCATAGTACCTCATTGCTAAGATAGATAGATAGATAGATAGATAGATAAACTCTTTATTGAAACACACAAATTAGCTAAGCTGTGGTAGCTTTAAATAAAATCTCTTTGGCATGTGCAAATTTTTAATTATTTGCGCATTTGCTGGTTGTTCACTTTATTTTACTTAATTTATTTATTTATCAATCAAATGTTAATAACTTTGAGTGTTTGCTGCTGTTAACATTCTTTTAATTAATTAAATTAATTTATTCGTTTATCAATCAAATGTATTTAATTTGCGCTTTTACTGCCTGTTTACATTTTTTTAATAAATATTATAAACATTGTATATTTGACATACAAATGTAACTAATTTGTTATACGGTCAATAAAATTATCCATTCTAGTACAATGTAATAGATTATTAGAGGCAAGAGCCATGTTAAAACAATTGCACTTTAAGGTAATAAGTAAATCTAAGATAAAACACACAGTCTACCTGTAATGTACGGGGTGTCAAGGTGGTTTTCCAAAACTAGCAGCGTTTACCACAAGTGAGTTTATTGCGGGACCAGACTTACCCGGAAGATAGTATATACACAAATAATATATTCACTCGTATATACTAACTATTACTTCAAAATTATACTGTTATATCTACTTTTGACAACGACCAACCGTATACTGACTTAGTGACGAGGAGAGGGCCCTTTATATGCCGTTATCATCCCTTAAGTAGGGGTAATTGTCGACCAAGGTCCAAAACAACATTCCGAGAATTTCAATGAAATAAACAGTTGAGTATACCGTAAACATGATAACTAACAGATGGCAAAATACATTAAATCATTAGTTAATTGTTACTAAAACGATCTGAATAACAAATAAATAATGTAGCCTTTGATAAGAATATGGTACAAACAACACACAATAAATATTTTAAACATTAGATTAGAAAGAACAGAAAAATATTTATTTAACACTCACACTTTACTAGGTGGCAGGACTTTTCTGCAAAGTTCATCTAGGTAGGTACCACCGCTTTGCCAGTTATTCTGCCGCCAAGCAGTAGTGTGCAAGCACTACAGCAAAGAGTATGTAACGCTTCGCCACTACAGTGTTTCGGTTTGAAGGGCTAGTGAAATTACTGGGCAAATGAGGCTTTATGATCTGATTATACAGTCTAGAAATCAGATTACTAGACTGTGTAATGTCTCACGATGAGGTGACACCCGTTAACTGTTATGGGCGGCCGTGTCACTTAACATCAGGTGAACGACTAGCCCGTCACATTACTCATTCTCATAAAAAAAAATTTACAAGAACCAAATCAAATAGGAACATTAAATTACATACCTATTTCAGTCAATTTAGTTATTCACTCACTATTGATGAAGAGCTTACACCGAAGTTTGTTCTGTGTCTGGGTGTTATATGTATTATTATAATTATGTATTATCCCGCCAGTAGCAAGCTGCTGACACAGGTTAAGACGTAGCTACTTTGGCTCGTTTACTGCACCCAGCGCCCATAACCAAAACAATAGAGACCGCATACCTGAGCCTTGTAGATAATTAGACAATAGGATCTTCCTCGAAGTACCAATTTTCTGAGAACGTTTTTATGATGTTTTGACTATCACGACAAAAGGTATTTACTTCAAAACCTTGTGGTTCTAGAATTAAGGAAGGGTTGCAGGAAACAAACAAATCACTGGAATCTGCCCTATTGTGTAAGTATCGGAATTTTCTACAGATGCGGAACCGTATAGATAGGCAGGTCTTCGTCGGTTTAAAAACCCAGGGGTGGGAACTGATTCCATGTTTGATAATACTGTTTTCACTGACTGCAAGCATCTAAAATACTGACCATTCACTGACCTGTTTCAAAATGTTGACTACTTTACACTTCTAATTGATATAAAAATTAGAGACATTATTTTTTAATGTTTTGTCTGTCTGTCTGCCCCTTCGAACACGGATCACGCTGGAACTACTGAAACTATTTTGCTGTTTGGTACGGTAGTAGCTAATTTTCCAGAATAATATTTAGGATGCTTTTGGGCCTGGGGCTGCGTGAAATGTCCACAAATATAAATTTATTGATTTATTATAGTATAGTGCGCTTACCTTCAGGCTGGAGACTGCTCCGTCCATGGCGGAAGGGTAGAGCCTCCCCAACAGGAGTAACACGGGGTAGACGTCCGCTCGCAGGTCTCCCTTCGTGGCGGTCGCTTGGGACAATTTACTCTGTAGGATCAAGTAAAACCATAACACATCAATAGCCAGAAAACGTACACTGCTGAACACAGGCATTTCCTATAAAACAACACTCTGGACCCTTATCATAGGGGGGGGGGGGGATATTCGTCACGCATGACAAGTGGCTTAGCAGCTGTTGAGGTCTTCAGCTGTTGATGATCAACGAAAGCAACAAAATAATAACCAAGTCATTTCGGGAATCGGGGTGCAGGTTTTTTTTATGAGAATGAATGACGTGGCGTGCCAGTCGTTCACCTGATGTTAAGCGGCACGGCTGCCCATAACAATTGCAGTGTCACTCGGAACTTTAAAATAAAAACTTCGAGTGACACTGCACTGCGTACGTCATCCTGACACATCACTCAGTCTAAAAATCAGAACTACACTGTGTAATCAGGCCATAAAGTCTCATTTGCCCAGTAATTTCACTAGGTACAATGCCCTTCAAACCGGAGCACAGTAGTGCTTGCACACTACTGCTTGGCGGCAGAATAACTGGCAAAGCGGTGGTACCTACCTAGACGAACTTTGCAGAAAATTCCTACCACCTAGTAATGTAGTGTGTAAGTACTGTGTAATCACAATTGTCTACCTTGGGGTGTAGAGATTTACCCCCTTTAAGGATAATATACCAAATCAAAATCAGGTTGTATAACTTACCATCATGAGCGGGTACAGGTCGGGATACCGTTGGAAGAACAGCCGGCCGGACATCCGGTCCCGGCGGGCGGCCGGGCCGGCCGGTCCGGCCGGGCCGGCCGGGCCGGCCGGACCACGGTATACTCCAAACACTCGCACGAGGAGCGCGCTGAATAGCAGGCTCATCGCTGTACGCTCCTGTACACAACAACATTACAGTCATATTCTGAACCGAGGGCTGTGGGTTCGAAACCTGCCCGGGACAAACATTTGTGTGATGAACATCGATGTTTGTTCTGAGTCTGGGTGTTATATTGCATTCCATGTATGTATTTACAAACAAAAGTATTTAAGTATTATATCAGTTATCTGGTTCCCATAGTACAAGCTATGCTTAGTTTGTGGATAACGCTGTGTGAAATGTCTACACATGTTTATTTATTAACATATTCATTCCACTTCACTCAGAATACGAATCATGTCTTCGTGTGTTTGGGGTTCATGTGTTCGAATGTTTTTTTTTGTCGGTAAAATCTTATTATTTTAAACAACCTCTGTGATTATGTTTTATTTGTTTATTAAACGGTATTCACTGAATTTTGTAATTCATCATAAATCAACAGTCGGAAGACGTGCGTACGCTGCCAAGCGTGGCCTAAAGGCGGCTTAGTGTTCGCAGAATTTAATGCATCGATAAGAACCCAGCTGCCCATTCCCTGGACAATAGGCATGATGACTACTATTAAAAATGAACAAGTAAATAATACTTTCATAAAGAAGATTAAAAATGAATGCAATAATTGAAAAAATATGTAAAATCGGTAAATGAATCACGGAGTAATAAGCTTTTAAAGTTTCTATAGGAGGCATCTCCTGTCCCTTTCTCGCGAAACAGAGCGCCTCCGCAGTCACTATGAAAAATCCACCTGTGACGTCACATGCCAAAGATATTGTATGTAAAGCTACCACAGCTTAGTAATGAGGTACTATAACGACCTTCCTCTGACGTCACTGGCCGTTTGAGCTATCTCTTTCCACTCCGGTTTTTAAAATGCTTGTAACTTGGTCATTTTTTGAGATATTTAATTTTTGTTTTCAGAAATGTTTATCTATTGAGGAATATTTTTAATTTACGCAAAAAAAAAAATTTGTCATCATGCCTATTCCTTGTTCTTTCAATACCCACGGGAAGAAATGAAGTGGTTTTTTTCAGACTGACCGGAATCAATGGCGTCACGAATAAACAAAGTATCAAGAGTAGGTTGGTGTCGTATTACGGGTTACCTTATCATCATCATCAACAATAGCCTGCAACAACTACTGCTGAACATAGGCCTCCCCCCAAAGAGCGGCTACCCTCCTGCATCCATCGGTTTCCCGCGGCTTTCACCAGATCGTCGGTCCACCTAGTAGAAGGCCTACGCTGGGTCTCCCAGTTCGTGGTCGCCACTCGAGAATCTTCCCCATCGGTTGTCAGTTCTACCAGCGATGTGGCCTGCCCATTGCCATTTCAACTTGTTTATTCTGAGAGCTATATCAATCACTTTAGTTCCGTCATACATAAACATACTTTTTTTAAAATCTAACACAAAAAAAATACCAATTGTTTGGTATCATCATCATCATCATCATCATGAACAGCCTGAAGACGTCCACTGCTTAATATAAGCCTCCCGCAGGGAGTACCACTTAGAGCGGCTCTCGCCTCCTGCATCCATCAGTTCCCCGCGGCTTTCACCAGAACTTGTTTGGTATAATATGCCTCGAAGTTCGGCTAGGTTCGTCCAGTACACAAGTGAGGGCTGACCGTCCACGCGGCGGCCCCGAACCCGCACACCGCGAGCCGCAGCCCCGCGCCCGCGTGCGCCCGCGCCGCCGCCTCCACCAGGCTGTCTCTGTACACGCAGAACATGGACCTTAACAACGGTTCACTACCAACTAGCTAAAGCTACAAGCACGGGGTGCCATCAGGCACAAATATAATACGTGAAAAAAACGTAGTGATCGTGTCGTGAGAGTTATTAGTTAGTGTACAGTGTATTCATTTGGCCCAATACTTCGCCAACACGCAATAGATATCGCTTAATAAACTTGCGTTATGCAGAAATAAATTAATTTGTAAAATAGCCCGAGTTATTCCGTTGTATGGGATGAGGCATCTGTACTGAAGGTATTATATTATCTGGGCTACAAGCTAGCTTTGACTTTTGTTACAAACAGTTCAGTGTAGTAAACAGTGTTACATTTTTGTATTTTCGAGAAGAAAACACTACTAAGAACAATACTAAGAAAGTAATGGTTCAACCTAGACTTGCGCAGAATGTATTATTAGAAGAAAGAAAGATGCGTATCAATTGTCTCATGGGAATGGGATACGTATCACTAATTTAGTGAACGAACGAGTGTTTCATCGTATCATAACTCTTACTTTTCTTTCCTGAGCAACACAAAGACAGAGAGAAACAGATAGCTAATGTGACTTGATCAATTTTTGCAGATTGATTATAAATGTTAAAAAGCCCTTTATGTCGTTCATGTAAGTTGCTTTTTTGCTTGTACAAAGCGGATCTACAAGGTGACCTTGAATTAGTATGTTATCGCGAAATGGGGGACTGGGACCATGATACCCTACAGGTTGTGAGAGTCTTACTTGAAACTGGGTGTTTCCAAACTTCCATGGTAAAAAATAAATTCACTCGCAAAATTGCACGTGCGATCGCTACGAGATATAACTAGATCCTATAAATTCATTTCTAAACACAGATCGTTAAACTCATTTATGTGCACTCGGTCAAGGACGAAGTTCAACCACCCAGCTGCGCTAAGGCTATTTTCGAACGTAAACTTTATATGGCATATTTTCAATGAAAAACTCTTCATTTAGTAAAGTCGTAGAAGAAACATTGTCTACCTTAGGGTGTAGATTTACCCCTTTTCAGGATAACATACTAATTCAAGGTCACCTTGTATAATGTAGCGTATTGTGTAAACATAGCGCTCATAGCGAAGCACGACTAGCCGTTTCTAACCGATCGGTAAAGTTAAGCAACGTTCGCTGCGGTCACTACTATGATGGGTGACCGCTACAGCAAAAAGTTGGTATTTACAACTGAGCGCTACCGTGCTTCGGAGGGCACGTGAGCCGTCGGTCCCGGCTGTTGTCGTAAGACAATAGTCGTTAAGCCAAGTCAGAAGCCTTCGGGAGGCCTAAAAATTCTGACACCAGGGCTGACCACTTGCCTACACGAGAAGAAGAAGAAGACCTTGTATAATAGTTGTAAAGTTTCCTATGATCTATTAAACCATAGGTTCCTATCTCTCTCTTTCACATGGCTTCACCACGCCACGCCATTATCCAACTACCGGAGCAGCTCCAAAATGAATCGTAAAACTATAGTGAGTTAGTGATATATTTCAAAAGCAAGTGAGCTTGTGAGAAACTAGCTCAGTTCAAGTGAAGCGTTTCATTTTTATCTTTCTTTCATGAGTTACCCAAGTCTAATTCAACCAATTAAAAGTTTTTTGTAGTATGCACTGTGCTACCATGTACAACATTTTATGTTCCACAATGTTAGAGCACTGCAGAGTTTGCTTTGCCGGACTATAAGCGCGTCTAACTCAAAATGCGTACTCGATAAGTATCAAAACACCATTGAGTACGCAAATATTCAAATGTAGGAATTACCTGAATAAAGCACGTAAGATGTTAGCAGCAAGGGCGCGACGCTCAGCTGCTGCGATCTTGCCGGAGTCACCAAGGTAATTAAGGTCACTAAGGTCCCTAGGATCAATAGGGTCACAAAGGTCAGTAGGATCACAGGGGTCAGTATTGCTGGAGTGACCAGGATCAGCAGCAAGCCGCAGTAGTGTCGCCATACACTCGTGAAAGCATTCTCCGCGGCCCGTCACTTGTACTTCTGTTGTCAATAACGCCTGTAAGTTAAATTATATTTTGTTATTAAATAAATATAGCGTTGTAATAAGGACTGAAGTACTAGATGGCAGGACTTTTATAGTTCGCCTATGTAGGTTAAAGTGAAAAGTCAAGTCAACATTTTTATTGCAAATTAATACTCAATTATGATATTATAGTCCAGTCAACGAACGGCCAAAAGGGGGGTATGGAGTGAATGAGAGGGGACCTAAGCAATTTTTTCTGAAACTTGTTAAGGATACTCAGGAGATAAACATACTAAAAGTCCTGACCCCCCCAGGGGTGAGCCGGAGCGAGGAGGGGGTTGCAAAGGTGCCACTTTTGAGGTTTTCGTCAATATCTTGGAAACAGTCCGTCCTTGAAGAAAACATCCTGTTACTATATTAAAGCTCATAAAATTGTCTACAACTTTGTTGTAATACATCTTTCTCTCCTTCACTCTACAACTCCTTATTAACTGGACTATTAGGTACTACAAATATTTAAAACGCAACCAACGCTGCTTAACTTTATCGATCGTTTTTTTTTTAAATCTGCTTTACCACAGGCACCTGGGTCCGTGCTCTTTGTTAATTTATGATTTATTGTTATTTATTTTTTTTATTTTATTGAACAAATATCATACACGAGAGGATAATTAAATACTTAACCTATTTTTTTTTATTTTTTTTTTTCGATTTGTGCATACACCGCGAGCAGACCAGCTCCCGCAAGCAGCGCCCGTTCACGAGCTTGCCGCATGCGCCAGCCATCGCCCTCCTCAACCATTTTTGAGGGAAGAGGACGACCCGACGCACGACGCCGCCGCAAGAAGAAGCTTTTTAGTGAGCGTGAGTGCTCCCGGTGTACACACAATAATCACTTACATTCTAGTACTATTTTGTTCATACGAGCGGGATAATTGGTAGGCTCTTGAGTCCGTCAATGATCCCGCTCGTACATGTCGTTGTTAATCTGCCATCTCCTCCCGGACCAGGACTTCTGTTACCGCCACGTTTCGATCTTTGTTATCGATCGGTTAGAAAGGGCTAGTCTGCAGTGACATATTTTGGAACCCCCAAAATCTTTTTCATATAGCAATCAGTTTTTTTACATGTTTTTTATGTCATTACCTGTCAATTTCATAACATGTCACTGTACTAAGCAATTTGAATTTTCTGATTGGTTATCTTTTCGAAAAAAAGCAATGGTTCAACCGATTAAAAGTGTTAAAAGTTTTTTGAAGTATGCACTGTGTTACCATATACAAGATTTTATATTACACCAATTTTAAATCACTGCATATGAGAGCTTTGGTAAAATGATGATAAGTAAAATGGTTTATATGGTTTATGGAATGGTTTATATTATTATGACCTGTAGAGCGGCAGCCAGCCCCGCCCCGCGGCGCGTGGCGGCCGGCGCGCCGCCGACCGCGCGCACCAGGCCCCGCGCCCACCGCCGCGCCAGCCGCGCGCGTTCTGAACACGTCCAGCACCTGGCGGGCACACGGGCCGGACGTGCGGTACGGTTCCAATACACGACACTATGGAACACTTCCTACTGGGCTACCACGGACGGTAAACAAAATAGGAATGATGACTGCTATTAAAAATGAACAAATAAATATTACTTTCATAAAGAAGATTCAAAATGAATGCTATATAATTAAAAAAATATGTAAAATTGGTAAATAAATCACAAAGTAATAAGCTTTTAAAGTTACTGGTGTTTTTTTTTCATCACCTGTCCCTTTCTCGCGAAACAGAGCGCCTAATCAGTTACTATGAAACATCCACTTGTGACGTCACATGCCAAAGAGATTGTAGTAAGCCACAGCTTAGTAACGAGGTAGTACGTACGATCTTGCTCGTTCTCAAATTGCTCGGCACCTACCTCCTTTCCCCTTCATTCATTTATCCTTTTCCCCTTCTGATCTCTCTTTACCATAGTACAGGAAAGAAGTAGTTTTAGATCATTTTTTTTTTTACAATATCTAGTCATAGCATTTGACCACTCACCTGATGGTAAGGTTAAACTGAAAAGATGACATTGAAATATTTACGGGACAATATTTAAAGTCCCCCCTTTCTTACAAAAATAGAAAGAATGAAATCGGACCACGCATTAATAAATAAAAAATAAGTACACATTTTAACTTTCATCCCCTCTTCTGCGGGAAGCATGCTGAATTTTGGGATAATAAGTATCCTATAGGTTATCTCGTAATAAAAAGTTAAATCATGCCGGTTTCATTTGAATCTATTCAGTAGTTTCGGCGTGACGCTCAGCCGAAATACAGACGTGCAGAGTGAATAGGTATCTTAAGCGTGTCCAATCTTAGGCTTCATCAACGCTTACCATCAGGTAAGATGTGGCCAAACGCCACCCATTAACATTAAAAATAAATAGACCGACAACCAGACAAAACCGAAAAAAAAATTTTTGGCTTAGGCATAGATACTGAATAAGGAGGAGCACTCCAGAAAATAATTCAAAATATTTTTAAAGTACAGAATTCAACTTGTTACAGTTTTATTATAAGTATACATTAAATTGAATACGGCGCCCTCTAGAGACCAAAGTAATGACGGTAATTGACGGGCCCGATAGCTCAGTTGGTAGTATCCCTGCCTTCTGAACTGAGGGCTGTGGGTTCGATTCCTACCCAGGACAAACATTTGTGTGATGAACATAGATGTTTGTTCTGCGTCTGGGTGTTATATTGTATTCTATGTATGTATTTACAAACAAAAAAGTATCTAAGTATTATATCAGTTATCTGGTTCCCATAGTACAAGCTATGCTTAGTTTGGGGCTAAATGGCGCTGTGTGAAATGTCCACACATATTTATTATTATTATTATTATTATTATAATGAACTAATATGTCATACTGTGTAGCGAGTGCAGCGAGCCCCGCGGCTGCAGTATCCGAAGCGCCGCGATGGGTGACGCGGCGGAGTAGCTCGACCAAGTGCGTGCCGGCCACTGACACCAGCTCGGGGCCCGGTACTAGTGGCGCCGCTATGCTCAGCACTGAGGATGCCTGATGATGGCCACGTGAGGTTTAGACAATTTACTTTACTAGTTTAATAAAAACCAACCAACCAACATATAACATATATTTATATATGTATAGGTATGGCCTAGGTTACGCAACGAGTTATGAAGAGAACAATGTTTGCTCGCTCGGTGTTTCCCTGCGAGATAATATCCGGAACGAGGAGATCCGCAGGAGAACTAAAGTGACCGATGTAGCTCTGAGGATTAGCAAGTTGAAATGGCAATGGGCAGGCCACATCCCTCGCCAAACTGACAACCGATGGGGAAGGTTCTCGAGTGGCGACCACGAACCGGAAGACGCAGCGTAGGCCGCACACTAGATGGAGCGACACTGGTGAAATCAGCCAGGAGCCGATGGATACGAGAGGCGAGCAGCCGCTCAAAGTGGCGCTCTCTGGAGGCCTATGTTCAGCACTGGACGTCTTCAGGTTGTTGATGATCCTTTGCTAAAGGATTCATTCCAGTGAAAATAGCTATGCTTGTATCAGTCCATGAGTGACACTGCAACTGTTATGGGCGCCCGTGTGGCTTAACATTAGGTGAACGACTAGCTCGTCACGTCATTCATACTAAAAAAAAAAAATATGAGTATGCTAAAAATTTGAGACATTTTCCTTTATAAAATATTAAACAAAATAACTAAATCAAAACAAGACGGGTCTAGATTAGGGTACCACTTTGAGTAGGATCCCTATGGAACGAACTAAACAAACACTAGGTGGTAGGACTTTTCTGCAAAGTTCGTCTAGGTAGGTACCACCGCTCTGCCAGTTATTCTGCCGCCAAGCAGTAGTGTGCAAGCACTACTGTGTTTCGGTTTGAAGGGCATTGTAGCTAGTGAAATTACTGGGCAAATGAGACTTTATGACCTGATTACACAGTGTAGTAATCTGATTACTAGACTGTATGATGTCTCAGGATGACGTGCGCAGTGCAGCGTCACGCGAAACTTTATTATTTTAAAGTTCCGAGTGACACTGCAACTGTTATGGGCAGCCGTGTTGCTTGACATCAGGTGAACGACTAGCTCGACACGTCATTCATTCACATAAAAAAAAAACAAACAAACACAATGATCACTGGGTTGATCTGAACTAACCTCCTTGACAGTTCTCCAAGCGCAAACCAGCACCATCTGTGACGTCACCTGACTCCCATCTTCCAGTGTGATGCCACTGCGGAACACACACACACACACATTAACACTTCATCACACATCCATCCATCACAATAAACTATACCACGCTTCCATAGAGAAAAGATCTGAAAAGAGCAAACGTTTCTATTGCTTTCTGACTCTCACTGCAGTTGGTTGCAGTATGTTTTTATTTTGAGTATTTCTAAAGTAATTATTAAAATGTCCGTCCGTAAAATCACGCATCGTGGGAAGTGGGCATTAGAACTCACGTGGCATCGACAGCATGTTCCCCAGCAGTGGGCAGGCGGCCCTCGGGCGCGGCGTGGGCGACCACGGCGGCCACGGCCTGTGCGGCGCGCACACATGTGGCCACCACGCCGTGGGCTAGTGTGCTCCACGACTCGCTGGTCACTGCCGTCCTGTGTGGACCGTTGCACTATATTCATTTTTCATATCAAAAATTCTTTATTAAAATAAATATTAGATGTTAATACGTACAACTCAGCGGTAGAATCTAAACTATATCTATCTTAAAAATTAATACGTTATAAAGGCAAAAAAAGGGCCTTTTTCAATTTTTAATGCAAAATGTTAATAAAGTTCTTATTAAATCATAATCGAGGGTAGTTACATTTAGTTTTAACATAATTATTCTTTTGACGTACTACTAAGCTACTTCATACGCTTATATCGCACTATATTGGTTCAGACGCAGCGTAGGCCGGTCCCCCTAGGTGGACCGACGGTCTGGTGAGTCGCTAGGAGCCGATGGATGCAAGAGGCGAGCAGCCGTTCAAAGTGGCACACTCTGGGGAGGCCTATGTTCAGCAGTGAACGTCTTCAGGCTGTTAATGATGATGATGAACTAGATGAATGGATGGCTAAAGAATGGAATGCTCTTCCAGCAACAATATTTCCTCCTTTCGGAGTTTTAGCGGGAACGCAGAAAAGTTTACACTGTTGCATTGTATTATTTTTCAAAACTTGTGCTTTTTCCAGTGTTAATATTTAAAATTGGTGGCGTTTTACGCATTAAGTGTTGAATTATTACGAGTGTGGACAAGTGATATAATGTGATGAAACGTGGTTTTTCATTTTGCTTCCAAAATTCCATTGAAGCTCCTAATATAGTTGCCATTAATTTTCTAGGGCACGACTTTGACTGGATTATGACTGAAACTGTTTGACCCAGACTGTGACTATGACTTGACATTATGTGAAATATTTCGTAAATGATGAAAAATTAATACTTGACACTAGCTAAATACACTAAGTCGTCATCACCGTCATCACCAACAGCCTGAAGACGTCCACTGCTGATCATGGGCCTCCCCCAGGGAGCACCACCTCGAGCGGCTGCTCGCCTCCTGCATCCATCGGCTTCCCACAGCTTTCACGGTCGGTCCACCTAGTGGGAGGCCCACGCTGCGTCTTTCGGTTCGTGGTCGCCACTCGAGAATCTTTCTTCCTATAAATATACTATGTCTGGAGCCAAAATACAGGAAAAACACTGACCTCTTGTGCCGTTGCAAAACGCGAGCGATACAGTGCAGCCCGCCAAACATGGCACCGTGTTGCGCCGCGCGGCTCGCTCCCTCTCGCTCGCACATTTCCACTTCGCCGCGCACTCGCTCTAACAACACTTGAACCAACACGTATGTTGCGCGAAGGTCTTCTGGGCTGTTAAGGGAAAACATTTTGTTAAATTGTAACCATCAACATCATCAGCCTGAAGACGTCTACTACCTCAATAGGTCTCCTCTAAAGAGCACCGCTTTGAATGGCTGCTTGCCTCCTGCATCCATCGGCTCCCCTAACTAACTTATGCTACGTCAGGTTATTATATTAGGTTATTAGGTAGGTCGGGCGTATTCAGACACTACAATATAACGACTTATCCCGTATAACCTTGGCCAATGGGTCTCATCAGGTACCAACGAATAACAGCCCTAATGTGATAAAAATGTAGTGATCGTGTCGTGAGCGTTACTAGTTAGTGTTTAGTGTATTCATTTAGCCCCATACTTCGCCAACACGCAATAAATGTCGCTTGATAATCTTTATGCAGAAATAAAATTTTCGTCAAATAGCCCGAATTATTTCTATGGGATGAGCTTAAAGCATTTATAAATGGAGGTGGCAAGACAAGGCGTACCCCTCTGCCGGTCATATGCGCTAATTGGTCATATACATTATCACAGTGTGCGTGTAAACTGCGTAACTACGCTAGTTTGTATAACGGTGTGCGTGTTGTAAGACGGTGTGCGCGTGCGTGTACACGCGCGGGCTGCGCGTGTGCTGTACGTGTTACCTCGTCCCCCGTAAAATCGGCAGAAAATAACGCTTGCGGATAAAGGTTAACATCTCCATTGATTAGATGCTCTAACGGGTTGAGGCATCTATATTAGTATAACAGGCTTGTGCCCTGCTATTTTTTTATTGACGTACTTTATTAAAATAATATTAACTTGTTAATTTTTAATAGCAGGACACAAGCTTATTGGTATGCAGAATAAGGTCCCGTGGTAAGACGTTCGCACAGCCAAAACCGCTAAAGCTACAATCATAAAATTTTATATTATTATTTTTATTCATAGTCCACGCAGGCGAAGCCGCGCGGGCTAGTACAAGCTAGTATATTATAGCTGATATATTATACAGTCTGTGCCCTGGCAGTAGTGGTCTGACCCAGAATATACCAACTCACCCGTTATAACCCTGGCAATGCTTGTCATTCCCCTCCAGTATAAGTGCTGGCAGCCGCGACAACACCAGCAGAAGCTTGTAGCTGGCGGAGACGCTGTCGGCGGGCGTCAGGGATGACGCTTGTTGGAGGACCACACCCAGCTCTATACTCGTGCTGTTCTTCTGGAATGTTCCACATTATTATATTAAATACTTATAATTAGATTTGAACTGCTTTGATTTTCTATCTATTGTTATTATTATTTTTTACTAATTGTGCCTCGCGGTTTAACCCGTGGATAAAAAGTATCCCATGTCTTAATCCAACGTATAAGCTTTCTTAATCATATTAGTAGTTACGGAGATTGATGGTAACAAAGTTGCACACACACCAACTTTCGCATTTACAATATTAGTAGGAAAGCGACGATCTGGTCAAAATCAGGGAAAGCCGATGGATGCACGTGACAAGCAGCTGCCCCAAGGTGCCACTCTGTGGGGGAAGCCTATGAAGGCAGTGGACATCTACCAGGCAGTACTCGAAATTCTATTTTCCCCACCGGCTGTCAGTTCTGTGAGTTTCTGTTCTGGTACTCCAGTGTATAGATTACCTTCAACAGTTCTTCAGGGCACAATAGAAGCACTTGCAACGCGTAATCCTTGTTACTTTCATAACTGTCGTCCAAATGCAGAAGAAGCATTTCCATATACTCTTCCTTCCAGACCCTGGAAATCGAAATAACAGACTAAAATTACACTTTTTAAACTTTCGCGGATGGATAAGTAAAATTTTTTTTTTGGATAAATTCATTATATTCCTCAAAAGATAAACATTTGTGAAAACAATAATTAAAGATCTCAAAAAATGACCAAGTTACAAGCCTTTTAAAAACCGGAATAGAAAGAGATAGTTCAAATCGCCAGTGTGGTCGTTATAGTACCTCATTACTAAGCTGTGGTAGCTTTTCATACAATCTCTTTGGCATGTGACGTCACGAGTAGATTTTTCATAGTGACTGCGGAGGCGCTCTGTTTCACGAGAAAGGGACAGGAGATGCCTCCTGTAGAAACTTTAAAAGCTTATTACTCCGTGATTTATTTACCGATTTTGCTTATTTTTTCAATTATTGCATACATTTTTAATCTTCTTTATGAAAGTATTATTTACTTGTTCATTTTAGTTAAAGGATGCAATTAAGCTTATGGCCAACCTGATACAAAACAATATTTTTATGATTTTTATAGCAGTATCGCCTGCGCTGCGTAATCTGCTTGATTAATGTGTAAAGGAAAAATTAGAATCACGAGCGGCGGATTGAACCCGCATCCATCCATCCATCCCTCAAGCCGGGATATGCTGATCTTTCCTTCACAAATTAATCCGATGCGAAACGATCACGTATCATCATAACCGTCCACAGAATTTGTAATTCCACTGCAGGGCAGTGCGTGGCCTATGGAGTAACTAGATACCACTTCACATTCGAAAATATGTTTGGTGGTGGTATCTTTCGATAGGCATGATGACTACTATTAAAATGAGCAAGTAAATAATACTTTCATTAAGAAGATTAAAAATGAATGCAATAATTGAAAAAATAACTAAAATCGGTAAATAAATCACGGAGTAATAAGCTGTTAAAGTTTCTATAGGAGGCATCTCCTGTCCCTTTCTCGCGAAACAGAGCGCCTCCACAGTTACTATTAAAAATCCACCTGTGACGTCACATGCCAAAGATATTGTATGTAAAGCTACCACAGCTTAGTAATGAGGTACTTTGACGACATTGCTCTGACGTCACTGGCCGTTTGATCTATCTCTTTCTATTCCAGTTTATAAAAAATTCTTGTAACTTTGTCGTTTTTTGAGATATTTTATTTTTGTTTTCACAAATGTTTCTTTTGAGGAATATTTATAATTTGTGCAAAAAAAAAATTTTGTCATCATGCCTATTATGTATGTGGTGAGTAGTATGTAACACAATTGACATATTCAGTATGCTATGTACGATATCGTTCGCATCCATAGTCTAAAGAGTTATGAATGATTTCTATCAAGAATTTGCAAACATCTCTTTAAATTAAACATAGTTTAAAAACAGTGTTCCACATCCAAAATGAAGTTAGTTACCAGTTTGTAGCAAGCTGGAGCTTTTCAGTACACAATATAAGTTGTAACGCGACGCTACGTCTCCCGAAGTTAGCGCCGCGCAGCAACGAACTGAAGCACAGCTCACGCAGTTGTTCCACGAAGGTTAGGTAATGTTCGCCGTCTGTGGCACAGTTGGGCGGCCTTGTTAACACTTTGTAGCTGTCCTCTAGTCGCTTTAACAGCTGCGGAGGAAGGGCAAATGGTTAGAATATTTTAAGGAGGCGAGCAGCTGCTCAATGTGGCGCTCATTGGGGAGGCCAATGGTTATTTGTGGGATGTCTTACAGCTGTTGATGATGTTGATTAGTATTAAAACCGACTAGCTGCTAACTTTTTTAGTAGGCAATCATATCAAACGCACAAATCATCAATTTTGATAATTATAGTCTGGCTACTGAAAGTAGAGACTGAAAAAGCGCGGCAACTAAAATATCGGCATGGCAGTCCAAACAAAGAAGAAAACTAGGAACAACTCACTTTGATTCCTTAATAAAGTTTATGTTTTATGGTTTTGCATAAATATTTTCAAATTTTCTTCTTAGTATGGGGCTGCCATGCTGCTGTTTTTAAATTTGCCGCGCGTTTTTCAGTCTCTACTTTCATTAGCCAGACTCTAGCGGGATTTGAACCCACTTATCCCAAATCCAATTTGATGCTCTTCTACTAAGCAATGAACCATCGATCTCATTCCTGTGTATTTGGCGTAGTACCCATTTTATTTCATAGCCTGCTCTTACGGGACGGGCGAAGATGAAGCAGTCCTATTTGGCCAGGAACTGTGCGAATATTAAAGAGTGTCAAAAGATGGTTATACCTTTTTGGAAAGCGCCAGCATCATTTGTCTGAAATTAGGCGACTGTTCGTTGATGTTGTAGCGAAGGAAGCACAGCACAAAGTCGAGCTCATCGCGGCTCAGCGTCGCTGTGCTCTTGGCCGACTGAGCTACTGTCGATAGGGCAAGGGTACGGATCTGAAATATAATGTTGGACATATTTACTGACCACACAACGTGGATTTGGTGCATAGATTAATTTTCCAAGTATCAAGCCGCCGCAATACCAGCCGGGTTAAAGAATCGCGACAGGATTTTTTTCAAGTAAATGACTCACGTGATGAGATATTCGTTCGCTTTATGTACGCGTGACGACAAAATTACAGTAGTACTTTACTTACACACTACTTAAAGCTTGATGGAAAAATAACTGGCAACGAGGTAGTATCTAACTAGACGAACTATGCCGACAAGTCCTACCAACATAGAACGTAATCTGTGCCTACCACCTACTGATTCAAGTTGCGGGAACGGGTTGGAAGCTTTAGATCTGCCTTAGCCTGGTTTGTACAAGCCCAGATGCTGATCACCCAGTAGTCAGCAACCATGGACAGGAGAACTAAACATTTTGGAGTAGCTGACCGATAGCTACTGACCGGTCAGTACTGGCTCAACTTTGTTTACACGGACCCAGTAGCTGCCAGACAGTAACCGTCCTTCACTGTTCACCAACCACTGGGCCTGTGAAAACCCTTGTCTCAATATGACTATGTACTAGTTCGCTTTAAGAGCTAACTTGGATATGAAAGTATAGTGGCGATACAGCACCAGGGGGGCTAGTGCGGGAAGTATACTGGGCGCGGATAGTTACCTCGGGCACGGGACACGCGGCCGCGGCACGCAGCACGCCGCGCGGCACCAGCCCGCGACACGCCGGCGCCGCGCGTGACACCACCAGCCGGGCTAGTGCGGGAAGTATACTGGGCGCGGATAGTTACCTCGGGCACGGGACACGCGGCCGCGGCACGCAGCACGCCGCGCGGCACCAGCCCGCGACACGCCGGCGCCGCGCGTGACACCACCAGCCGGGCTAGTGCGGGAAGTATACTGGGCGCGGATAGTTACCTCGGGCACGGGACACGCGGCCGCGGCACGCAGCACGCCGCGCGGCACCAGCCCGCGACACGCCGGCGCCGCGCGTGACACCACCAGCCGGGCTAGTGGAGGCAAGCCCGACTCCGATACGCGATCACTTCTACGGTTCAAGGGAGGATACAGTTCATAACCCGCGAAGTCTTAAGAAATGTGTTAAAGTTTGGTATTATAACACACCGATTACTATTTCTGCCAATCAAACCATGCGGGTATTTGATGTTATTTTTATAAAATACTGCCAATGCACATCAAAAACGATATCGATAGTTTTGCCCGAAAATGCGAAAGGGTTTGGCTTGGATTTTTTAAGGCTTCCATAATTGCAATAACCTTGTTTAATTTACTTTTTTGCGAGTCAGAATTACATTATAGATCCAGCGTATAAAAATGCAACTAGCGAAAAGATTGATGAGATGTTCAAAAATAATTAAAATAAAATTGATGGGTACTTTGAGCTTGATTGAGCTTGTCTTACATAAGTCCAACAAGATCCGGGTGCGCGGCGACCGCGGCCGCTAGCACCGGCCGCAGGGCTTCCGCGTTGTCGGGGCGGAGCTCCGCCAGCGTCGGCTCCACCCATCGAGAGTACGCTTCCTCTGTACTGCCGTGAGGCACCAGCGCTGATATCGCACTCATCGCCTGGAAGATGACAAAAATCAAATGATATGAAAGCGTTGCGACATTTTGATGTGATAGCAGTATCGCCTAGACTTTTAAGCGTAATCTACAGATAGGTGATGGATGGTTGTTTGGACATGAGATCGCTTGTCAGTTTAATTAAAGCATTTCCCGACTTTAAGGGCGGATGGAAGCGGGTTCAAATCTCGTCCGTGATTCAAATGTTTTCTTTACAAAATTGTTTTGTAAAACACTGTCCATTTTGACAGTAATAAAACAGTTCAACTATAAAAGTACCTACTACAGAGACATATTATAAGGAAAAGAATAAGAATAACTTTATTTCCAGGGCAGTTAGTTATAGTGCAGTAGAACATGTTATATGTATCGCATTAACATAGTGAAAGAGAGAAACATTTACAACGGGCTCCAAATTAAACTATTATAAATAGAAGCTATAGAAACATTAGCAGGATAGAGAACGGAAGAAGAATAAAAGGGTAAATAAAAGATAGAAAAAGGCAGGCAGCAACGAAGCGAGGAGAGAAATAGAAGAGAAACAGTAAGTCTCACAGCAGCGCGCAGGTGCGGCACGGCGACGGCCCGCAGCAGGCGCGCGGCGGGGCACACGGCCCGCAGCACGCGCGCGGCGCCGAGCGGGCCGGCCGCGCGCGCCACGCACCAGTAGTACGCCCGACACGCGCCCAGCGCGCGCGCCGCCGCCACCACGCCCTCTAGCGGCGCGCCGCGCTCCGTCTCTGATACTATATACACGAGAACCTCACTGTGTAAACATTTCGTATGCGTTTCTGGCGTTCAATGCTTGGAGCACGAGCAGTTGGAACCACTAACCCTTTAGTAAGAAAATCCTCCGATGTTACTACAATATCATCTAGATAAGCAAATAACGATTTCGGAAAAGTTCTGAAAGTTCTATATTGAAATACTTTTTTTTCTAAGTTTTTCCAATCGTATCGTTTTCGCCAACAAATAAAAAATAACTCAAGAAATACAATGTTATAGAACAGAAACATCCATAACGTGACATCTTTTAGTTTACTTAACTGTGATGGAAGGCATCGGACGAGTCCTAGGGACAATAGTAAACGACAACAAGATTAGTGAAGATTAGTGAGAAGATTAGTGCAAGGTTGCAGTGATTTTAAAAGATAAATGTTTGTTCACTAATTTATTCACTATTTTCTAAGATTAAATGTTAAAATGTTAAGAATGTTGATGTTAATGTTATGAATGCCCGTTCGCCGCGGTGGTAAGAAGTGCACTGGCGACACATTGAGTTTCCATAAATTAGCTCAATGTGTCGCTCGAATTATGCTTACGAAGATGTTTGGTAGAATACCAAACAAATTAAATGAAAATCTTGCTATAACGAATCTGGGACACCTCCAAAAAAACTAATAAACTAAAAATTACTGAAGAATTCTTACAATCTCCACTTTTCTCGAGCCATGCGCAATATGTTAACACATTAGCCAAAGTTTGCTGAGCCAGGTGCCTCACGCTATCCAAGTGGTATTCCAGGTGAGCCCATACGAAGGCCAGCAGCGGAGTCAACAGGAGAGGACCTAGGGCTGGCGGAGCATGGAGAAGGGATTTGCTCAGGTGGAGTAGGGCTCGCGCTGACGCTAAGGTTAGAGCACCTTCTGAACCACTGCAATATATAAAAAATAATACGTCACAAGGAACTGTTGAATAAATCATAATTTTAAAGATATTCAAAAAGTTAAAGACATGGAGGTAATCATAAATAAAGTAAAGGTAATTCACTGAAGACTGATCTTTGAAGCCATAGCCAACTCAAATAAGATAGTATGGCCTTGCTTTGAGAAAAAGGAGGCTCCTCAAAAAATATTCTCACCCTTCTGTGACACTTAATAATTTATTAAGCAACACCAATATAGCCGGTGTGTCACCCTCAGAGTGTGTGTTAGAATTTTGTAGCTTCTCCATTGGTACAGAGGTGGCTATTGCTGAGTAAACCGCCAGTTGCCCTGCTGTGTGATCCAGGATCCGTTGATAGGTTTCACCTCCCGACGTAAACAGCAGCTGTTGTAATAGAACCGTTATGTTGAGGAACATCGGTACCATGTTTCTCAGCATAGTGGCCAAAAATGCTTGAGGAACCAAGCAGAGAGCATAGTTTACTTATGTATCACCAAAAGGAAATTATGGTGTGGCTGGTGGTGCTGAGAATTGTCTTCGGACTTCTTGTTGCAGTGGATATAATTATACTGTAGATCAGTAATCAGTGTTTATTTTAGATAACACTGCAAATTAACATTCAGTAAACAGACTGCTTGTCTCTTGACATCGTAACCATTTTCAAATATTTCTATCACAAAACTAATTTTGCATTTGAATGTTTTAAAAAAGAAGTAAGTTATACTTATGGCACCAAGTACCTTTAATAATTCAACTTTTTCAGTGATTAAACATTGGTTTGTGGACTTACATTCATCCAAGCATGGTCACCACTCTTCAAAGTTTCCACAGTCAAAAGCAGGATTCCACTTAAAGACTTTGTGTCCATAGGTACATCTTCATCAAAAATCAGTTGTTCAACCCAGCCAGTTATTGAGCCAAATATTTTGATCCAGTCATTCTTGTTGGGATTTTGATCTAGATTTAGCTTTTGTGTGATATGCACTAGCATCCTAAGAATTAAATGCTCTAAACTGAATATTTCATTCTTTTTGGTTGGTGATAATTGTGAGTTTCTGTAATGAATAAAACTTAGTTATTTACACAGATATTTTGATATTGAAAATGTGTTGGCTGATAATTTGGATAGGAATAAAGATCTAAGAAGAAGAAATAAGACAAAATCTTCTGCTATTATTGTTTGTTGCTACAGAATAACCTGTTGCACACTTTTTTTGCTTCAAGTCTCATAATCACCAAAATACTTTACAAATCTAAAACGAATTTTTGATTTAGACGGGCCTGGTGGCTCAGTTGGTAGACACCCTGCCTTATGAACTAGGGCTGTGGGTTCGATTCCTACCCAGGACAAACATTTGTGTGATGAACATAGATGTTTGTTCTGTGTCTGGGTTATGTGGTTCTCATAGCTCATAGTACAAGCTATGGTTAGTTTGGGGCTAGATGGCGCTGCGTGAAATGTCCACACATGTTTTATTAAATAATATCATTTGCTATGAAAATAATTATGAATTCTTGATTTTAGTATTAATGTGAATACAGTATTGAAAATGTCTCATTACCGTAAATTATCACTACAACAATGAGAGTAGTCAATCAAATATTTAGCCAATTGGATGTCCAGGGTTCTCACGGCTGCAGTTCCAGCAGGAAAGTTTTCAATGCAGGCAACCACTTTGGGTACAATATCTCCATAATGTTCATATTGGTTTTCTGATGGCACCAATCTTATTTGAGATGATATATGATCTGACAGCAAGTCTGTGAAGGACTGTTGTATACTAATACTTTTTGTTATATGCCTGAAAGTAATTTTATTTTTTAGCAAGTAACTACTAATATTGTGTCAAATGCCAATTGCCAGTAACCTAGTTAAGTTGGGGCACAGTAATATCAAAATGTAACTCAATACAAACATACTTACATTAAACATTAATGTTAAGAGCACAAAAAAATTTAAATGAGATCTGCACGAGAACGAAACTCACGGAAAAAATCTCAGAGCTCCATCCCTTGTTTTCCTTTCTACCTACGCGACATTGGCGAAATTGTGGTAACCCGCAGAAGCCACAAAAAATAAGTTGTAGATGAGAATTTGAAATACCAATGGACAGATTGGACAGGTCACATTAGTTGCAGAACCAACAACCAATAGGGAAGAAAGATTATCAGTATAATATAACTAGTTAGTAAATATAAAACTGCACTATTCTACAGAGATATGTTTCCCTAGTTAAATAAGCTACTTTAAGCTGCTTACCTACTCAAAAATCGCTTAACGGGATGTTTCGCAGGAGCTTCGTAATATACAACAGCTAAAAACTCTATCACCTTGAGATCAGCAGAATTACTTTGTTCAATTATATCTTTCAAGACTCCCAACTGCTCCTCTGTGCTGGTTCCATTGAGGAACTTTTCCATTGAAGTACAATAATTAACATCTAAAAAAAGAGAAAGTAATATTGGTGTATGAGCCAAAACAGCACATGTATACATTAGCAGTAAAATAATGAATAATTGGTTTTAATTATTTTGCGGTAAAACTAAATACCTAGACGTAAATTTATTGTTGTAAAACAATTCAGTCATAGTTATTGCACTACGGGGCGAGGACTCACCCTCCTCCCACTTAAATAAATGTATAGTATAGATCTAAGGTTCTCGAGTGGCGACCACGAACTGGAAGACGCAGCGTAGACCGGCCCCCCACTAGGTGGACCGACGACCTGGTGAAAGCCGCGGGGAGCCGATGGATGCAGGAGGCGAGCAGCCGCTCTAAGTGGCGCTCCCTGGGGGAGGCCTATGTTCAGCAGTGGACGTCTTCAGGCTGTTAATGATGATGATGATGATGATAGATCTAAGAATGTTGTTGCCCCTTTCATAAAACCCAAAGAGACAGGGAATGCAAAAACTGTCAAAATGACTTATTTAACCATGATTTAACCCTTACATTTTGCACAATAGAATGACACATGCCATACAAAAATTGCCAATTTCTCATGCTGCTTTGAAAGCTCCCAGTGTACCGAGAACTATAATATGCAAATATACATATTATGGCATAGATTGGTCAGTTCAATTAGTTCTGAAGATGCTTACGATGTCACTCTTAGCAATCAGCACTAAAATCACAGAATCAAATGCCTATATTGGTCTTTATGAAATCCACTATACTAATACATAAGGCACAGAAGATGGTTCTGTGAGGACCAGAAAAATATGAAATTACTAGAAAGTTGTCTCTGAGATAAAATACCCCGATGGATCAGAATCAGAATCAGAATCGTTTATTAAATAACCGACACAATAATTTAAATGCTAGGTCTAAATTGCACATGTCGTGAGGTCAGTTTACCCACATCGGGCATTCAATATTATGTATGTAATGTAGGTACTTATTATTATGTATTATAACAATGTCGACAACTTCACAATCATTTACACTAATCACTGACACAAACGTTAAGTACCTACTATCATGGATGAAAGATATTCATATATATAACATTTTAAAATGGATGATGTTGCTCCTTCATATATTAATGATAATATTATTTAAAAAAAAAAAAAAAATTATAAATATCTAACAATTAATGGATCTAAAACTGTTCAACATAATCACATTTCATTCATAACAATATAAAATAGGTAGACATATCAAAATTCAATATATTCATAACATAACAATATAAAATAGATAGACATATCAAAATTCAATAAATTCATACAATTAATATCAATATCATATTATAAAGTCAGCAGATTTATCTCTATTAAAAAATTCCTTTAAGTTATAAAATGCTTTTTTAATTAGCCACTGCTTTAGTGTTGTCTTAAACTTAGTAGTATTATTAATGTTTGCCACATTACTTGGTAACGAATTATAAACACGAATTCCGCTAACATATGTGCTTTTGTCAAATATCATCAATCTGATAGGGGGTACATAAAGATCGTCTTTACCTCTTATCCCAGAAACTACCTGTCTAATGGGGTATCATTTTAACCAAAAATAAAGTGGGACCTTGAGATGATCTACATTCTAGAAATACATAAAAAGACCAGTTACATATCATGAAGATAAATAAAAATTAAACTCACACCTTTGTCTTTGTGGGTTTTTATATACAGAAAAATAGTACATTCCAGATACTGGACAGCAAGACAAGTCCAGTGAAAATAGTTGGAATTCTATACTGAAGTTTTAAATCCCAGATCAAAAACATAAACAATGAAATGAAATAATATATTGACATTAATGGTACAATAGGGATAAAAGCACGAAAAATTGATTTAAAATTGTGCAGTTCACAATTTAATGACAGACATTGGATTTACTTATTTTTAACCAAGTAAAACCAATGTAGGTATATACCAGTATAGGTACTTTATCCTAAGTTGGAATTATGATTTTTATGTAAGTACATCATCATCATCAACAGCCTGAAGAGTCCACTGCTTAACATTGGCCTACCCCAGAGAGTGCCACTTTGAGCGGCTGCTCGTCTTCTGCATCCATTAGCTCCCTGCAGCTTTCACTAGATTATCGGGTAACTTACTTAGTGGGGCCCGGCCTATGCTGCATCTTCCGGTCATCTTCATGATCACCACTCGAGAACCTTTTTTCCCCATCAGTTGTCAGTTCTATGAGTAATATGGCCTACCCATTCGGTAGTAGTCCAGTACTACTGTTCTACTATGTAATGTGCAGGCCGTATGTATATACTTAACCTCAAAGTACAAAAAAGTCATAACTCATATACTATACCTTTCCACAACTTTACCTTTTAACAAAGGGGTTGGTAAGGGAGTTTCTCCTCTCTTTTGGTTAACCTAACCACTTATAACTTTTTTTATAACTCTCTAAAAATCTATCAAAACTAAAATTTTACTTAACTTATCTAAACAACGTAGGAAAATACTTACCCGAATTGATTTGGTAAAAACTTTTATTTATGAATAAGGGAGATCCCTTATTATTTTTGCAATTATTATTATCCACAGCACCACGATTTGTTTTCGGCTTTAATCCATCCATGATGTCCTGCTCCACACAGGCACACAGCTAATAACGCAATCACTCCACCACGAGCACTTATAGAACGATCACGATCAAGGAATATAAATAAAGAAACTTTTATCGTTTTAATTAATAAGTTTACTAAACAAAATAACATAAAAATTAAAACTCGACCTCAATTCAGTGTGACCACCTGTAAATTTCAAATTCTGCCCTAAATATAGGCTGAATAATATTTGCCAAAATCTGTGAAACGTAATCTGTCAGATATATGCCCCAAGTCTATTATAATAGATAGGGTAAGTAGAGTAACAACAAAAAGTACAAGAAGAAAGTACCAACTCACTGAAATGAAATGTTTATTTCCTTGTACACTTTATAAATGGCATTTCACACAAACGTTCTTAACTATAATAAACTAACAAACTTATTTGCAACAATAATGCTATAATATGGGAAGGTAAGCCTACGGAAAACAATTTTTCTTCTATGAATACACTCAAGTGATTTTGAAAGTCTAGCTGTAAGTTTTGAAGTTCTGTGCCATCAGGGCGCATACAGGGTGGAACTAGTTTAATTTTTAAATAAAACGTCTCATTTAATAAAAGGGTTGTAATATATTGGCATAAAATAATGTTTTTATAAAGGTACAAGGTGCCCTTGAGTTAGTATGTTATCCCGAATGGGGGTAAATCTACACCCCAAGGTAATCAATGTTTCTTCTACGACTTTACTAAATTAATAGTTAATCATTGAAGAAATGCCATGTCAAGTTTACGTTCGAAAATAACCTTAGCGCAGCTGGGCGGTTGAACTTCGTCCTTGACCGAGTGCTCATAAATGAGTTTAACGACCTGTGTTTAGAAATGAATTTATAGTATCTTGTTATATCTCGTAGCGATCGCACGTGCAATTTTGCGAGTGGATTTATTTTTTACCATAGCAGTTTGGAAACACCCAGTTTCAAGTAAGGCTCGCATAACTTGTAGGGTATAATGGTCCCAGTCTCTCCATTTCGGGATAACATACCAATTCAAGGTCACCTTGTATTGTAATATTGTACATTATGCTGGTGTTCAATAAATAAACAAATAATGATCGGCCGCCATCTTGTTTTTTTTACATGCAGCGGCCACCTTTCAAACATAAGCCAATGTGTAGAGGAGATTCATACAAGCAACAAATGTTAAGGAAATAATCTTATAAAAGGTTGCGGTATCCTGTTTTCAGATAGAAAAAAAAATAATTATAGCAAAAATTTTTAATTCTTTACCTCCTCATAGTTCCGTTTCTGTTACTAGATTGCGTATTAACGACTTATTTCAAACATGGTCGTAGTTTCAAAAGACGGAGTACAAGGAAAAGTCAAATACAGTTGAGTGGATCACAGAGTACGTTGTCGATTTGTCGATAGAAAGCCATTAGAGTTTTAAGCTTTCCATAAAATAAGGATGGAATACTAAACTCGATACATAATTATCATAACAATGACAGAACGTAAAACCCCCATTTTAACGCCATCTATCGGGTCTTTATAAAATTACAGCTTTTTTTAAAATAAAATACCTCATTATAAATGATCTATTTTGCATGAGTTAGGAGATAAAGAATTAGACATTTTTGCAATATATAATTTTTGTTTCTGTCCGAATACAGAATACCGCAACCCTTTACAAGACTACTTCCTTAACATTTATTGCTTGTATGAATGTCTTCTACATATTGGCAAAGGTTTGAATAGTGGCCGAGCGAAAACTTTTTTTTATTTTTGAAAGAAAGAATGAAAGAAAATACATTTATTCAGGACATCACACAATATTACATACAACGCGAAAATAAAACAGAGAACAAAAATAATAGGTAGGTAGGTACCATCGTACTATATGTAATGTTGCGTGATGTCATGATATTGTCAGCTACTATTATGCTGGGGTCCATACAAAAATGTTACAACCCCTTTTCAAATTAGGATTTGGCAAATAGCCATAACGTTTGGATCTGCCAAATGGCAATAATTTGCCATGAATGGTCACTCTGTTTAGTATAACCTACTACACAGATTAAAGAAAAAACAATTTTGTACTCTTCTTTTTTGATTAGTACCTTTTATTCTAATAAGTAATAACTTCTACGAGTTTTGGCGGGAACGCGGAAATGTTCAGGTTCACGTCGTTGCATTGTATTATTTCTCAAAACTTGTGCTTTTTCCAGTGTTAATGTTTAAAATTGATGGCGTTTTACGCATTAAGTGCTGAATTACGAGCATGAGTGTGGGCAAGTGATATAATGTGGAGAAATGTGATTTTCCGTGTTGCTTCCAAAATTCTACATGACTACTCAACCACACCACACTACAATACACAACCCATAGAAGAATAGTCTACTAAAAAAATGTTGTAGGTACTTATACTTTTGTTGCGTAAATTATTTTACCTAGCATACCCTACATCTTCATTAAAGAACCCTAACACACCCCCTCACCTTACTCACTTTGTAGATATAAATTGACACACACCTAGATTCCGATCGATATATATTGATCACAATAATATTGGGATGTATTACCTAATGTATACTTACTCTGCGAAAGTGTGAATATTTATTGATGTTATGCGTACTTACATTATAAGAAGCTACCTTCACTAATTTTATATTAAGGAACGTCCATGGGATTACCTGCCTATTATTGTTTATTTTTGTCGATCTGTTTCTCTTGTTTCCTTATATTATACGTTTGTTTATTATCCTGATACCCCTTGGTTCATGAACATAATATTTTTGTTTGATCAACGAAATCATAAGTATCCTCTCACTATAATACGTATTATAAGCACCTGCATCCCACCTGCTTTTAATTTTGTGTAACGTCACATGAACCAGGGTCACACAATCTGCTGCAGTTAACATATGCATAACTTATATGTAGTAGGTCCATCTTTAAAAGGGAAGGAAACAACCACCTTATCCACCTAATGTAAACATACCAGTAGACATCCGCGGAGTGGGATCCTGGTGACCTGTAATACAGGTTTTCTAAACCTACATCAGGCACCAGTCTCTCACAAAGCAAGTTTACAGTGTTAAAATTAATTAAGTACTTATACACTTATTACAGTTAGAACACCCTAAAGATTGTTAACGTGTTTAAGAGCAATAAATGATTACCGTCCAATTTCAATCCTTCCATTTCTTTCCAAAGTTTTAGAACGTCTGGTCCATGGGCAGCTTAGCAGATTCCTTTCTCATCACAACCTGCTTAATCCTTTTTAGTCTGGTTTCCGTCCCGGTCACAGCACTGTCACTGCTTTAGTAAAAATCACGGATGACATCAGACTGGAGATGGAAAACGGAAAGCTTACTATCCTCACGTTGTTGGACTTTAGTAATGCCTTTAATACAGATGACCATGACATCCTTTTAACATTACTCCGCTCAATTAACGTATCTCCGGCGGTGATTGACTGGTTTCAGAGTTATCTCTATGGACGCCGGCAGCGAGTTCGCTTAGAAGATTTATTTTCTTCCTGGTGTAATACGCCAGCCGGTGTGCCTCAGGGCGGTGTTCTTTCTCCTCTTCTTTTTGCCACATTTATAAATTCTATATCCAGTAAACTCACTTCTCCCTACCACCTTTATGCCGATGACCTACAAATTTACACCCATGCGCCGATTGACAAACTTTCGGCTGCTGTTGATATCATCAACCATAACTTGTGCCTCATAGCTAATTGGAGCAAGGCGCATGGGCTAGCGGTAAATCCCGTTAAAACCCAGGTGATTATTGTAGGTAGTTCACGCATGATCTCCAGGATAGACTGGTTGGCACTTCCGCAAGTCGTATTTGACAATGTGTCTCTTCCTTATAGTAAAGAAGTGCGAAACCTGGGGGTGATGTTTGACCGTTGCTTAAGCTGGGGTCAGCAGCTAGATTCCGTGAGTCGCAAAATGTTTGCGTCCGCAGGTTCACTCAGAAGATTGCGCAATTTTCTTCCAACTGCCACTAAAGCTGCTCTTGCACAATCGTTATTACTTCCTATATTAGATTATGCAGACGCCTGCTATCTCGATATTACAGAGGACCAGCTAAATAAACTTGAGCGTCTTCAAAACTTTTGTATCAGGTTCATATTTGGATTACGCAAGTATGATCACGTCTCCCAATTCCGCGCTAAACTCAAGTGGCTACCCATACGACTTCGTCGGGATACGCATATTCTCTCTCTTCTTTATAACGTGCTATTTAATCCAAGTACCCCATTTTATCTGAAAGAGCTATTTCAATTTCTCCATTTCTCTTCTTCTTCTCGTCTCAGATCATCAGAGAATCTTTTGCTTAAAATGCCTCTTCACAAAACAGTGTTCTACGATAAATCGTTTGCTGTAAAAGCGGTTCGATTATGGAACTCTTTACCGGTTCCTATTAGAAAAGCTCAGTCTCTAAACATATTTAAAATCCAAGTTAAGAACTACTATTTGTCACAAATTTACCCAAACTGTCCAAAAAGTAGTAAGTAACTTCACGTATTTGTAATATGGTTAGTGTACCCATCTATTTATTGTTATCCCTAATATTTTAGTATTTACCAGCTTTTTATGTTTCCATTTGTAAATATCTGTGTTCATAGGTATATATTATAATGATATGTAATTATATATTTTTTATATATATAAAGATGTATAGTATAGTATTTTATATTAATAATATATTTAAACATATTTATTTATGTTATTCTAAGCATTTAATTTAATTTAATTTAATTCAATTCTTGTCAATTGCCGCACCACCGACCACTACGATAGTCTACTTTCCTATCCATCCCAAGGTTGTCTGGAAGAGATCGCTGTATAGCGATAAGACCGCCCATTGTACTAAATTGTAATATTTTTTTGTTATTGTCTTTTTTCCTAATTTGGTGTGCAATAAAGAGTTGTTGTATTGTATTGTATGATTATGTTATGTTATGTTATTCTATAGAAGTAAAGTTTCCAACACTTTACTGGAGCATGACTGAGACTGGAATATGACTATGACTTGACTTCACGTAAAATATTCTATTAACATGATGAAAAATTACAATACTAGGCACTGGCTAAATACTCGTACACTAGCAGATAAAATACAAGAAGTATTTGTGCTTCTTGTTATGTGCATACCTGTTGCGGGAAATGGGGAAGCGAACCCGCCGCCTCCGGGATGTAAGCCGTCCGGCTCAACCACCACACCACAGGTTGTCAATAATTATAGAGGTACTAATATTTATGATAATTATAGCAGTATCGCCTGCTCAGCGTAATCTACAGATTAATTTGTAAAGGAAAAATTAGAATCACGAGCGAGGAAAAATTCGGACATGAGACCACTTGTCACGGTAGCTTAAGTAAAGCATATCCCGGCTTGAGGGATGGATGGATGCGGGTTCAATCCCCGCTCGTGATTCTAATTTTTCCTTTACAAATTAATCTACAGAGGTACTTGTTATGATTAAAATACTTTGATAAGTTGAGTTGTGCAATACAACAATATTTTCAAGTCTTTATTCCACCCATTTTCGTTTCACATCCAACATAAATTATTTACATTTAATACTTAATCTAACTAATAAATAAGCCTATCTATCTGTATCACACTGTGACTTATTCAGTCTTTTCTGAAATCTGTTCTAGATTTACTTCTTCTTTAATATCTTCTTTAACATCTTCTTTCTTAGAGTCTTCTTGAATTGGTCCCGCTACTTCTTCAGCGTTCTTTCCTGTCAGCCCGCTGACGATATTATCCCCTGAAATTAATATAATAATTAAAATAACCAGTTAAGTGTGGGTTCCGTACTATTATTAATTATAAAGTGACCGATATAGCCCTTAAAGTTAGTAAGTTGAAATGGCAGGCCACATCGCTCGCAGAACTGACAACCGATGGGGAAGAAAGGTTCTCGAGTGGCGACCACGAACCGGAAGGCGTAGCGTAGGCAGACCCCCACTAGGTGGACCGACGACCTGGCGGGGAGCCGATGGATGCAGGAGGCAAGCAGCCGCTCAAAGTGGCGCTCTCTGGGGGAGGCCTATGTTCAGCTATGGACATCTACGGGCTGATGATGATGATGATGATTAATTATAATAACCGGACAAATGCGAGTCGGACTCGCGCACAAAGGGTTCCGTACCATTACCAGTCCATTTTTTAAGTACTTATTTGTTTTATGGCGGCAACAGAAATACATCATCTGTGAAAATTTCAACTGTCTAACTATCACGGCTCATTAGATACATGCAGCCTGGCGACAGACGGACAGACAGACAGACAGGTAGACAGCGAAGCATTAGTAATAGCCCAGATAATATAATGTAATAGCATAGTGTAATAAATGCAACCTGTGGTGCTTATGTTGGTATTGATGGTACCTATACAATAAGTATACGTAAGTTTAGCTTGGCACATACCTAAGTATTAGGCACACCTTAGCTTAGAGTATGTAGTACCTATGTATAGATACCTACTTTATTGCAAAGTTAAGCCTTGCATTGCACCACCTACCCCTACGTTCATTATAGGTAGGTATTAAAGAGAGGCTAAAAAAAGTATAAATTATGAATTCGCAAACCATAAGATACCTACCTAATTTAAATTACCAAACCTTCTAGCGGCCACTTACTATATTACACATACCTAGATTACCTAGGCAACATAGAGGTTAGAATGACAACACAAAACATTGACACAAATATCTATAGTAGGCACAATACAACACATAAAGCCAACGATCCCGTCCAGCCAGGGTACCTGTATATTAGTGCCAAGCGTGGTGATGGCACTGTTTACGGCCGTGGACGTTGCGGCTATGGACCCGTTTACCACGGCTCCTATGGTACCCACCAGGCTATTCACGAAAGTACTCCATGCCACTACTGCAACCCCATGAGCAGAGGAAATACGATCAGAATTTATGGAGATAAGTACCAAGATTCTGGCATAACATTTGTGTGCAAGATTTCATAGTCGGCTTGTCTATTTATTTACGATATTTTAGTAATAAAAAAATTAATAAATAATACTGCGAATAATAAAACGATGTTGATGCTAATGTAAACTTACCGGATCCTCCCGAATGTCCTGGTTTTCCGTACCAACCACCTTTTTCCAATATGCCGTCGCTCTTTTCGACGGGTTCTCTAGGCCGCTCTGGGTTGGCTATGGAGTTTGTAATGCGTTGGATTGCGTTGTTGACACCTTGCACAATTTGTCTGATAGGGCCGTTAGGCTGCGTGGCTGACTCCGCTACCGGTGGGCTGGCCGCGGCTGAGTCTGCAGGCTTGTCCGATTGACCTTCCGGCTTAGGTTCTAAGGGGGGTTTATCCGCTGCTGGACTACCGCTGGCTGTAGCAGCCGCAGCCGGCTTCACTGTTGAAGACGCTCCGGGACGGAACAATCCCGTAAGTTGTGGAAATTGAGGAAATTGTGGTAAATTGAAATTTCCAGAATTATTAAAAATGTTTGGAATATTCCAGTTTGGTAATGTCCATCCACCAAATGGAGGACTAGAAGTTGTGCCAGCTGGCTGGTCAGCCTGAGCACCCGCCGGAGGAGATGATGATGGGGATGACGGCGTGAGTAAGTTTTGTATGTTTTGGAAGCCCGTCGTTGTTAATGAGCTAAGCCTATCCATAAACGCCTGTAGAGGGTTTGTAGCAGCAGGGGCCGAGGAAGCAGGCTGAGCGGCAGGCTCGGGCTGTGCAGGTGGAGCTGGCTGCGCGGGTGCTGGCTGCGCGGGCGAGGTGGAGGCGTCGGGTTCCGCAGCCGCCTCTTGTCTAGCCTCATCACTGTCTTCACCCACCGACTTTAAGTTCGCGACTATGTTGACACCAGCTGACAAAGTGTCCACACCATTATTAAAATTGTCCTTCAATGTCTTGAGACGGAACTCAATCTCGTGGAAGTTTCCGCGTAAACTTTCCACTTGCGCTTCGGCAGGTTTTGTATCTTCAGGTTTGGCGAGCGCCTGCACGGTATCATTCAGCTTCTGAATCTGGCTCGTAAAAGTGTCACGGAGCGTTTGGATATTTTGTTGGATTTTTATCTGACCTTCTTTGTTAAAGAGCCAATTTTGAATGTCACTTGTAACATCCTGAAAGCTCTGTCTTAACAGGATCTGAGCTTGGTTGATGTTTTCTTTGATGGTGGAAACTTTAAGTTGTTCATCCGCGTGTTGCTCGGGATTTTGGGTTTCGTGTTCTTGTCGCTGTGGAAGCCCTGGGTTCTTTAGGTCTGCGGGTCTCTGCATATCAACATCATCATCATCAAATGCGTATTGATCGATCTTCACAGCAGACGGGGTAATCTCTTCGATAACGACTTTAACCGGAATATCTGCAGCTGGTTTGACGCGTAATTCATTTTCGGTTTCCTTCACAGGTTCTTGTATTTCGGCAGATTCATCCTCGGGGTTGGTTTCTAAGGGTTGCTTGATTCCTTCGGGAAAGGTTGCGGGAATCTTTTTCTGCAGTTCGGATGCTGGCTCGCGGATGGAGGCTGCGTGGAGTGGCGCGGCGAGAGCGCACGCTGCGAGCAGCAGGTGCACGAGCGGGGTCATGTCGGTACAGTAGTGGCGCCGACCCGTCGCCGTGCGCCTTTATACGCAGCGGATAACGGTGCGCGTGCGCCACTGCTCCCCGCCCTCACTCAAACATAATATTAAGATTATGTTTACGTTTTCTGTGGGTCCACGCCGTGTTTGCTAAATGGTTTTCGTTATTATTGCAAGTATTAAGCTGGCTAGAACTAGTACCTAGTACCTACCTAATAACGTACTTTGTATTTCATTTAAATAATGACCTAATCATAGAACTAATAAAGAAAACGGATAAGTCGCGGCATTTATTCTTTTCTGGCTGCTTCACTCGATGGACGTATTAGATCCAGCAAATAAAATATATGGTGTTTAATCAAATGGTCGACAGATAAAGTAGGTTAATAGGTTTCTATAACATCTACATCAGGTTTCCAATCATGCCAATGAGTTCCGTGACCGACAGGACAAATAGCCTCATTTGAGATTTGCGCTACAGTCGATTCGAGTGGATAGACATCGAAAACAAAAACAGGTTTTCAATTGAGCACTTGTCCCGTGGTTCTCGACAGAAGAACAGTTTAGCTGAAAGTGTATTCTGCAAGCGCCTCAGCCTATCTCTGAATCCTAAACGAGACTAATGCATGTCTAATGGTAATGGCTAGTGTGGCGTTCCAAGTGTGCCATGCCATTCTAGGCGTAGAATAAGAGCATCGGTTGGAAGAATCGGGTAGGTAACATCTTTTCTGAATGGCAGGTGATATTGTAACCTTTCAGTCACTTTCGCTTTCTATCTCTCTGCTAATACCATTGTCATACACAGGGGGCACGAGGGATAAGAAAGTATGCTAATTGGAAAGTTCCTTTCGGTGATACGTTAAAAGTGTAAGTAAAATTTCACTAACATAAGGCTTAAAACTAAATCGCCTCATGAAACTTAAATAAGTACCTACGTATTGGTTCGACCCTGTTACTCGCTACAAGTTTACAAGTTGTATAGGTTGTAATGTTCCATTTTTCATTCCAACATGAACTCAATCCAGGATAAGGAAACGTGTCTCGTGGTTTAAGGTCAACGCACCTAAAACCTGTATCATCGATAGTAACATTAATAATAATTATCTCAACAGAGATTTATTCAAATGAATGCCCACACAACTCAAACTCTAAAGTAAATGTTTGGTTTGGACGTTCTTTCCAAAGAGAATACTTGTTTTATTTCTGTTATGGACCGTTATTGTCGCGTAGTGGTAAATCGATGGAATTTCGGAAGATAACATAAATCTTCCAATAAAACAATTTATTTGGAATGAAAGTAGACTTAAGCGATTGACCTTCTTTTAACCAGCTCTGTGTCCATATTAACTGAAAAAACAACTATAATATACATGGTGAAAAAAAAAAGACTTATTTTAAATGACGACGTTAATTTTGTGCCTGTTTCCATTTCGAAAGTAGGAAGGATGCTACTGAGAAGCTGACCAATATAAACACAAACAAACCCGGTTGTTCGAGCGAGACTGTGGCCGCGACCGAGACCTCTTGCGGTAGGTTTTTATGACATGTGCTTACATACTAAATGAATGCAGTTGAACATAGACTACCTACTATTTATTCCGTGGTTGTGACGAAGATTGCAATTCAAGTAACTGTAGTTTTCTTATTTATCTAAGAGGGGATCGCGGATACGGATATTTTACTCTGTAATAGGTGAATTCTTTTCTACTTATATTTAAGTAAGTACTTGCTTAATTACTTATTTTATAAATTTGGATAGAATTTAAAAAAAAAAACAGTTGATATAAGCAATTAATTATAAGTAGGTACCTACTTATTTAACTATACTTTGTTATTATAAACATAAGTTCATCTAAACTGGATATACTTATCTATAAATAAGTTATAAATAAGAAACAGAATTTAGGTTGCATTCTGCACGAGAACGTGCCCAAAAAGCTGGCGACATTCTCTCGTTGAATGGCTGGCCTTTAACTATACATGAATCTAAAAAATAATAAACATTAAATAAACCTAACTATAACTTAAATATACCTAAAGTAAAGTTTGGAAGCAATAAAGTAAAATAAACTTAATATTAAGTATAAGTGCAACATTCCGAAACGAAAGTAGGTACTGTAGAACTGTTTGTGTACGAGCGCGTTGAATTCTTTTGACCTTGGAACTGCAACAAGCCTACGCGCGCTTGCTCTTGCGGGAAAAATCACTATAAAATATACTAACCTCTTTAAGGTTAGTATTATTGTTATAGTCAATGATACTAACCTCTATAAGGTTAATATATTTTATATTTATCCCCAAAATTTTTTTTTTTATTATTTCTTTGGTTCACAATTTGGGCGTAACACTATGAACAAATTTTTTACAAAAAACACCATAACATTCAGCGTCCGTCCTAAAACTAAACACCACAAAAGCTACCGATTTCAGGTATGTATAGACATGGAGCTATTTTTTATTTCATCCATGTGTATAAACTGAACATTCTAGTAATGAAAAGCCTAATTACTTCGAAGGTAGAGAATCTTGTAGGTAATATTATAATATCTTGCTTCCTCAATGGCTTTTCTATTGTATAATGGAAAAAAGCTTTTTTTTTTTTACTTTTTTTATGAGAATGAATGGGTGACGAGCTAGTCGTTCACCTGGTGTTAAGCGATACGGCTGCCCAAAACAGTAGCAGTGTCGTCGTGCCGTGTCGTGTGTCAGTGAGTGTTAATGGATGAATTTTGATAAAAAAATATTTAACGGACAATGTGTCTTTATTTGTCAAAAAATCCCAGATAATATAATACCTACAGGTCAAACTAACTAGAACTACTACTACACTACCTACTACAAATAACATTTGAACTGTAGACTATCCCGGATGGCCTATAGACAGTCCAAATGCTCCAGCCCACTGCCCGTACGTAACGTACCCAACATGCATTGCCTCGTTGAATTGCAATGCTAATGCGTTGGGCCAAATAAGTGCCCGCATGGTGCCAGCATTTTGATCACGCGTCGCATCGACCAGGCGCTTTGATAGACTTTGGAAAACGCGATGAAGTATGTAACCGCTACCGAGGTTACTATATTTGCGCCGCTTTAGCTGCTCAGCTGAATTAGCCGCGGCGCCGGCTCTAACTTGTCTTGGGAGATGTGACGGCGCCATAGTATAGGGTCGACACAAGTAGCGTCCTACACTAAAGGCTGCTCCATCTTCCACGGAAGCAGAGTCATTCCGTCAGGCCGTTTACCAAGCATGAGCCCATTCGGTTCGAGAATGGCTGCACTGACCTTATACCCATAAATTATGAAATACCTTCGGTCATTGACCCTACTTTACCGCGCGGGTTCGATCAGCACAAAAAATATGCCCCAATACCGTTACCTCTGCTACATTTCGAGACAAGTTTTTTGGTATTGGTTTAATGTGCGAATGGCGCCAGTGTTAACTTAACATCCGATGTTTAACTTGTTGGAAAGAGTTGCTGCAGGCGCTGTAGCGCTTAATGGATGCTACACCCAAAATTGCACAGTCATGGAAGTATAATAAATAAATATTAGCTACATACGCATCGGTGAAAACAAGGATTCAGACTTTATTAAAAATATCAAAATAAATGAAAATAGCCGCATAATGTCTATGTGCCTATCTAATATTTCTTACCTATTTGTTAGCTTACGCACTACACTAGCTAGTAGCTACATATGCATATAAATTATACAATTTGTCTGTGGAAGTATTTGTGTATGGTATACCTTCCGTCAGACTAAATAATTTAATTTTTCATAATTTCAGTTTTAATTCAATTGCCCAATAAAATAAATAAATAAAAAAATAAATTAAAATAAAATTTAATTTCACGTAAACAGGTACTTACCTACATCACCTCATTTTACTTAATTTTTTAAATGATCATTCATTGATTATTCGGTGTTGATTTACAAATGTTATCGTTAGGTAAGAACGTGTTTGTTTTTTTTTTTAATTTATTTATATTGAAATTAAAATTGATAAACAATTATAATAATTATAATAAGCGAACAAAAAAATCTTGAATAAAAATTACAGCCTTATTGCTTGGGCAACCCGCACTTGTGCGTTAAAAGAAAAAAAGTATTCGAAATGTTATTCTGCAAAATCAGCTATAACCATACCACAGCAAAATCCGTTCAGTAGTTCCAGCGTGATGCGTGTTGAAAGGGACAAAAAGAAAGACAGACAAAAAATTAAAAAAAATGTTTATGTTTTTATATCGATTAAGAAAGAAGCGTAATAGTCAAAATTAAAAAAAATATTCAATGTACAGATTTAGCCCAGTTACAGTTCTATTATATGTATGTATTGATGATGATTATTTTATGGAGTAACTCTTTGTACTACTGTAGTGTAGTGCCTACAGCCACACCACCGACGATGTATATGTATAATAGGCATGATGACTAAAAGTTTTTTATTGGATAAATTTATTATATTCCTCAAAAGATAAACATTTGTGAAAACAAAAATTAAATATTTCATAAATGACCCAGTTACAAGCATTTTAAAAACCGGAATAGAAAGAGATAGTTCAAAAAAAAAAATAAAACGCTAATGCCTTTCAATCTCGCTACATTTTCGAGTCCCGGGAAAATTTTCCGAGACTCGACCCGGTCTCGAAATTCCCGAGAAAAATGAGACTTTCGAGACTACGTCAAAAGTAGGTTTGAACTTGTTTAGGCAGTAATTACAAGCTAATCAAACTGTTAAAAACTCAAATACAAGCAAAATAACAACAATTTGCGAGATTTTTCTCTAAAGTATCTGCTAGCGAGCACATCGCAGCTATTTATTTTCACTTTTACGAAGAAATGTATTCACTTCAACAGCCAGAAGACGTTCACTGCTGAATATAGGCCTCCCCCATAAAACGCCACTTTCGACGCTTATCATTGGGTTTGCTATAATAACCGCGCTTGGTAATCACAGAAGATTTTAATGTCCTTTTTAGTAGGGAATCATCAAGTTTATAGCACGCCAAAATGCTTTAAAAGGTTTAGCATATTCCCGCGTCCTATCAACAATATTGCAATAATAACTTTGAATTCAATATAAGTTTAGAATTATAAAGTTCAGGACTAATACTAAGTCCTATGTACTTATAGCAAAAACGCGAATAATTAAATTTTCTAGATGGAAAAAATTACAAAGTTACCTCCAAACCGTACAAATAAACAATGAATACTACACAAAACTTCATGACCGTATTTTAAATACGGTCATGAAGTTTTGTGTAGAAGTTGAACTAAATATAATGGAGGTCGTATGTATAATGGATTTTAAAAATACCTATTTATTACTGTAGTAATATGTTGCCTACAGTAAAAATATCACGCGTTGGAACCACCCCTGCCACTCAGCCCCCCAACTTTGGCCTAGTACTAAAAATTATTAATTGTTCTGTTGCTTTCGCTTGGATTCGCGCTGTCCTACCACACGCCCTTAATAGGTCTCTTAAAATGAAAGATAAGTTTCCTACATCATTATTTCGTCAGATATACCCCTTGCGATTATTATGTGCCACAAAACTACTTGCAGTTGCTAGCTAGCTTGAAATCCATGCTAGAAGACTTTAGTCGAACCCCTTTCAAAATTATTATTTTTAAGCAGCTGCTCTATATTTGAGGCCTGAATGCAGCAGTAGACGTTTCCAGGCTGATGATGATGATAATCAGACCTTAGATTATTAAGCCTGTGATCAAGACCCTCAGATGACTCTTTGAATATTGAATAAGTATGAAAACTCAGACTAAAAACCATGCTAGAAACCTATGTTGACAAGACCGATGCTATTTTTCAAAAAGGCTAGTTGTAGTTTCTATAGATTATTAACCAGAATAAAAAATACTCGTGGTTTAGTACATTTTTGAATAGTTTGACTCAAGTCTCAAAAGTCTCGTTATTCCCGAGACTGGAGGTAGCAGTCTCGAGTCTCGAAAATACGAAAAAATCGTCGAGACTCTCGAAATTTTCGAGACCGAGACTCCCGGGATGAAAGCCTTAATGCCAACCGCTAACGCTAATGCCAAACGCTAACTACAATATGTACTGAAATGACATTTCGAAAATCGCTAACTTTTCCGCTGCGAATGTCATTTCAATACATTTTGGAGCTAGCGTGAGGCGTTAGCGTTAGTGGTTGGTATCTTTGCTAGACCCCCTGATTACTAAGCTGTGGTAGCTTTTCCATGTTGATGTTTCATACAATCTCTTTGGCATGTGACGTCACGAGTAGATTTTTCATCGTAACTGTGGGGGCGCTCTGTTTCGCGAGAAAGGGACAGGAGATGCCCTCTGTAGAAACTCAGTGATTTATTTACCGATTTTGCTTATTTTTTCAATGCATTCATTTTTAATCTTCTTTATGAAAGTAATATTTACTTGTTCATTTTTAATAGTAGTCATCATGCCTATTAGTAGGTGGTTCATTTGTCTCTGTCTTGTATCTCTTTCTTTGATGTTGTCGCAGCCGTTATAATTACCTACTAATTATGCTCTTTGATCACTAGGATCTAGGAACACATTTTAGGTTTCATTTCTAAAGAGATAGATGGAGATAGATTGTAGAAGTGAAATAATAGTTTCTTTCTCTCACCCCCCACTCGTAATGTTCTTTCAGTCAAGGGTGGGTTTTATGGGCAAGAGTTCAAACAAATACTTATGTCAAGGTCATGGTCAAAAGATAAGATTTTTGGGCATTTTGGTTAGGTATACTTAGTTATAGTGATAAACATTGGAAATATTTACTGTTTATGTTAATGTATAGTGACAACTCTTGTAATTTTGTCCAAACCTGGGTGCTTTGCTACGACTTTACCTAGAAGGTTGTCCTTTACGAGCACTATGTTCCCGATTATTGGTTCGGGAGTGACCTTTGACCACTTGTATCGTTGCAAGCAATTCACCAAATACTCATCTGACCACCTTCGCCAGAAATTCTGCACCATCTTTTGTGTCAGTTGCCAACGCCTCAAGGAAGTAATGTTAGTCTGTTCGTAGTTGTGCTCGGGAACGACAATCCATGGTTCACCCACCAAAAAGTGTCCTGGAGTGAGTGGAGATGGATCCGTGTGGTTGCCTGGTAGTATTGAGAGTAGCCTGGAATTGAGCCATGCTTCAATTTGAGACAAAACTGTTGTATTAAGTATATGGTTTATGAGTTTTATTCTTATTATGAACGATTTTTACCTACTTCTAATTTATAACAATGAAAATTAGATATACTTAGCAAAAGTATGTCAAGTCTCATTATTATGTGAAATAAATAAATATGTGTGGACATTTCACACAGCGCCATCTAGCCCCAAACTAAGCATAGCTTGTACTATGGAACCAGATAACTGATACAATACTTATATACTTTTTTGTTTGTAAATACATACATAGAATACAATATAACACCCAGACGCAGAACAAACATCTATGTTCATCACACAAATTATTGTCCCGGGTAGGAATCGAACCCACAGCCCTGAGTTCAGAAGGCAGGGATACTACCAACTGAGCTATCGGGCCCGTCAAAATGATGTTTATATTGTAATGTACCCCCCCTTCCTACCCCCCTATACCCCCCTCTAATTTCATATAATTAAAATTATCTTCAATTTACCGTACCTAAAGACCTAAGTTTAAATAAACTATAAATTGAATTAAATAAACGCTAACAATCTAATACCGTTGAAAAAGAACCTAAAACAACCTAAGTAATAACCTAAGCTTGTTGTCTGTTTTAAATTTGCTATGGCCAAGTGATCGTCTCCAAAAAGTGGTAGAACCCGTACGTTGTGATAATGTAGTAATCCAAATCCTTTAAAAGTAATGAGACAATTCCTAACTAACATCAATACGCAATTAATGTAGTAAATTGGAATATCCTACTATTCACTGCAATCTAAACGTCTGTTGAATGCTAATCCTATACTTACTATAATTAACTAAACCGTAAATTTCCTCAAAATAAATCATAGTAACCTAATTTAGAAAACCTGAAGTACTTCCTATAATTGAACTTCTGAACCATATTTCTAGTGTATATATCAGAATCTCTAAACGAATACTACCTAAAAATATAAAATTTAAATTTAGCCCACTGCCAACTTTTCAGTCCAAGATTCCCCATTAGTACAAAAATGTTATCATTTCTACCGGAAATGCTTACAACTTTAGCCCACTACCAACTTTCAGTCCAAGAATCCCCACTAGTACAAAAATGTTTGCTTACAACTTTAGCCCACTACCAACTTTCAGTCCAAGAATCCCCACTAGTACAAAAATGTTATCATTTCTACCGGAAATGCTTACAACCCATTCTACCATTTCCTTACACCTATTTTAACCATATTAGCGAAGACATGATAAATCTCTTCTGCTTATCATGACGCCGTCTACTGAGCCCCATTTCCTAACTATAAATTAATGCAAAACCTAAATCTGGTTTATTAAAGTGGCCATCTACGATGATAGACTAGAATTCGTTACCCTAACTTTCCTACGTTGTATCCTATTTAATAAATAAAAACATAAATAATGAAAGTTATTTCAAACGATTATGAATTTAGAATTTACTTTACCAGAATACTTTTATTGAATTTTAGTACTCAGAATATATAATTAAATGTTAGAATTATTTTGTAGTTCATAACTAACTTTGAGTTTTAAAAATATATCCGGAAACTTCGATTACTCCTGATTGAGAAGAAGCCCAAAGAAACTCCTCGGGATTTATCTTTTTTTTTAATCTTTTTTTATATTTGTTTGTTTTACAATATTTGATTTTACAATAATTATAAAGTCGAGTTACGAAGCGATATAATATTTTTGGGAAACCGTAAATTTAGAGTTAATACATCTACCGTCGAGATTAAATATTATTATCTATAAGAAAACACATGACCTTTTAAATAAGTTTCGAAGAATGACAATCAGACATGTCTTGATGAATCGTCCTACAAAGATGAGCCCGTAGGTTATGCATTATGCGCAACCTCGCCGTGTGGAACCTCTGCTCCTCTCTCGAAGATTCGGCTGACATGAAATGGAGATTAATAATGTTGAATAAAAACTCAGGACATTTATTTCGGAGTAATTACACAATGATAATAAGTTGTATGCTGAGCTGAGCCGGGATCTGTTTCTGACACCGTGCAATATCGCTTCAGAGTATAATTAGTATATTTTATATAAGTTTCTTATTTTATGTTCCGTGTTATATTGTTCCTTTCGCGATATTGTGTGTCGGAAATAAAGATCATTTCGTTTCATTTCATTTATTCCTAATCGTTTCCATACCCGTATTTATTGATATTAGAATAATATTATGCATATATTTTGTATACTATAGACATTGAACCGTTTATGAATTCTCAGGCTGACTTTGCTTCTCCTGAACTTTCATAGAAATCATCCATATATCTAAGACGTATATTCAGTATATTCAGTATAATGAAATATATGCTAAAGTTATGTTTGATCCGTAGAACAAAGTGTATGTATTGTAAGTTGTAAATATATTATTGATATCAATTATCAACAAGACGTTATTCTTTCGAATTTATACAATTAGCTATCCTATCCGTGTGGTAAGGAGTCACTAACAGGTACTGCTTATGCTTGACCCATATAAATACGAAGGACAATAATTACTTTTTGAAAAATATTATAAATTTGTTGTAAAATAAAAGTTAAATTTTATTGAAAATTCATTAAAACAATGTCAAATCTAAACTTCACCAAACTGAACTATGCTCATAGATTTGAGATAAATAAATATATTGCATCTTATCTTATAAGATCTTTGCCTATCTCGTCCCTCAACATCATCATCAGCATCATCATCCTGAAGAAGTCATCATCATCATCATCATCGCCACCATCATCATCATCGTCATCTTTATCGTCCTAAAGACGACATAATCATTATCATCAACACCATCATCATAATCATCATCATCATCATCCTAAACCCATGTCACTCTGTGCAGCCTTTAGTCTTCCGCTTCCATCGGCTTCCCACGACTCGGACCAGATCATCGGTCCACCTAATGAAAGCATCCTACATTGCAACTTCCAGTTTGTGGTCGCACTAGCTTGATTGAGATAAATACCTATTACATACTAAGGAAGACTCTATTCTAAATTCCAAGTTATTTCGTAATAGACGCTTAAAACATTACCTGTTTTGAAACTATAACGATATTCATACACAGTCGCGATACTTTCTAAAACCACTTGAGAAAATAAGATTTCCTCCTCCTCCAAGTTCCTGCTTCGTGAAATATCTAAAATAGTATGATTTTTTAATCCACTTTTGTGAGGATTGTCTGATCAATGCGTGAGAATACGATCTCTATTTCTCTTCCGTCCGCTCCACCTGTGGCAACTAATGGATTACCTACCTACTTATGCAGAGTCTGTAAAACAATATTATCCACTAGAATGGATAGCAACATTAAACACAGAATATGCAGCAGTCAAAGTTTCCAGTTAGAACTAACTCATAACAATACAATATCTACGATGTTTTACATCACCACGTGGGGATAAGCTCTTTTCGTCTTCTTCGTGTAAAATGCAAGGCTTCTGCCGGCTAAAGAAATGTGCAGAGAATAACACTAGCTTCCCTTCTACAATAAAATCCCCTGCCATCATCAAACCTTTCGCCTAGAGTGATGTCCACGATTATCTTGTGCTACAATAAGCATCTACACTCATCATCATCTAAGCTCCTGCCGACTAAGAAAAAATGCAAAGAATATCATTGGCTTTCCCTTCTGTACATTAAAACCACCTGCCATTATCAGACCATCCGCTAAGCGTGATGTCCACAACGATATTATGCTACAATAAGCATTTTCACTCAACATCATCCTACAAGGAAAGCTCTACGCATTCCCTTCTGTACATTAAAACCTTCTACCATCATCAATCCGCCCGCTCGGCGTGTTTCCCACGTCGTTCTTGTCCTACACTAAGCATCTGCACTCAACATCAACCTACAAGGAAAGCGCTACGCTTAGCAGCAAACATTTTCCGTCCGTGTATATCTTCAAATACTAGAACTACACTTACTAAACAATGAATTAGAAGATTTCACCTTTCAATTTCCACAGACTAAATATAGCAAAGTACTTCCCTTTGAACCTGATGGTCTTATGTAATATTAATTCATTATTCCTGGTTTTAAATAGAGCTGCTCCGCTCCTTCTTGCTGATTGGTTTCTCACTCCATGAACATCTTTTTACAATTTTAGTAATACGCTATCATTCTTAAAATTTCGTTCCTCAATCTATCGTCGTGATTATCCTTTCCTGGAAAATAAAAAAACTTTTACTAAATTCCTAGCAATATGTCGACATCCTTTTTTTTTCTCTCTAAAGTCAACTGTCACATTCTATTCCGGAAATATTATCTGAAAATGTTTGACACATTCTAAAGTGCCAGCTCGCGATTAAGTATGAACCGTTTTAGTATGAAATATGATTAAAGAGTTTTTATGCTTCCTAATATTACCTCATTTTACGTTTACATAACTACTTTTATACCTATCTCTATGTCCTATACCAGTTAATGCAGTATTGTACACAAATTTGCTTTATTATTTACATGTGAAATGATTTGATTTGAATATTTTTATAATAGAGAAAACATTTCTTATATTTGTGACGGCACGAGACACCCTGGATCGTTACAATGTACCATTTTTAATTGTAACAAAATTATGCTAATTCTTTCTTTCTTTCTTTCTACATATATAAAAGGACACTATTACTTGCGTGCACTGCACTTTCATTTCAACTAAATTACGGGTTGGCAGGATTGACGGGCCCGATAGCTCAGTTGGTAGTATCCCTGCCTTCTGAACGGAGGGCCGTGGGTTCGATTCCTACCCGGGACAAACAATTGTGTGATGAACATAGATGTTTGTTCTGCGTCTGGGTGTTATATTGTATTCTATGTATGTATTTACAAACAAAAAAGTATACAAGTATTATATCAGTTATCTGATTCCCATAGTACAAGCTATGCTTAGTTTGGGACTAGATGGCGCTGTGTGAAATGTCCACACATATTTATTTAATTAATATTACTCTACGATAATAGCAGGATTAGATGGCGTGAAAGCTGCAGGCCATAACACAAATGGTAATGACAAAACTACTTATAATTTTAATTTTTTGATTTTAGTAGTGATTTTAATATTACTTTTAAATAGAACTGAAATGAAAGCCTTGCTTGAATTATCATTTGACTAATATCAACACAATAGGTACCTACATAGGTACTATAGTATAGGTTCTACCTACGTACTTTCAGGCAGGGATCTGCCAACTCATCTAGCGTTCTGTGGCTGGTCCTGCCGTCAGCCCATCGAGCTAGATTTATAGGTAGTTTTATAATTCTTTTGAAATCTTATTCTATCGCAAGCTATTAATTTACATGCATCGTTTTAACATTAGCGTGGTCGAATAAAAAGCGCTTTAGTACCTGGCGTATTCAAACATGGACATTGAGATGTGAAAATGGACGACCACGGACCGGTCAACGTTCCGCTACGCAACCGGCGCGGGCGGTTGCCTGCCCAACGTGTCAACAGCAAAAAGTTATACTTACTTAATAATAACAGTCTTAGTATATGCACAGAAGAAGACATTTATAATACTAAATGTCTGTGGTCTAAGCAGTGGTCAGCAGTCGCCGCCAGTGTGGTCGCAAAAACAGACGTGGGGTAGGGGTTTGATTCTCGGTGGAAAAAAATAATTTTAAATTAGTTTATGACTCTGTGTTTAGATTTTATTTATTGTTAATAGGCTCGGTCCCGTAATAGGTCTAAGACTTGCTTGCGCCTTTGACGGTGCCCTCTATTTCAACCGATGGTAAGTGACGTTGCGAACTAAAATAACGGCTAACCATAGAAGAACGAAAACCATGGTCCCAGAAAAAACAAGCATCTACGCTTATTTTTTCATGTGCACAAGTAGTTGTCCTGTAGCGGGAATCGAACTCGCCCCGCCACCTCCGGCTTATATGCTGAGCCGACCTGCACCCCTATTCCCAACCTATCGGAAACCTTTCGATTCGAAATCTACACTCTCCATCTTCTTCATCTACATTTATAATGAAAGAGACGGAGAGTGTAGATTTCGAACTGAAACGTTTCCGATGGGTTGGGAATAGGGATGCTGCTCAACCACTACACTATAGAGATTGTCGATTGCAACTCGCTTGTAGAGAAGAACCTGTTCACTCTTGACTAAAAGACTCCAAAAATTAATACATTGTACATTGTACATTTTGCGTGTCGTGCTCATTTTGCGTATAGTAGATTCTGCGTGTAGTCATTTTGCGTATTGTACATTTTGCGTATTGTACATTTTGCTCCGAAGCGTGCTACCGTACTGTTTGGTTCTCTAACTATTGGGTTCAAATTAGGTAAAAAATTAAACACTCATTTTGTAAACCGCTACTTTTTTAGCAGCGTTAAAAAATATAAGCATTTATTAAGTACTTATACTACAGGTATTTAAGAAATAAGCAATAGAATTTACGTTATCTTAGGACTAGGTTAGAAATCATTCAGTAGCGAGCCCGCCTGCTCTTGTTGCGCACGTGGTTAGCCAGGCACAACCCGAAAACGACTGCGACCAACTGAAACAAAAAAACAAAAATTAGAAGAAAACCGCTCAGCGTTTTATCTTTGTACAGTAGACTACTTAGTTGTAGAATATTCATCAGCAGCATCAGCTTGCATTAGTCCATTGCAGGACATAGGACTCTCCCAAGGTCTTGCTTTGCTCTCCTCAACCAAATACTGCCCGCGGCGCAAATCATACCTAAACTATACCTATATAATCAAGAACAAAATACGGTCGTCTCTACGCTATGGTTCTGCTGCTAATACAACCAGCCCACTACCACCTAAGTTATCATAACAGTCTGAAGACGTCCACTGCTGAACATAGGCCTCCCTCAGGGAGCGCGACTTTGATCAGCTGCTCGCCTCCTGCATCCATCGGTTTTCACCAGGTCGTCGGTCCACCGGAGCGATGTTCGTGTCGGATGTTACATCTGTATATCAATAACTTACCTCAATAGCCACCACGACGATGAGAACAACACCCATGGCCGTGCCAAAAGAGTTGAGGAAGTTGGTGACCACAGTGCCGCAGCTGTCGTAGGCGTTGACCAGGGTGCAGGGGGACGTAGCGCAGCACGACTCGGGCAGGATCGGTGTGATGCCGTACGACAGGGCACCGTTGGGGCCACAGCATTGGAGCTGGAATGTAGAAATTCATATGCTTTTTTGCGTCTACTGCTGAATATAGGTAGGCCTACGAAGTTCGAACAGCAGGTTCTACCATTGTTCTCTACATTGCATTCACAGAGTTAGTATTTAATGCCCATTTTCACCAAAGATCCCTAAACAAAAGACAAAAGACAATGTGTTTTATTGCGAATAGGCTATTCATAGCACTTTTACAAGCCAAATTAAATTAAATGATTATAATTAGTAAGCAGATAAAATCACAAAGTGCACAATGTCAATTATTTACTTCTTACTATATAATGGCAAGCCTATTACAATAAGTGTTTGAAAAAAAAGAGAAGTTCTCTCTTCCACTACAGGTGCAAGCAATCTGACACAATGCAGACAAACAACTTCAATCCGTAGCTTCGATTTCACCTGTAAAGAAGAAGCTACAAGAAACTTACCAGTGACGTCATTTTTTGTTTCATAAACTACACCCTAACTAGGGATCGGTTTGGTTAAGGGCTCCCTAAGGCCCTTACCTAAATTCATTTTCACGTTTCTGAAATAAGGGGCCCTTGGTGACAGTTTATGATTTTCTACGGTTTCTGAAACCGTACATTTGCCGCTTTAGCACCTTACAGTGCCTGTGTTGAGTAACGAACCGAAGTAGGTAGTCACATCCTTAGCACCTGTATCTACTTACCTATACTTTTGCTAGTCAGAATGTCCAAATTACACTTTGAACCGTTAAACCGTGCGAAGCATAGGGTTGGTAAGCTGGTACAGAAAAGTAATCTATTAGTTCTTACCGCTTTTTCAAGTTCATGGAATGTGTTCCTGTCGGAGAAGGCATCGTTCAACCAAGTGGGCACCGCAGCGACGACGTCATCGAGCCTCACGAAGATCATGATAGCAAGGGTCAGTTTGGCGACCATCAGGACCAGCATTATGATGGAGTACTGAAAATAAATAATGAGATAATGTGTCATCATGAGTCAGACTTCAAAATCTGCGTGAAATGTGCTGTGCATTATTGTCAACGAAACTTCGCCGCGTTGGTGAGAAACTCTGCGCATAGGCATTATTCATACAATTGTAAAAAAACGTCGTAAGACTGGTTTATTTCAATAAGTATAGAACAAAGAAATATGTAGGTACACGGCCGACTTGTTGGAAGGCCTACAGTGGTACATTTTGAGATCTCTGAAGCTCGAAAGCTGTGAAACGAAACCAAGAATGTATAACGAACTTAACTTTTATCTTCCTTATCCTAAGAAGGATAGACTATTGGTTCTTACTGCCTACTAATACTTAGATGAAAATGATTAAAAATCATGATCAAAGTTCATTAAACATGACACCATAGTATCATCTCATGTAGAGTAGTCGTAAAGAATAACATTCAAACACGTTCTGGGAAGTCGACGTCAACTGAACCTACCTACATTATCTCTACCTAGTCAGTTAAAACGATAGGTGAAACTACTTATGCAAAACTGACAGCAAATATTAGGGTCTCTTAACATTTAAACACGTGCTTTGGAGATGACCGTTAGTTGGTAGTTTGGGTGAAACCAGCCGGTGATTAACTGGCAACCAAAGAGTGTTCCGATTTTAAACTTGACGTGAGTTTAACGTACTTAAAACCATGGGTATTAATAAGTAATAAATAAATATGTGTGGACATTTCACACAGCGCCATCTAGCCCCAAACTAAGCATAGCTTGTACTATGGAAACCAGATAACTGATACAATACTTAGATACTTTTTGTTTGTAAATACATACATAGAATACAATATAACACCAAGACACAGAACAAACATCTACGTTCATCACACAAATGTTTGTCCCGGGTGGGAATCAAACCCACAGCCCTCAGTTCAGAAGGAAGGGCTAGTACCAACTGAGCTATCGGGCCCGTCTTGATTATAAGTTAAATACTTACAGAAACAAGCATGCAGTTGCTCTCGCGGATGGCTCCGCAGCAGCCGAAGAAGGCGGTGAGGAAGACGATTCCTCCCACCACCATCGAAGAGATGGGCGCCACCTGCAGGTTACCATCGGCGAGGCTTGTGATGGCTGTGATCTGTAGCTGTGCGGCGATGCCCAGACCCAGGAGTGCTAGTCCGGCTAGCTGGAATGGGGAAAGTAAATGGATGTTTATGACTTTTGTAGCAGTAACGCCTGCTTAGCTTTACCTATCTAATTAATTTGTAAAGGAAAAATTGTAAAAACTTGAACCCGCATCCATCCATCCGTAGGTAAAGCCGAGATATGCGCTACCATGACATGTGATCCAACCTCGGAAGTTGGATGTAAAAGGTGAAGGAAAAATTCGGACATGAGATCACTTGAATCCCAGGTTTAGGGATGGATTGATGCGGGTTCAAGTCCGTTCGTGTTTCAAATTCTTCCTTTACAAATTAATCGGTAAATGGATGATACTCATTTGTAACACAAGAGCGTCAAGTGGAGTCAGTAAATCCTCAAAATTCACTGCCTGTATTCGTAGATGGCCGCGTTGCGATTGCCGCGGCAGCAATGAGTAGCGAATAGTTTCGCGTCGCTTTCGCTGCCGTCACTGCCGTTTTGCAGACGCGCTGTTTAGCTTATTCGGAGTGTAATCTAATCCGCATAAATAAACATAAGCTTATTCCTAATCTTATTACAGGTCGTTTTATTGATGTTGATGTGCATGACATGCCCTATACTACCTGATTTTGAATTCGTATAGAATAGAATAAACTTTATTGTATAAAAACTGTGTATATACATATTATCTCGAAAGGGGGTAAATCAAAGTGGACAATGTTTCTTCTACGACTTTTCTAAATTAATAGTTTTCGTTGAAGAAAAACCATGGAAAGTTTACGTTCGAACTTCAAAGATAGCCCTAGCGCAGCTGCGTGGTTGAGCTTCGTCTTTGACTAAATTATATGTTAATACTTGTACTGGTCGCACGTGCAATTTTGTGAGTGGATTTATTTTTTACCATGGAGGTTTGGAAACACCCAATTTCAAGTAAGTCTCTCACAACTTGTGGGCTATCCTGGTCCCAGTTCCCCCCTTTTCGGAATAACATACCAAATCAAGGTAACCTTGTATATCTGTAAAACTTTAATAAAGTACTTTTAATTACTAATTAAAAACCAAGTTGTGGGCTACATCGTAAGACAGTTTGTAAGAAGATTGTTGTTCTTCAAAAAGAAAAGAAACTCATTTTACGGGTGTTTTATGGGTGTGCGGGCGGGGATTATTCTTTAAACAAACTACTCAATATAATCAAGTAAATTATATACTCTTTGAATATAATAACCCGTCACAGACAGGAAATTATTCAATGAGAAATTGTGATAACTGTGATATTTATGTGAAAAGCTATTGTAGATAATTTGGAGAGGGAGGGTTATTTCAATCCAAGATTTCAATAAAAATATACATTAATTCTATTTCTCGTAAAATACATTATAATCAGCTCACGAGCGCGATAGTGCGGTGACAGAGTACCTAGGTAAGTATGATATCATAAGTTATGTTATAACTCAAAAACAAAGGAGTATCGAGTAACTGGCTTATCACAAGCACATCGTCCCAATTCGATGAATACTCAATGCTCATTCATACAAAATAACAAAGATCATTATTTAAACCTACTTTTAGGAATCAAACATTAAGGAAAACTGAATTGTTAGAGGCAAGGAACTTATTACGTATACTATAGTATAATTAAAACTTCCTTGGTTAGAGGCAGTTTAAGTTTGAAATAAGTTTGAATCCCACTGTTCGCGTAGAAATATGATTGTTATGTAATTAAAAGAGAGTAATTATTACGAGAGTATTAATTTCTTTTTACGGCAGACCTGAAAAAATAAGAATGCTAGTAGCCTACAGAATTCCAGGAACCGCTCACAGTAATGTGTTTTGCTGATTGATTTACACTAAGTAAGTATAAGTATAAATTGCACAAATAGCTTCTGGGATGGACTATATTATGGATCAACATTTGGTCGATACAGTTTTCTTATCTCCAGCCTATGGTGAGCATAGTTTTATTATCTAATCTTTGTTATCACTGGGTGTGACCGACTTCGACTAAAACGTTATTATGACTGTATGGACGTCTGCCCAATAGTACCTATAAACAAATATTTGATTTGGCTGGCTAAGCTCTAGGTTCTACAGAATTTGCAAACTGAATTGGCAATAGGCTGATGATCATGGTCACAATAGCCGCAGAGCCGACGATGGGGGTGTGTTCTTTAGTGGAGACCACGTCTTGGAGAACTCGGGTAGTGTTTTTTAAACTGTCTAATGTCTCTACCGACCTTTACAGCGGAAGACGTGCACTGCTGAAAATAAGCCTCCCCTATAAAACGCCACTTTGAACACTTATCATACAGGGTCAGCCATAATCCCCGCTCTTGGCAGGACGCTTGGGGGTGACAGGTTTTTATAGGTAGGTTAGGTACTGACACAGAACAGACCCCCTATTACGATTGAGCTAGCCCAACTGCTGTCAAAATTGTATGAACTTTGACAGCAGTTGAGCGGCAGACGCGCGTCAGTAGCGTTGCTAGATCCATCGTAAGGCTGGACATATAATAGTGCTACGAAGTAGCGAGGGCCCATCACCTGGATATTTTTTTTAGCTGACGACGGCTCTTTCGGTAGCCGCATGAAGAGACGGCGTGGTAAGATTTTCACAATGGGGCTATTGCCACAGATCACTAAATATGTTCCTACTGCAGCCAGCAGGCAAGTGGCAGTAACAAAAAGGCATAAATATGTGTACGCGATCATTATATATTCTAATTGCTCCCAAAGTCATACCTAGTACCTAGACAAGTTGCGCGGGCATTTATAAGGCGGCTGGAGCGGGGTGTTGCAAAAGAAAAATAATTTTCCTTTTATAGACGTTTAATCGCCTTCATGGCTAACTTAATACTAACTTACTAACACGTTACACAAAGAAATGAGAACAAAGTTAAAAAGAAATTGACAAAAAAAAGGTTAGGCGAGAGACGCAAAAACTATTGGAATGTCTAGGGTCGAATGCTGATATGAATTGGAGGAAGTGTCATTACAAGTGGAAGGCAATAAAGATTTAAATTTATGGCATTACATTAAGTGTGTGAAACAATGTACTTCAAAAATATTATAAGTTAAAATAAATGTAGTAAGTATAGTAAGTGTAGGTTTAGCTCGCAACATAACGACCTACTGTATTGTGTTTGGTGTGTCGTTACTTATTAGTTCTTGTATAAAGACAGCCCGTTAAAAAAGACGAATTTTAAAATGCCGCCTTTAAGCACAATATCCAGCCGATAACGCCGACTCAGATAACGGGTACAACGCGCCTGATTATAATATCAGTCGCTGATTGTTAAAGAACATAGACCATAGACCTACATGGTACGCCCCGAATTCCCCGAGAATCCACTTGGGGGAAAAAATCCAAGAGAACGCCCTAGATTTTAGGGCCTACAAAAAGACAATGTCTTAGGTAGCCTATAATACAACCTTAGTCTAATAACAATAAAATTACTACAAGACTGTGTTGATGTCTCGGCATGACGTATGACTGTTGACGTGTGCAGTGCAGTGTGACGGTATACATAAGTATTTTAAAGTTCACAATTGCAGCACAACTGTTAATGGCGACCGTGACGCTTAACATCATGTGAACGACTAGCTCCTAACGACATCCATTTCATTAAAAAAATTACCCCCAGGAATCAGTGTTGGGGTGTTGAGGAGCCACGCATGTGTACGAAATATTATGATTGGGAGTGACTTTTGCTATAAAAGATTGGCTAACATTTGACCACGGTGTCACCTGATGGTAAGTAATGATGCGGCCGACGATGCAACGTGATAAGTATCGGTTCAGTCTAGCCTTGACAATTCCCAGATTTAGTTATAATTATATTTCAGGAAACAATGACGCTGGTAGGTATAGGTAAGTGGCTTTTACTTTAAACCCTTTATACAACATTATTTTATCTGTGCCTACTGCTGTCGGTTCTCATGATTGTAATTGGTAGGTAACTGATAAAGATAAATGTTCACAAGATCACAGGAAGCAAAACTCACCGCAAACACCAAATTGGTGAAGAACAATATGTATTTCACTAGGAATTCACCACAACCCATTTTGAACTATTATTATTGATATTTATTGATAAAATAAAAAACCACACGTATGATAACTCGCACGTTTATCAGCCGACTGGTAATACTTATCATGCCGTGAGGTAGTATTAAACGCACCTCATAAAGGTATGCCTCGGAGCGGTTGCGAGCGGGCAGAGTGGATGAAAAGTTATATTTACATCTACCTCCATTGTTATTATTGGGGTCAGTTACTAGCTAGCCCACCTAATTAATTAATTTCCCCTCTTACCTCTCCACTATTCCACTCTATAATATCGTTCACGTTTTACAATGTATCTCGATTCTAGTACCATTAAAAGTAATTTATTATACATGGATTAACCTGTACCTATAGGAAAAATTTTAATCATGAACGGAGCAGGCGAGGCTATAAAAGTCATTTAAACCAAAATAAAAAACTAGGTATGTCTCTCTGTCTGTTATCTTTTCACGAATAAACGGCTGAAAAGATCATGATATTTTATAGTTGTTTGATTTATTGATGTCGGTGGTTTATCTTTATCATGTGAGTCGGCGTTATGCTGCGCTCTATGGCTGGGGTTACGCTACCCTCTAGCTAACGGACCACAACCTTACCACACCTCATAGTTGATAACAACTGACTAAACAGAAACGGTCATCTTTTTCTCAAAAGTAGGTAATCTATAAAATGCAATGCGTATTTGGATGTTATCATTATTTTTATACATTCTACATCCGTTAAAGATGATAGAAGTATGGCGGTACTCTTCTGTTAAAAGGAAAATGAAAAAGACAGAGATATATACCTAGATATTGTAAGAACCCCCCCTCCCTACCCCCCTATTCCCCTTATATTCATAATTATTATAGTTGTATCTTTAATTTACCGAACCTAAAGATCTAAGTTTAAATAAACTTTAAAATGAATTAAATAACACTAGCAAATCTAATACCGTTGAAAAGAACCTAAACTTGTTGATAGAAAGAACCTAGAAGTAACCTAAGTTTGTTGTCTGTTTTAGATTTGATATGGCCAAGTGATCGTCTCCTAATAGTGGTAGAACCCGTACGTTGTGATAATGTAGTAATCCAAATCCTTTTAAAGTAATGAGACAATTCCTAACTAACATCTAGTCAAAACACAAATAATTTAGTAGATTAAAATATCTATTCTCGTACTATGCATTGTAATCGGAATTTATGATGAATGCTAATCCTATATCCACTGTAAATAATAAAACGTAAATTCCCACAAAACAACTCATATTAACCTAATTTAGAAAACCTGAAGTATTTCCTATAATTGAACTTCTGAAACATAATTCAAGTGTATATTATCAGAATCTTTAAACGAATACTACCTAAAAAATATAAAATTCCCGTTTGTTACGCTTTCACTATTCGACCCAATAATTCCCACTAGTTACAAAAATGTTATCATTTCTACCGGAAGTGCTTACAACCCATTCTACCATTTCCTTACGCCTATTTTAACCATATTAGCGAAGTCATGATAAACCACTTCTGCTTATCATGACGCTGTCTACTGAGCCCCATTTCCTAACTATAAATTAATGCAAAACCTAAAGTTTCTGGTTTATTAAAGTCCATCTACGATGATCGTCTAAAATTCATTGCCCTTACTTTCCTACGTTATGCTCTATATTATGGATTAATAAATAAAACATAAATAAAACTCAAATTATTTATTAAGAAAGTTATTTCAAACGATTATGAATTTAGAATTTACTTTACCAAAATACTTTTATTGAATTTTAGTACTCAGAATATATAATTAAATGTTAGAATTATTTTGTCGCTCATAACTAACTTTGAGTTTTAAAAATATATCCGGAAACTTCGATTACTCCTGATTGAGAAGAAGCCCAAAGAAACTCCTCAGGGTTTATTTTTTTATTCTTTCTTTTTTTTAAATTCTTTTTGGTTTAACAATATTTGATTTTACAATAATTATAAGGTCGAATTACGATGCTATATAACATTTTGGAAAACTGTAAATTTAGAGTTAATACATCTATCGAGATTAAATACTATTATCTATGAGATATACATGACCTTTTTAAATAAGTTTCGATGAATGACAATCAGACATGTCTTGCTGAATTCTCCTACAAAGAAGAGCCCGTAGGTTATGTATTATGCGCAAACTCGCCGTGTGGAACCTCTGCTCCTCTCTCGAAGATTCGGCCGACATGAAATGGAGATTAATAATGTTGAATAAAAACTCAGGACATTTATTTCGGAGTAATTACACAATGATAATAAGTTGTATGCTGAGCTGAGCCGGGATCTGTTTCTGACATCGTGCAATATCGCTTCAGAATATAATTAGTATATTTATATAAGTTTCTTATTTTATGTTCCGTGTTATATTGTTCCTTTTGCGATATTGTGTGACGGAAATAAAGATAATTCCGTTTCATTTAATTTATTCCTAATCGTTTCCATACCCGTATTTATTGATATTATAATAATATTATGCATATATTTTGTATACTATAGACATTGAACCGTTTATGAATTATCAGGCTGACTTTGCTTCTCCTGAACTTTCATAGAAATCATCCATATATCTAAGACGTATTTCAGTATAATGAAATATGCTAAAGTTATGCTTGATCCGTAGAATAAAGTGTATGTATTGTAAGTTGTAAATATATTATTGGTATCAATTATCAACAAGACGTTATTCTCATTCGAATTTATATAATTAGCTATCCTATCCGTGTGGTAAGGAGTCACTAACAAGATACTGCTTATGCTTGACCCATATAAATACGAAGGACAATAATTACTTTTTGAAAAATATTATGAATTTGTTTAAAATAAAAGTTAAATTTTATTGAAAATTCATTAAAACAATGTCAAATCTAAACTTCACCAAACTGAACTATGCCCATAGATTTGAGATAAATAAATATATTGCATCTTATCTTATAAAATCTTTGCCTATCTCGTCCCTCAACATCATCATCAGCTTCATCATCCTGAAGACGTCATCATCATCATCATCGCCATCATCATCATCATCGTCAGCTTTATCATCTAAAGACGTCATCATCATCATCGCCATCATCATCATCATCGTCGTCTTTACCATCCTGAAGGTGTCCTAAACATTACCATCATCATCACCATCATCATGTTGCACCATCATCATCATAAACCCATGTCACACTGTGCAGCCGTTAGTCTTCCGCTTCCATCGGCTTCCCACGACTCGGACCAGATCATCAGTCCACCCAATGGGACCAGCCTACACTGCGTCTTCCAGCTCATAGTCGCCACTGACTTGCTCGAGATAAATATCTTTTACCTATTACGGAAGCCCTTAATCTAAATTTCCAGTTTTTACGTTATAGGCGCATGAAAACATTACCTATTTTGAATTTACTAGAATGATATTCAAATACGCTCGTGATACTTACAGTAAATAAATAGGGAAAAGATTTCCTCTCCACCTTTGTGTTTCCTTCATGATCTGACGAAAGAAAACTCTACCTGCTTTTGCTGAATGATAAAATGAGTGTGATAAATATACATCAGAGTATGCTTCAATTTTCATGCGGGAATAAGATCTTTCGATCATCACCGTGATCACAACAACAACCTGCTAAGAAAATAATTATTGACTAATACTAAAACGAACTACAACATTATTCCCAATAATTTTCCAGTTAGGATTAAATCAAAAATCATCACATAAAATCTAATATGAAAGGTCAGTGTTCAAATACATTCACGATATTTTTAATCATCGCGTAGAATAAAACTTTCATCTCCTTCGTGAATATCGCTAAACTTCCACCGGCTAAGGAAATGTGCATTGAATAACACTAGCTTCCCTTCTACATTAAAATCCCCTACCATCATCAGACCTTCCGCCTAGAGTGATGTCCACGATGATCTTGTGCTACAATAAGCATCTACACTCATCATCATCTAAGCTCCTGCCGACTAGGAAATATGCAAAGAATAGCATTGGATTTCCCTTCTGTACATTAAAACCATCTGCCATCATCAGATCATCCGCTCAGCGTGATGTCCACAACGATATTGTCCTACAATAAGCATTTTCACTCAACATCAACCTACCAGGAAAGCGCTTCGCTCAGCAGCAAACATTTTCCGTCCGTGTATATCTTCAAATACTAAAGAACTACACCTACTAAACAATGAATTAGAAGATTTCACCTTTCAATTTCCACAGACTAAATATAGCGAAGTACTTCCCTTTGAACCTGATGGTCTTAAGTAATATTAATTCATTATTCCTGTTTTCTTTTCATCTTTTAGTAATACAATAAACCTGGAAAAAAACTATATTTTGCCATCTTTTCTTTTTCATTTTTTAATCACCACTCCCCCTGACATCTCCCAATCTGCCATCCTTTGAAAACCTGTGACACATTTTAGACTGCTAGCTCGCGATTTTAAGTATGAACCTTTTTATTAAAGAGTTTTTATTCTTTCTACTATTACCTCATTTTACGTTTAGATAACTACTTTTACACCTATCTCCATGTCCTATACCAGTTAATGCAGTATAAAACGAATATTTGCTTTATTTTTGGATTATTATTTACTTGTTAAATGATTTGATTGAATAAAATTGTTTTTCTTTTTAAACTGAAAAATATTTCTAATATTTGTGACGTCACGAGACACCCTGGATCGTTACAATCGCCCCTAAAATATTTGCGCAGGCGTTTTAAATTTAAAGCCGAAGTAAAATTTTATTCATTAGATAAAAAATTTTCACAAATATTAGCAAAACTTCAATAAAATTATTTATGTTTATAATTAAACCCCATTAAGCAACTATAATTTGTAGACGTTTGGCTCTGAACTTAAAATGTAATTATAGTTCTGTAGTGTAACTAACCGTTATGTTTAATTTAAGAGAGCATCTAAAATATTTAAACCGATGGTAAATGTTCAAATAATATGCAGCGTACTGCGTATTAATTCGAAAAGTATGATTTGTTACTTAATTTTTTTATAATTATTTATGTTGTTTCACCTTAAAAATATTCTCGAAATAATAACGTAGTTAACCATACTTAAGGTTATATTGAATTGACAACCACTTTGTCTTTTAGAAATTTATATTTACAAACCAAAATTATTCTGTTTTAAACGCCCTCTTAAACCGTAACAACAGTGAATTACATTATGAGTCAATATCCAAAATCTCATCACATCAATCATAACCAAAAGTAACTTATCCCAAGGATAACCTGGCCACCAAAAGAAACCAGGTTGTGAGGCTGGTCAGTCCTAATAACTCAAAGTAGAAGGTACCCCTAAGAATCATTTTTTCATTCCGAGCTGCCTCCCACAAAACCCTTCGACAACCAGATTAACTTTAATAGTTCAAAGTATCTTCATTGCCTATGACTTCAGCAATATTTCACATATATTTCCCACTCTGTAATTCGCTATCATTTCGGATGTATAGTGTAGTAGATCTGATCTTTCCATCTTGTGGAGTATGGGGTTGTTATAACAGTTTTCTATAAACTTAGGCTTTGTTTTTAACCTAACACCTGCCTTAAATTATAATCAACCCATTTGTAGAGTCGTGTAAAATTCAAAGCCATCGTCAACAAACCTGTCTGCAACCTAAGCCTTTGTTATTTCATAAAACCTCCTCCCTCTATCTATCACACTATTATGTATATTATTTAATTATTTTTTTTTCTCAAATCTCTCAGGAACCCCGACCCCTCTTCCATTCAAATAACATACTCTAGTTTAAAAACATTTCATAAATACAAACAAGACCCTTTTGACATACTTACACGCTTTTTATTGAATTAACAAGGACCTCCTTGATTGCAGACTAATAAAATGTTTGCTTGTCTTTTAACCCCAAATTATTTTCTAAACATTACGATCAAAATTATGTTTATTTCCCTTTATCATTTTAATTTAGATAATATCTATAATAACATTTTTAGAAACCTCCACTTCATAAAACTAATTAAAAAAAATTTACTTAGTTAATATTTTTAGAGAATTGAATGTATCAATATTTTGTTGTATTTTTAATAAAATGATTGAAGGATCTAACAAAATTATTTTTCTTACTTTCATTTCAAAACTGTAAAGATTGATTGTAAAATAACGCAATGTAGTTTAAATTATTAAGTATCAAAAACAAAAAAAAAAACATTTTTACCGTTTTATTTAACGCGGCTTAAATTATTAAATTTTAGTATGCTGATTTTATTTCTTATTTTTAAATGTCTTGCAATTTAATTTAAACGCCCCTTAAAGTTTTATAGTCTTTACCAAATTCTAATATTACCTTTCCTAGTGTGAACCGCAAAAGTGTAAATTATTTACAATAACATAGTCCGTATGATTATGAAAATTGAATCCTACGTTTTTCTAAATTAGATTACGAACCATTCTAGACATGAACTCATGCCATTAATGCACTTTCCTAAATAACTGTAACAATATTTATAATTAAAATAAACAAATGTTTACTATGACGATTTGAATCCCGTTTGTCCTCTACTCATAGTCTTCTACATTATAACCTATTGAAATAATCTAACGATGATATCCCAAGCTTCATCGCCCCAATAACCTACAACCAATTAATGATTTCCATTGTAAATCCTAATCAAATTATACTGCTTCCATCTATTTTGTCAAAGTTATTCATCAACTGCTTAATTTAATTTTTTTTCGAAGACGCATAAAAGACTGTAACGTTCCTAAAGCTAAAATATACAATTCACGAATTGATTATTAAGGCTTATTTGAAATATTTATCTAATATCATTAACATTAGTGAAATCTAAAACCGCCCCTACATATATCGCCCCTACATAAATTGTCTCAAACCCTTTCCTATTACCACGGACAGCAAATTGTGCGATAATAAATTATCGCCTCTAAGTCAAATCCAAAACAAACAACAAACTTTCCGATATTATTACTAACCTAAATATCTAAGAAAAGTGTAAAACGCAAAATCCCAATTAAACGACTCTGGCCACGTAGATAAGAAAAAGATAGTCGCATAAGCCCAATTAACAATCCTGATCACGGCAACGCCATATTGTAAGAACCCCCCCTCCCTACCCCCCTATTCCCCTTATATTCATAATTATTATAGTTGTATCTTTAATTTACCGAACCTAAAGATCTAAGTTTAAATAAACTTTAAAATGAATTAAATAACACTAGCAAATCTAATACCGTTGAAAAGAACCTAAACTTGTTGATAGAAAGAACCTAGAAGTAACCTAAGTTTGTTGTCTGTTTTAGATTTGATATGGCCAAGTGATCGTCTCCTAATAGTGGTAGAACCCGTACGTTGTGATAATGTAGTAATACAAATCCTTTTAAAGTAATGAGACAATTCCTAACTAACATCTAGTCAAAACACAAATAATTTAGTAGATTAAAATATCTATTCTCGTACTATGCATTGTAATCGGAATTTATGATGAATGCTAATCCTATATCCACTGTAAATAATAAAACGTAAATTCCCACTAAACAACTCATATTAACCTAATTTAGAAAACCTGAAGTATTTCCTATAATTGAACTTCTGAAACATAATTCAAGTGTATATTATCAGAATCTTTAAACGAATACTACCTAAAAAATATAAAATTCCCGTTTCTTACGCTTTCACTATTCGACCCAATAATTCCCACTAGTTACAAAAATGTTATCATTTCTACCGGAAGTGCTTACAACCCATTCTACCATTTCCTTACGCCTATTTTAACCATATTAGCGAAGTCATGATAAACCACTTCTGCTTATCATGACGCTGTCTACTGAGCCCCATTTCCTAACTATAAATTAATGCAAAACCTAAAGTTTCTGGTTTATTAAAGTCCATCTACGATGATCGTCTAAAATTCATTGCCCTTACTTTCCTACGTTATGCTCTATATTATGGATTAATAAATAAAACATAAATAAAACTCAAATTATTTATTAAGAAAGTTATTTCAAACGATTATGAATTTAGAATTTACTTTACCAAAATACTTTTATTGAATTTTAGTACTCAGAATATATAATTAAATGTTAGAATTATTTTGTCGCTCATAACTAACTTTGAGTTTTAAAAATATATCCGGATACTTCGATTACTCCTGATTGAGAAGAAGCCCAAAGAAACTCTTCAGGGTTTATTTTTTTATTCTTTCTTTTTTTTAAATTCTTTTTGGTTTAACAATATTTGATTTTACAATAATTATAAGGTCGAATTACGATGCTATATAACATTTTGGAAAACTGTAAATTTAGAGTTAATACATCTATCGAGATTAAATACTATTATCTATGAGATATACATGACCTTTTTAAATAAGTTTCGATGAATGACAATCAGACATGTCTTGCTGAATTCTCCTACAAAGAAGAGCCCGTAGGTTATGTATTATGCGCAAACTCGCCGTGTGGAACCTCTGCTCCTCTCTCGAAGATTCGGCCGACATGAAATGGAGATTAATAATGTTGAATAAAAACTCAGGACATTTATTTCGGAGTAATTACACAATGATAATAAGTTGTATGCTGAGCTGAGCCGGGATCTGTTTCTGACATCGTGCAATATCGCTTCAGAATATAATTAGTATATTTATATAAGTTTCTTATTTTATGTTCCGTGTTATATTGTTCCTTTTGCGATATTGTGTGACGGAAATAAAGATAATTCCGTTTCATTTAATTTATTCCTAATCGTTTCCATACCCGTATTTATTGATATTATAATAATATTATGCATATATTTTGTATACTATAGACATTGAACCGTTTATGAATTCTCAGGCTGACTTTGCTTCTCCTGAACTTTCATAGAAATCATCCATATATCTAAGACGTATTTCAGTATAATGAAATATGCTAAAGTTATGCTTGATCCGTAGAATAAAGTGTATGTATTGTAAGTTGTAAATATATTATTGGTATCAATTATCAACAAGACGTTATTCTCATTCGAATTTATATAATTAGCTATCCTATCCGTGTGGTAAGGAGTCACTAACAAGATACTGCTTATGCTTGACCCATATAAATACGAAGGACAATAATTACTTTTTGAAAAATATTATGAATTTGTTTAAAATAAAAGTTAAATTTTATTGAAAATTCATTAAAACAATGTCAAATCTAAACTTCACCAAACTGAACTATGCCCATAGATTTGAGATAAATAAATATATTGCATCTTATCTTATAAAATCTTTGCCTATCTCGTCCCTCAACATCATCATCAGCTTCATCATCCTGAAGACGTCATCATCATCATCATCGCCATCATCATCATCATCGTCAGCTTTATCATCTAAAGACGTCATCATCATCATCGCCATCATCATCATCATCGTCGTCTTTACCATCCTGAAGGTGTCCTAAACATTACCATCATCATCACCATCATCATCTTGCACCATCATCATCATAAACCCATGTCACACTGTGCAGCCGTTAGTCTTCCGCTTCCATCGGCTTCCCACGACTCGGACCAGATCATCAGTCCACCCAATGGGACCAGCCTACACTGCGTCTTCCAGCTCATAGTCGCCACTGACTTGCTCGAGATAAATATCTTTTACCTATTACGGAAGCCCTTAATCTAAATTTCCAGTTTTTACGTTATAGGCGCATGAAAACATTACCTATTTTGAATTTACTAGAATGATATTCAAATACGCTCGTGATACTTACAGTAAATAAATAGGGAAAAGATTTCCTCTCCACCTTTGTGTTTCCTTCATGATCTGACGAAAGAAAACTCTACCTGCTTTTGCTGAATGATAAAATGAGTGTGATAAATATACATCAGAGTATGCTTCAATTTTCATGCGGGAATAAGATCTTTCGATCATCTCCGTGATCACAACAACAACCTGCTAAGAAAATAATTATTGACTAATACTAAAACGAACTACAACATTATTCCCAATAATTTTCCAGTTAGGATTAAATCAAAAATCATCACATAAAATCTAAAATGAAAGGTCAGTGTTCAAATACATTCACGATATTTTTAATCATCGCGTAGAATAAAACTTTCATCTCCTTCGTGAATATCGCTAAACTTCCACCGGCTAAGAAAATGTGCATTGAATAACACTAGCTTCCCTTCTACATTAAAATCCCCTACCATCATCAGACCTTTCGCCTAGAGTGATGTCCACGATGATCTTGTGCTACAATAAGCATCTACACTCATCATCATCTAAGCTCCTGCCGACTAGGAAATATGCAAAGAATAGCATTGGATTTCCCTTCTGTACATTAAAACCATCTGCCATCATCAGATCATCCGCTCAGCGTGATGTCCACAATGATATTGTCCTACAATAAGCATTTTCACTCAACATCAACCTACCAGGAAAGCGCTTCGCTCAGCAGCAAACATGTTCCGTCCGTGTATATCTTCAAATACTAAAGAACTACACCTACTAAACAATGAATTAGAAGATTTCACCTTTCAATTTCCACAGACTAAATATAGCGAAGTACTTCCCTTTGAACCTGATGGTCTTAAGTAATATTAATTCATTATTCCTGCTTTAAATAGAACTGCTCCGTTCCTTCTTGCTGATTGATTTTCTTCACTCCATGGATTTCTTTTCATCTTTTAGTAATACAATAAACCTGGAAAAAAACTATATTTTGCCATCTTTTCTTTTTCATTTTTTAATCACCACTCCCCCTGACATCTCCCAATCTGCCATCCTTTGAAAACCTGTGACACATTTTAGACTGCTAGCTCGCGATTTTAAGTATGAACCTTTTTATTAAGGAGTTTTTATTCTTTCTACTATTACCTCATTTTACGTTTAGATAACTACTTTTACACCTATCTCCATGTCCTATACCAGTTAGTGCAGTATAAAACGAATATTTGCTTTATTTTTGGATTATTATTTACTTGTTAAATGATTTGATTGAATAAAATTGTTTTTCTTTTTAAACTGAAAAATATTTCTAATATTTGTGACGTCACGAGACACCCTGGATCGTTACAATATCTTATTAAAATCGTTTAGCTTCGGACAACACGTCATCAGTTTGAAAACGTCCATTGAACACAGTCATCTCCCGTAAGACGCCACTTTGGGCGCTTATCAATATATAACTGTATACCTAATAATTTAAAAATGTTAACAGGCAATTTATTCAAGAAATCTTTGTATGACTGGTTATTACAACACGCATTTTATAGTGTTAAGGAATTTCAAATGTACTGTAACAAAAATACTTTTTAATATTTGCACACTTGCATGCAAGTTGAACGCAATATGTCTACATATGTTATTTTAAGACCTTCCTTGTGAATTGTGCTTGTGTTCTCGCAAATAAATTATTGATTGATTGATTATCGTAGGGAGGATTTGCCATAATCACCACGCTTGGCAGCCGGCTTGGTGACCGCAGAAGATTTTAATATTACCGAGGGAAGTACTATAGGGGGAATACTAAGTATAGAATTATAGGTACTTACAGCCCATTCCCTGGATATTCTTTTTGTAGCTTCAGAGAGCGCGACATGCAATCGACACCATTATCGAATATATACGAAACTTAAAAAAAAAATGTTTTATCCTAACAAACAAGGGTTTGCCAGTCTGTGGCATCATACGCTAGCTCCCAAACGAAACGAAGTTTATTCTGTTTAAAAGGTGACTTGATCAAGAGTGTTCTTATAGGTACTTTTTATTGTGGTTTATGCGTCAGGGGTTGCATATAAAACTCAACTCAAAACTCAAATAATTTATTGCAAATAGGCTATTTTTAGCTCGTTTACTAGTCAAACCGGGAAGAATTCAATTTGATTAGAAATGAAAAAATATTAAAATTAAATTATTGTACTTACATACTACCCGCTCAGGCGCTTCTGCCACATTCGTGGCCCGCTTTGCCAAACCTCACGTGCAGAGGCCACAGTAGTGGCTTCCAGCTGATTGCACTCTAGGGATGGCAAAACATTGACTATTCAATTTTTAGAGGTGTCACTCGGTATAAATCGACTAAAATTGAAACTAGTTGCACATAATTACAGGCAACTGTACAGGGTACATATATTATGATCACCGGACCAGTCTAGCCCTTCTGGCTCAGGTACCGATTTCGGCACCGGTATAGGATACCAGCGTAACACAATCAGACACCGACCCCGCCGGTAAGGTCGACGTACCCCCCGTAGGTTAGTTAGAATGGTCGCGACTTTCCATAGGGTCCACTCCTCCAGCGGACGTAGCCTTCTCGATTCTCTTATCCCGGCCCAAGCCGAGGCTCGCACCCCAGGGGTGCCTTTGAGCTAGTTGCCCCCCACTGTTGTCGGCTGGGTGCCTTAAGCGCCTGCCCTCCCACCCGGTGACGCTGTAAAGGTCGTTAGAGACCAACAGCATTAGCCCATTCAAAAAAAAAAAAACTGGGTACATACATTACATACTTACATAGGTACATACACGTCACGTACATGTACTAGCTATGTCTAGATTGTTTGTTCAGGTTGGGAGCTTTACTACATATCAATATGACTAGACAGTGTGTATGAGTGACCATACTTGAAACTTCAGTTAATCACCGACTATTCATATACCTTAGTGCCAGTTTCATAATCTAATCAATGCCTGTTGTACCTACTAAATAATCAAAACACTGATATTCTATTTGTTTTATCTACCTTGATATAGGCAAGAAGATAACGTAACTTACCTACCTCTTTGTCTAATACCACAGAATTCACCCTGTCTATGCCTAAGACCTAACAGAGAAAAAACTGAGTAGCTATCCCACGATAGGTAAGCAGCGTTTGTTAGTAGGGAGGATAATGTCGGTAACCACCGTGTAAATTAATACGAAGCTGAAAAAGTTACTAGCTACTTTTATTATGTTGAGGCTGGAATATAGCGCATAACCATTAATCATCCTATGCTTGGCGGCAGAATAACTGGCAAAGCGGTGGTACCAACCTAGACGAACTTTGCAGAAAGTCCTACCACCTAGTAAAACCTTTCTCCTTAGGCTATGGTTGAGATATGTCTCAAAATATCCAAGTGCTGCTAAGTAGCAGCATCTGCTCGAAGCATCGAAATAATACCCAGAAGATAGTATGCTTATGTGTGCTATCTACTACGTAGCATGTGTATCCCCTCCTCGTCATCATCATCATCATCATTAACAGCCCGAAGACGTCCACTGCATGCTGAATATAGGCCTCCCCCATAGAGCACCACCTTGAGCGGCTGCTCAGCTCCTGCATCCATCGGCTCCCCACGGCTTTCACCAGATCATCGGTCCACCAAGTGGGGGGTCGGCCTACGCTGCGTCCTCCGGTTCGTGTTCGCCACTCGAGAACCTTTCTTCCCCATCGGTTGTCAGTTCTACGAGCTCCTCCTCGTTGACACTGATAAATAAGAGACGTGCTTCCAGTGTTAGCGTTTAATACCAGACTTCCCAACCCACATAATAATAACTATAATATTAACACAGTCTGCATACCCCCGATTGCAAGTTAGTATTCAACAGGCGTAAAGTATCTAAATACTTACTAAATTATCAGCATAGCAAGGCGCTCGCGTGATGCAATTATATTACATTAAGGAGCAAGTAACAATATTATTATTGTCTATTACAACATAAACAGGCAGAGATAAGATAACATTGATGCAAAAAATGTAATTGGACACACCTCTAATCTGAAGATCTGAAGATTGAAAGTTCACAATTCACAAAACAGTTTTATGTAATGTATCTCTACATAAACATTACAGACAAATTATATTATAAACTTTACTCTATTACTATTTTACGTAATATAAATATGTACCCACCCAATCATAACTAAGAGCTTTTAAAACAATTTTTTAGTTACCGAAACTAAACTACCAAATTTCTATAAAATCTCTATCAATCTGAAAGTAGGTACCTACTTACATAATAATAATATAAGTAAAATAAGTAGTAATAAGTAGTATATAAGTAAGTACTTACTTAATATTACACATTCACAACAACAAACATTAAAAAAAATTAAATAAATTAAGTTCTTCCCTTTTTAAGGTCGGTTAAAAACCAGTATTCGCTACTTAAGTACCATTGACCTACCTTCCTATAAATAAACGAAGATGGGTAAATAAAGATAGGTAGGTATACGGTACCTACCTACTATCTATATTTGATCAGGTTTGATCTGGTTTAAATCACCATGCGGACCTGACTCAACTATGCGAGTGGTTCTTATAAACAAACAGACAAATAGCAGCTAAATGTACTCTATCTATCTACCAGTGATTGCAAACCACACACAACACTGAAATTCCCTCTAAACTTACGAAATCTACAATCATTCCTCTCTCCGGGTTGCATCATTCACCATTTTCCCTGCAGGATAGTGTTGCATCATGAATATGGCGGGCTTGCGTAATTATAAACGTTGGGTAATAAATGCTTGGATAATGTCACAGAATAAATATATAGTACTTGATAATGTAAAGGTAGATATTGGTAAAAATTGAACTGAACTGTAGTCTCCATAGGTATAGGTACCTACCTACTTAATCCTACAAACCTCCGAAAAACATGGTTAATCTAAAATTATTATGACTTGGCCTGGAGGTTAGCTAAGATACCTTTTCGTTGGCATTAACGCCAAACGATAACTGAAAATGTAGGTATAGGAATGACATTACGTGCAGAAAACCGATTATCGGAAATCGGTATGGGCCATACCTACATTTATAGGAGGTAATTCATCGAGGCAATGCTGCCAGCATGTTGGGTACGCTACCTACTGGCAGTGGGCTGGAGCATTTGGACTGTCTATAGGCCATCGCGGCTATTATACAGTCCATATGTTCTTTGTAAGTAGGTAGTGTATACCTATAGGCCAAACATTTACCTGACATTATGACACATGCAAAAAAATGCTATTAGGAATAATAATTAGCGGTACATTTAATTTTTTATCTTCAACTGGCAGACGTCAGAGGAGCCGGTAGTTTAGATTAGAATGGTGGCTAAACGTAAACGAACTGAACTTTGCAACTAACAGCTTTAATAAATAATAACTTATTAACCCATTATCGTGTGGTCCCAGCGGTGTGGGAATAGGACCACCCCATCTTTACCCGTGGGTGCTGTAAGACCCCGATAACGGAATATCGAGGTAATAAAATTTTTACCAAGTACTTTACTGCAAAGTTCGTCTAGGTGTACCACCGCTTTGCCAGTTATTCTGCCGCCAAGCAGTAGTGTGCAAGCACTACTCTGTTCCGGTTTGAAGCCTTTAAAGGGCAATGTGATGTAGCTAGTGAAATTACTGGGCAATTGAGACTTTATGACCTGATTACACAGTCTAGTAAGTAATCTGATTACTTGGCTGTGTGATATCTCAGGATAACGTGTGCAGTGCAGTGTCACGCAGAACTTTATTGTTTGGAGGTTCCGAGTGACACTGCAACAGCAGGTGAACGACTAGCTCGTAACGCCATTCATGTACTTACTTGTTTCTTTTTTGTTCTTTACTTGTATCTAGTAAATAAGCTTATTCATACAACTTTTCTTATATCTCATCTTTAAGCAAGTATTGAATAAATGTATTTCTATTCTTCTATTCTATTCTATGCACATAAAAAAATGTGCAGCTGCATACTCCATGGTACATTTATACCTGATGCGATCACCAAGTGAAGCGTGGTGTTTATGGCTGTGATAACAATCCAAATTGGATTCGTAGTTCGCTTTAACTAATCTATGCTACTTACAAAAATAATGATGGTTAGTGCAATCCATGATTTTTTTATATCGTCCATTAAAAAAAGTTATTAAGCCGTTATCTATCGCCTTCATCATCATGCTCGCCTCCTGCATCCATCGGCTCCCCGCGGCTTTCACCAGATCGTCGGTCCACCTAGTGGGGGGCTAGCCTACGCTGCGTCTTCCAGTTCGTGGTCGCCACTCGAGAACCTTTCTTCCCCATCGGTTGTCATTTCTCTATCTATCTCTATCGTCTTAATCTTCTTAATTTAATTACTGAGAACTTGTTTTTGTCTTAAAACAAAAAGGTTTGATGATGTAGTGTAGCGTGAACTCTTTGATAAGGGATTATTAAAAAAAATCGGGTTAGTTACATACAAAAGTTACCTAACTAGGTCCTAGGTACACACTCGGCTCCAACTGCTCAATGTACTAGTACTTAGTTCAATTTCCTGATCATCATCTTCATCGCCAAACCATCTCAAAGGCATAAGGCAGTCTCGGTCCTGCCAGTCGTTGAACTTGTACGTCACAGAACTCATGTTCAACCGATGACATGTCTAAATCGCACTACAGTGACGTCGTAGTTTTCCCCGCGTGCCGATTATAATAACTTGTCGGCAGAAGTTATGTAAATTGAATCCATCCTTTTATGGCTGTTACCCGAAACATAAACCAGATGTACCACTTAAATGAATCAATTATAATAAAATTTTACTTGGGATTTTCTCGAGAATCGGTAAATCTATCCGTTTTCCCATTGCAGGAAACATGATTGATTAATATTTATGATTTTGATAGCTGCTCAGTGTAATCTACAGATTAATTTGTAAAGGATAAATTAGAATCACGAGCGGGCATTGAACCCGCATCCATCTATCCAGCAAGCCGGGATATGCTTTAGTTAAGTGACAATTGGTCTCCGGCAACCAACCCCGACCAACCCCTTAAGTTGGTTGTAACAGGTGAAGGAAAAATTCCGACACGAGATTACTTGTCACGGTAGCTTAAGTAAAGCATATCCCGGCTTGAGGGATGGATGGATGCGGGTTCAATCCCCGCTCGTGATTCTAATATTTCCTTTACAAATTAATCTGTATGATTAATTAATTTTATGAAAAAGGTTTGTAGTTTTGTACCTAGTTTTAGCGTAACAATACTTAGTTTTTTTTTTTCAAAATTTGTGGGACCCAACTAAAATACATTTTGTTTAAAATATACATGAGAAACTACAATAGTTAGGTATTATTTCCTGAGTTGGTTCAAAGGATAACATCTGAAAAGATCTGAAATCAGTTTGGTATTAAGCTAAAGTTGCCGGAAAAGCTCAAAGGATGACAAGATTATAAAGCTGATTTAGTAGTAGGCTGCTTATAGAGAATGTATAACCGCTGCACGCTGGGGCAGACATATATTAGGTCTTCCCCAGCTGTTGAACCTAGCAGCGAGTAATTAGACTCGACGGTCGTGTCAACTATGTCGTGTTGACTATGAAGTGGTATGGGCAGACCTTGGAAAAGAGAAACAAAATCCAGTGGAATTGACTTAGCCAACAGCAAAACGTATAAAAAGTGTATCTCCGACGAAAGAGGCTGGTTCCTACGGCACGGGTTTCGACCCTAGTTTGAGGGCCAGGTGTTCCAATCTCCATGATGTGCCTGTTATCAAATAAATGCTTTTCATTTGTTTTTTTTTCATTTTCAATGCTTGTAACACAAAGGGTACACTTGGTAGGTGTGTGGGCTGCTTTTCGGCAACTATACAGCGGCGTTTTTTGCTTGAGGTGGTACAGATCATCAGTCCAGCTACCCGATGTCGCCAGGAAAGCAGCAGACTGGGGATATCGGTGCATGGCATACTGACGTCAGTCTCAGTATACATAATGGAGATATTAAAATATGTCCGGACAAATTTACATACATTTGTAACACGAGCTGAAAAAAACAGTTTTAATGTGAGACACAAAAATTCTTTGGTACCAATAAATCATAGGTTGAATTTGACTAAGAAAACTCCTAGGCTGATGGGACAAAAACTGTACAATAAACTACCAAACTGCATAAAGGAAGCAGAAAGCTACAACATCTTTTGTTCAAATGTGAAACACCTTCTATTATCCAAAACAATATATACGTTAAAAGAGTACTTAGAAGATAATGACTACCGCAATTCTACGTTGTTGAAATCTGACTATAAGGGCACTTAAGCTATCTTTTATTTTTACATGACAATTAATTTATATTATTGCTTTCTAATTCAGTTTTAGTCTCATCAATTTATTATTATTATATACATATTATATTAGACGTAAGTATTTATGATGAAGCCTCTATACAGCGAATTTTTTTTTTTTTAATTCACAAGCCCTTTTACAGCTTTCAGATTAAATTATTACAATCACTGAATTAACTAACGCTGATTAACTAATATACAAATGAAACAACATCGACAATGCATCTCTGTCGACGATTAAAAATAATAATAAAAATGCAAATGACGAGTCCATAAATGTACTATCGTATAATTTTTGTTACTGCGACAATGTACCATTTATGTCAATATATTATTTCATTTCATTTCATTTCATGCTTTTTTAACCTCCATGCAGCCTCTATGCACAGGGGCCCATTGTAAACAGCTAGGTGTTTATTTAAGGAACAGTGACCGGTGACTATGGCGACGACTTGCCGAAGTTTGGAGCTTTCGCGCAGATCTGGAATCCTCTCCTTCGACTGCTGCAGTACTTTAAACTTGTCCAGTTCTCTTGACGTAGTTTAGCTGTTCTAAGGTGAATCCAAGGTCGGATTAACACCAAAGTGTACATATAATAAATGAGAATTTCCCAGAATCTTAAAAGCAATCAACGGCTGAAAGCAGAATATTTCGCAACATTCCCAGACACCAAAATGACTAACATTAATAGAGGAAAAAGAAATTCCCTAACTTTGTATCACGTATGTGTTATAATAAACACAGTGTCGTGTCATTTCAGTTCAATGCTCTGCTCTGTTCGTTGATGATGACGAGTTCAAAACACTGAAAATTACATCAGAATTCACGCAATCCCGAAGTTCCCGACGAGTTAAATAAGCGTCCAGCCAGGCTCTCCACCGCGCAATTGTTTTTGGTTGTCCGTTGAAATCGGCCGCGTGAACAGATAGGTATTTTTAGAAAACAACTCATTAAATCATTCAAGTGTTTGCGGACAAGTTCACTGCCGTTCACGATTCACGATCGTCCAGTATCCGCGGACTCACACTACGAAACACACGCGAAACCTGCTTACAAATAACTTTGTTCAATAAAACTTTTATTAATTAAAAGTGCTCTTGTTTCACAAATCGTTAAAATATCTGTACAGTGACAATGGCGACAGATCGTACAAAATTGGAAATCGTTAATGAAACGCCAAGAAACACAAATAAAGATTTGGATCCCAAAGCTCTGGAGCACATTTTTGGGAAGCCGAACTCACCAAAAAACATTTCGGACTCGCACCTAAACCACAGTAAACCAGTAAGTCAAACAGTTTATGCTATTTGATTAACCGAAATAGAGACGTATCGTCAAAGAATACTACTAAGATAAGAGAAAAAAGTTAATACCTACATAGGTAGTATGAGATGAGAATAATCGTCTAGGTATAGGTAAGGTAGAGAACTATAGAGCAGAGACCAGCTTACCTCGCTCTCGCTCTACAGTCAGAATTCACAGAATTAGGGTTTTTCATGACATAGTTTGTCTTTTTTTTATGTATAAATAGGCCAACATTTGACTGCAACTCACCTGATGTTAAGCGACAAAGCATTCGAAGGTGTAGCACGTTGACCCATGAAAAGTTTGGCGCTAAATATTAAAAAAAAACCCAACGCATACCATTGTAAGGTACTCTTGATAACAGTCGATCCTAGACTCGATATCTAGGTTTAGAGTTATGACCTAAAATCTAAATAATGACTACGAGTAGCTTATCTGATAAGATAATATCAAAATATCGTCTCCTGTAAATCACAGTAAACTAAACTAATTGAAGGTTATTCAAACTATCCCTGTTATAGACTTTTTTTTATAAATGTAGTGATAGCTTCGTGTAGTTTAGATAGGACCTACGACATTTTCTTTGTATCTGACACAATTATCCTGTTATAAACCATCATACTGAGAAATACTTGGAGTAAGTATGTCTATTCTGTGCTTGGATGACATTTTTTCAGTTCTTTTGTTTTAAACACCAAATACTGAAACGATTTTGATGAATTTTCCATGAAAGTAAATCGATACTAATAAAAGAAGAATTTTTAGGTTTATAAGTTTTATAAATGACGGGGGTCCGAGGTAACAAACCATTAAAAAAATGGAGAACTGAATTGAGTAGTAGGTATCTTTACCTCTTCAGAGTCGGCTAAAATTATAACGAGACGCGTTTCAACAATATCGTTCCGTTTAATCATATCCAATTCGCATAATTTAGGTCAAAATAAAGTTAAATACAATTTGCCTATCCTGTTTGCAAAAGGGCCCTATAGGTACACGTTATATGTATATTATAACATGAGATAATAGAGCATAGAGCTAATATGTAGGGCAAACTGTTTGATAGAGAATTAGGCCGTAGTGTCAGAAGCACCTACACCTACCAATGCACTTGTACCAACCGTTGATGGTGCAATTACAGTAGAGAGGTAACAATGTACCTATTTACATGAATAATGATTGTTACGATGGTATACAGCCAGCTATAGTATGCTCACGTCCATCTTATCTTCTAGGAGAAGAGAAGAAGAATCGTTTTGATGATCTGTTTCCATCAGTTTGCTTAAATAAGGGTTAAAAAGCACTTAAATGCCTGGTATTTTTAGAAGGTTGGCATGTTCATCCTCATAGTTTTCGCGCAGTAGATACTTATATGAAAAGTATCCGTTAATATCGAAAGCATATTTTATAGATAGATTGACACGTTTATAGTTAACTCCGGTGTATTGTAGTAGTGTGGAAGTGGTGGTGTATCTAAAACGATGGCACAGAAGATTCTAGCATATATGTAGAGGGATACAAAAACTTCATAGTAGAGATTCTCCTGATAGCATGTTACCATTGATTTTATTATCTTTGGCAAAACATTTAGCAATACTAATAGGCATAATGACTAAAACTTTTTTTTGCATAAATTAAAAATATTCCTCAAAACATAAACATTTGTGAAAACAAAAATTAAATATCTCAATAAATGACCAAGTTACAAGCATTTTAAAAACCGGAATAGAAAGAGATAGCTCAAACGGCCAGTGACGTCAGAGCAATGTCGTCATAGTACCTAATTACTAAGCTGTGGTAGCTTTACATACAATCTCTTTGGCATGTGACGTCACGAGTGGATTTTTCATAGTAGTTGAGCGCGAGAAAGGGACAGGAGATGCCTGCTGTAGAAACTTTAAAAGCTTACCGTGATTTATTTACCGATTTTACTTATTTTTTCAATTATTGCATTCATTTTTAATCTTCTTCATGAAAGTAATATTTACTTGTTCATTTTTAATAGTAGTCATCATGCCTATTGGCTATGCGTTGTGGTATTGGCTTTTGGATCAAGCTGAAACTCCTGCCTGATAACTTGTTAATGTTGTTATGATATGTATTTACGTTTTCTCTTAATTTTTATTAAAATGACCTATCGACCGGGACATAGGTGTACCGACGATCTGGTGAAAACCGCGGGGAGTTGATGGATGCAGGAGGCGAGTGACCGCTCAAGGTGTCGCTCTATGGGGGGGCCTATGTTCAGCAGTGGACGTCTTCAGGCTGTTAATGATGATGATGATGAAAAATGATGACCTACCAACAATATATTATTTGAACTGTCAGAGAAATACGAAGCCTCCACCCCCGTACTTGAAAGCTTTAATGAAAAACGAATGAGCGAAGTATTTTTGAGAAAGTAAAACTTTCTGCGATATCGTGTGTCGTGTCGCAAACTACTGAATATTTACAGCTGAACATTATGTTCATACACATAGTTGCACGCAGTGACGTGTGAAGGGGGTTGCACGGTATTCCACTATATAAGTACCTACTACGTTTGTTCTGATGTTCGTGGTACCACAAATGGGTTCCGACTGAAAATCAGTAATTAAGGTCTTACTTAGGATCTTAATTGTATGCTGAGTCGGAGCCTATTCGTGACACCACGCAGCATTGCATTACGCTGCTTGTAATCTGTTTGTGTGCACTTATTTTGTTTATTGTACCTACTTAATGTCATATATGTAGTGTGTAATGTTGTGTTTTTGTCGCGGAAAATGTATTTTCTTTCTTGCTTTAACTTTCTTTTTTAACGGGCAATATGTCTAATTGTTGTTCCAACTAACAATTATCTATATTATCTATGGTATTATACAATAATAAAAACTATACGTTACGTAGGTACTAAAGGCTACTCTACCTACTACAAATAACACTTGGACTGTATAGTATGATACATACCTGACTGAAACTGTAAAATATAATTATACAGCCACGATGACCTATAGACAGGTCAAACGCTCCAGCCCACTATACCGGTAGGTACCCTATCTTATACCTACCCAACATACTGGCAACATAGCCTCTTGCTTCAAAACATAACTAAGTATAAATTTCGAATTTCTTCAATAGAAAAAAAACAACCTATCCTATAAAAATCATGAACAAAAAGTGTATTTTTCTTTGCCATTTCAACATTTTTGAGAAGCTTACGCAAAAGAACTTTGCAAGCTTGCGTTTTGTATGACGCACTTGATACTTTGACTGCGTCACTAAAGAAAAACAATGGTTTCAACTCCATATTGAGGGGGCATGCTTGAATGATGATTTAACCAAGCAATCAGGAAATCAAGTAGAAGGTATATTGTACCGATAACATTTATAATGAAACTTACTTACTGGTGTGCACATAATATTAGCACGCGCACGTTTTTCCAAAAGACGTTTTACTCTGCACTTATTTATTAGGTACCTACTCACATAACATAACATTACTCAAGCAGTGGATTAAAGTTCTATACTTATAAAAGAAATGACAAATGTCCCAAAGAAAACATAGCATAGTACTGCAGCTGTACTTAGTTGCTGTAGGTAGGTACATGTATAAAGTAGGTATAGGTAAATTGAGAGTAGCCTGGGCGTTTCATTAATTTTATTATAGGTACCTATTATTAGGTATTTTATTATAGGTAAGTGTGTGATGTCTCGGGATGGCGTGCGCAGTGCAGTGTCACGCGAAACTTTATTATTTTAAAGTTCCGAGTGACACTGCAACTTATGGGCAGCCGTGTTGCTTAACACCAGGTGAACGACTAGCTCGCACGTCATTCATTCACATAAAAAAGGTCATTATTAGTTAGAGCGCACATAATTATACGATCAAAGAATTGACTGATGACGATGAAATAATAAGTCATAACGGTTCCAGCTGGCAGTCAGAATACTGGGACTTGTTATAGTGATGGTTAGGTATTTCCCCGAAACGAGCACTGGCGCCAAATAATAAACAGAAATAATACGAACCTAAGCAATAAGCATTATTTTCCTCATCGCACAGCTTCAAACGTGTAAATAATTTCAGTACTTAGAAGTACCTAATTTCATAGTTTCAGTGTTTCTTGGCTCGGATTCTGAAAATACAGCTAGCAACAAAAATGGGCTAAGCTTAGCTAAACATTATCTAACAAAGTTATGTGCATTATGTGCAGCCTTTGGGCGGCCTAAAAATTCCGACACCAGGGCTGACCACTTGCCTACACGAGAAGAAGATAGAATAAAATAGAATAGAAGATGTGCATCATGAAATGAAAACAGGTATTTAAATTTATAAGATTAATTTTGTTCAAATGTAGCTGGATTACTATTGCCGCTGGGATGAAGCCAATTAAAAAAAACGTGCCTGCCCATATACTAGTATTGTATACTTATTATTATTAAGTCTGTCACATTGCATCTCAGTGGACGAACAATGTGGCGATGCGCGACGGAATATGAATAGGATACAACTGTATAGTATCTCTTCCTATTCTGTGACAACTGCCACTTTATGCTCTGTCCGTGTTATTTGGTTTTGAACTATTGGTCACCCAATAGATAGTCCAATTAGCTTTATGTATTACCTTATCAAAGTTATTGTATTGTGCGTGTAGCGGGTATTCAATTTTTTGTAAGTAAAGGCAATTTTTTGAGCTTTGTCACTGACTGTAAGCCAGTCCATTGACCCCGCCCACACGAGTATTGACTCAACCACTTAGCATGTATGTATATTGTTATGTGCGACCTTCATACACACAAAAAATCTATTGACGGTAGACGATGATGCCAATAATTTAGTTCGGAAATCTGTTCCAAGTGATTTGTTGCGTGGTTGTTTCGCAATGATGGTAATTTTTTAACGGGCAATATTCGTTTATTCCTAAAACTAGGTAACTACTCCAATAATGAAAACTGTACTATGCGGTAACAACTATTAGCTACGCTACCTAAGTACTACTACAAAGAACGTTTAGACTGTATACTAGCCACGATGGCCTAATAGAAATAGACAGAACAAATATCCAAATATGCTCCATCAGCCCACTGGACGGCAGCGTACTCAACGTCTGATTCATTGAGCCAAATAAAAATGGTATAAAATTGAGGTAGGGTAGATACTAGGTATGTATGAGCTTAGTATTTTTTCACAGGATTATGAAAGGTTGGGTATTTGTTGTTATACCAGATACCTCTACTCTTTATTGCATAAGTACAGTAAGTACCTATACACGTAGGCACCAAAGATGTCACGATGAGGATAATTAACCTAATTATTGCTATACCTACTCCTGTAGTTACGTATTTAATAAATGACAAGTAATTAGATGCACGTCGAACTAATGAATGTCAAGGGCAGCCTGGCAACACGGTCATCTCCAACAGTCACGATAACCTGACCCCAGTTTGTTTTGTCAGGGAAGAGTTATCAAGAGAGATAAAGTGTACTTTTTATAAAAACAAACCACAGATAACAGACAAACACAACAACACACAACACAAAACTGGGAAAATGAGACTTTATGACATGATTACATACTGTTGCAATTGGTTTTATGTCTCAGGATGACGTGCGCACTGCAGAGCCACGCAAAAATTTATTTTAAAGTTCTGACTTGGTTCCGACTGATACTGCAACTGTTATGGCCGTGTCGCTTAACATCAGGTGAAAAACTAGCTCGCCACGTCATTCATCCTCATAAAAAGTGTTTTAGTTAGTAGAAAAATAACTATTTTGTCTTTGCCCACATGCAGTTGTTACTTTGCTTTCTGACTATCTTTAGATAATCAGTAATCACCATTTATAAAAAAAAACCGTCTCATAAAGGCTCTTTTGCAAATTAGTGTAACAGCGTTACCTTATGAGGTCAACACAAGGAAAACTCTAATAAATAATAACTCCAGCCGATCATTTTAATTGCTGTTAAACGGAAAAACAAAATGGAGATGCGCTATTGCACGCAGATCTGCAGATTAAACGTCCTGTACAAATAGAGTGACGACTTAAAATATAAGATGAATGGCCATGCACGCTGCGGGATTCCCGACTCATTAGAAAGTAGAAAATTAATTAATTTTATTTGCATCATTCTTAAAGCAAAAGTTTCGTAACGTCACGGGGTTTTCCGAAAATCAGTGTTCAGTGTGTTGAACATAGTCATTGTGGAACACTGCAGGTAAAGTTTATAGCCGAGCAAGGTAGGCATAACATCTATTCCGCGGAATAAAGATTGATGAGCCCTACGACCATGTGGTCAAAGATCGAGTTTAAGTTTTTTGTGACCACTCACTAAATCGAGCTGTTATTTACCACTGGTTTTTGCAGAAGGGAAAAGTATTCCCCTTAGACAAACTAATACTGATGTACAAGCCTTTTGTAGGTCCTGTAGTATTAAAGTATCTCAGGATACGCGGCCATAATTTTCATTTTTTGTTTGACCTAACTAACGTTTTTGTTTTGTTGCAGCACAACATCGGCAAACACAACAACACAGAACACATGTCGCAGCCTCTTTTGGAGCCAGATAGAGAGAAACAAAAGCCGCCCTTGGCAGGTCAGTACAGCTCATATCCATATTCTGGCGAAAATATCTAGCTTGGGATTTATGCTAAATATTAAGTAGGATAGCAAACAAGGTCCTCCTGATGGGATGATGTGACCGTAGCCGATGAACATCTGTAACAATGAACGTACCACTAATGCGTTGCGTTAATTCGTACCCTCTGATAATCTCTTATGATCCTCCTTTTAAAGTGCTGTAGGTAGTAGGTACCAATGTCGTAAATCTGTCACATGTAGGACGTACGATATGTTATAGGATCCATAGCCACCACTGACTGTAAATCCAGTTGACTAATGATAGAACTTCCCCTCATACTAAAATTACTGGTGTATTTCAACCGCGACGGGACACCCAATGTGTCTTTTGTTCCATCCTGCTCTGTTCTTTGTAAGTTCGTATAACTTTGTCTCATTTGTAATTTCGTACGAGTTTCATCATCATTAACAGCCAGAAGACGTCCACTGCTGAACATAGGCCTCCCCCCGGGAGCGCCACTCAGAGCAGCTGCTCGCCTCCTGCATCCATCGGCTCCCCGCGGCTTTCACCAGGTCGTCGGTCCACCTAGTGGGGGGCCGGCCTACGCTGCGTCTTCCAGTTCGTGGTCGCCACTCGAGAACCTTTCTTCCCCATCGGTTGACAGTTCTACGAGCGATGTGGCCTGCCCATTGCCATTTCAACTTGCTAATCCTAAGAGCTACATCGGTCACTTTAGTTCTCCTGCGGATCTCCTCATTACGGATCTTATCTCGCAGGGAAACACCGAGCATTGCTCTCTGCATAGCCCGTTGTGCGACTCTGAGCTTAGTAATGAGGCCAACAGTTAGAGACCACGTTTCAGTTCCATAAGTCATCACTGGCAACACCCATTGATTGAAAACTTTTGTTTTCAGGCTTTGTGGTATTTTGGACGAAAAGATAGGTCGAAGCTTCCCGAACGCTGCCCAGCCGAGTTGGATTCTTCGGGCGACCTCTTTGTCGAATTTACGAGTTTAATATAAGGTTTTTTTTTGTATGATTTTGTCTTGTTTTGTTACTTCGCCCGCTGCGCGCGTGAAGTGAGTCGTGTTTGTACGAGAAATTATGTTCACGAGCTATCAACGGGCTTTACAATCTTTGATAGCCACAGATTTAATTTTACGGTACCTACGTTTCAAGACAGACAATGGCTTTATCATAAAAGACATAATACGTATATTTAAGCTAATAGGGATATTATATTATAGCTAGTAGGGATGCAAAGTATTACTGGGAGTATCGGTGTCTGTCGATGCCCTTCTACATAACTCTGACGTAAACACATTACACCTAAAAGGAAATACACACGCAGGAACTTAGTTCTATTAATTTATTACAGTTACGTAGATCTATTACCCAGCCATATACCCAGTATATGGCTGGGTAACTAATAGACTATTATACATATTTCTTACGTATGTTATAAACTTGTTTTGTATAACCGGCTTTAAGCCTTTATTTCGTAGACATTCATCTGAGTCAATGTTTGCCCTCATTGTGGTTATAGGTATACGATTACTCCTGCGGATCTGAAAACTTGGGATTTCCTAGTATTTTTAGCACTGGAAACTGAGACTGGGTGGGTGTCAAGTCAATACTCTATTACCCTTATAGGTCTAGGTACCTAATGATAATGATTCTTTGAAGTCAGAAAATTGCATTGGTGTTTTAATAAGGCTTATATTATCTGGGATAAGTCCAAGTCATTTTAATTGCATCAAAGCTTGAAATATTCGGTCATCGCGGTCACTTTCCATTGTTTTAACGTCATCTTGATAATTTGATAAATGTACTAAACATTGTAGAGATGGAAGACATATTATGTAGAGCTTCTGAGATGATTAGTTTTTTGGTTTAGAATTTTAGAGAAACCAATCATCTATTTTTAGTAGACAGATTTCGCAATCACTTTCTTATCTTGGTCATGAGAACGTCAATACCATCGCGATTAAGTATTCGTCAATAGCCTCTGTGGTGTGGTGGTTGAGTAGGTCGACTCATTATCCGGAGGCAGCGGGTTCCCACAACAAGTATTTGTTTACAGGAAAAATAGCACAAATAAGTAGTCTTGTTCTTTATTGAGTGAAGATCATAGTCCTTGTAGTTCCTGGGTCCCTAGGTACAGGGAATTATAGTCAGAACAGGGCTAAAGCAGAACAAATTGAAATCGACGAAGTGCAACCATTTGGCACAGAATAATAATCTAATATTAGAAAAGTATGTAGCAAAAATGTATGCAGTAAAATTTGCGCAGTCAAAGTAAATATTTAGTACCGTGATAAATACCCGGCAAGCAATGCTCAATAAATAGGAAAATTTTTAAATCTTTATAAAACGTGAAATAAAAATTACAATTATTTTATTCTTCCTTCAACAGGTCCTGAAATCGATGACCTCGATGATGAGGTGGCGGGTTTCAACAACAACAACAACAACAACAACAATCATTCCTTCCCCGGCATTGACGATGGACTCCTCGAGCCAGTGGATAAGAAGCCAGACATCATTGATGTAGGTCAGTACGGACATAGATTTTTTTGTAGGTACGGAGTAGTATTATCCTTTACGAAATACACGTTACGAGGAATAAGAAAACAACTTGCCTAAAGAGGCAATGCCAACGAACGATGAAGGTAAGGAAGCCGAAAAAAAGATAACAGGGGCCGTACCGTGAGCTCTTAGCGCGGAAAAAACAATGCGATCCAATATTTGCTCTGGTTTGAATCGCGTTAAGAGCTCACAGTAGGTACCTACGGCCCCTGATACCTAAGTACATAATTAGGGCCGATAGTGATGGCCAAACACTTATGTATGTGGATGTCAATTAAAGAAACCATATACCACTACCTCGGGAAGATGCTTAAATAGCCATTAATAATAACTACATAACCAGCCCGGGGTAGCCCGATGTCAGAGTGGAGACGAGCATCTCTCTCCGCGGGTACCGGCTAAAAGAACATCAAGGGAATGGGCAGCAGATTTCTCCTGGGTACACTAAAATCTTCTGTGATCACGACGCCGCTTGCCACTTGCAGTGATTATGGCAGCCCCTATGATGCTCATGTCCAAAGTTGAGTTTGATAGGGGATGCCTATGTTCAGCAGTGAACGTCTTCCGGCTGCGTGATGTGGTAGTGCGACTAGACTACCTACTACTACTTATACCTAAACAATCGGTTCTTACAAAAAGACGGTGGCATAGGTACTAGGTACTATTGCGTCCTTGAAAATTCTTGGCAGACAGGACGTATACTTAATAACAAAATCTCATTTGTAAATTGTTCTCAGGGTTTTCAACAAGAACATGTCTGTAGGTATGCACCTATACTTACCCAGCAAAATGTAGGTAATACAAATTACAAATTAAGAATGCATCAGTGATTCATCCTAGCTACATTATCCTAATCTGTGGATTCGCCGGGTAGGTGAACATGGGAAAAAGGTCATGAGAACCAGCCACCGGAAACCCAACACTTTTCTGAATCTTTCGTTACCTAAATATTATAATCAGAATGCATTACAAAGCAAAATGCTTAAAATCATATATACCTAAATAACGACTCGTAGAACTAGCGATGTTCAAGTGCTAACGTACAATATATTTTTAGTACCTAATAACTAAGTCAACTCAATGTAGTTTGAGGTTGTAAATCAAAATTATTCGGGTTAAGCTACAACATGTCGCTTTCTACACTATAGTAAAACGTGAAAGTTCTCCCATGACTATATCTTATAACAACTAAGTATGAGGATTGTTTCAGGAGACGACACCAACGACCCAGACGGCAAGCGCGGCAAGGATGGAGATACCGACGGCGACACGCACACAGAAGACGGTAAATGGCCGTGGTATTCCGAAGATGAGCCTGACCATCCATACGGTGATTTGGCTTGCTGCACTTTATACGACACTTTGCACACTGATGACTTTCCTTTTCTTTATACACTGATATTTATACCTTATGCATTAATCATTAAGGTTTAAAAAGAGTTCCCTTCTGCCGTCCCATTTCCGACTGGGGAAGTCGGCAGGATCCTGTTCGCATCTGTCATAGTTTTATCAACATTTTAATAATTTAATTATAAAATCTAAGAATAGAAACGTCATCAGTGCGGAAAATGTTCTAAATAAACGCCCATTTATTATTTAATATGTTAAAATTACTACATTTAAATTGCATATTGCCTAAAGCACTGTATTGTTACTTACAATGCATGATGAAACAATTAAACTGCATGTTGTTTATAATAATTTGCATGGCGCGTGTATAAAAGAATATATTTTTAGAGGACAAGGAGACTGACTACAAGTCAAGGATACATAATTATTTAAAAAAATAAAGTAATAGGTACCAGTTTTGGAGCGGGAGGCTACACGATTTATTATACCTAAATTCTAGCTGGCTATTGCGCAGGTGACGCCGTTCCTCGTCTATATCTCGACAAGTTTATACGTACCTAATTGTTATAAATTAGAAAAGCAACACAAGTTATCGGCAAGTTACTAGACAAAGAAAAGTTTAAACACATCTTCAAATAAAGAGCTTAGAAGATAAATTAAATTCTTGCGGAGCACATTTTAAAATTGTTATTTCCAAAAGAAAGTTCTTTCAAGAGTAGGCTAATTATTATTTTATTTTCAGATCATAATAGCAATGGCCGGCTGACCCCCAGATTCGGATTTGATGACAGACCGGTGTCCCCGATTCCTTCGGTGAGTTTATTTAAATCTAAGCACCTAATTGTTAACCGGTTGAGCGGCGATTCAAAACAACTGTTCATGGAAACGTAATGAAATCTATAAAGTTAAGGTAAAAGGTGAAAAAATATGATAAAGAAAGACCTACATATTATGCTAGTTTTCATTATATTTACTTATTTCTTATTCTAAAGGTGAGATGAAGGTCGCGGAGACATAGAAAACCTATTTTAATGAAATAAAAATTTAGATTTCTATGGACGGAGACTACATAACGTGACATAGGTAAACCTGAAATGGGCACGTATCTACATCTACTGGGTATAATTGAATTCATTAGCATCCTTTGAAAATAGGTATTTAGTTGTACCTACTCCTGACACCGGTCACGCGTGAACCAAAACTTATGAAATCTAACGCATCAATTTAGTATTGATAAATTCCAAAAAATGAGATTACTTACTTAATGAACTGCTGCCTATTCCGTGGATATTCCAGTACCTAACTTCTAATATCATGCAATAATAAGACACTTTTTTATGTGACTGAATAACGTGACGAGCTAGTCGTTCACCTGATGTTAAGCGACACGGCCGCCCAGAGCAGTTGCAGTACCTCGGAACTTTAAAATAGTTTCGCGTGACACTGCACTGCGCACGTCATCCTGAGACATCACACACTCTAGTAATCAGATTACTACACTATGAAATCAGGTAATAGTCTCATTTGCCCAGTAATTTCACTAGCTGCAATGCCGTTCAAACCAGAACTCAGTAGTGTTCCACTACTGCTTGGCGGCAGAATAACTGGCAAAGCGGTGGCACCTACCTAGACGAACTTTTCAGAAAATTCCTACCACCTAGTGAATAAGTAAATAAACACTTCATCATCATCATCATCATTAACAGCGTGAAGACGTCCACTGCTGAACATAGGCCTCCCCCCGGGAGCGGCACTTAGAGCGGCTGCTCGCCTCCTGCATCCATCGGCTCCCCGCGGCTTTCACCAGGTCGTCGGTCCACCTAGTGGGGGGCCGGCCTACGCTGCGTCTTCCAGTTCGCGGTCACCACTCGAGAACCTTTCTTCCCCATCGGTTGTCAGTTCTACGAGCGATGTGGCCTGCCCATTGCCATTTCAACTTGCTAATCCTAAGAGCTACATCGGTCACTTTAGTTCTCCTGCGGATCTCCTCACTTACCTAACAAAATTAAATCTATCTGCAGTCCATCGACGTGAACACATATCAGCAGAAGAAGAACCTGGCGCAGGGTATGATGGACCTGGCGCTGCTGTCCGCCAACGCGAACCAGCTGCGGTACGTGCTGGAGTCCGCCTCCACGCATCCATACTACTACCCCAGCCTCGCCTTCATCTCGCTTAGCATCATCTTCCAGGTTAGTTCACTCCACCACGGTCGATGTGCTGGAAATGTTCCGATTGGTTAAACATGTTTAATGTTGATCCGTGCCTGGATTAATATTGGATAATGGGAGCCGATGAATGCAGCAGCCGCTCAATATGGCGATCTATGGGAGAGGCCTGGTTCAGGAGTTGACGGCTTCAGGCTGTTGATGTTGATGCTGATATTTGTGAAAAGCATCGGCAACGCCCCTGGTGTTGCAGTGTCTATAGGTGACGGTAACTGCTTACCATCAGGCGGGTCGTTAGCTTGTTGCTTGTTGTTATATATATGTATATCTGTAGCTATGTGCTATTTAACTCACTGTGATTTTTTTAAGGCTGTGGATACTACTCTTTTTGTCATATCCTATTGAGTTCACTTCTTGGTTAGGCTCATTGTGACTGTAGCACTGTTTCCAGAACTAATTCATCTCTGTCACAGATCGCAGTTGGCGTCGGCCTGATCATGAACAGCCGGTACGATGTGAACGACAAGAAGGAGATCTGCAAGGCGGACAGGATCAACAACTTCACGGTCCTCGGGATCTTCCTCATCACCATCGTTAACGTATTCATCACCTCCTTCAGTGTAGCGACACCGACCACAGGGGCCGTCGTGCCTGCTGGATAGTCGGGAACTGTGCAAATCAACCGTTTGACCAATCAACGATCACGGTGGTCACTTCATAAACTCTTTGTTGGGTTTTCATTGGTCGAACGCTTTCTCGACGTGATATGTCAATTTCTACAGATCGTGATATCACTGCTGTAAGCAGCGTAAGCTAAATAAATCGCCAGGTAATCTGCCCACTTGGTGCCTAGCGTGTAACGAGAGGGAACTATTTTGATAGGTTTAGTTTAGGTTGAGTAAGAGAAATAAAATTATAGTTAAGGCCAGGATCTTCGTGCATCTTCTATCTCGCTCGCGCATTACGATATTTTTGAAGGTATTAAATGGTAGAACTTACGTACGAAAATTACAACCGTTGAAAAACTCATCCGGTGAAGAGATAATCTTGTTTAATGTGATTTTTTGTTGGACATTTGTGACGGAATTTTGCAGTTTTTCAACCGTTGAAATTTTCGTAAGTTCTACCATTTAATGCCTTTGACGCAATACGCGAGAGAGATAGAGGATGCACGGAGATCCTAGTCCTAAGTAGATTTTTAAGTACCGTTGATCCAGTCAGCATTATGAATGTTGTTTATTTTCAATTAAATCTGAAACGTTTCAATTCGAATTGTATTAAGTACTGTCTTTTTGGATGAAGGAAATGGAAAATATGGATTTTGAACCAGAACCTTTCCAATGGACTGTGAAACGAGCTTCTGAGTGACGAATGACGATGCAACCGAATAGGTGCCACACGTTGGCTTTATTAACTCGTTTAAAAAATAATCCAGGTTCTTAGGATAAAATTGGATAAATTATATACTCTTTGATTGGATATTTATAAAAGTGCACAAATGCTAGTCACCAAGAGCGTATTTTTATTAACCGTGACGTGCATCGATTGCGTCCCTTCGCATGACACATTCTACTAAGAGACAGCCTCGTAAACAAGTACCTAAGAATTTGCGTATAATACAACTTAATTTCCCTATGATTCAGAAACCGCGTGAAAAAATCATTGTATTATGCAGGTGTGTAGCAACACGCAAGCATTCTTTATAAATCACATTTATATTATTAAGATCTGTTTAGTCATAATACTTACTGCTGAATTTTAATTTCTATAAAACTATTATTATAGAGCTAAATACTAAGCTTTGGACTGCTATAAAATAACACAATCTCACGCTTATGAAGATTAGTAGTCTAAGTTAGTAACTTATTGAGTTATAGGTAGGTAATTTATTAGATTTAATTTAATATTAATTTACTGCTCAAGTGAACTCAAAATATTTAAAACATTTTTATCATTTTCTTAGTTTCGAAATAATTTCTAAGAATCTAAATAATCGTCATCCCAATACCAAACCGACCACTACTGTCTCGATACCAAACTGCTTTTAAAACATGTCATAATTTTGTTTTGTTGTTAAAAATATTATGTGACCTACTGAAGTCTTGACGATGTTACGAAAATGTAGGTAAACTGTGTCCTTATAAAATGTTTGGCTGAAATCGAACATCGCTATTTCACTTGCTGATGAGCTCATTCAAACTCAACACCGGTATTTAAAAAAATATTATCTTCATGATGTTGTCTGTAGTAGCTCATAGAATAACTTATTTCATAACCATTAACGATTTAAAGTTATATGAAAATATTACACTGCAAAGAAAAATAAATTAATTAGGGAACCCTAACCCTTAGTAACAAGTCAATAACAAGTCACAAAAATAGTACTTAATAATGCTTTTGCATTTTCATAATGAGTCTCATGGTGAAAACCACGGGGAGCCGATGGATGCAGGAGGCGAGCAGCTGCTCAAAGTAGGGCTCTGAAGGAGAGGCTTATGTCCAACAGTGAACTTCTTCAAGCTGTTGATGATGATGATGAAAGAATCTCCTACGGTAAGATCTCAAATTGCGTTATTGTAATCTACGCTTAATTAGATGGTGCTATACACGCTACACTATGAATTTTATAGTGCCTTAAGATGTATAAACGTATGTAATAAATGTAAATAAATATTGTAAATAGCTATTAGTTTTATTATTTACTTACCTTATCTTTTGTTCTGACTCCAACCGCAATGTCCGTTTTCCATGGGAATAGCACTCGCGGTAACACGTTATAGATAAAGTTGGTGGTTTACGGATGCTATATTATTATGCTGTTATTGTGCAGTTACTTATTAACTTAGATCTACTTAATAGCACTAGAAACATTAAATAGTGGCTTATTCCATAATTCCCCTTAGACAATCCCCTGCGAAGGGGAATTTTAACATAGCATAACATAAGTTACCCACTCAGTTCTCAGTTCTCCACTCAGATGAGTGCAGAACTGAGAAGCTAGGAAGTTAAACGTAATAAATAACGTAATAAAGCAATAAAACAAATTCCTTCAGAATCCAAAATGTATTGAATACAAAACGATCTAATAAAATTGACAGGTGGCAATTTTTTAAATATTCTATTATATTAATAGTAATAAAAGAAGAATCGATCGTCCGTCCGGCTGTCCGGCGGACGGACGTATATATATATATAACTATATATTACAATTAAATGCGCGGGCGCATTGCGGACTCAATTCAACATAAACTAACCTAAATAACATAAATATAAAATAAACGCGCGGTATTCAATAACTAGTAGCTAAACTTGCTTAAAAAATACGCACATAATCCTGGTCACGGCACCAAGTTGTTAACCCTGCGTATTACATGGTTAAATGGGTTACTGAATCCCGCACGATTAACCAATTTTACAATTTAAATTCTAAAATCAATTACTATTTCATTTTATATATTCATACAATCATATTGCCATCTTATTGCTGACATTACACCATTGTGACCAAAAATCTCCACGCTTTGATGTTAAACAAGTCCGAAACTGCGTCCCAAAATACACATACAGAAACTAATTTGATAAAAAAAGTTAAAATAGGAACATAATATATTGGAGATAAAAGAAAGTAACTGCAATACGACCACCCTATTTATAAGCTGGATACAGTGCTAGATAGTATCAGAGAAAAGTTGTATAGTGTCGTGGTAGAAATAATGTACACCAGCTCAATACATAGCTAGCGCTTAGTTTTGAATAGCGCCGCAGTGATCCAACATCACACGCATGATTTTTAATCTGCCAACGTGCTATATTCCTCGCCAGACACTAGGATTATCACTAAAGCTTCCGACATACCCGAATAATCTTCAGTTTCTTTATACCATAAACTACACACTTATGAATCATAAAGAGAAATACTATTCATAGTTTGTTGAGAAGCATTCCTAAAGTACAAAGGTTTTGGCGTTGAAGTAGATAGTAAAGATAGTCTAGAAGCTTTATAATTTACAATTTTGAAGAGTTACACGTAAAATAAGGAAGAGGAGAAGTCTTTTTAAGCAAATAGCTCTAGTAATATTATATTTGTTGGTATGAAAACATGACGAATCAGAAATGTCATTGAAACAATTTAGAACATGTAACTTCGTGTTTCTTTCACTTGATGACCAGAAGAATAATTTCATAAAACTGCCTGAGAATAAAACAATAATTTATGACACTACAAAACACTATCAATAGGTACATTGTAGGGACTGTATGCGAAACGGTTTCAGCTCACAATAACTAACAGATCCCGATATTATGGTTAAGTAATGTATTTGGAAAAAAAAATAACCAACATTTAAACTAGTATTGGTTAGTATACCCTAGTCATAAACTTGAATCGTAGTGAAAAATTATCAGTAAAAGCAGGCTCGTTTAGATCGTACAAAACTATATCTAGGGACATTATTTAAAGTGTTTTGTAGTGTTTACTAAAGACGGGGTGAAAGGCGAGGGTGGTTATATAGCGTCGATGTCAACGTCCTCGGCGTCATCGTCGTCAGCCGGCTTCGGTTTGGGCGGAGCTGCGGTCACTACCTGGGCCTTGATCGGAGTCGCCTTGGCGCGGTCGTCGTACTCGATCTGAAAAATGTAACAATACTTTAATTACAATTAAATTAATGTTTATGAACCTTTGAATTAAATATTGAAAGTCAGTAGAACGTTTTGCCAGTAATCAGTACTTCACTACAACATGAAAACATCGATGATATTACAAAAATGTAGTTGGTGGTTACAATTTATCACTTTCGGATTACTTTAGATAAATACTTATTACTTGAGAAAGCCAAGCATCAGAAGCTTTCAAGTTACTTTACAAATCCGACACTAATAATTCAACAATTATTTAAGACATAGTTAAATAACTTATTAAATAATTAAATTAAATGTACATTTAAAAGTTATCATAATTAGATATAAGATTTAGATAAAAAAAAAAAAAGAAGATATTTACAACTAAAAACTAAGAGTAATCAAAAAGACCTTTGGTGGAGGGGAGAGTGCCCAGAATGCTGGCTGCATTGCCACGTTGGATAGCAATGCTTACTTTCTCAGCAAAAAAAGAGCCAGCCCTCTGGTCACTAATTAAAACCACTGACATACACGAGAAAAACTGATTTTACAATTTGAACGCAGGAATTCATAACTATAGCTTCCAAAGATAGACATCACCTATGGTAAATTGCTTTCTGCACTTAAGTATCGTCAGCTTCTAAGTTTTTCGTAGGCTCTCCAATCAAGATATACACCTCTATAGCCCCAGTAGTTGGTTAGTTTGATGTCATCATCATCTGTTGAAAAGTCCTGCTGAACATAGGCCTCCACCACAGAGCGCCACTTTTAGCGGCTGCTCGCTATCGGTTTTCACCAGATCGTCAGTCAACCTAGTAGCTACGCTGCGTCTTCCGGTTCGTGGTTGCCACTTCAGAACATTTATTTCTTCAATTCCACGAACCTCTATATCCTCAGCAGCGTCATCATCGCTGGAGTCCTCCTCCGCCTGCTGCAGCCACTCGAGGAAGGGCGCGGCGCGGCGCGTGACGTCAGCAGCCACCTCCTTGCCGGCGTACTTGCGGGAACCCTTCGCCGCCCACTCCAGGATCGCCTTCTCCTCTACTATGTCCTCGTCGTACAGCAACTGGGAATTAACGATACCATTGTTTTATAAAGCGTTTTGTAGAGCCATTCATAGTCCAAACGGTCAGGGAATGGAATGCTTTCCAGCAATAACATTACTTCTTGTGTATAATTTGGGACTTTTCAATTTAAGAGTGAATGGGTATTTAACGATATGGGTAAACATGCTCTACCTTAGATAATTTTGTCACTTACCATCAGGTGAGATGTTGTCAACGTATACCATTTTAGTACATATTAATGAACACTGCATTAATATTGCATCAGCTATCTGGTTCCCATAGTACAAGCTATGCTTAGTTTGGGGGCTAGATGGCGGCGCTGTGTGTGTCAATGTTCACACATATTTATTATTATTAATTTATTTTTTATTTATTGCAGTGGTGGACAAAAATTAGCATTCAGTGGGAGTGTAACACTAGACGTGCCACTGATGCGTTGCTTACCCTAAAACCCACCACCACCCAGCCTTGGGAACAAGTTATGTCGTGATTTTATTTTAAGAGGTGGGCGGAAATGACTTATACTTTAACTCTAAAACGTAATTTTCGCCTGCTGAATATTCTAATTGTTAGAGCATTCAAACATTTTCCGATATCATCTAAATTGTAGTTATAAGAGGTGTACAATCAGAGTTTACGGTAATGCTGAGCAAAGCAGCGCGGCACACGGCGCACGTGTACACACCTTGAGCACGGCCGGCACGCGCGGCAGGAGCGCGGCACACGGCGCACGTGTACACACCTTGAGCACGGCCGGCACGCGCGGCAGGAGCGCGGCACACGGCGCACGTGTACACACCTTGAGCACGGCCGGCACGCGCGGCAGGAGCGCGGCACACGGCGCACGTGTACACACCTTGAGCACGGCCGGCACGCGCGGCAGGAGCGCGGCACACTCGGCGCACAGGGCGGCGAGCGCGTGCAGCGCGGCGCGCTGGGCGCGGGTGTCGGCGCGCGTGAAGCGCAGGAGGAGCGCGCGGTGGCGGCGCACGTCCTGCACGATGCTGGCCGGCCGCACCAGCAGCTCGAACATCACGAGCGGCGCCTTCGACTTCACCTCCAGCCTGCAACCGGACCACACCCGCTACACCCACTGCTACCCCCGACTCTAGCGAACATCCCAAACGCTAATCCCAAAACTTATTGCAAAATTTCCCTTCGTACTCCAACGTTTAATTCGCGCCATACGCCACTTCTTTCTGTTCCGTTAGCCAGGACAATCACACAGGATCATTTCTTATTTAAAGACTAATAGTGATTTTGACGTTTTGAACTGGCAGCTGATTTCTTCGATTCTCAAACTTATATGTACCAGTTCTATTAAATTACACTATCGGTAGGTATATTTATCTGCTTCATGTTGACTTCACTAGCTATCTACTACGGATTTCTTTTATGTTTTTTCTATAGGTGGAAACTTGTAATTGGCCTAGTTTATTTTCTATAATTATGTTACTTACTATTGTTTATTTGACTGTAAGTTTTCCTATGATGAAAAAAAAAAATAAACATTTCAAGCTTGGGATTGATGAGAAATCGATAGCGTTTAAGATCTTTGCTAGACCCCAGCAGGGTTAGCACAGTCGGTAAACAAAATTATCTTCTCCCTATTATACTGTCCTTGTCAGTTTACCAAATATGAATCATCATCATCATTAACAGCCTGAAGACGTCCACTGCTGAACATAGCAGCGTAGGCCGGCCCCCCACTAGGTGGACCGACGACCTAGTGAAAGCCGCGGGGAGTTGATGGATGCAGGAGGCGAGCAGCCGCTCTAAGTGGCGCTCCCGGGGGGAGGCCTATGTTCAGCAGTGGACGTCTTCAGGCAAATATGAATAAAGTGACATAAAACAAGGAAAAGCCATTAATCTATTATCCAAAGCTATTAATCGCATTGTGGTTACTGTAATAAGATGTCTCTGACTGGTCCCATGGTGATTCGGTGAAGGTGGCAGGTTCTGGATGAACTGATTGGAACTCTTATGGTAAATGGTGAGCCATATTGGCAATGAAGACGCTGTGGTACACAGGCATATAAGTATATTGCTCGGCTTCTACATGATGACTGTCCTATTGCTGCTTATTGCTGCTACCTTGTTCAAAAAACGAAAAGACGAAAAGACGAGGTGGAAGGAAGGTAGGTAACCTCGATACACAATATTGAAAACTAATCTCATGTTGATAACTATGGACCTGTTTGATACCTTTCTTTTCCGAAACCTGTAAATTACTAGTCTATAATAGTAAAGAATGTTTATTGGTTTGTAGCCCAAATACCGCATAGATTTACTTGTCTCTAATCTCACTGATTATATAAATGATATTCTGGAGGTGTTAGATAAGGGTGCTGAAACGCATGCCATCTACATGGATATACATCAGCAAAGCCTTTGATTTAGTCGACCGTCACTTATTACTGGTAATGCTCAGTAAACTGTGGATTCACGGCGGGATATTGCTGTGCAATAGTTTGAATCTTATTTGCGAAACAGATCTCAAGTGCTTGCCATTAAAGATTTTACCTATGTTACAACAAAAGTACCACCTGGTGTTCTGCAGGGTTCACATTTGGGACCTATCCTCTTCCTGATTCTTATATATATAGATTCTTAAGGTTAAACTTTTTGCAGACAATTTAAAATTATATCAAAGAACAGATTGTATGTATGTTAATGTTAATTTGAGTTGTAATGTTATTATAAATAGTTCATTATTTCAACGTATAGCAGTGACTCCATGCTGACTCCTATGTTCAGCAGTGGAACTTCAGACCGTTGATGATGATGACGAGAAACTGGGGCTGTTGTTTTGTCCTCACCTCTCGGCCTCATGCAACAAGTCCTGTCCGGAAATGTTCCCGGTGGCAGCCCGTTGCTTGAGGTATGCATAGAACAGGTCCATGCGCTGCTTTTCATTCTTCTCGCTGTCCTCAGACACGGTGATACTCTTCACGCCCTCCGTCAGATCTGAACAATATATAAAATTACTATAGATACAATTTTACAAGTGACGTTTTGCACGTGATTAGACGAAAAAGTGAGCAAGGAACCTAGCTGAAAAACGATCAGTCGGAATAGTTACAATGTATTATAGAAAATAATGAATGAAAAGAACGCAGCAGTGGTTCTGGTTTCTTTTACAACACTCCTTTTTTATGAAGTTGGCGGTAAATGATGAGCTGGGTGGAAAATGGTATAAATTGATGTATTGATGTTGTGTTGAATCAGTTCGATTCCCGCGACAGGACTAGTATTTGTGCAGATAAATCGCAAATACTTGTTCTGTGTCCGGGTATTGTGGGGACCTCGTAGTTCCTGGGTCCCTAGGCACAGGGAATCCTAGTTAGAGTCGAGGATCTATGTATGTGATTAATGATTATAGAACATTATATATTTATTTGGTTAACCTTGCATGCGCGCCTTGACAGCCGCCTCGCTGACGTCGACGGTCCAGTTGCCGTCGTCCTCGTCTTCACCGTCGTGCTTGCGATGCTTCTTGTGGGACTTCTCCTTCGGGTTCGGCGTAGTTGGAGTCGCCGGCTCGCTCTCCTGAGGCAAAATCAAATTATAATGCAATAACTGAAGTTAAATTAATAGCATAGGAGCCTTGTCTACCGGTGCAACCCGATGTAACAAAAACCCAGATGCGGAGCTTCGATTACAACTACTAAAAAAAGTAACCAGAAACTTTAAAAACTTTAAATTTCATTTCATTGATTTAATTTTGAATAAATATTATTTATTTTATTTTTGTTTTTTTTTTTTTAATTTTGAGTTAGAAGATGTATATAAAACATCACAACAATATTTCGCACAGTCTTCACAGCCGCCATTAAGTTTGACGCAGACTCTACCAATGGAATTTTCTACGAGTTAGTATTATTTTTACCAACCAAAAATGATTCTAAGACTTAACACGTCAAAAAAGTCAATAAGAGATATATTATTACAATTACATCCCATGGACATGAAGCTTATACTTTAGTCACCTATCTAGGTATATGTAGAAAAATTTGATAAATGTTTGTTATGCCAAATTGCAGCACCATTGGTAAAGTAGGTAGAGTCTGCCCCAATCTTAATGGAGGCTGAGAAGTCAGCGCGAAACGCTGCACTGCATTAAAACTTACATGTGCACCGGAAGAGGTCAGCGATGTGCGCAGCTTGCAGCGCACTTCACAGCCGCCATTGAGTTTGGCGCAGACTATACTGACATTCCCCTCCCCGAATATAAACTTTAGTATCCATGTATACTCACGGCCTTATCGTTATCGTTATCATTGGTCCCGTTAGCGGGCTTGTCCGCTCCGGGCCCGGACCGCTTCGACCGCTTGCCGCGGTTGCCTTCCGTCACGGATGTACCCTGCAGATTGTAATCCAAGGTGGTTCATCAATAATCAATTTATTCATAAATTGTAAGTTAGCATATCAGGTCACCGATATAGCTTTCAGAATTACCAAGCTGAAATGGCAGTGGGCGGGCCACATAGCTCGTAGAACTGACAACTGATGAAGAAAGGTTCTTAAGTGACGACCACGAACTGGAAGACGCAGCGCAGCCCTCCACTAGGTGGACCGACGACCTGGTCAGAACCGTGAGGAGCCGTGGATGCAAGAGGCAAGCAGCCGCTTAAAGTGGCGCTCTTTGCGGGAGGCCTAAATTTAGCAGTGGATGTCTTCAGGCTGATGATGATATCAGGAAGAATCATAACATAAGTAAGCATTATTGACGGGCCCGATAGCTCAGTTGGTAGTATCCCTGCCTTCTGACCTGAGGGCTGTGGGTTCGATTCCTACCCAGGACAAACATTTGTGTGATGAACATAGATGTTTGTTCTGCGTCTGGGTGTTATATTGTATTCTATGTATGTATTTACAAACAAAACAGTATATAAGTATTGTATCAGTTATCTGGTTCCCATAGTACAAGTTATGCTTAGTTTGGGGCTAGATGGCGCTGTGTGAATTGTCCACACATATTATTATTATATTATTATTAAGATAACTTACAGCTAAAGCAAAGGAATGGAACACCTTACACGCGTCATTGTTTCCTAACAAATATAACATGTCAGTTTCAAGGTTAGAGTGAGCCGGTATGCTCTCTTCAAGCCTTCAATAAAATATCCCACATTTTTCTGTGGCATTTTGACTTTGAGAAAGACTTTGGAAACACAACTTTTTCCTCACTTGACATTGGCAGAATTATCGCTAAAAAGCGAGAAATAGCTATCAATTAAACGATGAAGAGATAAGTTATGAACTTAGGCGTTTACAAGCTTTAGTATATAATCATCAAGTCTGAACTGAAGATATCCACTGCTGAACATAGGCCTACACAGAGCGCCATTTTGAGCAGCTGGTTGCCTCCTGCATTCGTAGACCTCATGGTTATCACCAAATCGTCGGTCCACCTAATGGAGGCCAAGCTTTAATAGACGAGCATATTTAAATTTCCTATTCTAAAATGGGCATAAATCATGTATAACCATTGACTATAAATCCAGTTGACCAACGACACAACTTCCCCTCGTACGAAAATTAGTAGTGTATTTCAACTGCTAATCCTACGAGAGGAAGCGGGACACCTCAATGTGTCTTTTGTTCCATTCTGCTCTGTCCTTTGTAATTTCGTATGACTGTTTCGTTTTGTTACCTCGCCCCTTGCCCCCGTAGGTGAGTCGTGTTTGTACGAGAAATTATGTTCACGAGCTATCTTTGTATATAACCAACCTGCGAGGGTTCCATAGTGGGCGGGTTCTTGAGTATGAAGGTGTTGAGCTTGTGGTTGAAGTCGAGGCCGCCGTGGTAGCCGCACGCCTTGCACCCCTGCGAGATGGTGTTCCGTTTGGTCGACACGATCAGCTCCGTCTCAGGGTTGTCGCATTCAGGGCATAGCACGAACTTGCGGATGAAACTGGAGGAAGGACGACCATCGAATAATAATTAACGCCCAACGATCGCACACATAGATCCTGGACCCTAACTAGGATTCCCTGTATCTAAGGACCCAGGAACTACGAGCACCACGGTCCTACAGGACACAGACAGAACAAGTATTTGAGCTTTTTTTTGTGCACAAATACATGTCCTGTCGCGTGAATCGATTTATGAGCCGGCCTGCTCAACCACCGCACCACAGAGGCTGTCGAATTTGATGTATGAAAACTTGCTTGGATTAATGTTATTTTTTGTTCAGCATGTGTGGGCTTTTTTATGGTTTTGTCGTTGAAAGGACCGATTTTTCTCAAGTAAATTCTACCATTTATTATTTACCTTCAATAACGACGCAATGAACCCGCGAAATGGAGAATCCAGGAAGTAACCCCTTGTTTTGTTACCTGTGCTCTTTTTACGATCTGTGGTATCTACACGTTAAAAGATAATAATCCACCCACAGAGTATAACGATTGCACAGAATAGAAAAAAAATGGCAATGGGCAGGCCACATCGCTCATAGACCAGACACCCGATGCGGAAGAAAAGCGACCACGAAACGGAAGACGAAGCGTAGGCCGGCCCCCCACTAGGTGGACCGACGATCTGGTGAAAGCCGCGGAGCGGAGAGCCAATAGATGCAGGAGCCTCCACTCAACCCAGTGGCGCTCTATGGGGAGCCCTGTGTTCAGCAGTGGACACTTCAGGCTGTTGATTATGAAAGACAGACTTGCGAAGTTTACAGCCCACAGAGCCAAGTGTAACTAACTATGTGTAGATGCCTTGTAAAATGTATGTGTGTATGTATATGCGCCTCACCCATCGAGCAAGTCCTGCAGCTTGGCGGAGTCGTGGCTGCCATTAACGATGAACCGCTCGTTCTTGAAGTCGAACTGCGTCTGGGCGCCCAGCTCGCAACCGAAGTACTTCGTCGGATCTGACACAATCATTCATTAATTAGCATACGCATCACATTTTTTTCTTTAATAACATAAATGGGCCAACAAGCAAGCAGGAAGCAGTTGTAAGAACGAGTGTGAATTACGCACATAACTTGAAATCATTGATTTTGAGCGAAGTGGGATTAGAACCAGGATTCATCGATTTGAAAGACACGGACTACCGCAAAGCCACACTCCCTCTCAATCACACTCGCAGGTTATAAAAGTACCCTATTCACTCTGGCATTAGAACCGTCAAGATACATGACATTTCAGGAATCCCTGGAAAGTGGCAGGGAGATTAATTCCTTGCCAGCTCACGCTATAAAAGTAGATAAAAATCTCAGACGCTTCTTTCGTCTTCACTGGTATTGTCAGTACATTGTCAAATGAAAGATTTTTTCGGAGTGTACTCCTGGTTGTGGTAGTAAAGACGTTGCGCTTACCACGCCAATCAGCCGAAAATAATATGTTACTAAAAATATTGCCATCTTATTCATTTCAATATATTAATATAGTACAGCGACAGTTTATTAAGTTTAGATGTATCACTGTATCAGCTAACTAAAGCATTCAAAATTGGTTGCATTATCTCGCTGAAACTGCTAAAGAAGTTGCTATAATAGTGTTGAGTAACTCACAAGTGGCGGGCCTGCCGAGAGCCTTGGCCACATCTGGCATGTTGACGATGACGGTCTTGATGCCGTTACCTTTCCCCTCCACCTTGGCGCATATCCTCGGCATCTGCACAGGAGCACAGATAATATAATACTTACCTAATAGACATAAGTGTTACTTAGATAAATAGAAGACTGGAATATTTTATCTTGGATCAAAACTAACGTTTTCGTATATCTTTCCGATTCAGGAAATTAAAATTAGATGTTTAAGATCTTTGATCAAATAGTTATTGGGACTTTAGACTGTCCTTGACCAGAGCATCGCTGTTGCTTTGTCGTTGTAAGTATGTGTCAAAAGAAATAACCTGTCCTATAAAGCAGAGGTAACACATTTGAGTAACTAGGTTGGAGTGTACCTAGTCCAAATTGTTTCATCGCCCCAAATATTCCAATGTACACTGGGCTACCAGAAGGCAATCTACTGGTCCATCCTCAGTAGTAGGTAAGTAGTCTAAATAATATATATTAGTTATAATTTGTTGTGAACCACAGACATTTAATATAAGATATAAGTATTAGATGTCTGTGCTGTGAACATACCTTGTACCGATAGAACGCGTCGGCAACATTCCTGTTGACGTTGAGGGTCCCCATGGTGAGGTCTCTTCAGTAAATATGTACAATAAACTAAGCTAACGTTCGCGGGATGCTCCCCCGATATTATATTATATTATCAATTTTTACAAATTTACACTGGATCTGGAACAGAGAGCGTTGAATCAAGTTAGTGTTGTAAAGAAATCCGACGAAGATGCTGAAAATAGTGAAAATAAGTAACTTCTTTCTAAATGTTTGCAAGGATTGCGTGCACAAATAAATCTATGCTTCAAAAAAATTTTAAAAAAAGAAACTGAAAATAAAAGTAAAAATTTTCTCGACTTATCTGTTTGTCAAATGAGTTGTATTATTGACATCTGGTTACATATTCCATGATGTTCAAATAGGTAGTACTCACCGCTGCGCTGCAGTAAAGTAAAGGTGTTGGCACACAGGGTGCGGTGTCGCGCGGCAATGCGTCGCTAGTAGCGCGTCATGCGGGCGGCACGGCGGCCGCGCGTCTCGCCAGTCACGTCTGCCGCAGCGGCAGCAGTTTCCGATGTCTGTTACTGCAAAATTTTGATGTTCTGCGAACATATCGGCCTTGCAGTCATACATGGGTGGGGCGGTCTACTCAAAGAGCCTCAAGTCGAGTCCCTTAGTCAGACATGCACCAGCCCAGGTTCAAGGTGCAGGTTAACAGGGTATGGAGCGCTACACACTTAAGCGGATCAGACGGCAAAATCGAATCCTATTGAAAGAACTGAGTAAGCTGGATCCGCATATAGCCCAAACGAACTCCCATTATCGGCACTAACCGAATAAAATACAACATTTGTGTACTTGTGTAGTGATTGCTTCAGGCCGGTCGCGGCCTCGGTGTTTAAAGAATACTGCCGAAACGAACGTACCGGCTCGCTGAAGTGTGTAGCACCCCTAAGTCCGTGTCACCCAGTGACCGGTGACTAAAGAACATGGAGCTAAGCAGCGCTGTGTATTTTAGAGAATTAGTTTCAGCTGATTTTGCCTTAGTTCCGGTAAAATCTTCACAAAATAAACCCACCCTATTCATAACATCCGAGACCTCCACCACGAGTAACATAAGGTGTACCAACTACAAATACAATCTCTACTTGAGAAAAAGACTGACCAATGACGATCATGCATCACATCATAATCCTTCTATTGCATTTTCATTGGTCTAAGTAAAGCATTCTCATGGGAAGAGACATGGCGATTTTTACAGGGGCCATACTGGTGAGCTCTTAGCGCGATTCAAAACAGAGCCTATATTGGATGGATTGTCAAAATCTTCATTCAACAAAAAACAAAGCGATCCAATGTAGGCTCTGTTGTGAATCGCGCTAAGAGCTCACGGTACCGCTGGTCATGGTACCCGTGGTGTTGTGTGGCAACGACGGCGACGGTTACCTGCGAGCAGTATTCCTAGATGTGTGAAGCGTCATGCACCCTCTACGGCGATGGGCCGGCCTCCTTGTCGCGACACAACGACTACACTCCACGTACTGTACTGATGTCTCTGGAACAACCAAACATTCATATTCAATATTATATTACACTTTATTATAACAAAATGTATCGGTAATAATTTCCAGACTCGTTAACTCCAGTTTTTGAAAGTCAAAAGCAACCATCGTCCAGGACAGGTTACATTCACAGGCTAGTCTTAACTAAAAGCTAACTCTAAAGCGCAAAAATCATAGAATAAGTACCTATAGAATCTAAATACATTCGCGAAATTGAAGCAGCTTTTTTGATACTTACCTTCTGTAGGTACTTATTCTATACGCAAAAATAATCCAGTATTTATTCCCCTCTTCTCGCATTTGTCATAATGTGTTATGTGTATGTTATAATGCAAAACTTTCATATCATGTTTAATGAAATAATTTACGAAAAAACTCGATACTTTATCCAAGATTTTAGCAGAGCCCATATAGGCTCCTTTATCAACATTAGGTGTTCGAGACCGCAAATACGCAATATTTATTAAATCTTTGATACATGGTACTAGTCCTTCTTAATCAATGGCCATATTTCATACGAAATTAAACAAATAAGTACGCCTGATGAAGTTTACTAGATAATAAAAATATGGAATGACGTCAATTTATTGTTTGTAGACACTGTCGCATTGCAAATTCTTTGTTTTCATAAAATGTAAGGTAATTAGGTATCAAGGTTAAAGTGCCGCTTACTTTTAGCAATTAAGAGCCTACGAAGCCGTTTCGGTTCATAAGAGTTAATAGCTTTATGCATAAAGTAATCAGCATTTGGAGTTACGTGTACAGGTAAAGAGTTCGGACGTAAACCAGCCCCCGAATAGGTGGAGACCAAAGATCTGGTTAATACCGCGGGGAGCCGATGGATGCCGGAGGCAAGCAGCCGCTCAGTGGCGCTCTGTGGGGAAGTACTATGTTCAGTAGTGGGCGTCTTCAGACTGGTGATGATGTAAAGAGTTTCGCATGTTTCAAAACGTTTCTATATTCAGCATGGATGTTAAAGAGGAAAGACGGAAGGTATTGCATTCCCGAAAGCTCGCGCTTAAATTAGGTGCAATGCTTACAAAACTACGCGATGTGTGAACGTGCCTTTTCTGAATCTGAGTAATTCTTGAGAACAATAATCTCTAAAATGTACTAAAATTGTAGCAATAACACAAGTCTTTGTAAATCTCTATACGAGTCTGATATAATTTGTTTCTTATAAAGGCTTAGAGGTCAGGCCAAGAATGGCATAAGAGGATGGGAGGGAGGTTGAATATTCTATGCAGGTTGAAGTGCCACCGCCCACTACTGAAAATGCATACCATGCCAAGCCACAAACTCCACAAAAACAAGTAAATCAGAATCTAGTTTTTAGTTTTACTGGTTCCTAGTTTTAGGTTAGTTTCTTTTATAAAACCAACCAGCGAAGCGATGGTCACGGTAGCAGCTTTGCATTCATTCGTATTGAGTTTCGACAACTCGCGAGCCCTCGAAGCGTTGAAAGCTAATGCGTCCATATTTACTTTGTTGGACCTTTTATCAGCGGATTTAGATAAATGGGTATCCTACAGCGCACTTTCAGAATTAGATTCGATTTTTGTATGAAATTGTTCATCTGATAGGAAACGCTGTAAGTTCGTAGAGAGAGATCTATGAATTTCAAGTTCGCCAAATTTTAGTCAAAAATCCAGTGGGTTTTGTAATGATTCCCGCAGAGTGTATAGCGAACTTCGTTAAAAAAATGAAGGCAGCTCTTCCGGCTACTTTCTGGGGCTAGGCTAGCGAGGTACACAGCATACTCAAGTTGAGAGTGTCGCAGTACAGCAACAAACTAGTAGGGGTAGTGCGGATAGTAAGAGTGGCATAAATTTCATGAAGGGTTCGAGAAAGACGCACGCATAAAGATTTGCCAGCATGTCGTTTCGTTGCAAAATTAATATGCATATTAACAAAGAGAAAAGGATCAAAAGCTACCAAAGGTCCAATCGACGCAAGACTCTTTTGTCAAAAGTTGCAATATTGAGCCGCTGACCAAACATTGATTACAAATAGAATAAAATAAAACTTCTCTTCTAATTAGAGCATTAAAATACGACAAACAGTAGGCTAAAATTGGTTACGCTATATTACTGGCTATAGATAGATAGATAGAAAATGCTTTATTGCACAAGAGTAAATCAAGTACATAGGCGAACTTAATGCTAAGTAGCATTCTATCAATAACTTGTAGTAAAATTTTACATTATTAAGCATCTTTATGCCAGTGATTTAGTCCGAGTTACTCTACTCTATAGTGCGTTTAGGTACCCATTCTCCAATTATGTAAAAGAGTCGCAGTGCGGCATTGCCACGCCTCCCCGACACCTCAAACAAAAAATATACGGCGCGACGATGTGTAAAAAATATTTAGCCGAAACCCGAAACATTTTCTGGTAGTAAATGATATATTGTATGGAATTAAGAATGAGCGTGGCTTAGCGGTAGCCCATGCTACTGACACCGTGGATTCGATTCAGTTATATGTGAGGAATTTGCACTGACTCTTACAAAGTAGGGGAAAACAAATCATTCATGAGGAAAGTTCAAGAATCACACAATTCAAGGACACGATGTGTCATCCACCAGACCGCACTTGGCTAGCGTGGAGGGTTGTGACCTGCACTTTCCTCCTGCGTGCGACGGCCCGCGTCCCAGAAGTGAGAACGTAATATGGGCTAATGACATGCTTGAAATTTACGTTAAATTATTGTTCTTGTTGACCTAGTCAGGTAATCTAGATTTATTTTACAAAATCACGAATGCAACACCACAAACAATTCTGATACAACAAATAAGCATCCTGCCCTAATGGTACGAACTTACCGCCTTCATTAGACACTAGATGTTGTTACAAAAGTTGGAACTGTTCTTGGTCATGAAAGTGCAATCTACTGGGTGACTGTGACAAGGTTGGCAGTAGCAGCTTGTCTTTGGTCCACATACGACGCGGATGTTGAGTGCGGTTTACTCTCTGGTTTTTTCCAGCTAATTAGCAATTAGTACGTTCAATATCATCGAATGCAATTGCTACTTTCTCCGTGTGCATTCGGCAAGTCGAAGCTGCGAAGCGCCTCGCGTTGATTTATAATATTTTATTTTATATAAATAATAGTCACTTTAATTTAGCGAGATCACCATCATTCCCTATGGAAATAATAGCCGACGTGTCGTTCTTCCTCACAAGAATCTTGCAGTTCTGGACCCAAGTGTACTTAAAATTCTTGTCTTCGTAAGGAGTTGTTTAATAATATATGTAATACACAAACACCATGTTTTTTATTTGGGGTCTATTTACAACCTATTTTGATAGAACGTGGTTTTCATATTATCTAACATGGGTGGCCAAAGTAACGACGTTGTAGGGATACAAATTATAGCTCAAGATCTGTGCGAGCCGCAAGTCAATTCAACTCAATTAAATTGTTTATTTGTATTTCACAATGTTTTTTACAGATTTGTAAGTACTAAATGATACTTACCTAAGTTTTTGATTAGGGGAAATGTTGTCAGCATGCTAGCGGGCTACCTACCGGTAGGCAGGATCTGGATTGGACTCCATAGGTCAAACAAAGCACGGTTAAATATAATAGTCCAGATATTTTGTGTAGTAAAAGAAGCAATTAGAAGTAGTTAGTAGATAATTCAGAAAATAAAGGATCTTGTACTATACTGTCTCTACAAGTACAATATAATAGACACGTTCAAGCCACCAATCTTCATATTAACATCCTACAACCGTTCAATTACCCTAAAACCTACAGCAACGTTCGTGAGTGTCGCACAATAACAGGAAGCGACATCAACAATTTGCAGCGGTTGCATCCTACACCTACTGCGACAGAGGTATTCAAAACAAACAACGTTACAGACGGTCTGACCGGCATTCTTTGTCTACGTGTCTTTGTATGGGGTGAGTGGTACAAGAGTACGCTATTCTCTCTGGATAGAGCTGTTCTGTCCAACAAAAGGTTGTTATACCATGTCTGGGAAAGATTGGTGCCGCTGATAGCTTATCTGTCAGTGATGATGGTTCAAAGAGAGTTGAAAAACAGTTTGCCCAATTAACATCTCAAGGATTACGGGCCTGCGGCTCTTACTGTAGAAGGGGCCTGTTGGTCGGCTATACATTTTAGTTAAAATTGTTCTATTAGTTTGGGGTGTTGGGGTGTGAGGTGGGTTTATAGGTACAATTTGAAATTATAATTGTAAGTAAACCGAAATTTACGTTTCTGAATTAGTTATAATCAGAGTGAGAACTGGGCCAGTACGGACGAGAATTTATACGAATCAATTCAATGTCTAAAATATTTACTTCAGTTACTAAAATTGTAGTAAATATCGATTTTCGATTCCTTTTCCAGCTGTGACGTTCCCGTCATCAGCTTATGACTTCCACCATCCCGTGCAAACCTATACAACGGACCACAATACCTTTGCAACGGATATAAAATGCGGCCGATCGAATATTGCAACGCGACACTTGTATGCGCGCGCGCAACCCGATAGCACCTTGAGGAACTGGCGTGTTTGTGTTGTAATATGACAATGAAGTATGCGCAGTTTGGAATTGTTACTAGAACAGACTTACGTGAAAGTCTTTAAAAAGTAAAAAATATATAAAGAGAAGACTGACAGGAAGAAATTGTATAAAAATATACAATTACATTACCAATAAAAATAATCATAAAAAGATAGCCAGTTAAAAATACATATTTCCAACCTGATAACAGTTATGTGTTCAATACAAATATGTTATTTTGTTAAATATTCTGTAATAGTATGATTATATTCTTGTTGTAATAGCTGTTTTATCAGCAGTCCACCGTTGATAAACGTTCCAGTTTATTAAAAGCGTGAAATGGTAAAATGATCTACGTATGTAATGTAGATTATGGACCTAGACCAGAAATACTAGACTAGAATCTTGGATTGGAGTAGAATTAGAGATCCTGGAAATACGAGGATCAGAGTCACACAACACCCAGACACAGAACAAGTACCAACTTGAGCTCTTTTCCGTGCACAAATACTCGTCCCGTCGGAGATCGAACTCCACAGCACACACAGTCCACAGCATGCAGCGAATCATGTTTGCAACACATTGATGGTGTCATCTACTTATCATGACGTTAGCGTTTTTATGCTACCAGTTCTATCGGTACCCTAGCAAGCAAAGTATCAAACTGATAAAGACAATGAAATTTAAGAACCCGCTGAGAAATGGAAATATCATTTTAAGATAGCCTGCTGGCTTCTTCAGACCCCACATATTAAGATAAGAAAAGGAACAGTTAAAATATGGGAAAGCCTTAGATAAGAATCATAATGTAGAACCAATATCTAGGGCATGTATATGTATACATGTACACCTAATATACGCTACTAATACACACTAATACGTAATAATATACACTAGTACGTAAGATTATTGTACCTATATTTCATTGGTGAGGCAATAAAGAGTTGTCTATACTCTATCTATACAGGGTCATATTAACTCTATTACAAACTCAATCGGCAGTCGTTAAACCAACGATCGGACGTAACAAAAGCCCGAGCACAAGGCTCGTCGATACAGTGGCGGCCACAGACTCAACGCAGACAATGGCACATCCACTAATGTAGGTAAACAGCTTCCGCCCGCAATCAGATAAGCTTGCTATCGTTCAACCGGCAAACGTTACGTTAATTATGATCACGGCATTGTACAGTCTTGATACCAGATCGAGTTCCATTCGAATGGTACACGAGTGTTTCCGTTACGTTTGTTACATTATCGGATTGGCTTTCATTGGCAATGAATGAGTGCCAAATGCTGCAATGAATCCTTGCATCAGCATTCGGCACTCATTCCAGTGAAGAATGTAACATTCAATCAGAAGTGAAACTTGCCTCAATCTTCAGTGTACCTAAACACTTTCAGGATCAATATATCTTCGGTATTTAAACTTTTTCCCATATTACTGCGCGATCTGGTGACTGACAGACTGATGGTATATAAATCAAGAGCATTGGTTCTCCAATTATTAGGGCCTGATCTCTCGCTAAGGTACAAAAGGAGATCATCACCATCATCATCATCATTAGCAGCCTGAAGACGTGCACTTTTGAACATAGGCCTCTCCTATAGAGCGCCACCTTGAGCGGTCACTCGCCTCCTGCATCCACCAGCTCCCCGCGGTTCAGATCGAAAAGGAGAAAGGAGATCAGTGGTGGTATTTAAAAGGTACAAAATCAGTCAAGAGACCAGAGTAATGGACGCAATCCCAATGCAAGACTGCCTCTGGAGAGTCTGAAGGAATATGAAACTACAGGTGGCCTTAGTCAAACTAGAAGAACAATAATATACATTTTACAACGCTCAGAACGTCAGCAAATCCCGAAATCCATACCATTCCGGCAGAATTATTCTTGATTTGACTTACGATCGGGAGCGTGTCTAATAGTTAAGCCGAGACAGACAGCATGCCTACATGATGTCGCTCCCGGTCGCTGTTGGATGACTCATGTAATCAAGATGTCATTCAAAGGCGTGAGCTAATTCCGTGCGTCTGTTATAAAGTTATATCTGCTGCCATCAAAGATTCACGTGGATTACGAGTTGCTCAAATAGATTTTTTTCTCTATTTATTTATAGAGTATTGCCCAAGTGTTAAGCCATACAAAACGAAGTTATGCCACCACATTCTGGGGAGCCTGACGTCCTTTATTGTAGTTTTATTAAAGCCGGTTGGTCATAAAAACAGTAGCAAGCCCGGCTCCCAGGTGGCTTAGTGTGGGTATTCGAGACATCGAGGGTAATCGTAAAATCTTTAAATGAGGACACGTGAATTTATGGCAGGAAATTCTCCCTTTTTATTTTCCTGTACTACGAATATTACACCATTTTCATCTTTATATTTGGCAGAATCTTAATGACAGATGCGTAACTACGGGCAGGCTACAGTCTACACAGAACTACAGGAAGGATTAAGGATTCGCAGAAACAGACAGCAGAGAGAGATCGTCTTTCTGATGATTTACCAACTACCTAGTTAAAATTTTGAGATTATGAATTTTCAATAAAATTGAAGTCTCCAACTAAGCTTGGACAACCGCTATCAGCCGACAAGGGATGTGAAAACCAATTTGCGGGACAATTCTCACCCATGGCTGGCCACGCGAAAACCGATTTACGTGGGTCCAATTTAGAAGTTACGAGTCCCATTTAAGTTTTGTTGGAGAAAGCACTTTTACGTTGAAATTAAATAGAAATAACGTGGTAATTCGTAATTAAATTTCTTCAACCTTCAACTTCGATTTTGCCGCGATCTTGTAAACTTGTTTCGATCGTTACTGAGCCACGAGTTCTTAATAAACCAACTCTTTGTGATTGACATTTACAAATGAGAGCTAAAATCTAGTAATGTTTGAAAGCAACAACCATTAGCTACCCCAGGGTACAATTAGCATATCCATTTCTATACAGTTAGGCGGTGCGTCGACGTAAATAGATGAGACCTCCCGCTGGGCGGAACGTTAAATTCATGCTTTGCTATGGAGAAAATGATTAGACATTTGCTGAAATTGAAAGGATATTTAATTTATGGGCCCGCCCGTGGTGAAATTTGTCAAAATGTTGGTTTAAATCCTTCGTGTATTGTGGATGATTGATTATAATACGTAACGGTAGAGACTAGACGAAAAAACACTACTGAACGTAAAGTATCAACTCGCATCTATGTTTTGATAAGTACTCAAACAAATGGGGAATGGACCCTTTAGAAAGTTTGATGGGTGACAACATAAAAAGGACGTTGTAAGACTAGACAAATTAGAAAGTGGACAACTTAATAAACACAAGAAGTAGCCGAAAACGACCGGAGGAACCTTGGCTGAAAGATCAAACCACTAACCTACGTGTACACCGACAATATTTGTGTTGACCCAAAGGGCATTTTTATGACAATAGCAAGGCAATTAAACCTCGAAAAAGGCTCTTATGATAACCTTAAAAATATACGCTAATACTAGGCGTATTAGCACCAACTGGCTTGTTGAAAAAGACAAGCATCCACACCACGTAATCATACGTAAGTTATTGTTGTCGACCTGATGCGAATGGAACACGTAACTAAAAGCCACGAAGAATTAAGCATATCCATAGACTAGTATTTTACTCCGTGCGCGGGCCGCGTGCGGCCCGCGAGGACGTTTTCGTGGCTGTTGTATTTATAAAAATGTTATACTTTAGTTTAAACTTGTAATTTTGCAAGTATTAGTACAAAATAGCGGTATTTTTCAAAGAAAATGATAATTGATCTGACTTTTGCATGGCGGCCATTTTGAAAAATGCTGTCAGTCAAGTAAAAGGTCAAAATTTGAAATCAGTATCCTTTAAAACCCCCAAATATAAAATATCTGCCGGATCTGAGTTACTATAAAATCGGGCGCCATTTTGAATCTGCCATCTTGGAATTATTTTAAGTCTATGAGAAAGCCTCCGTTGTTCTCTTTAACATGAGTCAAACACGCTATGCTTGCCTCTATTAGTTCCGATAGTGTGCGCCATTTAATTTTGTCAATTTTAATCAAGGTTCCCGAAAATATTCAGTTGTTAGGTAAAAATAGGTTAGTTTTGAAGTTAGGTTAGATCAGCTAAAGCCAATTAAAAAACGTCGCATTAGTAAACATTATAAATGTAGCAATGGGTAGTTTGAAGCTCCTCCTCGCTTTGCTTGTCGTCGTGATGGGTAGTTTGAAGCTCCTCCTCGCTTTGCTTGTCGTCGTGATGGGTAGTTTGAAGCTCCTCCTCGCTTCGCTCGTCGTCGCGATAGGTAGTTTGAAGCTCCTCCTCGCTTCGCTCGTCGTCGCGGTAAGTAGTTTGAAGCTCCTCCTCGCTTCGCTCGTCGTCGCAATAGGTAGTTTGAAGCTCCTCCTCGCTTCGCTCGTCGTCGCGTTAGGTAGTTTGAAGCTCCTCCTCGCTTCGCTCGTCGTCGCATTAGATAGTTTGAAGCTCCTCCTCGCTTCGCTCGTCGTCGCGATAAGTAGTTTGAAGCTCCTCCTCGCTTCGCTCGTCGTCGCGGTAAGTAGTTTGAAGCTCCTCCTCGCTTCGCTCGTCGTCGCGGTAGGTAGTTTGAAGCTCCTCCTCGCTTCGCTCGTCGTCGCGATAGGTAGTTTGAAGCTCCTCCTCGCTTCGCTCGTCGTCGCGATAGGTAGTTTGAAGCTCCTCCTCGCTTTGCTCGTCGTCGCGTTGGTGATTTTGACAGTATGTATGGCAGCCATTTTGAAAAACGGTGGATGTCTAAAAGAAGCTAAAGCATGTTAATCAGTATCCTTGCGGATACTCAGATATCAATTTTCATACGGATTGGAGATCCATAACAAAGTTCAGTAAAAAGTATGAAATTTTTCAAAATGGCGGAATCAAAAATTTTTCCCCATATTCTTACTAAGTATCTAGGGGGAGTCTTAGATATCGATTTTGATCCTGATCGGATAACTTTTTTTGTAAGTCGATACGTCTCCATCCGCCATCTTGAAAAAAATCTATTTCATTAGTGTTTTGTTTTGTTCCTTTATACATCTTTACTCGATCCCCCGAAACAACTTTTCTATTAAATCCATATTGGAGGCGTAAAAAAGGAAAGTTCATATTTCGATAAAATCACCTTTGTATGGTAACCCTATTGAAAAATTGCGCATGTCAAAATTTGATTTTAGAATGCTGATCAACATCCTTGGGGACCCTCAGATATTGATTTTCATTCGGATCGGAGAAACTTTTTTTTCCGCCAAGACCGAAATTTCCGCCATTTTGAAAAAAACATTTTTGCTATATCTTTCCTTTCGGCCGCCAAACAATATTAGTTCGAGCTCTTTATACTAAAGTATCATGGTTTCGACGTCATTTCCGGTTTAAATTTGTATGGCGGATTTGTTTTTCCGCCATTTTGGATTTTTTTTATTTTCTCTAAAATCGTCCCAGGGTTTGCTATGACATTCCTGAGAACGCATATGACCCATCTCACATCGTTTAGCCAGGCCGTTGATGGTCACTATGATGGAAGGTCGGAAGACCAGGTCATCAAATGTTTTGAATTAAGAACGTCTATTTTTATACGAACCAATAAAAAAAGGATCAAAATTTCCCATAAGTATCGAGAAACAATGAGCCAAAAATGAAAAAAAAAATTTGTATGACAGCCATCTTTAAAAATGGCGGGATCCAAAATATTTTTTCAAATATGCAATCAGGGGCCCCAAAAACCCCCAGATGCAAAAAATCAGCCGGATCGGATCAACTTTCAAAATGGCCGCCATCTTGGATCCGCCATCTTGGATTTTCATGACTACTATCCGAAAGCGCCCATCCTCCTCTATGACATTTGGTCGAACACACCCCACCTACCTCTTACCGTTTCCGATTTATAAGCGTTTCAATTTTGTATGGAATTTTTGTTTTTTTGTATGGCAACCCCCATTTTTTTTTATTTCTCTCCAAGCGTCCCAAGGTTTACTACAACTTTAGTTAAAACAGGTCACCCATCCGACTTGTAGTTTCCGAGAGCCGTTGACCGGTTCCATCAAGGAGACGACTTTTTGCTGATGTCAGCTTTTTCTGGTGGTCACGTGACCCATCTCTATGCAACCTCATACTCGGTTTTTCTCCACCACTTCCAGGAGCTGAGATCAAAAATGTCAGTCAGTCAGTCAGTCAGTGAGTGAGTGGGTAACGAACTTTATATATTATGACTAGTATTTTCCTCCGTGCGCGGGCCGCGTGCGGCCCGCGAGGACGTTATCGTGGCTGTTGTATTTATAAAAGTCTTATACTTTGTGCTAAACTTTAAATATTGCAAGTACAAGTACAAAACGACGGTATTTTTCAAAGAAAATGATAATGCGCTTGACTTTGCATGGCGGCCATCTTGAAAAATGCTGTCAGTCAAGTAAAAGGTCAAAATTTGAAATCAGCATCCTTTAAAACCCCCAAATATAAAATATCAGCCGAATCCGAGTTACTATAAAATCGGGCGTCATTTTGAATCCGCCATCTTTGAATTATTTTAAGACTGTAAGAAAGCCTCCGTTGTTCTCTGTAACATGAGTCCAAACACGCTATGCTTGCCTCTATTAGTTTCGATAGTGTGCGCCTTTTAACTTTGCATGGCGGCCATTTTGTTATGTTTCTTCAAAGAGTGTCTATTTTATTCAAGGTTCCCGAAAATATTCAGTTGTTAGGTAAAAAAAGGTAAGTGGTGTTGAAGTTAGGTTAGATTAGCTTAAGCCAATTTAAAAACGTCGCATTAGTAAAACATTGTAAACGTAGCAATGGGTAGTTTGATCGTCGTCGCAATAGGTAGTTTGAAGCTCCTCCTCGCTTCACTCGTCATCGCAATAGGTAGTTTGTAGCTCCTCCTCGCTTCGCTCGTCGGCGCGATAGGTAGTTTGAAGCTCCTCCTCGCTACGCTCGTCGTCGCGGTAGGTAGTTTGAAGCTCCTCCTCGCTTCGCTCGTCGTCGCGGTAGGTAGTTTGAAGCTCCTCCTCGCTTCGCTCGTCGTCGCGGTAGGTAGTTTGAAGCTCCTCCTCGCTTCGCTCGTCGTCGCGGTAGGTAGTTTGAAGCTCCTCCTCGCTTCGCTCGTCGTCGCGATAGGTAGTTTGAAGCTCCTCCTCGCTTCGCTCGTCGTCGCGATAGGTAGTTTAAAGCTCCTCCTCGCTTCGCTCGTCGTCGCGATAGGTAGTTTGAAGCTCCTCCTCGCTTCGCTCGTCGTCGCATTGGTGGTTTTGAAAATATGTATGGCAGCCATTTTGAAAAACGGTGGATGTCTAATAGAAGCTAAAGCATGTTAATCAGTATCCTTGGGGACACTCAGATATCAATTTTCATACGGATTGGAGATCCATAAAAAAGTTCGGTAAAATGAATGAAATTTTTCAAAATGGCGAAATCAAAATTTTTTCCCCATATTCTTGCTAAGTATCTAGGGGGAGTCTTAGATATCGATTTTCATCCGGATCGGATAACTTTTTCTATAAGTCGATACGTCTCCATCCGCCATCTTGAAAAAATCAATTTCATTTGTGTTCTGTTTTGTTCCTTTATACATCTTACTCGATCCCCAGTAACAACTTTTCTATTACATTCATATTGGAGGCGTAAAAAAGGAAAGTTCATATTTCGTTAAAATCACCTTTGTATGGCAACCCTATTGAAAAATGGCGCATGTCAAAATTTGATTTTAGAATGTTGATCAGCATCCTTGGGGACCGTCAGATATCGATTTTGATCCGGATCGGAGAATTTTTTTTTTCCGCCCTGACCAAAATTTCCGCCATTTTGAAAAAAAATATTTGGTGTTCTTTTCCCTTTTGGCCTCCAAACAATATTAGTTCGAGCTCTTTATACTAAAGTATCATGGTTTCGACGTCATTTCCGGTTTAAATTTGTATGGAAGATTTTTTTTTCCGCCATATTGGATTTTTTTTATTTTCTCTAAAATCGTCCCAGGGTTTGCTATGACATTCCTGAGAACGCATATGACCCATCTCATATCGTTTAGCCAGGCCGTTGATGGTCACGATGATGGAAGGTCGGAAGACCAGGTCATCAAATGTTTTGAATTAAGAACGTCTATTTTTATACGAGCCAATAAAAAAAGGATCAAAATTTCTCATAGGTATCGAGAAACAATGATCCAAAAATAAAAAAAAAAATTTGTATGGCAGCCATCTTTAAAAATGGCGGGATCCAAAATATTTTTTCAAATATCAAATCAGGGACCCCAAAAACCCCCCGATGCAAAAAATCAGCCGGATCGGACCAACTTTCAAAATGGCCGCCATCTTGGATCCGCCATCTTGGATTTTCATGACGACCATCCGAAAGCGCCTATCCTCCTCTATGACATTTGGTCGAACACACCCCACCTACCTCTTACCGTTTCCGATTTATAAGCGTTTCAATTTTGTATGGAATTTTTATTTTTTTGTATGGCAACCCCCATTTTTTTTTATTTCTCTCCAAGCGTCCCAAGGTTTACTACAACTTTAGTTAAAACAGGTCACCCATCCGACTTGTAGTTTCCGAGAGCCGTTGACCAGTTCCATCAAGGAGACGACTTTTTGCTGATGTCAGATTTTTCTGGTTGTCACGTGACCGATCTCCATACAACCTCATACTCGGTTTTTCTCCACCACTTCCAGGAGCTCGGGAACAAAAATGTCAGTCAGTGAGTGAGTGAGTGAGTGAGTGAGTGAGTGGGTAACGAACTTTATATATTATAACTAGTATTTTCCTCCGTGCGCGGGCCGCGTGCGGCCCGCGAGGACGTTTTCGTGGCTGTTGTATTTATAAAAATGTTATACTTTAGTTTAAACTTGTAATTTTGCAAGAAGTAGTACAAAATAGCGGTATTTTTCAAAGAAAATGATAATTGATCTGACTTTTGCATGGCGGCCATCTTGAAAAATGCTGTCAGTCATGTAAAAGGTCAAAATTTGAAATAAGCCTCTTTTAAAATCCCCAAATATAAAATATCAGCCGGATCTGAGTTACTATAAAATCGGACGCCATTTTGAATCTGCCATCTTGGAATTATTTTAAGTCTATGAGAAAGTTTCCGTTGTTCCTTTGTTATGAGACCAAACACGCCTTGTCGGCTTCTATAAGTTCCGATTGTGTCCGTGTTTTAATTTTGTATGGCGGTCATTTTGTTTTGTTTATCAATTATATGTCAATTTGAATCAAGGATCCTGAAAATATTTAGATCTTAGGTAAGACAGGTTAGTTAGATAAGCTAAAATCAATTAAAAAGGTCGCATTAGTAAAACATTGTAAATGTAGCGATGGGTAGTTTGAAGCTCCTCCTCGCTTCGCTCGTCGTCGCGGTAGATGGTTTGAAGCTCCTCCTCGCTTCGCTCGTCGTCGCGGTCGATAGTTTGAAGCTCCTCCTCGCTTCGCTCGTCGTCGCGATAGGTAGTTTGAAGCTCCTCCTCGCTTCGCTCGTCGTCGCGGTAAGTAGTTTGAAGCTCCTCCTCGCTTCGCTCGTCGTCGCAATAGGTAGTTTGAAGCTCCTCCTCGCTTCGCTCGTCGTCGCGTTAGGTAGTTTGAAGCTCCTCCTCGCTTCGCTCGTCGTCGCATTAGATAGTTTGAAGCTCCTCCTCGCTTCGCTCGTCGTCGCGATAAGTAGTTTGAAGCTCCTCCTCGCTTCACTCGTCATCGCAATAGGTAGTTTGTAGCTCCTCCTCGCTTCGCTCGTCGGCGCGATAGGTAGTTTGAAGCTCCTCCTCGCTACGCTCGTCGTCGCGGTAGGTAGTTTGAAGCTCCTCCTCGCTTCGCTCGTCGTCGCGGTAGGTAGTTTGAAGCTCCTCCTCGCTTCGCTCGTCGTCGCGGTAGGTAGTTTGAAGCTCCTCCTCGCTTCGCTCGTCGTCGCGGTAGGTAGTTTGAAGCTCCTCCTCGCTTCGCTCGTCGTCGCGATAGGTAGTTTGAAGCTCCTCCTCGCTTCGCTCGTCGTCGCGATAGGTAGTTTAAAGCTCCTCCTCGCTTCGCTCGTCGTCGCGATAGGTAGTTTGAAGCTCCTCCTCGCTTCGCTCGTCGTCGCATTGGTGGTTTTGAAAATATGTATGGCAGCCATTTTGAAAAACGGTGGATGTCTAATAGAAGCTAAAGCATGTTAATCAGTATCCTTGGGGACACTCAGATATCAATTTTCATACGGATTGGAGATCCATAAAAAAGTTCGGTAAAATGAATGAAATTTTTCAAAATGGCGAAATCAAAATTTTTTCCCCATATTCTTGCTAAGTATCTAGGGGGAGTCTTAGATATCGATTTTCATCCGGATCGGATAACTTTTTCTATAAGTCGATACGTCTCCATCCGCCATCTTGAAAAAATCAATTTCATTTGTGTTCTGTTTTGTTCCTTTATACATCTTACTCGATCCCCAGTAACAACTTTTCTATTACATTCATATTGGAGGCGTAAAAAAGGAAAGTTCATATTTCGTTAAAATCACCTTTGTATGGCAACCCTATTGAAAAATGGCGCATGTCAAAATTTGATTTTAGAATGTTGATCAGCATCCTTGGGGACCGTCAGATATCGATTTTGATCCGGATCGGAGAATTTTTTTTTTCCGCCCTGACCAAAATTTCCGCCATTTTGAAAAAAAATATTTGGTGTTCTTTTCCCTTTTGGCCTCCAAACAATATTAGTTCGAGCTCTTTATACTAAAGTATCATGGTTTCGACGTCATTTCCGGTTTAAATTTGTATGGAAGATTTTTTTTTCCGCCATATTGGATTTTTTTTATTTTCTCTAAAATCGTCCCAGGGTTTGCTATGACATTCCTGAGAACGCATATGACCCATCTCATATCGTTTAGCCAGGCCGTTGATGGTCACGATGATGGAAGGTCGGAAGACCAGGTCATCAAATGTTTTGAATTAAGAACGTCTATTTTTATACGAGCCAATAAAAAAAGGATCAAAATTTCTCATAGGTATCGAGAAACAATGATCCAAAAATAAAAAAAAAAATTTGTATGGCAGCCATCTTTAAAAATGGCGGGATCCAAAATATTTTTTCAAATATCAAATCAGGGACCCCAAAAACCCCCCGATGCAAAAAATCAGCCGGATCGGACCAACTTTCAAAATGGCCGCCATCTTGGATCCGCCATCTTGGATTTTCATGACGACCATCCGAAAGCGCCTATCCTCCTCTATGACATTTGGTCGAACACACCCCACCTACCTCTTACCGTTTCCGATTTATAAGCGTTTCAATTTTGTATGGAATTTTTATTTTTTTGTATGGCAACCCCCATTTTTTTTTATTTCTCTCCAAGCGTCCCAAGGTTTACTACAACTTTAGTTAAAACAGGTCACCCATCCGACTTGTAGTTTCCGAGAGCCGTTGACCAGTTCCATCAAGGAGACGACTTTTTGCTGATGTCAGATTTTTCTGGTTGTCACGTGACCGATCTCCATACAACCTCATACTCGGTTTTTCTCCACCACTTCCAGGAGCTCGGGAACAAAAATGTCAGTCAGTGAGTGAGTGAGTGAGTGAGTGAGTGAGTGGGTAACGAACTTTATATATTATAACTAGTATTTTCCTCCGTGCGCGGGCCGCGTGCGGCCCGCGAGGACGTTTTCGTGGCTGTTGTATTTATAAAAATGTTATACTTTAGTTTAAACTTGTAATTTTGCAAGAAGTAGTACAAAATAGCGGTATTTTTCAAAGAAAATGATAATTGATCTGACTTTTGCATGGCGGCCATCTTGAAAAATGCTGTCAGTCATGTAAAAGGTCAAAATTTGAAATAAGCCTCTTTTAAAATCCCCAAATATAAAATATCAGCCGGATCTGAGTTACTATAAAATCGGACGCCATTTTGAATCTGCCATCTTGGAATTATTTTAAGTCTATGAGAAAGTTTCCGTTGTTCCTTTGTTATGAGACCAAACACGCCTTGTCGGCTTCTATAAGTTCCGATTGTGTCCGTGTTTTAATTTTGTATGGCGGTCATTTTGTTTTGTTTATCAATTATATGTCAATTTGAATCAAGGATCCTGAAAATATTTAGATCTTAGGTAAGACAGGTTAGTTAGATAAGCTAAAATCAATTAAAAAGGTCGCATTAGTAAAACATTGTAAATGTAGCGATGGGTAGTTTGAAGCTCCTCCTCGCTTCGCTCGTCGTCGCGGTAGATGGTTTGAAGCTCCTCCTCGCTTCGCTCGTCGTCGCGGTCGATAGTTTGAAGCTCCTCCTCGCTTCGCTCGTCGTCGCGATAGGTAGTTTGAAGCTCCTCCTCGCTTCGCTCGTCGTCGCGGTAAGTAGTTTGAAGCTCCTCCTCGCTTCGCTCGTCGTCGCAATAGGTAGTTTGAAGCTCCTCCTCGCTTCGCTCGTCGTCGCGTTAGGTAGTTTGAAGCTCCTCCTCGCTTCGCTCGTCGTCGCATTAGATAGTTTGAAGCTCCTCCTCGCTTCGCTCGTCGTCGCGATAAGTAGTTTGAAGCTCCTCCTCGCTTCGCTCGTCGTTGCGGTAAGTAGTTTGAAGCTCCTCCTCGCTTCGCTCGTCGTCGCGGTAGGTAGTTTGAAGCTCCTCCTCGCTTCGCTCTTCGTCGCGATAGGTAGTTTGAAGCTCCTCCTCGCTTCGCTCGTCGTCGCGTTGGTGATTTTGACAGAATGTATGGCAGCCATTTTGAAAAACGGTGGATGTCTAAAAGAAGCTAAAGCATGTTAATCAGTATCCTTGCGGATACTCAGATATCAATTCTCATACGGATTGGAGATCCATAACAAAGTTCAGTAAAAAGTATGAAATTTTTCAAAATGGCGGAATCAAAATTTTTTCCCCATATTCTTGCTAAGTATCTAGGGGGAGTCTTAGATATCGATTTTCATCCGGATCGGATAACTTTTTCTATAAGTCGATACGTCTCCATCCGCCATCTTGAAAAAATCAATTTCATTTGTGTTCTGTTTTGTTCCTTTATACATCTTTACTCGATCCCTAGAAACAACTTTTCTATTACATTCATATTGGAGGCGTAAAAAAGGAAAGTTCATATTTCGTTAAAATCACCTTTGTATGGCAACCCTATTGAAAAATGGCGCATGTTGATCAGCATCCTTGGGGACCGTCAGATATCGATTTTGAACCGGATCGGAGAATTTTTTTTTTCCGCCATGACCAAAATTTCCGCCATTTTGAAAAAAAAAATTTGGTGTTCTTTTCCCTTTTGGCCTCCAAACAATATTAGTTCGAGCTTTTTATACTAAAGTATCATGGTTTCGACGTCATTTCCGGTTTAAATTTGTATGGAAGATTTTTTTTTCCGCCATTTTGGATTTTTTTTATTTTCTCTAAAATCGTCCCAGGGTTTGCTATGACATTCCTGAAAACGCATATGACCCATCTCACATCGTTTAGCCAGGCAGTTGATGGTCACGATGATGGAAGGTCGGAAGACCAGTTCATGAAATATTTTAAATTTCGATTGTCCAATTTCATACAAATTTAAAAAAAAAAGTTCAAAATTTCCCATAGGTATAGAGAAACAATGAGCCAAAAATGAAAAAAAAAATTTGTATGGCAGCCATCTTTAAAAATGGCGGGATCCAAAATATTTTTTCAAATATCGAATCAGGGACCCCGAAAACCCCCCGATGCAAAAAATCAGCCCGATCGGACCAACTTTCAAAATGGCCGCCATCTTGGATCCGCCATCTTGGATTTTCATGACGACCATCCGAAAGCGCCCATCCTCCTCTATGACATTTGGTCGAACACACCCCACCTACCTCTTACCGTTTCCGATTTATAAGCGTTTCAATTTTGTATGGAATTTTTATTTTTTTGTATGGCAACCCCTATTTTTTTTTATTTCTCTCCAAGCGTCCCAGGGTTTACGACAACTTTAGTTAGAACAGGTCACCCATCCGACTTGTAGTTTCCGAGAGCCGTTGACCGGTTCCATCAAGGAGACGATTTTTTGCTGATGTCAGATTTTTCTGGTTGTCACGTGACCGATCTCTATACAACCTCATACTCGGTTTTTCTCCACCACTTCCAGGAGTTCGGGAACAAAAATGTCAATCATGAGTGAGTGAGTGAGTGGGTAACGAACTTTATATATTATAACTAGTATTTTGCTCCGTGCGCGGGCCGCGTGCGGCCCGCGAGGACGTTTTCGTGGCTGTTGTATTTATAAAAATGTTATACTTTAGTTTACACTTGTAATTTTGCAAGTATTAGTACAAAACAGCAGTATTTTTCAAAGAAAATGATAATTGATCTGACTTTTGCATGGCGGCCATCTTGAAAAATGCTGTCAGTCAAAAAAAGGTCAAAATATGAAATCAGCATCCATTAAAACCCCCAAATATAAAATATCAACCGGATCTGAGTTACTATAAAATCGGACGCCATTTTGAATCTGCCATCTTGGAATTATTTTAAGTCTATGAGAAAGCCTCCGTTGTTCCTTTGTTATTAGTCCAAACACGCCGTGTCGCCTTCTATAAGTTCCGATTGTGTGCGTGTCTTAATTTTGCATGGCGGCCATTTTGTTTTGTTTATCAGTAATATGTCAATTTCAATCAAGGATCCCGAAAATATTTAGATCTTAGGTAAGATAGGTTACTTAGATAAGCTAAAATCAATTAAAAAGGTCGCATTAGTAAAACATTGTAAATGTAGCGATGGGTAGTTTAAAGCTCCTCCTCGCTTCGCTCGTCGTTGCATGGGTAGTTTGAAGCTCCTCCTCGCTTCGCTCGTCGTCGCGATAGGTAGTTTGAAGCTCCTCCTCGCTTCGCTCGTCGTCGCGATAGGTAGTTTGAAGCTCCTCCTCGCTTCGCTCGTCGTCGCCGTAGGTAGTTTGAAGCTCCTCCTCGCTTCGCTCGTCGTCGCGATGGGTAGTTTGAAGCTCCTCCTCGCTGCGCTCGTCGTCGCGGTAGGTAATTTGAAGCTCCTCCTCGCTTCGCTCGTCGTCGCGATGGGTAGTTTGAAGCTCCTCCTCGCTTCGCTCGTCGTCGCGGTAGGTGGTTTGAAGCTCCTCCTCGCTTCGCTCGTCGTCGCGATAGGTAGTTTGAAGCTCCTCCTCGCTTCGCTCGTCGTCGCGATATGTAGTTTGAAGCTCCTCCTCGCTTCGCTCGTCGTCGCGGTAGGTAGTTTGAAGCTCCTCCTCGCTTCGCTCGTCGTCGCGATAGGTAGTTTGAAGCTCCTCCTCGCTTCGCTCGTCGTCGCGTTGGTGGTTTTGACAGTATGTATGGCAGCCATTTTAAAAAACGGAGAATGTCTAAAAAAAGCTTAAGCATGTTAATCAGTATCTTTGGGGACACTCAGATATCAATTTTCATACGGATTGGAGATCCATAAAAAAGTTCGGTAAAATGAATGAAATTTTTCAAAATGGCGGAATCAAAATTTTTTCCCTATATTCTTGCTAAGTATCTAGGGGGAGTCTTAGATATCGATTTTCATCCGGATCGGATAACTTTTTCTATAAGTCGATACGTCTCCATCCGCCATCTTGAAAAAATCAATTTCATTTGTGTTCTGTTTTGTTCCTTTATACATCTTACTCGATCCCCAGAAACAACTTTTCTATTACATTCATATTGGAGGCGTAAAAAAGGAAAGTTCATATTTCGTTAAAATCACCTTTGTATGGCACCCCTATTAAAAAATGGCGCATGTCAAAATTTGATTTTAGAATGTTGATCAGCATCCTTGGGGACCGTCAGATATCGATTTTGATCCGGATCGGAGAATTTTTTTTTTCGGCCATGACCAAAATTTCCGCCATTTTGAAAAAAAAAATTTGGTGTTATTTTCCCTTTCGGCCTCCAAACAATATTAGTTCGAGCTCTTTATACTAAAGTATCATGGTTTCGACGTCATTTCCGGTTTAAATTTGTATGGGCGATTTTTTTTTCCGCCATTTTGAATTTTTTTTATTTTCTCTAAAATCGTCCCAGGGTTTGCTATGACATTCCTGAGAACGCATATGACCCATCTCATATCGTTTAGCCAGGCCGTTAATGGTCACGATGATGGAAGGTCGGAAGACCAGGTCATGAAATGTTTTGAATTTCGACTGTCCACTTTCATACAAATTTAAAAAAAAAAGTTCAAAATTTCCCATAGGTATCGAGAAACAATGAGCCAAAAATGAAAAAAAAAATTTGTATGGCAGCCAGGTTTAAAATGGCGGGATCCAAAAATTTTTTTCAAATATCGAATCAGGGACCCCAAAAACCCCCCGATGCAAAAAATCAGCCCGATCGGACCAACTTTCAAAATGGCCGCCATCTTGGATCCGCCATCTTGGATTTTCATGACGACCATCCGAAAGCGCCCATCTTCCTCTATGACATTTGGTCGAACACACCCCACCTACCTTTTACCGTTTCCGATTTATAAGCGTTTCAATTTTGTATGGAATTTTTGTTTTTTTGTATGGCAACCCCCATTTTTTTTATTTCTCTCCAAGCGTCCCAAGGTTTACTACAACTTTAGTTAAAACAGGTCACCCATCCGACTTGTAGTTTCCGAGAGCCGTTGACCGGTTCCATCAAGGAGACGACTTTTTGCTGATGTCAGCTTTTTCTGGTGGTCACGTGACCCATCTCTATGCAACCTCATACTCGGTTTTTCTCCACCACTTCCAGGAGCTGAGATCAAAAATGTCAGTCAGTGAGTGAGTGAGTGAGTGGGTGAGGAGCTTTATATATTATGACTAGTATTTTGCTCCGTGCGCGGGCCGCGTGCGGCCCGCGAGGACGTTTTCGTGGCTGTTGTATTTATAAAAGTCTTATACTTTGTGCTAAACTTTAAATTTTGCAAGAATTAGTACAAAACAGGGGTATTTTTCAAAGAAAATGATAATGCGCTTGACTTTGCATGGCGGCCTTCTTGAAAAATGCTGTCAGTCAAGTAAAAGGTCAAAATTTGAAATCAGCATCCTTTAAAACCCCCAAATATAAAATATCAGCCGAATCTGAGTTACTAAAAAATCGGGCGCCATTTTGAATCCGCCATATTTAAATTATTTTAAGACTGTAAGAAAGCCTTCGTTGTTCTCTTTGTCATGAGTCCAAACACGCTATGCTTGCCCCCATAAGTTCCGATAGTGTGCGCCTTTTAATTTTGCATGGCGGCCATTTTGTTTTGTTTCTTCAAAGAGTGTCAATTTTTATCAAGGTTCCCGAAAGTATTCAGTTGTTAGGTAAAAATAGGTTAGTGTTGAAGTTAGGTTATTAGATTATGTAAGTACCGAACTTGATACCTACCGGCTAAGTAGCGTTTAGTCGATGAGTCAAACTTAAAAAAAATACATTTGTACAGTTATGTCATATCAAAATAATTTGTTTAATACATTTCGCTGGCTAAATACACTATGTGTGGAGCCAAAATATAACAAAAATAAAAAAATAAAAAATTGTCAGATAACAAATGACTTTGATAGCACAATATGCCGTTATCAGCTGTCATTTTCTCCGCTCGACATTGGCATTGACACTTGCAGAAAATGCTAAACAGCGTCAAAAATAAAAAGACTCAACTCCACCTTTTTCTAAAACGATTTGATACTCTTTCTTTGCCTATAAGGAAGAGTTGAAGTTAGTAAATTATATACTCTTTAGTTGAAGTCTGCCCTACAGATTAGAGAAAAAAAAAAATAGTTGGCCCAAAGAAAAAAGTACCACAAACTAAGACAGAGCCACAGATTAGAGAAAAACAAATCTACTATACACTCAGATGAACTACCACTATATGATGGAGCAAAGTTTGACTTTTACGAACAAGAGTGTGTAAGGTTCATTGCAACATTCATAGCGACATATACCTTGCCAAGTAAAGAAATTGGGTTAAGTTACTCTGTGGATATAGGATAAAAAAAAGTCTTTGATAAAAGTCATGCTACGTATAAGTAATCTGTGATAAAAGTACAAGACGGGCGCAGACTATTATACGCTAACGCTTGACGGCAGACAGACAGGTAAATAAATATTACAAAGTTTTTGGCGGGAACGCGGAAATGTTCACGTCATTCATTGTATTATTTCTCAAAACTTGTGCTATTTCCAGTGTTTTCAATGTTTAAAATTGGTGGCGTTTTACGCATTAAGTGCTGAATTACGAGCATGAGTGTAGGCAAGTGATATAATGTGGTGGAACGTGATTTTTCGTGTTGCTTCCAAAATGCCATAGAAGCTTCTAGTAAAGTTGCCACCACTTTACTGGAGCATGACTTAGACTGGACTATAACTACCTGACTTAGACTGGACTATGACTATGACTAAGACTTGACTTTACGTGTAATATTCTATTAACATTAAACATGATGAAAAATGACAATACTTGACACTGGCTAAATACACTATGTGTGGAGCCAAAATATAACAAAAAAAAGTGCTGTTAAATGTCAATGCCATTTATAAGTTGTCTTTGTCAGTTTCAGCGCTTTGAATTAGAAAAAAAAAGAATGTTTATTTATAATTTTATATTTTTGTTGTAGAATGAAGATAAAAATCCGTAGGTACCTGCGAGTTGTCCAGACAGATTATTCTGATAGTATTCTTGAGATTATTCCCGTCACTTGTCTTGTCTTACAGTACGTGGTCCATGGTACGTGAGAACACTGGCAAAATTGCGACATTATTCCGTCGCAGAGCTCAAAATCAAGAAGTTTTTCCAACTCAACTTGTAGAATCCTGATTTTTGTTTTGTGGTCTGGAATGGAATATCCAGAAAATAGACAGCAACATTCTCCTCGGCACATTAGAATCGTCTGCGTTCAGCCGATCACCAAGCCAAGTGTGGTGGTTACAAAGACTTCTAGTACATATTTAAACCTCTATGGGTGCTTATGGCAAACCCCTCTATGATAAGCATCCAAGTGGGGTGTTAATGGGATGCCTGTGTTCAGCAGTGGAAACAATGATTAAATCAATCCCATTATGTACCATATGAAACAGACATTTTTAATGAAACTAACATGGATGAAATAAAAAAAGGTTTTAGGTCTCAATCAAAGGTTTCTTATTAGGTCCATGAAAACTAATAAGGAAACAGCGTTATTTTTACAGATTACAATACATCACAATACCTTATTTACAATAAAATATATGAAGTGCTTGTCAAGTGTCAATCTATAGCAAGATTCAATCCATGGTCCACCAGAGTTCACCTGGGTAGACCATGGGTATTTCTTCTTGCCCATGGTGACAATGTGATGCGCACTTACTTTACACCACCTCTTTGTTTGTAGAAAGTTAGTTACTTATATTAAAAAAATATAGTAATATACTTGATTGATATGTATAATATACTGTAAGTATACCCCTGTTTAGTCAATATATGAAAGTTTGTAACAGCTGCTGTACAATTGGGCATAATTTCATGGCAGTTGGGCCACAGTGAAATAGCTACTCAGTGTTTTATCTTAGCCTATTTCTACTACAGAGAGAAACAAAAAACAAAATAACTATTCCTCTGCTACCTTAGCGCAGGCCACACATAAATGGCGTCGGGCGCCGACATGGCACAGACGGCTTCCTATTCCATTCAAAATGCATGGAAATAAAGCTCAGTTTAGGACGCGCGGGCGCCTACATGGAATGTCAACCACATCCAAGCAACGACATACTGTGTGTCCTAAACTTAGCTATATTATCGATAGGCCCGATGGCTCAGCTGGTAGTAGCCCTGCCTTCTGAACCGAGGGCTGTGGGTTCGATTCCTACCAGAGACAAACATTTGTGTGATGAAGTTAGATGTTTGTTCCGTATCTGGGTGTTATATTGTATTCTATATATGTAGTTACAAACAAAAATGTATCTATGTATTATATGAGTTATCTGGTTCCCATAGTACAAGCTATGCTTATACCCTGATTGCGGCAGGTGTAATAAGACTATTAGTTTGGAGCTAGATGGGGCTGTGTGAAATGTCCACACACTTAAAGTAACTATACTTAGTTTATTTATTTAAACAACTTTACCCTGGATTAGTGTGGGTTTGTTAAAAATATCCACTTAGTAGGTACCTATCTATCTTAATGAGAACTCATGATGTTTTTTTCAGTCGGGTTCAGTAATTAGGGTAAATCTTTCAAAATGGACAGCTAATATCTCATGCTATTCGCTCTGACCAGGAATAAGGAAAAGAAAAGACACAATACATTTCTTTTACTTACTTAGATATACCATTCATTTACACTTAGGTACCTATACAGCATATCTAATTAGGTAGATACCTACTTATCCTCTAAATTTAAAAAACGAATTGATCTGGTGATTGTAACAAAACATTATTATTTATTAATATACTTTTTTTAGTGTTATTAATTCAGAAATAGAAAAGGTTATATTGTATAGGTTGTTTGACAGACAGCCATAGAATTTACCTCCCATTTTTTTTATAGTATAACTTGCCATGTCTATGCAGGCAGACAGCGCACAGCTGCCCGTGGGACACATAATGAATTTAATGATTTCAGTTGCAACAGGTGAACAATTAATTATAGAATCCATTTATTCACAGATGTTCCAAATACAACCTTAGCAAAGTTAATGGTATTTTATTTAGTTTTTCAATGTATGTAGGTAGTTTCAAGTGAAGGGAAATAATATTAGTAAATTGCCTGTTAGCTAAAAATACATACATAGATTGTACTTACCTACTGGTCTCATGCAAGGCATATCTAAATTTATGTTTAAACCTGGTACCTAATAGTAATTATTGATCTGGTCAGTACCTACTGCGAGGAGCTGATGGTTCATCATAGTTCATCATAATCCACTGCTGAACATAGGCCTCCCCCAGAGAGTGCCACTTTGAGCGGCTGCTCACCTTCTGCATCCATCGGCTTGCCACAGTTTTCACCAGGTCATCGGTCCACTTAGTGGGTGGTCTGCCTACGCTGTGAATCTTAGATAAATAAATAAATAAAATTGGTTTGTGTCTGATTGATTACCTTTAATTTAATAATGCAATCCAAGTCCAAATTATAATAAAATATTGATACTCTTACATTTGAAATTATTTATCGTCATTCTATGATCTTAATGAAATTAGGTAGGTATATTGTGATAGTACTTTCATGGACTCTTGAACATAGCAAATCGGTGTTATAAAAAAAATCAAGGGACCAAAGAAACTTGGAGACACCATTTTCTAATTATTATTCTACCACATTAATTCACAAACACTGTTTCAGTCCTTCAGGATATTACATTTAGATTCTTCTTATCTTACATTTTTAATAGTTCTTACAGGATCTTTACCACTATTGGAATCATTTCCTAAGTTCCAGCAGCACAGTTACATGCTTATATGGTAAAAATCTAGGTTTTGGGCAGTTTTTTTGACTCTTTCTCTTCTTTTGTAACCTGAAAATGATAAAGATAATAATGTTACAAAATGTATTTGTCATCTAGACAGTCATCTTCCGCCTGACGATAATGTTAGCCATTGTTTCTTTGTGTTTCTTTTTGGTTCCGCTGCCGGTGTTGATCTCAAATCCACTGTCCTAGAAAGAAATGAAAATACCACATTATCTATAAAAATAAAAACAACATCCGTTGCATGGGAGCCCCTTTAATATTTATTTTATTCTGCTTTTAGTATGTATTTATTGTTATAGTGGCAACAGAAACAGAAATACATGTGATCCAAAACCGCTTCTGTCCTGTACTATGGGAAAGAGAAGGGAGAATGTATTAGTTATTATAGGGTTCGCTTTACTGTTTGGGTACTGAACCCTAAAAAGGATGAATACCTGCCTCCATACATCCTTTCCCTAAATGTCTGGACATTTCACACAGTGCAATCAATCTAGCCTCAAGTAACCTATGTAATAGGGCGAATTCTGTGAGCTAAGCATAGTTTGTTTTTTTTTTACCATGGGAAGCAAATAACTGATAGAAATGTAAATACATACACAAATAAAGTACAATATAACACCCAGACACAAATGTTTGTCCTGGGTGGGAATCAAAACCACAATCCATGGATTCTATGGTTACCAACTGAGCTGTCAGTCCAGTATGGGGTTGTAAAACTGAAAAGAAAATAATATATTTTTAACTCTTTCCACTTATAATAGTAATAGGAGGTTTGTTTGTGTCTGATTAGGTTTTATTCTAATATTCCAATCCAAGTCCAAATCCAAATTATAATATTAAAATAACAATACCATCTTATGGTATAAAAGTAAGTACATTCATGGACTCTTGAACATTCAGTCCTTTTAATAGTACTTACAGGATCTATACCACTATTGGAATCACTTCCTAAGTTCCAGCGGCAGAGTTACATGCTTTATTTTCATAGGTAGACTGAAGGAGCAGATAGGGTGATAAAATAAACGTTTTAGGTAGTTTTTTAATCTCTTGTTTCTCACAATATGTTAGTAACTTAAGTAGTTAACCTATGTCTTAGTACCTAGTTAGTGATTTTCAAATAGTAGGTCATTTTTTTATTTAATTGTCAGTCATTGTTCCTTTGCATAGGTACTGTTCTTTTCTGTTGATAGGTTAGGAATGATGTATTTACCTAGCCATGGCAATCTCATTTAAAACATTTATTTATATATCACCTTATAGTTATCTCAACAATTCGTGAAATATATAGTCTTCTATATATATAAAACTTACCTACTTCAGAAGATTTACTTTAATGCCGAAGAACTTACCACACAACCGAAATATGATTCACAGTATAATATACAATATTTAGCAAAACAAACTTCTTTAATCTGAGAACAAAGCAAATCGCCCGAAACAAAATAAATGTGTGACCATATGTAAAAACTACAAATTCTGCCCTAACCTTAAAAAGGCATATAAATTCTGCCCAAATCAGCCAGTCGCTTTTTCTGTCAATAATGTAAAAATGGATATACATTTGACAACAATTCACCGTGGGGTCTAGTCTTTTATTTAATTATTTTAAGACTGTAAGAAAGCCTCCGTTGTTCTCTTTAACATGAGCCCAAACACGCTATGCTTGTCTCTATTAGTTCCGATAGTGTGCGCCTTTTAATTTTGCATGGCGGCAATTTTGTTTTATTTCTTCAAAGAGGTAGTTTGAAGCTCCTCCTCGCTTCGCTCGTCGTCGCGGTAGGTAGTTTGAAGCTCCTCCTCGCTTCGCTCGTCGTCGCGGTAGGTAGTTTGAAGCTCCTCCTCGCTTCGCTCGTCGTCGCGGTAAGTAGTTTGAAGCTCCTCCTCGCTTCGCTCGTCGTCGCGGTAAGTAGTTTGAAGCTCCTCCTCGCTTCGCTCGTCGTCGCGGTAGATAGTTTGAAGCTCCTTCTCGCTTCGCTCGTCGTCGCGATAGGTAGTTTGAAGCTCCTCCTCGCTTCGCTCGTCGTCGCGGTAAGTAGTTTGAAGCTCCTCCTCGCTTCGCTCGTCGTCGCAGTATGTAGTTTGAAGCTCCTCCTCGCTTCGCTCGTCGTCGCGGTAAGTAGTTTGAAGCTCCTCCTCGCTTCGCTCGTCGTCGCGTTTGGTAGTCACATCAACAGTACAACGTATGGCAACCATTTTGGGAAACGGTGGATGTCAAAATTGACTAAAATATGTTGTAATCGATTTTCATTCGGAGCGAAGAAACTTTTTTTCCAATATAACCTGAAATTTCTATTACTACCACAACATACGTAAGCTCAAAATATCTAATACTGTGTGTAATATCTAATACTAATGTAGTTTCAGCGTAATAAGGAAGATCAGCTGTTTAACGAATGAAATTTTCAAAATGGCGGATTCTACATTTTTTCTCATAATATCTTATGTATGTATGCTCATAACAACACATTTTTAAAACGTATACACTTTTTATTTATCATTACAGTGTAAATTTGAAATCTGCCCAAATGGCAGAAATCTGCCCAAGTGGTCGCACTCCATCCACCATAGACCATAGATCACATTATTATTTACCAGCACCGAACAGAAGTTAGCCGTATGCGGCCATCTTATTTCATACGATTATCGACCTTATTCAAGGGTCTATAGAGTTTCTTACTGGATGACAGGACAGGAATATATGACTTTCTGAGTAAGTATTTTTCGGTTTTTGTATGAAAAATATGTTTTTTTGTATAAGAGGTACCTTTTTTTATTGTTTATTTAGAATCGTCCCAAGGTTTACTACATTTTTGTTCAATTAGTTTATCTTTATCTCTTACCGTTTCCGAGATCCCATCTGGAACTTCTTCCTGGTACCTTTTTCTGATGCTGACATATTTAATTTTTGGCCTCGGGATTTTTCCGTACATATCTCTCATAGATTGTAAGGTCGTCCGATGGCTCCTTCTTACGAAAACATTCATGTCAATAAATCATCTGTCACCGTTTTTTAGCTTTATATATCTGTTAAGACTAGAATTTTGCTCTGTGCGCGGGCCGCGAGCGGCCCGCGTGGGTGTTTTCGTGGCTGTTGTATTTATAAAACCCTTATACTTTGTGCTAAACTTTAAATTTTGCAAGAATTAGTACAAAACAGCGGTATTTTTCGAAGAAAATGATAATTGATCTGACTTTTGCATGGCGGCCATCTTGAAAAATGCTGTCAGTCAAGTAAAAGGTCAAAATTTGAAATCAGCATCCTTTAAAACCCTCAAATATAAAATATCAGCCGAATCTGAGTTACTATAAAATCGAGCGCCATTTTGAATCCGCCATCTTTGAATTATTTTAGGACTGTAAGAAAGCCTCCGTTGTTCTCTTTAACATGAGTCCAAATACGCTATTCTTGCCTCTATTGGTTCCGATAGTATGCGCGTTTTAATTTTGCATGGTGGCAATTTTGTTTTATTTTTTCAGAGGTAGTTGGAAGCTCCTCCTCGCTTCGCTCGTCGTCGCGGTAGGTAGTTTGAAGCTCCTCCTCGCTTCGCTCGTCGTCGCGATAGGTAGTTTGAAGCTCCTCCTCGCTTCGCTCGTCGTCGCGTTAGGTAGTTTGAAGCTCCTCCTCGCTTCGCTCGTCGTCGCGTTAGGTAGTTTAAAGCTCCTCCTCGCTTCGCTCGTCGTCGCGTTAGGTAATTTGAAGCTCCTCCTCGCTTCGCTCGTCGTCGCGATAGGTAGTTTGAAGCTCCTCCTCGCTTCGCTCGTCGTCGCGATGGGTAGTTTGAAGCTCCTCCTCGCTTCGCTCGTCGTCGCGGTAGGTAGTTTGAAGCTCCTCCTCGCTTCGCTCGTCGTCGGGATGGGTAGTTTGAAGCTCCTCCTCGCTTCGCTCTTCGTCGCGGTAGGTAGTTTGAAACTCCTCCTCGCTTCGCTCGTCGTCGCGATGGGTAGTTTGAAGCTCCTCCTCGCTTCGCTCGTCGTTGCGGTAGGTAGTTTGAAGCTCCTCCTCACTTCGCTCGTCGTCGCGATAGGTAGTTTGAAGCTCCTACACGCTTCGCTCGTCGTCGCGGTAGGTAGTTTGAAGCTCCTCCTCGCTTTGCTCGTCGTCGCGTTGGTGGCTTTGCCAGTATGTATGACAGCCATTTTGAAAAACGGTGGATGTCTAAAAGAAGCTATAGCATGTTAATCAGTATCCTTGGGGACACTCAGATATCAATTTTCATACGGATTGGAGATCCATAAAAAAGTTCAGTTGTATATATGAATCTTTTCAAAATTGCGGAATAAAATTTTTTTTCCTATATTATTACTGAGTATCTAGGGGGATTCCCATATATAAATTTTCATCCGGATCGAATCACTTTTTCTCTATGTCGATATGCCTATATCTGCCATCTTGAAAAAATCGATTTCATTAATATTTCCGTTTGTCCCTTACTACATCTCTACTCGATCCCCAGAAACAGTTTTTCTATAACATTCGTATTAGGGGCGTAATAAAGGAAAGATTATATTTTGATAAAAGTACCTTTGTATGGCAACCCTATTGAAAAATCGCGCATGTCAAAATTTGATTTTAGAATGTTGATCAACATTTTTGGGGACCCCCAGATATCAATTTTCATTCGGATCGGAGAATTTTTTTTCCGCAATGACCGAATTCCGCCATTTTGAAAAAAAAAATTTGTGATGTCTTCCCTTCCGTTCTCCAAACAATATTAGTTCGTTATTTTTGCCGCTTTACCCATTGGGTACGGAACCCTAAAATGTACCTAACTTGATACCTTCTGGCTAAGTAGCGTTTAGTCGATGAGTCGAACTTAAAAAAAATACATTTGTACAGTTATGTCATATCAAAATAATTTGTGGGTTTTGGCGGGAACGTGAAAAAGGTCACGTCGTTGCATTGTATTATTTTTCAAAACTTATGCTTTTTCCAGTGTTAATGTTTAAAATTGGTGGCTTTTTATGCATTAAGTGCTGGATTACGAGCATGAGTGTAGGCAAGTGATATAATGTGGTGAAACGTGATTTTTAGTGATACTTCCAAAATTCCATAGAAGCTTCTAATAAAGTTGCCACCACTTTACTGGAGCATGACTAAGACTGGACTATGACTAAGACTTGACTTTACGTGAAATATTCTATTAATTAACATGATGAAAAATTACAATACTTGACACTGGCTAAATACACTATTTGTGGAGCCAAAATATAAGAAAAAAAAATTGTCAGGTAGCAAATGACTTTGACAGCACAATATGCCGTTATCAGCTGTCATTTTCTCCGCTCGACATTGGCATTGACACTTGCAGAAAATGCTAAACAGCGTCAAAAACGAAAAGACTCCACTCCACCTTTTTCTAAAACGAACTGATACTCTTTGCCTTTAACTAAGAGTTGAAGTTAGTAAATTATATACTCTTACCTGAAATATTCTATTAACATGATGAAAAATTACAATACTTGACACTGGCTAAATACACTATGTGTAGAGCCAAAATATAAGAAAAAAAAAGTCAGTGTATTACAATGACGTTTGTCTATGTCTAGTTTGTACTTGGGCCGTATTTCGATTCACGCTAAAATCGATAATATCAATGTTATCGCGCTAAGAACGTGTACCGAATGGCCGTGACTGTGACAATGAAATCTTTTGTAAACGTCATGACCGACGTCATCTTGCAATATCGCCGTCCGCGATTGGTTGTTAGTCATGGACAGAGCTCAAAGCCGTGAGCGCATTATCTGAATTGGAACACTGAATAATTAACGTGAGCGTTGCGAGCGATTATAGCGTTAATCAGAATACGGGGTTGGTAGCAAAGAGTATAATAACGTTATGCTTGGTAGTTTCCACAGAGAACTTAGCTATTTAGTTTCATTCAAAGAGTTTATAATACCTATTCTAGGATTCATTTCCTTTATATTTATTATTTTTCTCTATGTTTTCTCTGTTAGGTTTTGTTTTGAAGAACATTGATGTGTGACTTGTTTCTGCCAACAATGAAGTGTTTGAAGCCGAAGGCTCCGGGGCTCCGGTCCACCACAGAGTACATTGGTATATATAGAAACGGTCCACCCTGATTGCAGTACATAATAGAGCTGAGGTCAGTAAAAGTGCAACCAAACATATTTGAAACAATACTATTCCATTTCATCACCATTACGTATAAAGATCATCAAACGACAGACAGGATTTGATCGGCTTACTGTATAATTTTCTTTCTTTCCCTTTTTATTTACGCTTCCGTAAAGGCTACGAACCGAAAAGCGCAGCATAGGCCACTTGCTAGCTGTATTGAGCAATAAATGTTTCAGAGTTAGATCTTCTAATTTATTATCCAACTAATAATTTATTATCCAACTCGTACAAAAACATCATATACAGGTACTACATAGGTAATTACGAATAGAAAGATAAATAGCTTTTTCATTTTCAGCTCGCAGACCGAATCTGCTGACTGCCAACAACCTCGGCGATACTGGACAATGGAAAGAGCTTATCTATAGAGAAGTCACTATGGTCATTTTGACTGATGTTATTTGTGGGGAAGATTTATCAATCTATATAACAAAGTTCCTCAAAACAAAACCTAACAGAGAAAACATAGAGAAAAATAATAAATAATAGACATCGGTACCACTGTTTGTATCTGACACTTATTCATCTAAAAGATATTTTGACCCTGTAAGTATAATTAGGCCGCATAGACATCACACTAAGCTGATGATGATGATACCATACAACATGGATAGACCATTCACAGATTATATCTGATTTCCATATCCCATGAGAATTTATTATGATTTGTTTTCAGATGGAATGGTTACAATAAGCGGAGGCAGACAAACTTCTACACAAATTGCTTAAATATCATTCTAGGACAGATTAATTTTATTGGTACGGAAATATTTTGAATCATGATGCAATTTTAACCTGCATCTATCCATCCTGAAAGCCTAAGCTGGGACATCCTTTTCTTAACCGCCTGACTGGAGTCTGAGCCGAGGGTTTAAGCTAGCACCTAGCTCAATATGCACATACTAAATTTATTATACAATCGTTTTATTTAACATGATTATTATGGATGTTTTCCGGTTGATGATGAATTTTCTTTCATTGTAATTTTTTTATACAATTACCCATTTGTATAGATTATACCTTCTTTTATATTAACTGTGTTGTTTCTTATGTTTCAGGTGAAAAATTGTTTGAAAGTACTTAGAAAAACTGTATGTAGCTGCAATAGTACAGTATAACTGTATAACACACATGAGGGCATGGATATCTTTTAAGTAAGGAGTTGTATATTGCCAACCAGCTATATGTAACAGAAGAATGCTATGGATAAAATACAAAAAGGATTTATTATTGTGATCATTATATTTAAACATTTAAGTACCTATGCACATTTAAATATAAGTAGCTAATGAATTTTGCTAAATTGGAGGCCCATGTTCAGTAGTGGGCGTGTTAGGGCTATTAATGTTTATTTAAAAAGTCAACTGTTCAAAATTGAATTATGATAGATATTCGTTAATAAAATATTCAAAATTCAGTTACAATTGTAAGCTTTTTTTAACAAAAATAGTTGTATAATTGAATTGAATTTGCGGCAACATGAATATACCGTTTGTATTGGCAGATTTCTGGTAAAAATGTTGAATTTAGAAACAAGGGTGTAAATATTGTATTAAATTTATTATTGTCTTCATGGTAGAAGCTTTGCTTAGTTTAAGGCTAGATTGTGGTGCCGGTGTGTGAATGTCCAGATATTTATTTATTATTTATAGTGCAAAACATATATAAATTATGTACACATGGAGAAAGTAGTAGTAGTATTATTCATTTTAGGACCTACCAATAAGTTATGAATAGGCATGTCACCAGTCAGATGTCCACAGCTGAACATAGGCGTTCCCATTAGAAAGGAGGATTTGATTATAATAAAAACACAGAAGAAAAGGAAGAGGAAAATAAATAAATGTGCGGACATTACACACAGCACCATCTAACCCATAATTAAGCATAGCTTGTACTATGGGAACCAGATAACTGATATTTATTAATATACTTTTTATAGTGTTATTAATTCAGAAATAGAAAAGGTTATATTGTATAGGTTGTTTGACAGACAGCCATAGAATTTACCTCCCATTTTTTTTTATAGTATAACTTGCCATGTCTATGCAGGCAGACAGCGCACAGCTGCCCGTGGGACACATAATGAATTTAATGATTTCAGTTGCAACAGGATGAACAATTAATTATAGAATCCATTTATTCACAGATGTTCCAAATACAACCTTAGCAAAGTTAATGGTATTTTATTTAGTTTTTCAATGTATGTAGGTAGTTTCAAGTGAAGGGAAATAATATTAGTAAATTGCCTGTTAGCTAAAAATACATCATAGATTGTACTTACCTACTGGTCTCATGCAAGGCATATCTAAATTTATGTTTAAACCTGGTTACCTAATAGTAATTATTGATCTGGTCAGTACCTACTGCGAGGAGCTGATGGTTCATCATAGTTCATCATCATCCACTGCTGAACATAGGCCTCCCCCAGAGAGTGCCACTTTGAGCGGCTGCTCACCTTCTGCATCCATCGGCTTGCCACAGTTTTCACCAGGTCATCGGTCCACTTAGTGGGTGGTCTGCCTACGCTGTGAATCTTAGATAAATAAATAAATAAAATTGGTTTGTGTCTGATTGATTACCTTTAATTTAATAATGCAATCCAAGTCCAAATTATAATAAAATATTGATACTCTTACATTTGAAATTATTTATCGTCATTCTATGATCTTAATGAAATTAGGTAGGTATATTGTGATAGTACTTTCATGGACTCTTGAACATAGCAAATCGGTGTTATAAAAAAAATCAAGGGACCAAAGAAACTTGGAGACACCATTTTCTAATTATTATTCTACCACATTAATTCACAAACACTGTTTCAGTCCTTCAGGATATTACATTTAGATTCTTCTTATCTTACATTTTTAATAGTTCTTACAGGATCTTTACCACTATTGGAATCATTTCCTAAGTTCCAGCAGCACAGTTACATGCTTTATTTTCATAGGTAGACTGAAGGAGCAGATAGGGTGATAAAATAAACGTTTTAGGTAGTTTTTTAATCTCTTGTTTCTCACAATATGTTAGTAACTTAAGTAGTTAACCTATGTCTTAGTACCTAGTTAGTGATTTTCAAATAGTAGGTCATTTTTTTATTTAATTGTCAGTCATTGTTCCTTTGCATAGGTACTGTTCTTTTCTGTTGATAGGTTAGGAATGATGTATTTACCTAGCCATGGCAATCTCATTTAAAACATTTATTTATATATCACCTTATAGTTATCTCAACAATTCGTGAAATATATAGTCTCTTCTATATATATAAAACTTACCTACTTCAGAAGATTTACTTTAATCTAACCCAGAATTAAGCATAGCTTGTACTATGGGAACCAGATAACTGATATACTCAGATAAACTAACAGTATATAATACCCAGACAGAGGACAAATACCTATTTTCATCACACAAATGTTGGTACCAGGTGGGAATCCAACCCACAGTTTCCTAACTATTCCACTGCTACTCTAGATCCAAAGTAGCATTATTTAAAAAACATTACCAACTTGCAACCCATATTATTCCCAAATACCACCTCAGGGCAATGTACGGGCAACTGGGAATATACCGGTTACATACATAAAGTGTGATTCAAACTCAATGTCAGCTTTGAAGTCGGTGAGAAATATGAGTGCAGCATGTGGATGGCTTGCAGTGCACTTCATAGCCGCCATTGAGTTTGTACCACACTACCAAGAGATAGAAATATATGTATCTGTTACCTGGACTTAACACAATTACCTTACCTATACCACAGAATAAATATATAGTACTTCTATACCAAGACCCAAAAAAAACACTTAGATACATTGATAAGATAGTTTATATAACAATGACATAAGCAGCACCTCATTATATAATTTTATACACCTACATACATAACTATTATTATATTGTTTCATTTTGATTTTGCATGCTTTCTTTGAATAAAAACCAATTTGTATCATCATCAACAACATGAAGACAACCAGAACTCCCCCAAAGAATGCCACTTTAAGAGACTGCTTGCTTTCTGCATCCATCGGCTCCCCATGGTTATGGTCACCAGGTTGTCGGCCCACCTTTCTTCCCTTTTGTTGTCAGTTCTACGAGTGATGTGGCTTGCCCATTGCCACTTCAACTTGCTGATTCTAAATAAGATAACATAAATTACACCATTATACATACTACATATACATATAAATATATACATACTTACTTCATAAAATTGCTTTGTTTTTGGTATTATCGACTTCATAGAATGCAAAGAGCAAAAATAGAAATATGCAATCAACATTTTAACTTCACTGTCTTTATGATCATAGCTTAACTTTTTAACTCCCAGCGACCCAATTTCAAAAACATGCATGCTGTCATCTCAGTGGTAGTATTCCAGTGGGTAACAACCATGAAAGTTTTGTTTTAGGACCTGCCCGTTGCTATTTCAAAACAACTAAATTGGTCATTTTAGTTCTGCTTGCTGGGCTACTTTGAGCTTACTTGAGCTTGAGGGTGGGTTTACACCAATAGTTAAGGTGACCAACAGCTCTAACAAATTTTGACCATTTCCATTGGTTACCTCAACTATTGGTGAAAATACCCACCCTAAATCTATATTAAGCTATTATTCACAGTTTCCCCATAAGCTTAGAAGAGGTGACCTAATTATTTACCTGATGCTAAACCAAACTCCTGTTTTTCCTCTGTCATAATTAACATCCATCACTGAGCGCTTGTTTTTTGGATCTTTTATAGGTTGGAACTCTGAAAATGAGACAAGGTAGCATTGAGTTAATAAAAAACAAGGTGGATATTAATACTTTAGGTACTAATAAACAAGCATAGAATTTTAGTGTGTTCTGGATGAAGAGCATAATTTGTTCCTGGTATTGTTATTATTTTATGCTAATGCTTAGAATAAGTACCTAGTCTATGCATTTCTGCAGTATATTTTGAGTCTGCTTTTACTTCGTTTATCATAAGACTTACTTGTTGCTATACGTGTCAGAACGTTCAAATGATACCCACGGGAACAAATAGGCTGGTTCTATTCTCACATCACAGAATTCCCCTTATTACTTGTCTCACATACATAAATAATGTTGTTTTTCTTATTACAAACAAAAATTAAACCGCCGCCATCTCTGTGGCCGCCATATCTATCTAGTCAAATGCACAGAGAACTTTGCTATATACGTCAAATGTCAAAACATGAAACTGAAGTTAGCCGTATGCGGCCATCTTATTTCATACGATTAACGACCTTATTTGAGAGCCGATAAAGTTTCTTACTGGATGACAGGACAGGAATATATGACTTTCTGAGTAAGTATTTTTCGGTTTTTGTATGAAAAATATGTTTTTTTGTATGAAAGGTACCTTTTTTTATTGTTTATTTAGAATCGTCCCAAGGTTTACTACATTTTTGTTCTATTAGTTTATTTTTATCTCTTATCGTTTCCGAGATCCCATCTGGAACTTCTTCCTGGTACCACTTTCTGATGCTGACATATTTAATTCTTTGCCTCGGGATTTTTCCGTACATATCTCTAGTACATTTCCAAATCATCCTATGGGCCAGTTTTCGGGAACATTCATGTCAGTGATCTATCTGTTTATCTTTATAGGTAATAGACTAGTATTTTGCTCTGTGCGCGGGCCGCGAGCGGCCCGCGTGGGTGTTTTCGTGGCTGTTTTGTATTTATAAAAGTCTTATACTTTGTGCTAAACTTAAAATTTTGCAAGTACAAGTACAAAACGGCGGTATTTTTCATAGAAAATGATAATAGAACTGACTTTAGCATGGCGGCCATCTTCTTCGACTTGACAGTATCATTTGCACCGTGCGCAGGATGAAAGTGGCACACTTGCACCGTGCGCGGGCCGCAAGCGGCCCGCACACGGTACAAGTGTGCAGTTGCAAGTGTTGATCATGACCGACAACTACCAATGACAATTCGGTACGAACGACATCACATTTTGAAGGTTGAAAAAAATTTGACATTTGACATCTGTCGAAAATTTGACATTTGACATATGTCGAAAACTTGACATTTGACATCTGTCAAAAACTTGACATTTAATCTTGATAGTGGTGTTAGAACCGCGCGGAGAATGAAAGCGGCACACTTGCACCGTGCGCGGCCCGCAAGCGGCCCGCATACGGTACAAGTGTATAGTTTCAAGTGTTGATCGTGACCGACCACTTATACTAACGACAATTCGCTAAGCCCGTCATCTCATTTTGTAGGTTGAAAAAAATTTGACATTTGACATCTAACAAAAATTTGACGTCTGTCAAAAACTTTGACATTTGAAACTATTTTTGACATTTGACATCTGTCAAAAAATTTGACATTTGACACCTGTCAAAACTTGACATTTGACATCTGTCAGAAACTTGACATTTGACATCTGACATCTGTCTAATTTTGACAGTGGTGTTAGAACCGTGTGCAGGTTGAAAGTGTTGATCGTGACCGACCACTTATACCAATGACGATTCGCTAAGCCGGTCGTCACATTTTGTAGGTTGAAAAAATAAACACCAACATGCATGACGGCAATATTGAAAAATGACAGATGTCCAAATTCTACCAACCCATGCTGATCAGCATCCTTTGGGACCTCCAGATATCGATTTTTATTCCGATCGGAGCACCTTTTTTTTCGGAACGCACTGATAGACCGCCATTTTGAAAAAAATGTTTGATCACCGTTTGCTCCTCTCAGTACCGTACAATATGAGAACAAATCGCCCTTACAAAAGTCTCACAGTTTCAGCGATAATTGCTAATTAAAAATTCTAAAAAAGTCAAATTGAATGTATGCAATTTTTCAAAATGGCGGTATCAAAAAAATTTTGAGACATTCCTACCAAGTATACCGGGGGATTTTCAGATATCGATTTTCATTCGGATCGGATAACTTTTACCATGAGTCGGTACGTCTACAGCCGCCATCTTGAAAAATATCAATTTCGCTGTTATTGCATTTTGACCCTTACAACATCTATACTGGATCCCCAGGACCGACATTTCTAAAGCTCTCGTAACGGAGGCGCAAAAAAGCAAAGTTGGTATTTCGATAAAAGTACCTTTGTATGGCAGCACCGTTGAAAAATGACAAATGTCAAAATTTGATTACAGAATGTAGATCAGCATCCCCGGGGACCCCCAGATATCGATTTTCATCCGGATCGGATAAACTTTTTTTTCAGCAATGACCGAAATTTCCGCCATTTTGAAAAAAAAATTTTTTGCCGATCTTTCCCGCCGGCCTCGAAACAATATTAGTTTGAGCTCTTTATACTAAAGTGACGTAGTTTCGCCGTCATTTGCGGTTAAAATTTGTATGACGGATTTTTTTTTCCGCCATTTTGATTTTTTTTGACAGCTCTACAATCGTCCCAGGGTTTGCTATGACATTCCTTAAAACGCACATGACCCATCTCGTATCGTTTAGCCAGGACGTTGACCGTCCCGACGACGGAAGGTCGAAAGACCAAGTCGTGAATTTTTCTAAAAACACCTGGTACACCTTGACACGAATGTCCATAAAAGTGGTCAAAATTTTCCATAGGCATCGAGAAAGAGTCCGTCAAAAATGAAAAAAAAAATTTGTATGGCAGCCATCTTTAAAAATGGCGGAATCCAAAATATTTTTTCAAATATCGAATCTACCGCCCCGAAAACCCCCCCATGCAAAAAATCACCCCGATCGGACCAACTTTCAAAATGGCCGCCATTTTGAATCCGCCATCTTGGATTTTCATGACAACCAACTGACAGCCCTTGTCATCCGCTATGACATTTGGTCGAACGCTACCCGCTTATCTCTTACCGTTTTCGATTTATGAGCGTTTCCATTTTGTATGGGATTTTCATTTTTTCGTATGGCAACCCCATTTTTTTTCATTTCTCTGTAAACGTCCCAGGGTCTACTCCAACTTTAGTTAAGACGGGACACCCATCCGACTCATAGTTTCCGAGATCCGTTGACCTGTTCCATCTCGGAGACGACTTTCTGGTAATGTCATATTTTTCCCGGGGTCACGTGACCGATCCCTATACAGCCTCGTACTCACTTTTGACGGACCACCTCCACAGGGCCGGGAACAATTATGTCAATCATCATCAGTCAGTCAGTCAGTCAGTCACTATCTCCTGGGTGTTTAATTTTATATAAGAGTGATATGAGGTAGCAGCCTCGCCTCGTCGCGAAAGCATGTTACATTAGTTGGCATGCCAACGTTACCTTAAATACATGACAAAAATGATATGCCTAAAGTGGAAGACGTGTTAAATAATGACACGTGTGTGTTGGCGTCACACAATACTGTTTGAGGTGACACGAGTCAAGGTTAATTTCATTTCGACCGCGAATTGAACCGTTCGTTCGTTGCTGAAACGTTGGATATATCCAGCGTGCACTTGTCTCCTCCTAACATACTAAAAATATACCCGTCTCTTACATTGCGGTCTATTTGACAAGAACAGCAACAGTTTAAAGTGGATTTGAATCTGGCAACTAAAGCCTTTAAAATTGGCCGTATTTCCATCTGCCGGATGCATTTAATATACCAACCAATACATCATTATGTATTGTATCTATATACATAGACGTACTATTAGTAAGTGGCTCTCAGTTTTTTATACTTGCAATAAAAAAGAAACCCCTTTTAGTATGAGTTAAGGCCGCCTTTACAGCTGAATAATAATTATGTACTTTATTTGCATACTAAAGCCCTTTTGAATTTTGAACGTGTGTATAAGACCTAAGTAGGAAAAGCGGTAGAATCAATAGGGCGACACGGGCCGCGCCGCAGGGCGCATGCGAGCCATCTCTCCCCCTTGCGACTGCTACCCCTCGTATCCTCCGAAGCCTCCAGGCTTCGCCACTTGGTCGAGATGACAAATGGCGAATGATAACCGTTTTCGATGGATCAATAATCAAATATCTTCCCAAAGTCGATGCGCTAAGTAGCCATTGTCTTCTAAAAAACATGCCAGAGTAACATTTACAATTTCACATCCTCTTATTAGGTTGCTTCTTCTATAAAAAATATCTTAACGGAATGAGGAATTTCATTTCCCTTTATAACCATGGTGTTAGGTTAGATACCATTTTTACACGAAACAATACAACAGCGGGTAATCATTTCAAAATTTAATCTTAGGTAAAGGGATATTTCCTACTTGCGAGATTTTCTCCGCTTCAAGAATTACAATTCCGATCCTATTTTCCATTAGATTGAGCATATCCAATCACCTACGCGAACGTCGCGCTACTCGTGCTCTGTTCCTACCAAGTAACAGTTTTCTCGGTATCACAAGCTTCGCAGCGACAGCATGGCTGAAGAATCTTGACACAAAAAGAAAGTAGTTCAAAATAAAACAAAAGCGGACTGTAAGAGGATCGAACAAAAGCCTACAAAACAATGGAAAAGCTTTGAGGAAAAATAAAATTGGGAATGGAGGAAACTCGAGGCAAGTTCTCGAGGGTCATTGATCTCCATGAAAAATTCTGAAAGGAAGATAATGGAACGAGAGACGGTAATAGGCTCATTCAATTTGTTAAGTGTTACGAGTGCTAAAGTTCTTTGAACAGAATTATGACTGTGGTTATGATTTATAATTTTTGCAACATTCGAGGCGTGCTATCCTACGTAGGTATAATTTTGACAGATATTCTATAAATTTTAGGGATTATAGATTTTTATTACAGTGAAACAGGGACGAAGACGTGGGGGCCAACGGGAGGGGAAACCCTAAATGAATACACTTTCTGAATATAAATTTCGATTACTAGAAGTAAAATGGAGGATCCAGTAATGAGCAAGCTAACGCATTTAGCGTAGGCAGTGAGGCACTATACTGGGCATACTAGCCCGTTATCGTAGGCGTTACGTTGATTAGAAGTATCAAGATCTAGATTAAACGTCAGTGTCGGTCGAGTCATGACCGGCGGCTCTTTACTTACCAATGCGGTATTCTTCTAAGCAAAATAAACAAACATAGCCTCAATTAGCTTGTAAAACATGGAAGTTTTTGCATTGCAAAATCAGGAAATAAAATAGTTTTAATACTTGAAAACATAAATTATGGTTCTTCATCATTGCGTGAACTTGTCAAAATGTTATTACAAAACTATTTAGTTTCAATGTTTGACGTGGGGTATCACAGTTAGCAGAGGTTATTGTACCGTCACAGCCAAACTTCGATTAATTATTCCAGACATTACGTCAGGTAACTAAAACCACAGTTCACGAAAAGAAGATTAGAAAAAGATAAAGGCATAGATTGTGCCGTGGAACGTTACGTCTGCGTAATGGCGGTAGTACTACATGTACTAAAGGCACCCGTATTTGTCCCACAATTTTTCGGGATATAAATTCCCTTATGTTGATTGATAGTACTTAGAAGCAGTCGTGTATGCAATTATGTACCTACATTCAAAATTCCATCAAAATAGTTCAGCCGTTGCAGTGTTAAACCCACGCAAACAAATAGACAACGTTTTTCATAAATTGGACTTAGAATTAATAATATAGGGCTAGTAAAGAAAACAATAAAATAAAATAGTAATTACGTGGTAATGTCATCCGTAACATTGTTACTCGTCATAAATAAAAGACTGGGCCTTTACAGTAGCTTCTTTGACATGGGTTTGATGGAGCTCCCAATCAGATTTGAGGGTAAAATAGATTTTATCGAACGTTCGCCTACGAGGAAAATGGAAATTTATGAGAAATTCGTGTAAACATTTGTTACGTTTTACAGAAACGCTGAGGCTGCGTCTTTTTTTTCTAACTAATATTGCAACTAACCCTAAAAGCAACCTTAGTTTAATTCGTATTGAGTTGTTTTTTTTATTTGTACTTTCAGGAATTTACCAGTAATAAAGAAGCCCTGCCAAGATTCAATTACATTTCCTTTTAAACGTATGACACAAGTTGGCTCCCACGCGAGTCAAAGTGAGGTTACCTCGTGTTTCGACGATCCGATCGTTATCGGTTCTTCTTGCACGGCATTACGGATGCAGCCGGTGTCCGCAACGTCAGAAGTTCTAGATCCTAATCGGTACTTGGGGCAGAGATTTTCTGCAAAGCAGAACCAGGTGGATTGATGACCTAAACACAAACAACCTTGTTAATAAACGCGGAGTAGCTTTCGACTAGTTAAACCACCTTTTGTCGTTTCAAGTTCGATTTTCAAATGACGAAAAAGACAAAAGTTGGAGTAGCTAATCAAAGCTCTTCGTTTTTTAAAAAGGCCGAAAAATTTGGCAAGAGTTGTTTTAGACAGGGCATACTAGTTGAAGAGGAAACAGGCTACTTTGAAGTGGATGACGATGGACTAATGAAATGAAGCTTCTTTGATAAGAAAGATATGCGCAATTTAGTAAATAATCAAGGGAGATAAATTAGCGAAAAAATAAATAAGGCGGCATTAAATATCAGAGGCGTTAGCAAACTTCACTTTCCAAGCCTCAGTTACGGCCAACACAGTCCAATCCAAAGACTACGTAGTACATTAAACCTCCAATCAAATACCAATTTCTCTCATTTGCAGGCCCTCTTCGCCTCGCGCAATGCGGTCCAATGAACTTTAAGAAACGCAGATAGCGAGGTTACACATCGTAGTAGCTCGTAGTAGAGTGACATTTAAACACAGCCTTGTAAATAGATTACCTTGCATAAAGGTACAACAAACACGTGGTGGACAAATGAGACGCAATAGTTCGCTTATAAATTATAGTCTTGTTATTTCCCGGGTCACGTTTTAGTCTTACAGCATCATATCAATCTTTGAAGCAGACTTAACTAGTTGAGACAGGTGTGGTTACATCACAAAATTGCCAACATCACGGAAAAGGCTTCACGGGACAGACAGTTCCATCAAAATTGTTCTAGCCAACTAAGTACACGTAGTGGTCGAAAAGTGTAATCGCTACTGAATTCCTCATGATATTGGCGGATTTCGACATACTGGCTCTGACACTGTGTTTAAAAAGTATTGCCGTGCTGCTGTTAACTGGTTTTACGCAAACGTTTCTTCGTTTGCAAGGATGACGAATTTTTCAGACTAAAACCTGCAGCTTTGTTATTGGTTTTAAATCTACTGCTTTTAATAACAGTTTTACTAGCTCTGCAAATGAATCTGAGAAATAAATTGTCAAGCCATACTTTGCTCCAAGAGGCGTTTTTGCAGTCGTTAGTTAGATGATAGACACAACAAACACATAATACTAAGCATACTTAGTTATTCAAAGTAAGCATACGAAAGTATCAACACCAAGGTTTGTTTAGATTTAGGCGACAGACAGCGACGGCGAATTAAGGTTTTTCTTTGAATAGTTGCAGACTTTGTAGAAAGGGGCGCGCAGAACAGCAGGGTTACTCTTGCTTGACACTCGATTTCAATCGTAATTTGGGATTTGGATTAGGATTAGATTTTGAGTGAAATTGGGATTGAATTCAAGAGTAACCCTACAGTTCCGACTAGGGATATAGATTAAAAATCCTTGAACGCTACCCGCCAGCCAAGTTTAGCAAGCAGCTCGCATGGGCATGCCCATTGTCCCGTCCTGCGGCTGCGGCTCCAAGCCCAAGGCCGCCCGACCCCATGTGACGTCACCGTCTACCGCAGCGCAGACCGCACGCCGATGGTGCAGACGTGAAAGGCGAGTGCGACGACCCCAATGATGACATAACAAGCGTTTTTGGCGCTAGATACGATAAGACCGCGTGTTTTGTTAATACTTTTTACACGGAAAATGTAATCGTAAGCTGCTTTCCTTGCGCGTGGCAACTGCAGCGCTATAAATAGCGTAGAATGTTTTGCACTGCGCAGAGATGTCTTGATATTATAAACATGTTAAACTAACTGCCGGCACAGAATACTTGATAGTACAGTTACCGGTAGACCTCGAACTTCAGCGTCACAAGTTAACACGAACCCAATTCTAGAGACACGCTATAAACACTACAAAACTCGTGTTTCGTTTGACGTCTCCGCGATATCAGATAAGACATTTGTTGCTTGAAGTAGTTTGGTTGGATCGCGTGAGTAATTAACTGACGCCAGTAAAAGGTATGTATGACGCCCGAAGGCGACGTTGATCGACGACGTAAACGGCAGCTTCGAAGTTTGAAGGGTGAAGAATGCAGATATTCAAAGAGGGTATTATAGACCAGTACCTGAATAATATTAACTAGACAACGGCTAATAAAGTCAACCGAGAGATACACGGAGGTAAAGCAAGACTAAATACAAACGTTCAGAACGGATTGATTCCAAAATGTGTGTATTTTTGCATTCTTCTTCTCGTCATAGGCAAGTAGCAATTTTTACATTGAGAAAACCACATTGCACGTTCCCAATTGTTTCAAAATAAGCAAACGCAATCAGCTTACCACAAATACAGCAACTCATAAACAGCTGTTCGAGAACCCCAGCAGTCGGGGAAAGCCACAACAGCGAAACTATGTACGGGGACAAATTGGGCACGAGGACTTGAACGCTTCGGCGACATGGCCCGATGGCTCGTTAAAATAATCCGAGGATTTTGCTAAACTTGTGTTGTGCCACGTGACGTGCACTAAACTAATAATGGAAAACTGTGATAAGGACCACGGCCGTGGTTTATGGCGTACGAGTACGACCAATCCGCCACGGTGACCGTGCACTTGTAGAACAAATCTAATCGAATTTCGCTGACTCGTTTCATTGGCTTCCATACAGATTTGCTCCATGCAGATGCAGTCATGTAAAGCCTAAGAAGTAACATCTTCCTCTAAGCTCTCAATGCTACTCTTTTAGTATTTGAAATTCAATCTCCCAGACTCGATTTCGAAATGAAAACCATGCGGATCTTTTTTATTATTGAGCGTAAAATACAAATAAGCTCGTTTCAAAAAATTCAAACCTCTATTAGTTAACGACTTCCAGTAATTATTACTGTCAACGTCTGCTCCAAAAGCCTTTGAAGTAGACGATTTCCAATTAAAAGTCAATCTCACCCACTTCTTGTTGGAGCCGACAGTCTGTTACCGCTAGGAATCTAGACGTGATAGTAATAGAGTCATGAGTTAGGTACGCTAGAGTAGAGTTAGGCTGCTAAAGGATGGGTAGGCAGACATCGATCGGGAAGGGGTGGCTTTAGTTTGCCGTATAAATAGCGCGTAAGGGGTGCGTGCATTGAATAATATGCACCGCGGTTCTCAGAAGATGGTTCTCGGTGGTTTTTTGCAGTTCTGATTGTATGGCCGCAGCCCGCATTGCACTGCGACGCTCAGTCCTGAATTGGTGGTCAAGTCAACATTCTTTTTCATTTTATGAATGAGCACCGGTCTGCGCCTAAGCAACGTTGTTCTGTAATACAGGGCTAAGACAATGAGTAATGTTCACACTAAAATAACTGGGGAATTTCGTGTCGTTTGGAAAGGATACTTTCTGTAAAACTATAGTCAGCAGTGCAAGCACCGATCTTCGGTTCGACAAATATATCGGGTCGATAAACAGATTTTATTTATCGATCTAATCGGTAACTTGTAGCATGGATCTAACGTCGGTAATTCTTGTCGAAGTCTTTCGAGGGCTTTATTTAGTCGACATCTTATCGATCATTCGTTCGTAATTCTCACAGAGTAACTTTATATTATGGAAAATTTCACAGATTACGGAAAAAATTGGAGGCTAAAGAAAAGAGGTTAGTCATTCATTCATGAAAAACACCTACTTAAAGGATTTATTCTATTGAAATATTACAGAAAACCATTATTTTCATGTGAAATCCGATTAATTATTGAAGAGGAACGAAATATTTTATCAACCATATTATTATATTAGATGTAGTGCTTAGTTGATATATGATAGTAAACACATATGAAACTTGGAATAGGTGTTTAATACTTTTTCATTTCTTCATGGAAAAACTACTGTATGGATTTGACCACCAGCAACTTCTCTCCTGTCCCCTGCAGTACTAGGGATCTTGATGTAACTGCTCGTGAGATTTTGAACAACTGCTTGCAACAAATCCTGCACAAGCTTGCTCATAGTACCCGTACACACCTACAACAATAAATTTCCATGTATAAGTAGAATAAAATAACAATAATTAGAATATAATTTAAGTAAATAGTTTCCGCTTTGGGAGGTACTTACTAATTACTATAACATTCACGGGCAGTCCATTTGATCGGCTGCTTATAGATTGCTCTGAACAACTTGAATAACGGCGAGGGCAATTTCTTTATGAATTCTAAACAGAATCTCAAACTGTTCGTTAGGTAGGTCGAGAGAATTATTGGCATCTCTTAGGCACCGCCTATTGATTCTCAAGACATCTCGACGCTTCCATTTTTCGGCTTGCAATATTAAAATATAGCCAAAATCCAGTTTGAAAATATTATAAATTGGTTATCGAGCAACTATGGAAACCCGATAAAATTCGATAAGTTTGACAAAATTAAACCGATGATAAATGTCAAAAATTAGATCCATGCGTGGTTTAGTCGACATAGAACGACATGATCGTTAACATTTATCGAATTTATATCGAAGTCGATAAAATACATTCCGTGCTACTGATTACGTTTTATCGAAACTTTATGTCAAATTTGACATGAAAATTCGTTAAATATATCGATCGGAAGATCGGTGCTTGCACTGCTGTTCTGTGCCTATAGCAGAAACTTCTGATGATTCAGTGGAACGTTTTATCAAGGATAACTTGCGTACAGGTTTTTATTTGTTTTCTTTCTTCCTTCTATAGGTATGTAGGCCGTAGGGTTTGTGTTGTGCGTTTCGGTCTATTAACGCTGGATATTAGCAATTAAGGTTCCACCTGGATTATATGGTTGATGGAACCGATTTCGATAAAAATATCCATAGGACCAATCTGAAAGTTATATGATATAATTATTATACTTTTAAATAATGACAAAATTTTTGAAATACTGTTTTAAACTTTCACGGTTGTTTACCACGTTTTTAATAGTACTTACAGGATATTTACCGTGATTAGAATCATTTTTGAGTTCCCGATATTTCTGCACAGTTACATGCACCATTTTCACGGGTGTCTACCCATTTTTGAAATCAGTTCATAAATGCGGGAGGAAAACTGACTGCTAGTTCGCCTTTCCCGCCGAAACGCCTGAATCAATTTAGATGAAAATTCAAATAGATACCTACACGATCGAGATCAAAAACAGGATACCAATATATTCGGTATTTCCTCGTGAAGATAGGTAAAATTGTCGTTGAAATGGTGAGGCGACTCAAACAACATAGCATGGTAGGGATTGTTGGAGAGTTGAGTCTAACCGGGCTAAAATACATTCGTACCCGCCGCGCCCTGCTGCCGTATTGAATCACAACCCCATGCCTGCAAAATCCCCAGCCTTATAACTTCGTCTAGCCATTCTATAGCTCTCCATATGAAAGCCCTTTCAACGCGCTAAGAATGCTAAATTTTACGAGGTCTCGGTCGCGGGAATCGTGAATTTATATGGAAGTATGTAAATCAGGCTAATTTACATATTATTATGATTATGATAATGTTAAACTTGTAAATAAAGGATTTGGTGTTCTGGAAATGTGTAAAAGGATTGTCTCATTCAAACTACTGACAAAACACAACACAAAGAGTGACGACTAGGTACTACTAAATGATTTATTACCTAACATCCTCAAGAACAATCCCAATAGTTTTGAATCAGTTGAGATGTTGATGTTGGCATTGGAATATTGAACTCCATAGAAGAACCACATTATACTCCTTTATAAGGATGTTTATAAAGTGTAAGTATGTATCAAGTATCAAGGCTACAGCACTGAAGGGGTTCAGCCTGCCGAGTACAAGCAGTAGACAAATTTGTCTTACCCCACTTTATGTCATTTTTCAGGCTTGGTTACTTGTCTAGTGGAGTGGAACAGACGAAAGACAATGTAGTCTGTCCATTCAGCATGCCTGCAGGCAGCAGGAGTATAACAGTACTTTTTATCTCAGAAAACTATGTTGTGCTTATGTGATAGGATACATAGATCTTTGATCGATGTATTTACTGATGAATATGTGATAATATGTTATAATTGCAAATGCATTCATCATCATCATCTTCATCATCAGCCCATAGATGTCCACTGCTGAACATAGGCCTCCCCCAGAGAGCGCTACTTTGAGTGGCTGCTCGCCTCCTGCATTCATCGGCTCCCCGCAGTTTTGGGGTCTGCCTACGCTGCTCCTTCCGGTTCGTGGTCGCCACTCGAGAACCTTTCTTCCCCATCGGTTGTCAGTTCTATGAGCGATATGGCCTGCCCATTGCCATTTCAACTTGCTCACTTTAAGGGCTATAACGGTCACTTTAGTCCTTCTGCGGATTTCCTCATTCCGGATCTTATCTCGCAGGGAAACACCGAGCTTAGCTCTCTCCATAGCTTGTTGCGTGACTTTGAGCTTACTAATGAGGCCAACAGTAAGAGACCACGTTTCAGTTCCATATGTCATCACTGGCAACACACACTTATTGAAAACCTTTGTTTTCAGGCTCTGCGGTATTTTGGATGAAAAGATAGGTTGAAGTTAATGCGTTCATATTAAATAAATAAACTGACCATCAACAATCCATTGTTATCATTCAGCATGATAACAATGGGTCTTATTGGTATTAGGGATATTTTTTAACAAAGTAATGTTACAAAAAATATCACAGATGGATCTACAAAAGGGAAACTGTCTTCTAGATAAAATTAAATCATGTTTGCTGCTCCCATCCTTTGCATGTAGGTATAACTAATAAGAGGCGTTTCCAACTGAGCATTCCTACGCTTATACATAAGCTGTATAAGGTGTTTTTACAAGATGTTGTTAAGCCAAGTCAGAAATCTTAGAGTGGCCTACAAATTCATTTAGCCACAAACATATTCATGTACTAGAGGCAAGGTTAGAGGTTTCTTCACTTTTACACTAACATTTGACCTCCTTGGGAGATAAATCTTAATAGATTATTTCCTAGAACACCACTAGCATTAATAAGAAGAAGATACCCTGAAAATGTCAAATCCCCACCTCCAGCAGCTCGGCTGCATGTTGATTGTCAGTTAATCATTTAGAAGATTTTTATTTATAGATAGACAATTATTTACTACAAAGACATAAAAGGGACAACCACAAATAACCTATTGGGCAGAATGATAATAGTTTAATGATAAGCTATAATTAACTGTGTACAATCATTTTACCCAGAGACATTGGAAGACTATAGTTATTATCTCTAATTTAAGACATACCAATATCAACTGATGAGTCAAATAGTCAACGTTCAAGCATGGGTATGGGTACACTATATAATATATTTTACCTCTGAGAGTATTTTATGTCTATGACTATGCAGTAAAAATATTTTCAGATACTTGGTAACTTATTACTATTTTGTATGAATTTACTTGACAAAACAAACAAATAGCTTGTGAAATTTTCTTGAAGATGTTGCAAATTGAAGCCGGCATTTCCAAATTATCCCGAAATATAACCCTCAAAACAATTCACGCAAAATGAGTACCACTTACCTGTATATCTTGCTAAAGTCATATAAAACGGTAACGCCCAGATGGACGAGTCCTGACAAACGGGAGGAACTGGAACTGGCTTCTAGGATGTGCACCACGGGCCACTGACTGCCACTCGCGCCGGGCGCGCCGACCTGTCACCACAACACCAACTTATTACAAACTTACAAGCACACTAAAGTTAAACATATCAGGCAACTGTCCTAACCAAATTCTTCACCCGCAATGCCCGCACCAGCTGGCGAAAACGTGGTGTCGTTGAGACTACACTACACAGCAATAGGTACTAGATACATACACATGTAAATATGGATTGAAGATATTCGATATTATGTTGCAAGCTATTACCTTCCACTGTATAGGACGAAGCACCTCGGTATTACCACACCGCGCACAACTATTGAAAACAATACACAATTGGGGAACAGCAGACACAAAGGAACGAAAACTATAACAGATTTTATCAATCGCGACACGTTTTCGTTGCTAAAAAAGACGACAGAAAATAAATGAATATGATACACTTTCGTTTCTGGAACTGCCTTCACACCGGAAATGAAACTTTTTTTGAAAAAAATGAGACTTGTATTACATCTGTTTGATATGATAAATTATTACTAAAAATATATTTCATTTCTATTTATTTAGTCTGGAAGAGAAACAAATAATTTCTGATGTATTTAGTGTAATAAAACAAACGAAAAATCATTAAAACAATTATGTTAACGTCAGTATTGTATACCGGAAGTAAACCAATTTAGTTTACTCTATAGTCGATGGCCAGGGCCAAGCCAAAGAGTATATTATATAATTTAATACGTTACCCCTCGTTTATGCGCGGCTCGCGGCTCGCGCCTCATCCCGTCCCTTGGCTCGGCCCCAGGTTTGCGGGAGCCGGCCACGAGACGAGCTTGTGTTTCCTAGGTCTGTGGTGTTTACACACTCGCGGCGAGTTCATTTGTTATTGGCCTTTCAACGAAATTTAGCCCAGTTACAGTTGTATTATAAGTATTTTTTACTCTTAACCTTTCATGACAATATAATAAAGTGCCACGCCGACGCGAGTGTGAACGGACACTGCGCTCACATCCTCCGAGCTCCCTTTAGCTCGTGCCCAAGTGACCGCTCCCGAAGTGAGCCCGGCGAGCCACGTGACGAGCCGTACAACGAGCCGCGAACAGACCGCTTACATTCGCGGCTCGTGGCTCGTCCTGTGGTTCCTCTCGTGGCTCACACGAGAGTGTAAATGCAAAATGTGTAGTTTGCAAACGTTCAACTTTAAAAAAATTCTAGTCTGTGGTCTGGGGGTCCAATAATTTTTCTCTATTCTGATTCTATGTTGATGGGTGTGTGATACATGTGTGTTTTTTTCTCTAATCGGTGGTGACACCCATGTGTGACACCAACAAACGTTGAGTTAAAAAAAAAAGATTGTAATTTAACCCCGTATTCCGATTCACTCTGTAATCGCTAAAATCGATCACAACGTTCATGTTGATTATTCAGCGTTCCGATTCAAATATTGCGCTCATGACTTTGAGCACTGTCAATGAGACGGAACAACCAATCCCGGATATCACAAAATGGCCTCGGTTATGAAGTTAGTCTGACCAACTTATCTGTGAACTGGCAGAAAATGGAACTACAGCCGCCATATTGCAATTTAGGGCTGCCACACATTGAATTTTATTCTCGTAGCAGCGCTGCCAAATAAAATATGGTACATTCAATTTACAATCTATAATTATCTTGTTCATAAAAAATCTTTTACTGTAGAAATCCGCCATATTCAACCATTATTCATAAAATGGCAGCACTGGTGCGAACGCAGCGACGCTCTTCAGTTCACAGATAACTTGGTAAGACTAACCAGGGGGTCTAGCAATGATCCCTATCGCTAATGCTAATGCTTCACGCTAACTCCAAAATGTATTGGAATGACGTTTCGGAAATCGCTAACTTTTCCGCAGCGAATGTCATTTCAATACAGTTTTGGAGTTAGCGTTTGGCGTTAGCGTTAGTGATTGTTGTCTTTGCTAGACCCCCAGGGATAACGTTATTGCGCTCACGGCCATTATAAAATCGATATCATCGATTGGAATACGGCCTAGTCTGACCTAATCTGCGCCCCCCCCCCCCCCCCCTATTACGAAAAAGCTAGCACCGAGGCTGACGCGCGTATGCCACTCAACTGCTGTCAATTTTCATACAATTTTGACGGCAGTTAAATGGCAGACGCGAGTGAGCATCTCTGCTAGCTCCTTCGTAATAGGGGGGCTTACCTAATAGATGGCGCTTGAACTACCGCCATCAAACAGAAATCTCTGCTTAGTTTGTGGTTATTTTTATCTATGGTCTGTGTGACAGAACCTGACTTGACTCTTGACAGAACTCCGAAGAATGAATATTAACTAGGGATGTCCCATACAACCAAAGTGTAAATACCTAACCACTAAAAGTATTGATTTGATAGGTAGACATATCAATTCATTTTTTTTAATTCTAAAATATTAGTACAACTGTAAATTTCACCAATTTTACCTGTTGAAGCAAAGTTTTGTTGTTTAATTTTGGTCAACTACATTTTCAAGTGTTATGGTGCGAATTGTTTAGATTATCAGACGTTCGAGCGCTACTAAACATAAATATAATTTATTCACAAAAATATACAATTCAATTACATGTCACACAGATCAAAAAACTAAGCTAAAGCTTTTAAATAGTGCACTGTTTTAATGACGTGCTTAACCTACACTAAGAAATTAATCTTATATCGTAGGTTTAGGTACAGCCTTCAGTGTTGCATTTAGCTGTAGCTGACATCGCTCAAGGCAACGGTAAGAAACCTTATCTTTATGTTTTTAGAGTATTTTTGTGCGCTAAGTAATTTTTTAAGAATAGTAAGTAAATTAATTAAGTAAGTAAATAAAATTATGGTATATTATATAGTATTATTGAATGACATGTACGTATTTTACATGAGGGTGATAGCGAAGGAAGGTGGGGTGGGAGAATATGTGTGTGTGTGGAGGGGGTGTGCTTGAGATGGCGAGTGAGGGGCTGTGTGCGTGCGTGTGTGTGTGTGTAAGTATCAGAGAAGGTGCAGGGGTTGTGCGTGTGAAAGTAAGAATGAAACCTACCTTTAGACAGATACCCTAAATAATTGTTCTGTCTCAGCATAGTTGACGTTTCTCAGCCAGCTGTTAATTGCTAGTTTGGCTTCTCTGTTTGATAGGCATATAAAATTACATACAACTTTGCTTGTGTTGTTATAAAAAAATGGACCTAGAAAAAAGCTTGATACCGTTGGGCTAATTGTGTATTAAATACTATGTTGTATTTGAGATTATTCGATACAAATAACTACTCCGTTTCGTATAATCCTATATCATACTATTCTTGTGACAGCTCGAGTAGATCTTAAGACCCACCCGTTGGGAGACCCTACTGAGGTCATTGAGCATGGTGCTAAGGTTCTCGAGCGACTCCGCCATTATGACTATAATATATCATCAGCAAAACGAAGGTTAGTGATGTACTCGTCATTTATGTTGATGCCAGATCCTTTCCACTCCAAGAGCCTGAAAACATCCTCCAATGCGTTTGTGATCAGTTTCGGAGAAATAACGTCTCCCTGTCTCACGCTAATATGCAATGGAATTTGCTCCGTACTCTGGTCCTGTAGTCGGACTGACATAGTGGCCTTGCTGTACAAACATTACAACACTTCAATATACCTATGGTCAATTTGGCATCGCTGTAAGGACTGCAGCACCGCCCAAGTCTCGATTGAATCAAAGGCCTTCTCATAGCCCACAAACGCCAGGCCTGCCCAATTGGACAGTCTGTCCTAGGTACACATATTTGCCGACAACTTTGATTGTATCGTTCCCAACAATCACCGGTATAGGTGGAACATGGGGATTAGACATGACTTTCGTCTTGTCCATGTTCATCTTAAGACCAACCTGTTGGGAGACTCTACTCAGGTCGTTGAGCATGGTGGTAAGGTCCTCGTGCGACTCTGCCATTAAAACTATATCGTCGGCAAAACGAAGGTTAGTGATGTACTCGCCACTTATGTTGATGCCAGATCCTTTCCACTCCAAGAGCTTGAAAACATCTTCCAAAGCGTTTGTTTACAAAACAGTTTCGGAGAAATAACGTCTCCCTGTCTCACGCCCTTTTGCAATGGGATTTGTTTCGTGCTCTGGTCCTGTAGTCAAACTGACATAGTGGCATTGCTGTACAGACACTTCAACACTTCAATATACCTATAGCCAATTTGTCATCGCTGTAAGGACTGCAGCACCACCCAAGTCTCGATTGAATCGAAAACCTTTTCATAGTCCACAAACGCCAGGCATAACGGCCGATTTTACTCTTCGGTCTTCTGTATAATCTGGCTAACGTATGGATGTGGAGCCTTTTATGAAACCAGTTTGCTCGGGAGTCTGGAATTCATCAAACCTACGTACGAGACGGTTTGTAATGACTCTCGAAAACAGCTTAAACACATGACTCAAGAGCAAAATGGGCCTATAGTTCTTCAATAAGATGTTATCACCTTTTTTGAAGAAGAGCACCACCACGCCCTTGTGCCACGCCTCCGGCGTTGTACCTTCGCGGATGACAGAATTGAATAACTTCTGGAGGACTATAAGTACCGGTCTACCACCCGCTCTCAGAAGTTCGGTCGTAATTCCATCCCCAACTGGCGCCTTGTTGTTTTTAAGCTGTTTGAGGGCCATTCTAATCTCGTACAGGCTGACATCCGGGTTATCTTCGGTATAGTGTTAGCTCGGTAGTGTTGTAGTGTTAGTTTGGTAACTTAGCTCTGGGGGTCTAGCAAAGATACCAACCACTAGTGCTAACGCCTCACGCTAACTCCAAATTGTATTGAAATGACATTTCGGAAATAGCTAAATTTTCCGCAGCAAATGTCATTTCGGTACATTTTTGGAGTTAGCGTGAGGCGTTAGCGTTAGTGGTTGGTATCTTTGCTAGACCCCCTGGTGTCCTACGCTGTATTAGTGGCAGGCTTACGAGTCAAGGTGTATGACCATAAAAAATCTCGATTTCTCTCAGAATCTCCGGCTTGAACGAAATGACACAACCACTCTCGGTCTTCAGTTTTGTCATTAATTGGCTTTGCCCAATCGAATCCGAATCGATACGAATTCTTTGCAAACAATTTAGAGCCTTGGTTCCGGTCAATTGCGGGCTCAATACATGAAGTACTAAAAGCACGCAAGTCATGTCGCATGGAACTCCAGATTCGTCTATTGAGTTGACCGTAGGCTGACATATCAACTGAAGTCTGCAATTTCATTTCTCTCCGGTCTGCCAGTCTTTCCACCAGCCCTTTGTTGAACTTGTCCACTGTGTTGCATTTGGCTAGGCACTGAAAGCGATTTAGGAGTTCCAGCTGAAAGCCTTCGGGGTTTTGGATTTGGACAGGATTTCGATGGAGCGTAGACTTCACCAGACGTGACCTTTTAAGCTTGAAGTTGATATTAAATATGCCGCTCACAATACGGTGATCGCTACCGGTTTTTACCTTGCTGATCACAGAGGCATCATCGAATATGCGCTTCTTGGTCGTCATCATAAAGTTTATCTCATTTTTGGTGAAACCGTCTAGATTTATCCACGTCCACTTCCTGGATGGCCACTTCTCGTAGAAGGAGGTCATCATTAAGACCTGTTTCTCCATGAAGTCAGACAGCCTCTATCCCCGAGGGTTCCGCTGCCCGTATCCAAATGGCCCCACTCTCAGCTCATCGCTATTCGTTGTGTCCATCTTCGCATTGAAGTCTCCGTAAGTTTTTAATTATCGCAAGAATGATTCGATGCTGAAAATCCGATCGATGACGAAAAAAGTACTTTTATACTTTTATTTTTATTACTAGTATCGGACGGAACGGAACATCCCTATATAAATACAACCCGTGCGGAATTATGAATGAGTTTACGTCGATCCTGCTGTAAAAAATACAACTTACTACACAGTAGTACACAGTGCATTCAGTACAAAATAAAAAATACAGAAAACCAGTGAAGTACCTGTGTGTCACACACTAAAATGGTGAATAATTTTGTTTGAGGTTAGGTAATGTGCAGTGCCCTTGAAGCGACACTATTTTATTATTTTCCTTATTTCAGCATTCCTGTCGACAGTTATTATACAGTCCAGCTTGGTGGAAGTGTGCTGTGCCAGTTCATATCAAACCTATAGTACCTCCTCATCTCCTCACATTCAAATCAGATCAGGTAAGTTATTCACTTTAATCATAACATGGATAATATTTTATTCTTTCCAATCACCAATAATTTTAGCGTAGAGCTGAGACTAACATTTAAAGACGAATCATTTATAAAATGTAAAATAATAAACGATTAAGTAAGTCATTAAAAACATTATATACTTACTCATTGATTGAAACAACTTGGCTGTGAATGGCATGAAAATCAATATCTCTTATTCATTATTATTATTCTCATTCAGTATTATAAACTATGGTTTAAAACTTGTGTTCTAAGTGTGATAAAGCTATTACAATACGTGTAATGAAGGCTGATTGTATGGAATTATGTAATTACCATTATAAACTGAATTAAAATGCTTCAATATTTTGCCACTGTCCGGATACCACTAATAATAAAATCTTTAGCAATACTAGCTAATTAAAGCAATCAAATTCTACAGTATTCGTTCAGCTTTTGACAATGTGGATTTAGCTGGAAGCAGTCAAACATTCTTTCCTTCCACCACTATCTCTTACTCTCTGTTGACAACTAAACTATGTTTCTCTTTTCAGTACACAATAAAAGAATGCCGGCAGTACTCACGGAAAGGTTTCTTTTCATCCATCATCGAGAACATAAGAGAAGACATGGCCAAGAACAAAGAAATGAAGGAGAACATCAAGAAGTTCAGAGAAGAGGCGCAGAAGTTAGAAAACTCTGATGCTTTAAAAGTAAGAGGTCATGCAGAGTCAAGAGCTTCCATTCCTTTCTATCTTTCCTACACACAAGGTTAATAACACCCAACAATCACATAGATCCTGGGCCCTAACTAGGATTCCCTGTATCTAAGGACCCGGGAACTATGGTCCCACAACACTCAGACAAGTATTTGCGTTTTTGTTCCTATCCACAAATTCAGTTGTTGTTGTTGTTGTTGTTGTTGTTGTTGCAGGAATCGAACCCGCTGTCTTGGGGTTATGAGCCAACATGCTCAACCACTGCACCACAGAGGCTGTTGTTGCATTAAGTTTTGATACTTGTGCCGGAGTCAAGAAATGACCCATTGATTATGTTTCAGGCAGCAAGAGCGAAGTTCCATGCTGTAGAATCGGAAGCCTCAAAAAGCTCGGAGGTGTTAAAAGAAACCTTGGAGGGCATCAAGGGGAAAATGGGGAGCGTTTTAGAGGAGGCCAGCAAATCTGACATCGCGAGAAAAGCAGGTAAATTCACATTACACTGTGGACTAAATTTTGCCTCTATGTGTTTTTTGTTTTTGTGTTTGTTTTGTTCTTTTATCCTATGTCCTTTTCGTGGGGTTTTATCCCATGTCCTTTTTAGGACCTTTAATAAAACTATCTTGAAAATTCAAACCTAATGATCATCATTAGTATTATCGCAATAAACATTTGATTTTGAATTTGATTAAAATTAAATAAAATAAAAGATTCAATTTGTATAATGCGATATGTGTCGAAAGTAAAAATGAATGTCATATGAAATATTTTCAGGAAAACTATCCGAAGATTTTTCGAAAACTGCGAAAGACGCCGCGGAGAGCATAGCGGATAGAAGCCAAAAGCTTGGTCAGACTTCCGCCTTCAGAACTATTTCTCAGGTAACACATAATATTTTCACTTTTATTTGTCTGGCGCAGTTCCCACTTACGCTATGTTTTTTTTTTATTTTTTTGCTTGGGCTCCGTTATGTGTAACGTGTCAGAAGAGCAGAGCTATGGGGATGAGAGCTATGATGGAAAGAGAGGCACGTTTTTGGGTAGACTTGAAGCACTCCGCAAGCTAAACTGCACTTTATTGCGTTGCAGAAAATACTTATTTCAATTTGCTCAGTGAGGCTTACAGTATATTGTACTGTAACGATTGACTTTAGGAGCCTGAAGATATAAATGGCCAGGTTATGGTATGGCCACCGATTAAAAAGACGTCAACTTCTCGCTGACCAAGACTATACATCTGTTTATAAGAGAGTATACTTAATGTTTTCAGGCGACAGAGGTGGTGAAGAACGAAATCCAGCCGCGAGGGATCGAGGGCCGCGTCTACATGTCACCGATGGCGCTTCGGAAACGGGTCGAGGTAAACTTATTTAATTGATCTACCTCAGAACTTGGGCGTTTATCAATCAATATGAAAATATTTTTTTTAGCAATCACTAGATTGATCTCGTAGATATTTCATCAAAATCGGTTCAATAGTTTGGACTTATAAATCAAAATAACTAAAAATTACACCCTAAAGACTTTGATTTATAGAATCTAAGATTTAGCGGGTGAAAAGAAAACCGTTTTCACCCGAGAGCCTAAAATGTATAGGAAAAATTGGGGATTGAACCCGCGTCCATCCATCCCTCAAGCCGGGATATGCTTTATATGTAGCTTAAGTAAAGCATATCCCGGCTTGAGGGATGGATGGATGCGGGAATTACCGCTCGTGATTCTAATTTTTCCTTTACACCTTTAGATTACGCTGAGCAGGCGATACTGCTATAAAAATCATAAACTTAAAATATTGGTATCACAAGCTTTGTGGTCTCAATCATGACGTGCGGATAGCAGAGCGAGGGCAATAACATTTTGAAATACCAGGACGGTCCTCTTTATACTACCTGCAGGGTTAGCACGGACGGTAGACAAAATTTTCTTTCCCCTGTTTTACTCCACTTGACAAGTAAATTGTATGAAGAATTTGACATAAAACAGGGAAAGACAATTTTGTCTACCGTCCGTGCTAGCCCGGCTGGGCCATTATTCCGTATCGATTCCTTACTTCAAAACCACGCGAGTTCCTTGTCTTACATAAGAAATCTGCAAAACCTGTATTCTCTATAAAATGAAAACAAAACCGCGCGAAATGAATTTGGAATTGGCGCGATTTGAACTGTCAAAAATCGTATGTTTTACCGAGACGCGTTCCGAAACATAAACACATCAAAAGATTTGACCACTTATATCAATATATTTTAATGAAAATAAAGATAACTTTAATATAAAGTGAAGGTATATCTGACGCTGTGACACGATTTGAACAAGACACGATAACGACGTGGTTTCGTATCGTGTGGAATCTGTGTCTCCATAGAGAATAACCGCCCTGGTTTTGAATTGGTATATTATCCCGAAAGGGGATAAATCTACACCCCAAGGTAGACAGTCTCTTCTACGACTTTTCTAAATTGATCGTTTTTCATTGAAGAAATGCCTTGTAAAACGTTCGATTTTCGAAGATAGCCTTAACGCAGCTGGGCGGTTGAACTTCGTCCTTAACCGAGTGCACGTTAATGAGTTTAACGACCTGTGTTTAGAGATGAATCTACAGTATCTTGTTAACTCTCGTAGCGATCGCACGTGCAATTTTGCGAGTGGATTTATTTTTTACCATGGAAGTTTGGAAACACCCGAGCCTTAATTGAAGGCTCTCACAACTTGTAGGGTATCATGGTCCCAGTTCCCTTGCGGGATAACATACCAATTCAAGGTCACCTTGTATAGGTAGTAGGTACAATTATAAAATGTGTGATATAGGTAGCGGAGGCAGACCGCACATTCGCTCCGGACACGGAGTCGACCGGCGTGGAGCTCCACCGAGACTCCAAGTTCTACCAGCAGTGGGAGGACTTCAAGAACAATAACCAGTATGTTAACAAGGTGAGAATGTCATCATCAGTACGAGGTTTTTTATTTTATACTTGCCTACTGACAGTATAAAACCGATTAAATTACCAGAACTTAAATTTAACTTTTGTGCTGCAACTCATCACCATCTTCAACAGCCTTAAGATGTCCACTGCTGAACATAGGCTTCCCCCAGAGCACCACTTTGAGCGGCTACTCGCCTCGTGCATCCATCGGCTCTCCGCAGCTTTCACCAGATCGTCGATCCACCTAGTGAGGGCCGCAACTATTTGATTTAATTAATTACAGAGGAGCGTTACATGGCTACTAATCATTAGCGTTATTCCAAAAAGATGGCAAATTTTTTAGAATTTTATATAGATATCATTCTTTGTTTAACGAAAAAACAGCACAGAAATTCGTAATGATTTATAAAACGCCATCGCTTTTATCATCACAATTAAAGTTTCATTCTTCGGTCAAACTTTTCCAAAACATCATGTTTTGTTCAGATGCTAGACTGGAAGCTGAAATACGAAGAATCAGACAACGCGGTCGTCCGAGCATCCCGGTTCGTCACAGAAAAAGTCGGCAGCATATTCGGCAACGTTTTCGAAAAGACCGAATTGTCCAAAACGCTCACCGAGATATGCAAGATCGATCCCAACTTCACATCGCAGAAATTTCTGGAAGATTGCGCGAACGATATCATACCGAACATTTTAGAAGCGATGGTTAGAGGGGACCTCGATATACTCAAGGATTGGTGCTACGAAGGAGTGTTTAATATCCTATCCACACCAATCAAGCAGTGCAAGCAGCTCGGCTACCATTTAGACTCAAAGATCCTTGACATAGAGCAAATAGACCTAGTCATGGGCAAAATGATGGATCAAGGTCCAGTTTTAGTCATAACATTCCAGTCACAACAAATCATGTGCGTTCGAGACTCCAAAAATAATGTGATCGAAGGAGACCCGGACAAGGTTATGCGAGTTAATTATGTGTGGGTCCTATGTAGAGATCCTCAAGAATTGAATACTAAAGCTGCGTGGAGATTGCTTGAACTGTCTGCCAATAGCGTAGAACAATTGATATAGATTGTTGGAAATGTTCAAATAGATCAATTAAAACTTGTTGACATCACCGGAATGGTTTCAATGGGCCCTCTACCCCATCCTTAAGACTGCGATATCATGAAATAAAAATTTGACTGAAATGACCGAGTCAAATTTAAATATAAATGATGTAAAATGTGAAATAGATTGGTAACCGTGTGTGACGCGTTGTAAGCCATAATAGTGTAAATAGTTACCCAGAAGTAAACAGATTTTCGTTTGGTGACCGTTTAGCATGAGAACTCAGTTTTTTGTTTATATAAGTTTTATTTATTATTGTAAAGTCCTGCTATGACGGTTTTGTTATGTTAGTTATAGTAGTAAAAATAAACTTAGTATATAGACTAATTAGGTCGCATTTAAAATATAATGTGCATGACCATAGAAATAGCCAAAAATGGTGTTGCCACATGAAATATATTTGCAATTTATGTAGGTTTAATGTTCGTATCGCCACAGATTATATGATACCGGTGTCACATTGCAGGGTTTTACATATTTTGATTACCTTTCGAGTTTATGTTAATTTTTTATCATTAGTTTTATTTCCTATGTTTTATTATTATGTATTTAATAAATTGTTTTATTTTAGAGAATATTATTTTTCTTATTTTGTAGTTAGTTTTAGTGTAGGTCGGAGGGTGACTTACGCACTTAACTGTCTGGAAATCAATTCTGGGCCATTATTCCGTATCGATTTCTTACTACGAAACCACGCGAATTCCTTGTCTTACATAAGAAATCTGCGAAACTGTATTCTCTATGAAACGAAAACAAAACCGCGCGAAATGAATTTGAAATTTGCGCGATTTGAACTGTCAAAAATCGTATGTTTTACCGAGACGCGTTTCAAAACATGAACACATCAAAAGATATGACCACTTATGTCAATATATTTTATTCTAAATAAAGCTTACTGTAAAGTGAAGGTATATCTGACGCGGTGACACGATTTGAACAAGACACGATAACGACGTGGTTTCGTATCGTGTGGAATCTGTGATTCCATAGAGAATAACCACCCTGAATGGTGATTGGTGCTCGGTTGGGTTGGTATTGAAAGAAAAACATACATTGAAATAAACGATTTTTATTAGAGGCACATCAAAAATGGCGGATAAACACCGCGGAATATATATTTACAACAAAACTAAAACTTACGACTAAAATATTAGTGCTAAACCTATTTTGATGAGACAATCATTATTGGAATGAAGTGAAGTCTAACGTGTGACTAGGTTAGAAACCGCGATTTACTAAAATAAAGTTTATAAAATATTTTCTGTTAAAATCACATAAATACTCACCAAGCTAAAATAATTATTTAAAAAAATTATTGTCCATACAAGTGAAACTTAAAACAAAAATAAACCTAATTTGTATCATCATTTAATAAAATTATGGCTTAAAATACGATCAAAAAGTGCGAAAATACAATCGTTATGCTTAAAACGCTATAATTAAGCTTAAAAGCTTCTTCATATAAATATGCAGTTTTTGCAACCATAAATGCACTAAGTGTTGCCATAATTGCCTTTGTTAAAAATCGACGGAACATGATTATTTAGTTGTAAACTTAAGATTAAATTCGCGTTGTACTTATTCAGAGTATTTATTTGCTAAAAAGTGATACTAAAAAGATGACGCAATTTTAGGGCGCGTGGAAACAAACCAACATCCAACAATTATCAAGGTACAAATAAAAATAAGGGCCGAGACGGATTTACAGATTATAAGAACTATCGAAACTTCTTACTCAAATATTTAAAGTTTAAGAACCTCAAACGTAAGAAAAAATATTCTCTAAACGGTCCGTCTCCGGTAGCTAAAGGGCGCGAAAACCTATTACTATAAACAGCTACTATTGTAAATAAAGCATTTCATATCGTGCGCTGCCTTCGTGATCACAACCGTGCTCGCAACGCAACTATCAATAAACCTATCGGAACCACATACCCAACCAAAAAGTGCTAAACCTCTTGCTGCAAGCTGCAACCATTAAAATTTGGTTCTAACGAAAGCAACAATAATAGTTTACTCATTCTTTCCAATCTGTTTAAAGAATAGCGAGAGTGAGAAAACAACAATTATAATGACTGTTCCTTTCAGAAATAATATTTTAAATGAATAGCGCTATTATTTTATTTTTCGAGGTTTGTTTTAGTACGTAAAAACATTCAAGTGTGAAAAGTTTCGTGAATTTTAATCACCGCAAAAAATTAAATTAATGAAGGTCTAATTATTAGTTACAATTAAAAAAAATTGTATCTAATCCATAACCCACAACTTTATATATAGCGAACAATGAAAACAGCAATACAAAATTTAAGACAATTTTAAATACAACGGGCGATTCAGTCCAACGTTGTTTCATTGTATAAAGACATTCCTGTTTTTGTTTAAAACTAGGCTCAATTTTTTCAAGTCTTATCCAAAATACTATAAAACATTCCTGTAAGTAAAGGCGGCGCCATATTGCGCACTTTTCTCCATCGCAATGGTCCCTATTCACCGACCGATTACCTTCAACTCTTGGTTAATGGCCTTTGTGGAGAGGTGACCACAATTTTGCCAGTGTCACGTGGACTAAGATAGAACATCAAACGAAGATTGTTCAGTGAGAAACCGATTACCTTTGGTCACTGACAATGAATTTTTATAAATAGCTATAAACGTGATTTAGAGAAACTACTGTTTCAACATGTGGGTAGTATAAAAACGTTAATATAGGTGCCGTAACGAATAGAAGCTCAAAGTTTTACTATATATTTTAAATAGTTTTCTAATAAGTATACTATTCAGTTTATGACCGTAAAGTTGCCAGTAACACTTATATGACTAAATATGTTGCCATGTATCTGTACCAATTCCACAAAAACTTGGCACTCTTTGATAAAGTTAGGTAGTTTATTATTTGCGTTTTTCAAATTCAAGTGAAAGATTAGATGTGATTTTTGGAATTATTAATAATACAATTATTATTATAGATATAGTGATAATAAATACCTACAGAAGAATGTAGTACCATTAATCTTCGAAATTTCTTTGACAAATTATTGAGGCCTAAGCATATGGGTAAAATTAAGCTAGTGCCCGTTCGGAAATAGCTACCAAAAAGCTTGGCTCAATATAAATATTATACGAAAACCAAAAACAAAATGTGACAACAGTTTAATTTTTAATGTCAACGCCATCTAGCGACCAATAACCCAAATCATTTCCAGAAATTTCTAAGATTTATGGATTTACAAGGGATTTACCACAGAATCTCGCAAGGGCCAACTCAATTTATCCTTCCTCTTTTTCGTTCGTATCAAAATCGGTTTGAACCTAAACTACCGAAACATCAACGGTTCAATAATGTTCAAATAGGCGGGAATCCGAACTTCATTCTTCTCAAGCGGTCGGAAGTATTTCCTTTTGGTTCTTGTTTGTTTTCAAGTTTCATTAGTCTGGTTTAGTCGATGAGCCACTGCATGATACTAGTATCGAGTCCCCCGGTGGAGATGAGACGCGAGTCGTCCGGTAGGAACCGGACGCACGTCACGTGGGACGAGTGGCCGCCATATTGGTGGCATAAAGACTGAGGACAAGGAATTTGAACGTATATTCTATTTGGTGGACAATAAATAAGAGAAAATACATCAAATAATATGTGCGGTGTGGCAATTAATGTCCTGCCTGTGTTATTACACAATACTATTCCCCAAAACTTAAACAGTCGTGAAAACAAAAATTAAATAACCTAAAAATGACGTTACAAAAATTGAAAAATACGGAATAGTGACAGTACAAACATGCAGTGATGTCATTCCTTGCTCCCTAATACCTTATTACTAAGCTGTGGTAGCTTTACATACAATCTCTGGCATGTGACGTCACTACGTGCATTTCATAGTAACTGTGGGAACTGTGTTTTGCGAGAAAAGGACGGGCGACTAAGGAGTATTTTTATAGTTAGTATTTTTGTTATCATTATAAAGGCAACACCACAAATTACCTTAGGTTGTGTGACGGGGTATGCGAAAAGCTTAACTTTTCCGAAATCGTCGCCGGTCGCCGCTAGACGGTTGTCGTGCGATCTGTAACAAAACAAAACTTTATGCTAACGAATATGAACTTCAAATAGTTTCGTTTGTGGTCGAGACTCAAGTGGAGACTTAATAGGCATTAATCAATAAAAAATTACTAGTTAGGACATCAGGAGAAGGCATTTTATAATTTGAATCCAATACAACATCATCACCAACATCCTGAAGATGTCACTGCTGAACATAAGCCTCCCCAAGTCTCCATAGATCGCCACTTAGCGGCTGCTTACCTAAAAAATATTTTACTCTACTATTCCATCTATGACAATTTAGTAAAATAACAAACAATCGGTATTAATTATTTTGATTAATTAATTATTTTGATTATATAATTTATTTTGATTATGTACCAAATATGAGTAATAGTTACTCGAAATAAATGTTTTTTTTTATTATTACTGAATCGCTTTTCCAATCAATAGTAATACAGTTGTGACCATTGACAAAATCTATGGTTGTAACGCAAAAATGTGTTCCAGGGGTCTAGAAAGGATCCATTTCCATTAGCGTTAACGCCAAACGATAACCCGAAATGTATAGTAATAGCAAAAACATTACTGCGTGACGTCGTTTTCCGCAGGCAATGTCATTCTCATACATTTCGGGTTGTCGTTTGGCGTTAACGTTAATGGAAAGAGTATTTGCTTGAGCCCCTGTAATACCTCGTGCAGGAGTTGATGTCAGTTCCGTCCGCGTTCTCCGGCCACACGCCTATAGTTTGGAATGTGATGGGACACGTGTTGCTGGCCCACGTGACGTCACGCATCGCCGTCGGTGACGTCACCTGGCGGCACGTCGTCGCGTTCCCTGTAAACATTACACATCATATTTGTAATAGCACGTAATCCGGCTTACTTTACGTACAAATCACGTCGAATAACTCGACGGGTGTTCGGGCAATAAAGATGCCCATCCTCACGAGTGCGCGCCGCCGATGGCAGCTCTGTGATTACGTGCTATTATGAGTTCTACTTACATCAAAATTCCTCAAAAAATGACAAAGTTACAAGCATTTTAAAATACAGGCATAGAAAGAGACAGTTCAAACGCGCAGTGACGTCACTGCTTCCACTTTCATAGTACCTCGTTACTAAGCTATGGTAGATTTACATACAATCTCTTTGGCATGTGACGTCATATCCCAAAGTTACATAGTAGCTGTGGGGATGCTCTGTTCTGCGAGAAAGGGACAGGAGATGCCCCCTACAGAAACTTTCAAAGCTTATTACTCCGTGATTTATTTACCGATTTTACTAATTCTTTCAATTATTGCATTAATATTTAACCTACTTTATTAAAATAATATTAACTTGTTAACTTTTAATAGCAGGACACAAGCCTATTACGTGCACTTCTTTTTTTATTACTGAATAGGCCCGCATTTGACCGCAATCGCACCTGATGGAAAGTGATGATGCGGTCTACGATGGTACTATGGCAACCAGATAACTGATACAATACTTAAATACTTTTTTGATAAACAAAGAATACAAACAATAAATGGACAAATAATAGAAATGTATATTTAAAATATTTATGATTTTATAGTAGTATCGCCTGCTCAGCGTAATGTAGATTGACTTGTAAAGGAAACATTCGAATCCCGAACGGGACTTGAACCCGCATCCATCCATCCCTTAAGCTGGGATATGCTTTACTAAAGCTACCGTGACAGGTGGTCTCATGTCCGAATTTTTCATGAGACCACTTGTCACGATAGCTTTCCCGGCTTGAGGGATGGATGGATGCAGGTTCAAGGCCCGCTCGAAATTCTAATTTTTCCTTCTTTTAAGGAATACTTATTATTTATTTAGTACTTACAGAATAGCAGCTCATAGTCTCCCGAGTTACTCCGTATGTACTGGCTATCTTCAGACCAGTCCAAGTGCGTGATGTAGCTGGAATGTCCCTGCAATACAATTCGTAGTATAAAGGCTTTGACCACAGATAATAATTATAATACTATTGTAATTAAAACTAAATTTTTTAAAGCCAAGCTGTACACACTTCGCTGTTATTTGAGGGTTCCGTAGCGAGCACGAATAACATAATGGTTTTTGGTTTAAGTACTACCGAAAGCCCATGTTTAGCAGTCGATAATGGTACTTAAAGCTAGTAGTGATACTATTTTAATATCTGTGGTAAAGTTGAGATGAGTAAACGTATAAAAACCCGGATGTATATATTGCATTTTATATCAAAATTCAAGTTTAAAAGGACACTAGATACTATAATAGAGTCCACGCCAAACTTAATGGCGGCTGTGAAGTCGGCGCGGTAGGGGGTAACTGGGCCTTAGGCCCGGGCCGGGTAGTTATGTTGCGTGATATTTTCTATGTTTTTTTACGCTTCACAGCCGCCATTGAGTTTGGCGCAGACTATATTTGCGTGCAATGTATTTTATTTTCTACTAATTTACGGGTTGGCAGGAGAATTACTCTACAATATTAGCAGGATTAGATAGCGTAATAGGCTTGATAACTACTATAAAAAATGACCAAGTAAATATTACTTTCATAAAGAAGATTAAAAATGAATGCAATAATTGAAAAAATAAGCAAAATCGGTAAATAAATCACGGCGTAATAAGCTTTTAAAGTTTCTACAGGAGGCATCTCCTGTCCCTTTCTCGCGAAACAGAGCGCCCCCACAGTTACTATGAAAAATCTATTCGTGACGTCACATGCCAAAGAGATTGTATGAAAAGCTACCACAGCTTAGTAATGAGGTACTATAACGACCTTCCTCTGACGTCACTGGCCGTTTGAGCTATCTCTTTCTACTCCGGTTTTTAAAATGCTTGTAACTTGGTCATTTTTTGAGATATTTAATTTTTGTTTTCACAAATGTTTATCTCTTGAGGAATATAATTAATTTATCAAAAAAAAAATGTAGTCTTCATGCCTATTAAAAGCTGCGGGCAATAACACAAAATTGTAATGCCAAAACTATAATTTTAATTTTGTGATTTTAATATTGATTTAAATACTTATTACTTTTAAATCGAACTGAAATTAAAACGCTATTTTTAATTATGCTCAATATTTATTTCTTTTACAACTTATATCCTGTTTCAAATAAAGCAGATTTTTACTCTCTATTAATTTACATTATGCAAGCCAAAATAAATGGGTTTTAAGTCTATATAGGTTGTTTTGTTACCCTTCTACGTTTTTTCTCCGTGCACTACGATCGCATGAAATCAGTACAAATTAATAGTAAAGATAGAAAATAGTTATTGCTATCTCACTCCCACTACACTGCTGGACATACTGGCCATACATAAAAATTATGCTAAAATGGGCATTTTTGTAATTTAAAAGTAGTAAGTAACTTATTAACGTATGTCAAAGACTTGATCGGTACTTTTTGCCCTAAAAAAACTGAGACAGACTATGTGACTATGGAAGCTGCATTAACAGCTTACCATGGCTACGTGTCGTCTATTCTGAGCTATGGAATTATAATGTGAGGAAATTCAGTCGATATTGATAGAGTATTTAAAATTCAATAACGATGTATTCGTGTGATGAACAAGGCCTGGTTTCAGGAGAGCTGCAAACCACTATTTAAAAAATGTAACATCTACATCAAAGAAATTTGTATTTTCGTTAAAGCTAATTCACTATTTTACCATAAACGCAGTGAAATTATTAAACGACAGAAAAGAGCCAAATTCGTTAACCTACTGCATCAGCCTCCTTGTCGTAAAGATATATATAAAAAAAATGTCTACAATATGTGCATATCAATATATAACTGTATACCTAATGATTTAAAAATGTTAACAGGCAATTTATTCAAGAAATCTTTGTATGACTGGTTATTACAACACGCATTTTATAGTGTTAAGGAATTTCAAATGTACTGTAACAAAAATACTTTTTAATATTTGCACACTTGCATGCAAGTTGAACGCAATATGTCTACATATGTTATTTTAAGACCTTCCTTGTGAACTGTGCTTGTGTTCTCGCAAATAAATGATTGATTGATTTAATAAAAATAGTAATTTTAAATTGTAATCCGAACCCGATGAAAGTCTACTCTAATGTCCATAACTACTTAGTCATATTCTGACGGGCCCGATAACTCAGTTAGTAGTATCCCTGCCTTCTGAACTGAGGGCTATGGGTTCGATTCTTACCCAGGACAATTATTTTTGTGATGAACATAGATATTTGTTCTGCGTCTGGGTGTTATATTGTATTCTATGTATGTATTTACAAACAAAAAAAAGTATATAAGTATTGTATCAGTTATCTGGTTCCATAGTACAAGCTATGCTTAGTTTGGGGCTAGAGGGCGCTGAATAAATATGTGTGAAATTTCCACACATATTTATTTATTTATATCAAGAAATAGAAGTTATTTTTACAGCTGGTCATTTCACGTTTGTTACTCCTTCACGCTCAAACGGCTGGACAGATTCGGATGACATTTGGAATATAGATAGCAATACTAGATTAACACATAGCCCATGTGACAAGGGTACTTTTTATCCGCGGGTGAAACCGCGGGTCACAGCTAGTATTTCATAGTTCTTTATTAACAACATTCAGTAACAAGTCAATACATACAAAGCAGTACTTACGAGACACTTCCCGATCCTGCTATACCGCGCCCCGCTGCCGCCGACCCGGTACACGTAGATGAAGTTGTCGCGCGAGCCGAGCGCCACGAGCGAGTTGTCGGGAGAGTACTGGATCGTTTGAATCGGCTCAGATCTGGACAACGGTGCAAAATGTTATAGTTAGTAAAACATTTTGGATGTGTTTAGCTTATAAATATATTATAGTCCTCAAAATTTAAGCAAGGATTTAATTTTTTTTTTTTTTGGGAATGAATGACGTGACGAGCTGGTCGTTCACCTGATGTTAAGCAATACGGCCGCCCATAACAGTTGCAGTGTCACTCGGAACTTTAAAATAACAAAGTTTCGCGTGACACTGCACTGCGCACGTCATCCTGAGACATCACACAGTCTAGTAATCAGATTACTACACTGTGTAATCAGGTCATAAAGTCTCATTTGCCCAGTAATTTCACTAGCTACAATGCCGTTCAAACCGGAATACAGTAGTGCTTACTCACTACTGCTTGGCGGCAGAATAACTGGCAAAGCGGTGGTACCTACTTAGACGAACTTTGCAGAAAAGCCCTACCACCTAGTAAAGAAAAGCCCTACCACCTAGTACACTAGTGTGGTTTACACTTTAAAAAATCATTCCTTTGTGTTTAGCTTTTTAAGATGTATCATCATATTTTAATATGCAATTGTAAGCTGGGTTGTACGGCCACATAAATTGTTTAAGTTACACCCAGGTTAACTGGAAGATAATGCTCTCTAGCATTAAGTTCGCCTATGCACCTACATTTTAGTTGATTGTGCAATAAAGCATTTTCTATCTATCTATCATATTTAAAAAAAAACGTAAGTGTACCTACCTATAACTTTTCATTACACTTTTCATGTAACATTTAAATTTAATTATTTTTTAATCTATCTATTATTGTTTTCAGTTTGGACCTTACCAACTTATTAACCCATTTAAATAAAATGTTTATTGCTCTTATAATTTGAAATGTCATATTGAACCGATGCCTGATGGAGAAGAAAAGTCTCTATTAGCGAGCATAAGGTGGACCGATCGTCACACCTCGGGGAGCCGATGGATGCGGGAGGGACTCAGCCACTCAAAGTGGCGCCCTATAAGACTTATGTTCAACAGTAGACGTCTCCAGGCTCTTGGCTAGAAGTATAAGATTAGATAAGTTTAATCTGAAGGAAATGTACCAGTATTCTGTAACAAAATAGTAACATTTCGTTTTGGCAATAAAAAATATCTATAGATTAAAATTCGAACATGAGACCACTTGTCACGGTAGCTTAAGTGAAGCCTATCCCGGCTTGAGGGATGGATGGATGCGGGTTCAATCCCCGCTCGTGATTCTAATTTTTCCTTTACAAATCGATCTGTAGATTACGCTGAGCAGGCGACACTGCTTCAAAATCATACATATTAAAAATATCTATGTTATAACAAAGTGACATACCCATCAGTATGCGCGGAGAGCATCTCCCTGGAGTGGGGATCGTAGACCATCCACTTGCCGGAGAGACAGCCCACCGCGATCGCCGCGCCGTCGTGCGACCACGCGCAGCACTGGCCGCGCTCCTGGGGGTTACGATGTCATTAGTAATGAACTTCACAACTGTCTGGTCCCGGTGTGAGAATAGGACCACCCCGACCCCAAATCTTCCATTTCTCCATTCAAATTTTACGGTAGCCACGGGCCCAAAGTCACGCAACGAGCTATGGAGAAAGCAATGCTCGGTATTTCTCTGCGAGAGGAGATCCGCAGGAGATCTAAAGTGACCGATGTAGCTCTTAGGATTAGCAAGTTGAAATGGCAATGGGCAGGCCACATCGCTCGTAGAACTGATAACCGATGGGGAAGAAAGATTCTCGAGTGGCAACTAGGAAGTTGGGGACTAGGATCGGGGAAAGTAAATAGCAAGCATTCGATAGCACAGATGTATTCCGACTGACAAAATATATCCTATTCACATAGTACACTTATTATAATATAAATATATTTTCATCTACCTAAATACACTACGACTACGAACTGGAAGACGCAGCGTAGGCCGGCCCTCCACTAGGTGGACCGACGATCTGGTGAAAGCCGCGGGGAGCCGATGGATGCAGGAGGCGAGCAGCCGCTCATAGCGGTGCTCTCTGGAGGAGGCTTATGTTCAGCAGTGGACGTCTTCGGGCTGTTAATGATGATCACGAGAAAAAATGGGGTGTCCCTATTCTATATTGACTATGGTCAATCGTGATTGATCGTGTCAGAAATGCTTTAGAGCCAGCTAAAGGAATATCCAAGGATTGGCAGCCTCGTTCTGCTCGGTACATTAAAATCTTTTGCAATCCCGACCCGAAGCCGCGGGCCAAATGTGGTTATTATGCAAAAAACCATGACCAAATAGTACATAAGCAAGCGTTATGCTGGTTCCGGAGGTTTGCCACCTAAGAAACTCAACTACCCACCTCAATATCCTTGCTCCAGACCGTGGAGTGGCTCATCCCGTCCCACAGCTGCAGCAGGCGGTCCCCGCCCGCCGACACGAACTGTGGCAGCACCGGGTGTGCGGCCAGGCCCCACAGCTCATCCACGTGACCTGCACATTACTGCACGCTCTCACACTATACATTACTACGGCCAGGCCCCACAGCTCATCCACGTGACCTGCACATTACTGCACGCTCTCACACTATACATTACTACGGCCAGGCCCCACAGCTCATCCACGTGACCTGCACATTACTGCACGCTCTCACACTATACATTACTACGGCCAGGCCCCACAGCTCATCCACGTGACCTGCACATTACTGCACGCTCTCACACTATACATTACTACGGCCAGGCCCCACAGCTCATCCACGTGACCTGCACATTACTGCACGCTCTCACACTATACATTACTACGGCCAGGCCCCACATCTCATCCACGTGACCTGCACATTACTGCACGCTCTCACACTATACATTACTACGGCCAGGCCCCACAGCTCATCCACGTGACCTGCACATTACTGCACGCTCTCACACTATACATTACTACGGCCAGGCCCCACAGCTCATCCACGTGACCTGCACATTACTGCACGCTCTCACACTATACATTACTACGGCCAGGCCCCACAGCTCATCCACGTGACCTGCACATTACTGCACGCTCTCACACTATACATTACTACGGCCAGGCCCCACAGCTCATCCACGTGACCTGCACATTACTGCACGCTCTCACACTATACATTACTACGGCCAGGCCCCACAGCTCATCCACGTGACCTGCACATTACTGCACGCTCTCACACTATACATTACTACGGCCAGGCCCCACAGCTCGTCCACGTGACCTGCACATTACTGCACGCTCTCACACTATACATTACTACGGCCAGGCCCCACAGCTCATCCACGTGACCTGCACATTACTGCACGCTCTCACACTATACATTACTACGGCCAGGCCCCACAGCTCGTCCACGTGACCTGCACATTACTGCACGCTCTCACACTATACATTACTACGGCCAGGCCCCACAGCTCGTCCACGTGACCTGCACATTACTGCACGCTCTCACACTATACATTACTACGGCCAGGCCCCACAGCTCGTCCACGTGACCTGCACATTACTGCACGCTCTCACACTATACATTACTACGGCCAGGCCCCACAGCTCGTCCACGTGACCTGCACATTACTGCACGCTCTCACACTATACATTACTACGGCCAGGCCCCACAGCTCGTCCACGTGACCTGCACATTACTGCACGCTCTCACACTATACATTACTACGGCCAGGCCCCACAGCTCGTCCACGTGACCTGCACATTACTGCACGCTCTCACACTATACATTACTACGGCCAGGCCCCACAGCTCGTCCACGTGACCTGCACATTACTGCACGCTCTCACACTATACATTACTACGGCCAGGCCCCACAGCTCGTCCACGTGACCTGCACATTACTGCACGCTCTCACACTATACATTACTACGGCCAGGCCCCACAGCTCGTCCACGTGACCTGCACATTACTGCACGCTCTCACACTATACATTACTACGGAGCAACGGTGGACGGCCAGGCCCCATATCTCAAGTCTTCAAATAAGTGGGAAGTAACTTTATTATCTGTGTTGTCTTACCCAAAACAGCCGGCGAGAATCCGAGCTCCATATCGCCATGCAATATGCAGTTCTTGGTGGTGCCAATGAATAGTTGGCTGCCGCGACCTTCAGAGATGACCCTGATTCCGCCATAGTGGCCTTCGATCTGAAATCAGAAGCCGTCGTAAAAAAGAGCGCCAGTCTCTTTACCATTTAAAAATAATGAAGTGACACTGATGAGTGATTCGATGTTTCTCTCATTGACTTTTATAATTATTCACCTCATCATCAACGACCTGAAGACGTCCACAGCTGAATATAGATCCAGAAGCTTATATAGCGCCACTTTGTTACAGTACAATCCGCCTGTCCCCTTGCCTGAAGCGACTACTATAATAGGAAATAATACTAGTCCAATAAGACTTGTCCATTATTGAAACAGCCAGCTACAGCTACAATACTCACGACATGGTCTTGTCCGGTAGGATCCAGCTCGGCATCGAACATGAGGAGCCGTCCATCCTTCCCCCCGCCCGAGGCGACCTGTCCCCCCTTGAGGCAGGCGAGCCCGAACACGGCGCCGCTGTGTGCGCCGCGCACCAACTTGGTGATGGTGTTGGTGCCGCGGCCCCACACTATGATGTTGCCGCTAGAGTCGCCCGATAGGACGTCGCCTGGAACAGCAGGTTTCATACTCAATATCGAAAGCCAGTTTAGCGAAGCCCGTTTCTACAGGGGTATAGATTAATTACGTGAGTCATTTAGGGGGAAACTTTTTATTTTTTTATTTTATTTTTTGTAATGAGTGACAAACAAGCAGGCGGCCCACCTGATGGTAAGTGGTCACCGACGCCTATGGACATCTGCAACACCAAGGGCATTGCCGGTGCGTTGCCTAATTACTATTAGTAATTTCCCCTTAAATGACGAGGGAGAAGGGGTATCGATAAATGTCGCGTAACTTTTTTTTACGTAATCAAACAAATTATATGCCAACGCAATCAAGCAAAAATGAAAAGTGTTTAAACTATAATTAAGTAATTTTTAAATCACACGTGAGTTTAGACAAGGGTCGAGCCCAAAACTTATAAGGCAGGGGGTCAAAATATCACCAGGAACCCTTCACGTACCTAGCACCGTATAATCGAAAGCCTATATCATCAAAACATGTCATGTACCTACTTAAAAGCTGTTCTATCGATTTGTATAAATTTTTTGTGTTTATATTGTCAGTAAATGATTTATTAATTTTATGTTGCCTTGGTAGTTGGTCTGTTAGGTAAAATTAAAGGAAGTCTGATAGAATAACAATGGTAGGACAGTGAGATTTCACAACTATGGGAATCCATCACATTTAAGGTTATCGTAACTCACCATTATGGTTGAAAGCGAGGCACGTGACATATTTGGGCTTGTCCCGGGACTCGAAGACTCCCATCCTTTTGTAGAGCATGTTGGTTTGGTCGAGCGTCCAGAAGGCGATGTGGCTCTTGCCGCACGTCACTATCTGGTTGCGGTCCAGCGGGTGGAACTCTACCGCTACTACTGTGTCTACTGAACACTGGAAACGAACATCTTTAATAGTAATTACACGATCTTTACCGTGATTACAACTAACCGGGTTAGACTAAGGGGTAAAGATCCCGTAAGTACTATTAAAAATACAACGAACAACCGTGGCAGTTTAAAAGTGTTTTACTTACACATCGTCGGCGGAAAAACGTCTACTACTGAACATAGGCCTATTCACGGGTAGAACACCGATTTATGAATGGAAACTGTACGTTCGATACGGCTAGAATAACCACGTTTAGCAAGTGCAGCAGTTATGATGCAAACCCAGGAGAATCATTCTCGGTTAGATGACGCTAACTGCTAAACATAGGGCTCCCCCATTAGGGAGGAGACTTACCATAATCATCACCCTTTAAAATAAAGGATAGCTGTATGCTGCACGCACATTGGTCTCTATCGTTAGTATGGGGCTAGATGGTGGTTGTGAGAAATGTAGTCAAATATTTTAAAAAAACCCTCTATCATTTTATTATTTATTATTATTACTAGCCGTGATCGTCCCACTGCTGGGCAAAGGCCTCCCTTCCCTCCTTCCATTCTTCACGATTGAGAGCTTTTAAGGTCCAGTCCGGGCAGTGGGAATCAAGCTCATCCCGCCACCGGTCTACCACTTCGCCTTCTGATGTTCTGCGGTGTCCACATCGTTGTCGTCTTTGTCGTCTATCATAAACCTCAAAATTAGCTTGCCTGCCTAAGCCTATACGCCATTAGATATTAGCGTAAAGATGACTTCTATCACTAGCAGCAGGACTAGCGTGAGCTATAAAAATCGACATTCTCTTCTTTAACCAATGAACAATCACGCGGATCACGTCATATAACATTTCTGGCGTTTTTAATGGTCAAAATTCTCGAGAGAAGAGGTATGTCGATTTCTATAGATCATGGTACCTGTGGCTCCATTTTCGTCTCGTAGCAGGTAGTAGGTACATACCTTAGTTTCAGCCAAGCAGTGTCCCTTATCAGGTCGTTGCCACTCCCACACGGAGATGGTGTGGTCGGGTCCGTCGTCCACACAGGCCAGCAGGGAGCCGCCGTCCGCGCGCGAGAACGAGATGCAAGCTACCGCGCGCTCTATCGTACCCGCGCCTAGCACCGCTAATGTGGCCAGCGATACCGAGTTCCATACTCGAATGTGCGGCTGGAATATGCAGTACATTTGTCAACTACCCACATTTTACTCATTTTCTTATTGATTTTCTGGGATTAAAGTATCCTATTTTGATCGGGTAATGTTTACCCGATCAAAATAATGTGTGTGTTTTATATTTATTATTTAATGTGTGTTTAACCAAGTCAAGCCTTTTGACATGAAATTCATAGAGGGTCGATTAAACAAATGTCCGCTCTTGGAACACCAGAGAAAGACCAGTTGATCGCCTTTCAAAATGTAGTCAACTAAACAGTGGGTTAAAGTTCAAGTGTTGTCGCACAGAATTTGAAAAAGACATTCATTAGATGATGGAGGGCGGGAGAACAGTCGAAAAGAAGGCCATGACCTTCCATTAGGATACCATGTGCGAAAGCCCACTGCTAAAATACCTACCTCATCGGTACCCCATTAGTCTATCTTTTGATCATTAACGGACAATAAAATTAAAAAATGTAAAAAAATCAGGTCTGCCAGTGCCGATTCTGCCGGGTCATGAAAATAATTGTAATTTTTTGATGACGTGTTTATTTGGCAAAATTTCTACCCCAATGAAAGTGCTGGCAACAATTAACGATTGATTAATTATGTAAAAAAACTTGCCGGAACTTAGTGTTTAAGGAATTTGAAGTTGGTGGAGGTGGAATATTGCCAGGACTCGACCGGATCGGCACAGGCAGACCGAATTTTTACATGTTTAAGTGTCGGTTAACGATCCTATTAGGGTACCCGATGACTTTTTACATTGGGCTCTCGCATCAATATTGCAACCCTAGAGGCAGGGACTACGTGCATTCAACAGCTTGTGTCTGTGGGATAGTCCTGTATGACTGCGAACTGTACTCACCCTGGCATCAAGCCGGTCGTGTCCCGCGCACTGCCCGCTAGCCACCACCAGCTTGTTCGGATGCACCGCTAGACACTTGACATCGTCCGTGTGCCCCGTGTAGTGTCTCTGGCACTGCTCTTCCACGTTGAACATCACTACCACCGAGGCTACGAAGTAGACTATCTCTCCTGTTGGCAGGAGGTATATGTTGCTTCGGCAGTCTTTTCCTCTGAAACGATGAATTGGGTACAGTTGACGAATTCTGTGATTCCCTGCAATATAAGATCAGAAAGTGTAGTGTTTCATTCTACACTTTCAACGTAATAGTGGAAGTGAGGACTGTTATGCTCTAGCTTTTAGGTTGTTCAAGTCAAGAGTGAAGAGGTATTTACCAGACAAGCGTGCTACACCTTCGACTACATCGTCGCTTTCCATAAGGTGAGATTGTGTAAAAAATTGATTTTCCAATGGCAAGCGTTATATTATACTGGGTGTTTGACTGGCCTCACAGTTGGTAGTAACTTTGCCATCAGCACGGGACAAACATTTATTTCAATTTCAAAGCACCACATCCACATGTTCTTTGAAATGTCCAAAATACATTGCACTTTGTCATCGTTATTATCATCATCATGAGCCGGAAAACATTCACTGCTAAACACTAAACATACCCCCCCATAGAGCGTCACTATGACCGGCTACTTGCCGCATTGCATCCGACAGCTCTCCGCAGTTCTAACCAGACAGACGTGTATTAATCTTATGTTGTTTTAGACCACAATCAATAACAGAAACTGCGTACAGTCAGGCACCACTTAACCTAATTCCCCCAAGGTCGCTAAAGTCCGTTTATATCGGCCAATTTACGGCAGTAAAAACCACATTTCCGCTGCTAAGGTGATCGGCTGTCACACTGACTCAATGGTCGCTGGTCATCATTACAGTTGACCATTCGAGCGCGACGCGGCCTTGAGACGTGCTGCTATCCTCTCCGTGAATCGCATATTTTTTTGCTGCATTTGTACAGCTTTCAGTACAGCGTCATACGCACGTACCAAGAAAAGACTCATCATAATCTAAAAACTTTGTTATAAATTTCAAAATGGTTAGAATTTGAACGTTACACCAACCGGTAGTGTTGGATTTTGTCTGTTTGTAGCTCAGTCTTCATAGATAAAGATATTTCATTACCCATATTTTTTATAATGAATCGCAAAGGTTTTTTATTGTGTGTGATAGGGAAGTCCTTGGCAGCCCAGGCGTGTTTGTAAACCGTTCTAGATTCAGTTGCGTGTAGCTAGTGTTAGCGACCTCGGGTGGAGTTCCAATATAATCTTTGTGTTACATCTATGTAGGATCAGAAATTTAGGGCATTACATTTTTTTGCGATGGAGAATGTGTTTATTAGTGACGTGACTTTATCGGACTGACCTGCGGCTAGTGGCCAGTTTAAAACCACGTGTTTTGCCCCCAGCGAGTAGGTTTAGGCAAAGAATTAACTAGTATTACCATATTGTTCGAGGTTCCCGCGGTTAATATACTTAGTAATTAAAGAAAACAGATTTTATCGCGTGTATTTTATTGTTTACTATATTTGAAGCGAACCACAATATACACGGATTAATTGGAATAATGAAAAACCCGCACAATAGCTCATATCGACACTGACACCTTTATATATAATATAATATCTAATTGATGGCAAATGGCAATACACCATGATCTCCCAAAGAAAATCCAAAGTTTCCCCATACAGTCACAACAGTAGCGCGTAAAGGTTGGCCAGCCAAGCGTTGTAAAGACAAAAACAAGCCTTGGGTCCATAATGAGGCTGGCAATAAAACAAAAGCACAATTTTACGCAGACTGCCACGAATAAAAACCTGTTGGTGACTCGAGACAACTCAGTAGGATTGGCCAACATTACGATTAATAATATGAAATTGCAAGGTGATATAAGAATTACAGAGAGAAGTTGGATACCCTTTGGCATATGGATCTTGGTTCGGAAATCATTGGTTATCGGATTACATGGATTTGATTACACATATAGACGAGAGCTGCGTTCTAAAACAAATGGAAAAAAAAGAGTAACGAACTATAATGGCATGACGGTAATTTAATTAGAATTATGTAAAGATGTTAACATTAGTATGCGAAGCACTGGTTACAAAACAACATACAGCATGTCAATAGAAACTTATGTAGAGATAAGAAATAGTCTAATTATAGAAGATCTTCCATCAGCTAAGCTAGCTAAGCTAGCTAAGCTAGCAGCTAGCTAAGCTAAAGCAATCTTGATTTAAAAGCAATTGAGGATGAGAGACCCTTCAGTGTGATTAGTTTAATAGTGTACTTAAAGGAAAACGGTAGCACTATATCTTCGGTAGCGTCTATGTTGGGTAACTAACGTGGGCTGTAATTGTCCCCGAATTGGTGTCCAAGACAATTGGTAAATTGAGCAATCTATTTCAGTAAATAAAGAGTTCACTGCTGTAATGTCGGGAATTGAAATAAGTAAAGATAGATGCAAGCCATACAAGACAATACGTAAGTAATTGATACTTTCTTCATACAAAGTTCATGTTAAACAGTCCCTCAGCAAATAGCTGCTCAAAGTGGCGCTCTATGGGGGAGGCCTACATTCATCGATAGACGTCTTCGGGCTGATGATGATGATGACGATAACAATAAACATTCTGGTGCTGTGATGAAAGTAATGGTTTGTAACTATGTTATCAACATCCAAACAATTATATCATAACGAAAGCACTTTCCGTAATAGGTTAGGTATGTTGGTAACACACGTGTACCCAGGTAATTTATTCAAAAACAAAATTAGTGTGGCTACTGTAGGTTAGGTTCAGTATATAAGCAGCAATTTTTAGGATTTATGGTCATTACTGTTCGAATCATTTTATTTTATTTTAGTAGTATATTTAATTTAATGGAGGTATAACATTTATGTTGGTATGTAGCGTTATTAGTATGGATTGATAAGAAAATTTCCAATGTGATTTCGAATCCAAATTATGGTTGAACTGTATTGCATATTTATTATAATGTTATTTTGATAGCCAGTGATTGAAGTACCAATTAAAAATATTAATGCTAGTCTACCATGACAACATGGGTGTGGAAAGCATGACATGTCCTCTAAATCCCGCGTGTATAATATATTATCGTCCATGGAGTGACCTCGTCTCGCCATGGAATCGATAATGGCATTGGATAACGGTCAGCATTCGTTTTATTTATTTTTCAGATGGGTTGGTCGATAATACCTGTTTAGGGAATTGTGTTATGGATGATTCACGCAAGGCGTGGTAGAGTTTGTTACACCGAGGTCATAATTCTCATTTAAAGGCAATTTTTAGAGGAGTTTCACAAGGAAGCATTTTAGGACCACTTTTATTTATGTTACAATGGTTTTTATATTGATTCATGCTAACTGATGACTTGGGTATTAATTTATTCATTGTCTTAGGAGTTCTGGAAGTTTTATTTGTGACATCTTGACGATAAAGCACGATTTCATTGTTTGGATTCTCATAATTTCAGATAATAAGAATACGCGGTGCAAAATATCTACCTACTTTTAAACCTGATGGTCTTTTATTATTTGATAACTTACCTATATCCATACACCCATTCTAACTTGAGTTTGTTTTGAGGTGGTGGCGCAACTTTAGCAGGATCGAGGGTGTCCTGGTCGGAAGGTGCATACAGGATTACGGGTCGGCCTCGCAGAAACATCCGCATCGCGCCATCCTCTTCATTGTACTGACAGGTGCTGGTGCTAGAACCAGATGGAAGATTAGAAAATGGGGATGGATGATGGATGAAGCTACGAGATAGCTTGAAACGATTCGATAACACTTTTCACGGCTTTAGGAATCATTGAGAAAAAAAAACTTTTTTAAAATGTAATAACGATACTAAAACAAAATGTGAATATGGTTTAGGATGTTTTAAAATAAAGTTAAGAGAATTGTAGAGACAAAATAGAAGTAGAAAAGAAAACACTTCTTAAAGTAATAAAGCTAGATTAAACATTTTACAAAATAAATGTCATTCTGAAAATTATTCTGATTAATAGGTAATTTACAACATCAAAGTACGAAAATACACTCGTGCATTGCGTTAGTAATATGAATTCTTGTGATTTCATGAGCAAATTTAGCAGTAACTGTTTTTCCTTGTAAAAACAGGTACATTATAAACTTATAGATACGTCAGACCATAATGAAAGTCATGAACCACATGATAATTAATACGCAATTAGTAATTAAGTAATAAGTATCATAAAAAAATAAAAAAATAAAATCATTATTATTCATTAACCATGAGGTAAGTTCACTTTAGTTATTTGTTAATAACGTTAATTTTTGTTAGTAAACATAAACACAGCTCGTTGTTAAATTAAAAGACAGTCATGCAATATTCAAAAGTAAAAACTCTGTTAAAGTGTTATGCTAAGGGTAAAAATCAACAAAAATTAAATAATTCCAAATCAAACTGTTCCTAAACAATACAACATATCCCGAATAAGATTAAGTAGTCATATTCCGAACTCAAAACACATATTAACTTAATATTATGTTAGTAGCCACAGAGCAAAAAAAATGGTCTAAGTGCGAAGCGAAGTTTCAAAGCTCTGCGTTAGTAGCCATCACTTAGTTTGTTGGTAGCCATGACAATAAAAAACAACTCGTTTTAATAACAATCATACCGCACGACAAGCAAGCTCTTTCATTTCGCTCGCAAAAAATTGCGCAGGCGACTTACATAGAGGTGAATGGCATTTTCAGTCGCTCCTAAAAGCGCTCTCTGCCCACAAAGTATTAAAAAAATAACCACCAACGTAGCGTGAAGCCACCTCAAGCCCGTTTAGGCGATTGGTAAAAATCTAAAAGCAAAATATGGAATAGGTATAGCAGGAAATCATATCATCGCGTGTCCTGACGCACTAATTGATCATTGTTTGTTTTAGATGATTAAAGCCTTATAGGTAGAGATAAACGAGTTTTGTTTCGTGGCTTTCCCTGTATTGTAGCACTTGCAACCCATGAATTATGTTTTTCAGGCAAATCCGAAAATCTTGTTTTAGCTTGTGGCTGGTATATTTGCTATGCATTTTCTCTTGTGCCATTAAATCCACGACTAGTTCAGTGGTAAGAATATTTTTTCATAGAGAATTTAGCTTCTGCCCTCTGCATCTTGAACAATTTACCCAAATTTTCTATACAATTGCGATTTCATAGTACCATATAGGTAGCTGTCAGTACCGCATAAGAACCGGCTCCACTTATATAGCCTTTACATTTACAACGACATTATTTTCTTCATCATCATCATCATCATCATCATCAGCCTATATTAGTCCTAAAAATGCAATACCCCTGACCCAGTACCCTGTGCCGGGGAAAAAATCTTAGGTTATTTTTTAAATTAGTATTGAAAAATGAAAATACCTGTCGTCCATAGCGCCAAAACGAATACGAAACTTTACTTTTTATTCTCCAAATTCGGTCACCAATTACAGACTAGCTCTAAACTTTTTAAATACCGGGTTATGCAATTTGACTTGTACAGCCAGTCGCCGAGAAAAACATAAACAGACTGGCCGAGGAGAAAAGCAAGACCGTGACCGTGTTTCGAGTAATGACAGCTGCTGTTTGACGTACAGCTTTGTATGCTCACCATCGCTTGGTCACGCGGGTTACTGTTTCGTGCGTTGAATGGAAACCAGCAATGAATGTGTTACAATAACAGTTTTACTTTGTTGTGTTACCAAACTCAAGATTCCTTGGTAGCGGTAGATAATTATCTACACTTCTAGAGCCACTTTGAGTCATCCAATACGGATGACGTAGGAATCACTAAGGACACTGTGTTTACAGTTTACCGCTGTAGCCAAGTAGTTAATGTCAACGGAAGCATAGGTAGGTACATAAATATCAAAGCTGCACATCTGTCGCTATCATTGATATGTAGAGTAGTGATATCTACAGACAGAATAGCCTTATGTATAACATACGATACATTTATGCGTGGTTGTGGCGACCACGAACCGGAACAGGCAGGGTAGGCCGGCCCCCCACTAGGTGGACCGACGATCTGGTAAAAGCCGCAGAAGGCGAGCAGTCGCTCTAAGTGGCGCTCCCTGGGAGAGGCCTATGTTCAGCAGTGGACGTCTTCAGGCTGTTAATGAGGATTATGGCAATTATGCAAAATTATTTACAATTTAAAATGTTTGTCTAGACTGCCGGAACACATGACTGTTAAACATAGGCCCCCATTAGAGGTAGGAATTTGCTATAATCAATACGCTTGGCAGACTTTTTGGTGATCGCAGTGGAGGCTAGAGCCAGTAGAATAATATTCAATGCATAGGAAATTTCTGCTGCCCTCTTCCCTGGTTTTCCCTTAGCCGACTCTCATTTCCACAAGACAAGAACAGACAAACGCTTTGTTTTAAAATGCGAGGTACTGTGGTACCTACCTACTGTAATTTTAGCGGGCAGAGTAAGCATGTGTGAAGTTTTTTTTCGCATCTTCCCACGATTGATGCTACCAATCTATCTTTACCTAATGCCTACCTATTTGAAATATCTACATAGCATAGGTATTTAGGGTTATCATAATTAGGTATCTGAATTAAAATATTTTAAGATTTATTTAAATTTTATTAAAGTACTCGATATCGAGTTGTAGGACTAGAATTTATTTTTTAAATAGTTAAATACTACTTACTTAACTTTTTTTTCTAATTTCTGTAAGATTTAAATTATCCAGCTCCCTTAGTGATTATGGAGGAATCTTCCCTAATGCTTCCTACTTCGAATTTCTACAAAATGTACTCATTACCGGCTTCTTTGATTCCTAAGAAACACATTTAAGTAACTCTTAATGAAATTTTTTTATTACAAAAACTAAAATAGCATAATATATATACACTAAACTAAACAACTTAAATAACTTTAAAACTAACTTAATAAATATTTACACCTAACTAAAAACGAAAACCCTATCAAAAAAAGCTATGCCGCAAAAAAATACTATAAATAAAACACAGAATTTAGGTTGCTTTCTGCGGGGAGCGTACCCAAAAAGCTGGCGACATTCCATTGGAGGTATGCGCCAGCCCTTTGCTCACGTGTTAGGTCGACCAGCCGTCTGGACAGCTCCCTGACAAGGAGCCGCGTCTGTGGGCCCCAGGGACCTATTGTTTCAACCCCAAACGGAGCAAATATGTATCCATCGCCTAAGGATTCATACTTCCTCCGTTTGAGGTCTTAATTTTACTTTTAAGTTTTCAAATGTGTGACAACCCTACTCACAGTCATTCGAGATAATGTCCGGCACACACCTATCATGTAATCGGATGCGCGCCGCGCGGGCGAGTGCTCGTAATTTTTTATTGCCAACCATAATGCAATAATTTATGTACTCTAACAGCCATAGATAATCAAAATGGACGTAGGCATTATACTGACTCGTAGGCTAATGAAAGTAGGTGTTACGTACTCTCAGTTGTGAGTTGTGATTTTGATCATTTTACGAATGGCATCTTGACTTGAGCGCCGATCCGCGGCTGAAAATAACGTATTCACTAACAATATAACCTATTTAATTGAACTTCTGTGGGCCTAGCACGAATATTTACGCGCGCGTAAGTGTAACGTTAACGTAAGGCAGTTGTATGGCATTGGATCGGACCCATACAACTGCCTTACGTTAACGTTACACTTACGCGCGCGTAAATATTCATTTAATTAAACAGGTTCTAACAATCAGCTGATATTTAAGTGAAAAGCCACCAGTGTGTATTGCATGCTCTTAAAATAAGTCTTTAATATCATAATCGTATTATATTTACTTACATTAGATATATGTATTCCAGCACCAAAAACCTTACTTTTACATACAGCTACGTGAAAATAATTAAAACCACACAATAAAAAATCCCAACACCAGAAGTTAGTAGGCATCCAGCACCAATAAACAGACAACTCCCAAAACACCAGAAACCTGCGAAAACCAAGGCCAAGATAAAGCCCTCTATTCCAAGAAACCCATCACCAGGTAGACTTACCCATGTTTCATGATAGGTCCGTTTTGTGAAGGCTTATACAAGTTAAGCAACGACTTTGTCGTAGTGAATCTATAGAAACAAAAACAACATTAGACGAAAGAAGAAAGCGTAACTAGTTGTGTCTACTTAGCACATGTAATCTGAGCTGAAACGGTGCATATTTCTTACACAGGAAGCTTGGTTTACGGTACCCCTGAAGGCCTATTCAAATAGGCGCGATATTCTCTACGGGTAGCGGCATACCGCGCGGGTTTCTACCGGGTATTTTGTATGAAATTTCGGTTTTGCTCTAGGCTCGGAGCGTGATACATAATACCGCGCGCGATTTACCGCTACCCACACCGGTAGCGAGTAACGCACCGATTTGAATAGGCCTTTCTAATAAACACTGTCCTACAACAGTGGAATAGCTACCTACTGAGTGTTTTCTCTTGTTTTATCTTAGCCATTTCAAACTTGATAGAGCGAAATGAAACACTAAATAACTATTATTTTGCTACGCAAATATGTTAAGTTACTGGTGGTAAATAAAACACTGAGATAATCGGCTTCGTAGAGCATCGTCTCTATCACTTACAGTGGGATAGCCGGCTTCGTAAAGCGTCTCACAGTGTCACAGTGAGATAGTCAGCTTCACAGACCATTTTCTGTTTTGTTTGGCTCGATTTGCAATGTTGCTGAGCTAAGTTGTATTTTAATAAAACCTAAAATGCTAAAAATAGCTTAATTTGCAATAAAATCCTTTGACTTTGGACTTTAGGACAGAGGCTTTACTATGATCTCTTAACGCGATTCAAATCACGACATAAATTGAACTGCCATCGTACAAATTGAATTGTAGCGGTTCAGTTTAGGTGGTCATTTGAATCGCACTAGGAGGTTACAGTACGACCCCAGATGGGCATAAACAACTTAATACGCCTTTGAAAAGATATAAGAAACTACGACATACTGACCTGGTATTAGGGAGCAGCCCTTGCGCGTTGAAGTCTCCCGTGGAGTTCCACCGTTTGGTCAGGTTGTTCCCTCCAGGAGACATACTCTGGTTGCTGGAAGTGGAGTTGTTCCGCGATCTATTAACAATGGTTCTGGTCTACTTGATAGTGAGGATTGGGACTACTTTACTACATGTACTTAAATTTTTTTATCTTTAATTTATGCGAATTTTGATTCAAATGGCGATTATGACAGCCCTAGCCATTCCAAATACAATATTTGCAAAAGATTGTGTTTGTTTGTGTGTGTGTGTGTGTGTGTGTGTGTGTGTGTGTGTGTGTGTGTGTGTGTGTGTGTGTGTGTGTGTGTGTGTGTGTGTGTGTGTGTGTGTGTGTGTGTGTGTGTGTGTGTGTGTGTGTGTGTGTGTGTGTGTGTGTGTGTCCTCTTTACACCGAAACGAAAACCGAAAACGAGTGAAGATCTAGAAGTATCTAGAAGATATCTGTAAGTGAAAGTCTTCTTTATTTATTTATCTCTCAGAACTTCCAGCCTTCACTCTATTTGAAAAGGCGTTCAAATCATAAATATACTTTAGGAAACATTGACATACAAAGCTGTCAGCTATTACATTATTTAGCTTTTAGCAACAGGCAACTAACAATTTTAATATTGGCTCTAAACTTACAAAATTCACAAGATTGCCAGATGCAGTTGGTTTTCCTTTCTTTCTTCGTCTTATAACCGATTCTGTGTCGTAAATAATGAACAATTTTTGACCGATGTGGGTTCAATCATAATGTCAGGCAACACTTTTTTAAAATTGACTGAACACTATGAAATTTTGAACACAGTAAGGTTCACAGGCTACAAACACTTGCAGAAACGGTTCTTTGGTTGCAGGGTTGCCGGCATGTGTTGGCAAAATAAGATGCCTTCCTGCCATCCACTGTAGTTGGTCAAAATAATCTGGATTTTAAGATCAACTATTTTTGGTCTCAACCCCTTTGGTCAAGATTACACACCACTGAGCTATGACACAAATGATGCTTCGCATGTAGAGAGGAAGCGGTTTTTTTTTTCTCTGTGCTACACACCATAGAGCATTAGAATCAAGGTGAGCTTAGCCATATTGGGCAACGTTTCTAGCATAAACCATATTTATAAGTCTGCTATTGCACCGTTCGCGTCGGTTGAAGGTCGTCCCTGGTATCAAATTTCAGAGAAATAAGGTAACATCCAAAAAAAGCTCTTCTCCTTTAAGTCCTATCCAAACCGGCACCTTATTCGTACTTCTGTAGGTAGCGGTAAATACCGTGCGGGATTTTATAAAGTTCCACGGGTAGATCGAAACTTGAGCGAAACTTCATACAAAATACCCGGGCGGAATCCCGCGCGGTATACCGCAGCCGTACGAATAACGCGATGGTTTGAATAGGGCTTAAATAATAAAGATCATTTATTTGCCACAAAATTAGAGATGTTGTAGCCGGAGGCTCAGTTAGTCTCATCACAATTAAAAAGTTGATTGATACTAATGACACTAATGACTTACAGGTGACCCACGCATGATTATAATTTTGCTTTTGAACATTGCTCATTCATTATTTTCAACTGTTATAACAGCTAAGCTATTCTTTACAAACCTTCATCATCAGTGGTCCATTAATTTATGTTTTTTTGTCATTGTCACTGCTTAATTTTTTACCAATATCTCGTCAAATCGTCATTATCTACCGTTCACGTGAATTCGCGTATGGAATGGCACTCTCAGCCCTGGTTATAAAAATATCCATTAGGCTCAAACTACCGGGATGTACTCATGGTTAAAGTGCTAATGGAAGCACGAAAGTGCTCAAATGCATCAGTCACTTATCCAGGTTGACATTACCGTTTTTTTACAAATCTCAATTTAGTAACAGCAGTAAAACTTAATACTTATGTATAGTTCAATTGCTGCTGGACACCATCAATGTTATAGTGCCTGAAAACTGCAAGCAGGGACTATACTCCCCTCCAACACTGACATATAAAAGTGTGAGCCTCTACTTGGTTTGATTCAAGTAGAAGTACCAGGCTAGCAGGAATGGCTAGAATACCCTTCCTTTAGCATTATCAACAGTGAGCTGCCCTTCCTTTCTTCCCGTGTAAGAAATGTGTAAGCTAAATCTTTTAGCTGTATCCACACACCACCATTACAAGACTTGGCTTAGCAAAAGTTGCTTGTATACCAAACGGGGCATATGGCTTAAGCCCAGCAGTTCTGGCTTTAATAAAAGAACCAGACTAACAGATATCGCAAGGAGGCATTTCCTTAAGCACTGACTTGTATGAATAGCCCTGGCTTTAACCAACAGAAGTACCAGGCTACCATACATCAGAAAGAGATCCGATCATCATATTCACCTGTACGGTTGAGGTGGGTGTACGACGTGAGGTGCGGGGGTGGCGCGGGGTGAAGGTGACGGCGCAGGAGACAAGGACGATGATGACGCTGGTGAGTCGGACTGAAGAGATCCCGTTGACTGGTGCTGAGGACCGCGCCTGGAATGAAAACAAAGAAAATGGCCACATGTAGTAAAGATTCAAAATACGGTACTCACTGCTTGGCAACCAAACTTGTAGCAAGTAGGAACCATATGAGCACTAGCAAATGCCCCATCACCAACTAGCTGTTGGTTTCATCAAGTTTTGAAAGCGGTATTTCTATTCATCCAGTTCATTTTTTGAATCCACGTTCGTCAATGGTACTATATTTCGGTAGCCTATCGTACGAGCACTTTCACTATCCAGACGCCTTAATCTTAGCGCCTCATTCAGTCATACTGTCATTTATTATCAGAGCGACGTTCACCATTCACCTTCTTCATCAAAAGCCCGAAGACGTCTACTGCTGCAAACCCCATAGAGCGCCACTTGGAGCGGCTGCTTCTTTTTCTAAATCTATAGGCTACCCGCGGTTTCCACCAGATCGTACGTCCAACTAGTGACAGGCAGGCCAATATCACGTGATCCGGTTTGTGGTCGCCCCTCGAGAATCTTGTTCCCCATTGGTTGTCGGTTCTGCGAGCGATGTAGCCTGCCCATTGCCATTTCAACTTGCTAATTCTAAGAGCTGTATTGGTGACTTTAGTTCTTTCGCGGAACTCCTAATTTCAGATCTCATATTGCAAGGAATCTCATCTAGCAAGGAAACCGTTTTACACACTGCCGATTTTTAAAATTACATTTTATTAATGCCGTTAAAATGTCTCAGAATCTGTAATTACCTCTGTGGTAATGAAGATGCACTGGAACCGTAACTGGATGTCCTTTTTGCTGTCTCCCTGTAAGACGGCTGTCGTACCCGAAGTTCTCTTGTTGGAGTCCCTGATGACCCTGGAAGAGAAGAGATGGGGAGGCGTCAACTTGTGAGCATATACAAGAGTAATATACAACAGTAACTAGACCTATGTCAATAGGGGGAATTGTGTGCATGTGGGTAGTTTTGACATAATTGAAGCAATGACAGGAGCAAGGATGAAAATACTAACTGGATGGATAGAAGTAGAAACTTAATTTTTTTCTTTTCTTTTATTCTCAGTTAAAATTAAAAAGTAGTCTGTGGTTTAAATCACACTACTAGTTAGGAATAATAGGCGTTATACTTCTTACACACTAAAACACTAACTAATAACACCACCCTTCGGCCATGTGCAATCTTTTCTTCGTCTATTGTAGTTTGAGGGCTACATAGGTAACAGTTAGCTACAGTTGTATTAACGGTAATTATGATGTAGTCAGGTACCCAGTAAAAAGCAACTTTGTTAAACATTCTAAAACATCCAGCTGTTGTTCAATGTTATGGGAGCACAGTGGAACCGACCGGGATTGCATTGACATGAGGTCATTCCACGCCATTGTGATCTCATGCTTTCAACAGAACATAGATTTTAAATACATAAAACGTTTTTGAAAGTCCATAATTCAAGGAAGAGATGAGTTATCTTTGGTTAACCGTCAAAGCATAGCACTTTTCGTCTACGGTTTTCTTTCACAGGAACACGGAGTGAGACGTTCAATAACCAGCCAAATGCGAGTCGGACTTGCGCACGAAGGGTTCCGTACCATTAACTATCTAAACGAGCAAAAAAATAACGATTGTTGTATGGGAGCCCCCTAAAATATTTATTTTATTCTGGTTTTTAGTAAATAGTTTTATAGCGGCAACAGAACTACATCATCTGTGTAAAATTTGGGTCAGCTGTGTCAGGGTCAATGAGATTCAGCCTGGTGACAGACGGACAGCAGAGCCTTAGTAATAGGGTTCGCCTTACCCTTTAGGTACGGAACCCTAAAATGGGCAATTCCATTATGTCACATATCTGAAGCATTTTTAGGGTCATAGGTTGTTGTCGACGGTGAAGAACGCATTGCCAAAATACGTTTCCAAACATAGACGTATATATCTATGTTTCCAAAGCACTCTTTACGTAATCACTGCAACTGTTATGGGCGGCCGTATTGCTTAACATCAGGTGAACGACCAGCTCGCCACGTCATTCATTCCCATAAAAAAAAACGCAATTTGCAAGTTAGACATCGTATCTTTATAAACAATCATCATATTGCTTGATAAGCATTTTGCTTTGTAGGCAGTGTGATCATAAAGGCAAACATTGACAACAACTAGTAGATTGCAATAAAGTTGGACACACTTGTAGATGACCTAATAAAATTTGAGATTAACCAATAAAAATTGCGGTAAGACAGTGAAAGGATACTAGTTTCGTAAGATTAAAAGTTATGTTACCAGGCAGTATATCTATTTCAGATTCTATTAACGAAATTCAATATGTTGTTGAGTTACCAGATTTAGTAGGCTATAAATATGAGATCGAAGCGGTTACCTAACTCTTGATTGGGATTGACTTTATTATTTCTGATGAGCTTCGTCAATTTGACTTTCGGACTGGTCTCTTTTTTTACCAATTTAGTTTCGGACTATTATATTATATTCTGTGGTATCGGTTGATAATACTTATGATGTACAGTGGGAGGTTAGGTCACCTACCTACCTAGATTAACTACGTAGATTTCGCAAAAAATTGAATCAAGCATTTATTCGTTACCATAAAATGAAACGTTGAAATGAAATGAAATAGAATATTGTATCTAAATACAATATTCTATTTCATCAGAATACCTTTCGTTGGTAATCAAAACTATACAGCTTTTTCACAACCAGCACACATCAAGTTTTTTGCCGCATCATTCGATAGAGTGTTGAGCAGCTACCTGGGATTTTGCGGAACCATCACATACATTGACTATACATCCAGTTGACCAATGATACAACTTCCCCTCATACGAAAATTTTGTTGTGTATTTCAACCGCTAATCTTATGAGAGGAAACGGACCATCAAATGTGTTCTTTGTAGGAGAAATTATGTTTACGAGCTATCAACGGGCTTTATAATCTTTGATGGCCCCATATTATGTGGCCAAACACTTATGATGTACTACGTATGTGGCTACAATATTCCATGCTACCTAACCACTTGCAACCGAGTGGTATATTTTGTACAAAATACGACTATAATCCTCGACAGATGTTCATATTGCTCGACGAACGTGCAGCACGCTTGCATGCAGCTTGCGGTTCACCTTCGAGGGCATGGAACTAGTTTGTGACTCTTCGCCTTTTTTCCAACTAATTAGCATTGCAATTCAACGGGGCAATGTTGCCAACATGTTGGGCATGCGCATCTGCGGGCAAAGAATAAATAATAGGAAAGGAAATAGCATAAAGTTAACAAATTCTTTACTTTATGTTTCAAGTATTGGTAGCTTAAGTATTAGTTATTCTGTGCTCGTAGTGCTGTCCGTCTCATAATGCCAACGTGGAAGTAGCAAAATAACAAGGTCGTAATATTACAAGATTGTAAAATGACCAGGTTGTAAAATGACATAAGTTATAAAATGACAAGATTGTAAATTGACATGGTTATAAAATAGCAAAGTTGTAAAGTTACATGGTTGTTGCATAATGCATAGGGGCATTTGAAATTTTGAACTGTCTTTGTGGTACCTACCTACGTACATCTGCATTTAATGTTTCGTGTAACTGTACCTACTACCTATTAGTGTAACCTGGGGTGTAACTATAAGTTGCGTGCATCTTCTTTTTTTTATGAATAAAACTGGTACAAATAGAATACATAATTGTACTACGAGTAGGTACAGCCTAAACCAGTGAACTTGCGTAGTAACACAATATTTAGTAATCTGTGCTGGAAGTTGAAAACCGCAGGCTGCCTTTTGCCGCGAATAAAGGCTGCTCGTAAAATTCCACTAGATGTAATAAAGTGGAATTTGAAAACTAAACAATCTAAAAAAGACCTAATCCTCACCTGTGTAAGCTCCATTTCTCTGAGCACTGGGGGCAGTAGGAGCCCTGCCCTCCAGTGCGTTCAACCTCCTCAAGGCATCGGCTAGTGTGGAGCGGAGGCACAAGAGTTCCTCGGCCTGGCGCGAGCACCTCACTTCGAGCTCGGCCACGCGACTCGCGAGACCCGCGCCTTCGCCTTCTAGCATCTCATCTGGAAAATACGAAAGAGTATTTTAAGAAAGTTTTTGAAGCATTATAGTTCTGTAGTTTTTAGTAGATTCCTATTTTATATTATATCCTAACATAGAACTAAAAAGGGAAAGGGCCCTTAAATGAAGTTAGCAAATACTCAAAGGAAACATTTCTTTATTTTTAACGTTAATAATAGATGTTTCTTTATATTGTTCCATAATGATTATAATAAAAAAAATATTTATGATTTATATAGCAGTATCGCCTGCTGAGCGTAATCTACAGATTAAATTGTAAAGGAAAAATTAGAATCACGAGCGGGGATTGAACCCGCATCCATCCATCCCTCAAGCCGGGATATGCTTTACTTAAGCTATCGTGACAAGTGGTCTCATGTCCGAATTCTTCCTTTACCTTTACAACCAACTTACGGGGTTGGTAGCGCCATCTATTGAGTGATTCTTAAGAATCATCCCAACCAGCATGGTCAAGTTACAACATGCCTGTATAGTACTTTCTGAGATGGCTATAATTAAGTAGTGTGATTTATTCTGAGTAAGTGTACCTTACCTACTAGTATCTATTCTTTGTAAGTGTCTAAATAAAAATACATGACAAGCCATTGTCAGAAACCGGTTCTAAAGATGTTCTTTGATATTGTGCAACTTGATCCGATTAGGAGAGTCGGATCTATTTATATACCCACGAAACAACTCGTTATGATTTCGCCATATTACCTATCTCGATCGAAGCTAAAAGCAGTTTCATTCTAAACTCACAAGTTTTCCGGAACGTGCATGGTTAATCAGATATGTTTCAATTCTCAGCTAAAATTTTTGGATGATCCAGATCGTCAAAAAATGAGTCAGATAGAATTAGTAGTCTAAAAAAAACACAAATATAGCCAGAATAAGTAAAGTACATATTGTCAGGAAACCCAAAGATAATCGTAGACCTTGCTTTGTCAATTTCAGCATGCGCGTGGGAACGCTCATTTGTAGCAAATTTAGAAATGTTCTAAATGTTCGAGGACGCCATCTGATAAAGCCCCTAAGAGTTTACCTAAACAACTTTAAAGATCATTAAACAAACATGTTGGTAATCTTACAAGTGTTCAATGCTAGACTGAGTGGTACTTGAACTTTAAATAACGAACTAAAAGACATATAAGCAAATATGTAAGGTGTGTTTAATATTGCACTCATACCTAAAAGAATTACGCTATTGCTCACACCACACCTCACGTTCAAAATGCGCATTTAGGTACAGCTCACGAGAAGAAGCAGACGCATTATAATTCCAGTACTTATTCTAAGAAACGACAGTTTTTATTTACTGCAGCATAATGCAACAGTTAAGCTCAAGAGAAAACAGATTAGTCCTAATTCTTTATTAGTCACAAATGGTTTAACTGAGAACTATAACACTTTTCAGAGTAAGGTCACCTCAGCCATAAAAGTCAAAGCTTATCGTTAATAGCATTAGACCATAGACCAAGCAATACTATGACTTCAAATAGACAATATTAACATTTCTGTTTGGACAGACGTAGTTCGTAACCAGTTGAGGTTACCGGATAAAGATTGTCTTTCCTCCTATAAGGACACTATGATTGTAGTAAGTATTTGTAGTTTAGAAAAACAAGAACACTCAAGAAACACACACCTATGAATGAAGAAAAGGGTCCAACACTAGCAACGCCATTCCAAAATGACATTGAACGCAAGCCTATACATCCCAATCTAATATTTAAAAGTACCCAGACCCTCATAGGGCATTGTCTAAAAAATAATTGGTAAATTGAGGCTGAAAGAGTGTCGTACCTCTAATAATAATGTAAAAAAGATTGTAGAAACATGACCTAAAACTAAAAATTCCCTGCTCGATAGGGTTTTTAAATAGGCTGAAAACACTTTTCTTTTAGAAATGAGCAACAGGCTATATACAAGAATCTGCAGATGCTGATGAAACGAGATGGTACAGTCATCATGTTGCACAGTATATGAAGAGAAGTTGAACCGTTAACCGTCAGTACCTATTTGAAATAGACAGCGGCTATATTCAGAATGTTGGCCTCATTACTAAGCTCAAAGTCGCGCAACAAGCTATGGAGAGAGCAATGCTGGGCAAGTTGAAATGGCAATGGGCAGGCCCCATCGCTTGTAGAACGGACAACCGATGGGAAAGAAAGGTTCTCGAGTGGCGACCACGAACTGGAAGACGCAGCGTAGGCCGGCCCCCCACTAGGTGGACCGACGACTTGGTGAAAGCCGCGGGGAGCCGATGGATGCAGGAGGCGAGCAGCCGCTCTAAGTGGCGCTCTCTGGGGGAGGCCTATGTTCAGCAGTGGACGTCTTCAGGCTGTTAATGATGATGATGATGATGATGATGATATTCAGAATGTTCTATGTCTGTGGAAGCTTCGGTTCGCTGCGCATAAACAGAAGTGGGCGATCTGATTACGTGACGGACGATTAACTGATGGGGCCAAAAAACGAATTTCAAAAATGTTTACGGTTTTATTTCTGCGTTTATTTCACATATCGTATCGTTTATGTTTCTTTAGAATTTGAGAGTACTTTCAGAAAAAAAGGAGAGTGAACTTTACTTTATCCCTGTTTGGATTGGACATGATGAACATTGACCGCAATTGGCAATCCATTTGGATAAGCAGTTGGGGGTTTTAAAATAACACATACAAATTTTTAAGCATTTCAATGAAAAATACCAAAAAAATCAGAAATCATCTTGCAATTTGGTCTAGACTATGATAGTAGTATCACAGCACAGTCATGCATTCATAGCTTTTGTCGAGTCAGAAACTAAATTCTACAAGGTCATGTTAGTATTGTACACCAAAATTGAATTTAATGGACCTTTGAACGAAACATATGGTTAAACCGTGTCAAGAGCTGACCGAGCCGTTCCACGCATTGCAAACACACAGATCTTGTTTGATGACCGATGACAACTCATAGACATTATAATTTGTCAAACGAGGTTACAAAATTGTCCAGTAGCATTGTGGCGCAACACCATTGTGTAAATAACTCTTTCAGATCGCAACACTTGCAAATTAACTCCTTGTGACACGCCATTGTCTGAGAAACAATGGTCCTACACGGTATGTTACTGCGGACAACTTGCTACCCTGTCAAAGCAAGGCATAATAATCTATTGAGTTTCAGCTCAAGGGTTTGATACAAATAGACTGCTTCAGAAACATTTGCAAATTGACGTTGAATTTGTAAAGTTGTGGAGAGTACGGAATAAGCTGTACTTGCTAATGCCATTGCCAACAAAAAGTCGTGCTGCTGGAGTTAGTTTTTAAGTTACATGTAGTGTAAACACAAAACTAGAATAACATGAAACAGAAAAAATAAAACATGTGATAAGAGTTCTAAAACAATAACATATTGTTCTAATTTTACAAACCATTTCAGCTGATTTAACACCTTATCGTTCAGGAAATACACACGTGAAGGTTTCTGCTGATTAGAAACGAACGTATGTATTGTTTTCAATATCGTCGTACTATGTAATTTTATTATCGTAAATGTTATCGCTGTTACATTAGAATTGTGCATGGGATAGTCAATTTCATATTGTCATTGGCTTAACTTGGGCTAACATGACTCCAGGTTTTCTGGGTATGTAACTATGTATGCTCTTCTGTTCTGCTGATTTAATAATATGTTTCCTATATCATGGATCTAAATACTTATGCCTATATACTTGTGTAGGAAAGATGGCTTATCAAGTTATCATGTCTATGACTATGGCGCACTGCCTTTAGTGTTTACATTGACACCAAGGATTCAGATGGGGATCTTTTTACAAAAGACCTTACGCCTTGTCCACCGATACCGACAAACTGCTGGATATTGTATGTAGACACGTCTGTATAAATGGTGCCATAGGAACTAACGAGTTGTAAAGAAGATCAGCACCCCGACTCCCAACCCATCGAAAAAGATTCTATTTCCATTAGAATAAAGAAGACAGAGAGTGGAGATTTGGAAAGAAACGTTTTCGATGGCTTTGGAATCGGGAACCTGGAACCACTCAGTCACAAAACACACCCAAGGCCTAAAACCAACTTTGGAAAAGTTGTTGGTTTTACCTAGATTATGTGGCTTATAGTGTTCTTCTATTCCTATTGAGTAAAGGTACTCACGCCACGCCGCATATACGTCGTTCATGGTGTCTCCTGGCGAGTCACTCGCCTTGGAACTCCTCGATTCTCTGTCTGTGTGACTCTCCATTTCTTCAGCTTGTTTATTGGCACATCCTTTACTAAATACTTGTTTAGTAAGAGTTCTAGGAACTTAATGTTTCATGTTTGATACGCTTTCTGTAGGTAGTGAGATTACGTGCGTTTTCTGGTCTGCTTTTGTTACTTATACTAATTATACTATAGCGATTCATGTCACAATCTCGCAACACAAACCTACAAGGCGAAAATATTTTAAGGTAATCGAGAATGTGACGGGAATGGGTAAATACCTTTAGGACTACCTACATCTCAATATTCATTATGCAGGCTACCTCTATTAGAATGAATAATCTAGGGTCAGACAGTGTAATTCCTCTAAGGTTCAGACAGCCTGGTTTTGTTCATTTGCTGGGCTAATTAGATAAAATACAATTAAAAGAAGCTTAAGACTTCGTATCTTTGACTAATGGCGATATCATGCCCCGAATAAAGTTTCACGCTTGTAGAATTTATTAAAACAAATAAAGTTTAACGTTTAACCATTTTATGTCCGACATTTTTACAAAGCTGTCCGACACAATAACCAGCTTTCAAGATACGCCTACCAATTACCGAAACTTGTTTCACTTGCACTTTACTATCGTTAACTTAATTAGCGTCTTGAAGCAAGGTGTTTAATGTAATAAGTTCCTTTAACTTAATGCTAAGTTACTGTACTATATTATTATTCGGGAACATTTTAATTTCTTACAATTATGTATCAAGATTAGATTTTACATTGATTAGTGCATGTCAGCAAGGTGCCTGGTTGTCGAGTAATGGTAGAACTTTGTAATTTACGACACGATAAACCTTCCAAATTAGGCGCATCACGAACAAAACAAGCGGAACTTGCGTGTGGTTTTATTGCCCATGAATTTGCTTTTCATACCATGTCACCTTCAGAAATACATAAGTACTCATCTACAAATAAAGCAATTGTACAGATTTGAACACGAAATGTAGGCATTCTAATCAGATCTATAAAAATTTTCGTTCCACAACCAATAAGTCCGAATCTGAGATGACCTAATTCGAAGATAGATTAATTCATCAAAGGCAGTCAGTTCCACGAGAAGAAGAATCAAAGGCAGACATAACACAGCAATAGCAGGACCAATTGATCAATGCAAGGGATGTGCAAGTACAGTTAGGAGACACGGCCCGATTAGCCACAGGTCGCTATGCAAATGGTGAACAGTAAATGTACCGTTATCACCAAATTCCACAACATGCGGGAATCCGACAAGTTTCCGATACATCCGTGAGTTCTGTGCAGTTTGTAGAATGTGAATGACCTGACTGGCCTGGTTCGATCAGGTTACGATGAACACTTGCATTATTAGGCTTGGAACAGGTTCGTGAGAAGAATAGGTAAGCATGTATGACGAAGCAGGTGAGGACTTAGATTTTAAGCGCGTCTTATAGAGTTGTATGTACACGGTGTTAGAGTACCCAGAATTTCAACTTCAACCTCTTCAACTATTAGGGCTCCTGCAGAGTTCCACAATTTCACCGATGTCGTGTGGATGGAGTGCAAAACACACGATGGAGATTGATCAGTGGATGTAAAAAATGTATCTGTTCCAGATAAAAATGTTGGCCTATTTATACATAAAAAAAAAAACTCAAATGCAAATAATTCTATCAGCTAGAGATTCTTTTCGACGCAAACTAATCTTTAACATTTGAAGAATAAAATCGTTAGTAAAACGAACAAAAATACGAAAATCAGATTCAAACATAAAAGCGAATAAGAAAAACAAAAAAGATGTTGTGATTCTATTGAAACCTTTTTTCGTCCTTGTGTAAGCACATAATACGAGACGTGATGTGGACAATACTAGAACTTGGAAAATTAATAATTCGGAAAGAAATGCTGAAGTCGTGGTTTGTGGTCGTGGGAAGCGTGGAACTGAACTTGTCTTAAATATGGCGGCGGCGGCGGCGCCCGAAGACTGGCTTGTCGATTATTTTCAAGTAGTAAACAGTCGTTCAGCCAAATGGAAACTATTACATTTATGTAGTACTAATACGGCGCGTGTAATGTGTAATCCTGTGAGAGTGTGGGCAGACCTAACCTTCTAAAGATTTAGTTAAATCACACAGTAAAACACTTTCAACAACATTATGTTTCCAACGAAAGTAAAAAAATGTGATTCATGTGATCAAGTGATCACGTAACAGACCAGTAAATCACGTTAAGCGGAAATGAGCGTTTATCCGACCACAGCCACACGCTATTAGAGAAAGACACTCATTTTAGGGTTCTTACAGAGATAGAAAATGGTAAATCAGTATGACGCAGAGACCTTTGAGACCTTTTTTAACGATGCAATACGATCTAGGCGACTGTAATTTTTTTATCTAGGTCTGAACTCTAGGGTTTGGGTACAGTTGCATAATTAATGTTTCTTTCCGCATTGGGCAAGTGATTTAGTCTAGTGGCAGAATTTTTAGGATACAATTTCATTTTCAACAAAATGTGCCTATGTTGAGCAGTCGATAACGGCTGCATACTCCAATAATATGTCGATGCGCTTTCGGGCACTGTTAAACCTGAAAGGATACCTGCCTATCCTATACAAGCCAGGAGATACCGTAGTACAGCGTACAATACATTTTTTTACCCTGATTTATTTTACTTCATGATGTGGTAGAACGGAACTTTCGATAACGCATTGTACTCGCACTTGGCTGGTTATTATAAAAAAATAACAAGTGCTTACTTTTCCCACGAGTGAGAAAGTTAATAGTCGTGAGATCTTCGGCAAGACTTCATCTTTATTAGATCCGTTATAACCTGCGGGAGGATTTTAAGTCTTGTGCGGTTGTAATAGTGGCTATTAGATTTAGAATGTTGAAACTGTGATCTATGAAGATAACTCAAGTACCTATAAAGAGTACTACAATGATTTGCACTAAAGAGCGTTCCATCTGTGGAATGAACCAGAATTTATCATTTTCACTTGTTCAAATTGTAGATAGTCTTACAACGAACTATAAGGTAAATGTATTTAGAACAGTTAGGTATAATTTAAATGATAAAATAGTCTATTCAGTTAGTACAACCTTATCGTTTTCTCACTATATGACGTCGACAGAACGCATGGAACAGAAATAACAGGCCAAGTGCGAATCAGACTCCCGCACGAATGATTCCGTACCATCTATAAAAACGAGCAAAAACATCACGTTTGTTATATGGGATCCCTCTTGAATATTTGTTTAATTCGGTTGTTAGTATTTGTTGTTATAGCACCAACAGAAATACATAAACTGTGAAAATTTCAACTGTCACGGTTCATGAGATACAGCCAGGTTACAGTCGGACAGACAGACAGACAGACGGTCAGCGGAGTCTTAGTAATGGGGTACAGAACCCTAAATAACACAAAATATAGGTTTACTAAAACTGAGAACCTCCTTTTTGAAGTAAAGTCGGTTGAAATGGGCTAGGGAAGGAAAGGGACAACCTAATACCCAAGAACACTGAAACCTCCACAGTTATTTTATGTCCACAATGAAGCGGAATTGGCCCCAAGAAAAGGAAGGCCGGCCACCGGGCACTGACCCAGGGCTGCCCCTGGGTCAGTGCCCCCCTGGAGTAGCCCAGGTAATGGGCGAAATGCCCGAGGCCCAGTCCCGCTGATAGAACAGATTCGATTCGACGACCTAATCAAAACAAACAGCTAACCTAATCACGTCCGGGGAGGGACGGACAACAAACAAGTTGTACATTATCACTTCAGCTATTTAAGGAAGGCGGCACGTTGTCTAGACAGATTGCTTGGCAAACATCCCCCGGTCTCGTAGGGGTCGTTGATCTCTCCCGTTGGAGCCTCAACTGTAGTATCAGTAAGTAGTAAAGTAGTAAAAAGGAGCAAGTATTTTGTGCTTATATCTATCCTAAGTAGGTATGTAAATGTACCTACAAGCTGGAGTGACGCGGAAGGGGAATCTTGTGACTTTAACTGGTCTGATAGCACAGATAATAGTAGCTCTGCCTCCTGAGCTGGAGGCTGTGGGTTCGATTCCCACCCAGGACAAACATTTGTGTGAAACATGAACATCAATGCTTATTCTGTGTCCGGTGCTATAATATTGTATTCTAAGTATGTATTTACAAATAAAAAGTTATCTGGTGGGCATAGTATAAGCTATGGTTAGTTTGGGGCTACATGGCGCGTAGCGCTGTCTGAAATGTCCACACATATTTATTTGTGACTCAAAACTTGTAAAAAAAACTTTGCTGTCATGAATTTTATTTTTGTTTCAAGAGAAACTAAATCAAAACAAAAGAATCAGATTATATTTTATCCACCATAAAATCATCACCAATTACATAACGCATCTCAAACCATAAAAACACCATGGAGTGACCAATCGAACAACACAGGATATGACGTCACCATGCCATCAATGCTCATGATTTCAATTTCTAATGGCAGACAGGTACACATTGTAGCTGCGCATGCGATCACGGCCGCGTGATGTGAATAAACAATAATTTGAATGGAAAGTAAACAAGAGTAATGATAGGCATGTCAATCTGTATGAATGATGTGGATAATTTAGTTAATACTAACGCAGTACTCAAATACTACGGGCTTTATAATCTTTGCAAATACAGTAGCAGTAGTAGAAGGGTTCTCGAGTGGCGACCACGAACCGGAAGACGCGGCGTAGGCCGGCCCCCACTATGTGGACCGACGATCTGGTCAGACCAGCGGGGAGTCGATGGATGCAAGAGGCAAACGTTCAAAGTGGCGCTCTTTGGGGAGGCCTGTTTTCAGCAGTGGACGTCTTCAGGCCGATGATGATGAACGCAGTACTCCTAAACACCGAGCCGTGATTGCCCAGATGATCATGGTTCACATCAATAACCGGAGACGTCCACTGCAGCATAGCGATTCAGGAGACCTCAGCGCTGGTAGAGTATTAACTCCTCAATTCAACCAACTTTTATTTGAAAATAGAACGGAAAGCTCTCCCCTAGCTCATACCTTTTGCAGAAACGATGACGCTATTTCCGTTCTATTTTCACATTTCCGTTCTATTTTCAAATAAAAGTTGGCTGAATACAGGCCTCCTCTATAAAACGCCACTTTGGACGCATATCATGGGGGAGGTTTCCCATAATCACTAGCCTTGGCAGGCGTCTTGGTGATCGCAGAAGATTTTAAAGTACCGAAGAGAATGCTGTGCTGCCTATTCCCTGGACATTCACATAGCCGGCTCTTACGAAACCAACTTGAAGAGCTCATCAACAGCCTGAAGACGTCTACTGCTGAACATAGGCCTCCCCCAAATAGCAACACTTTGAGCGGCTGCTTGCCTTCTGCATCCATATCATCATCATCATCATTGACAGCCTGAAGACGTCCACTGCTGAACATAGGCCTCCCCCCGGGAGCGCCACTTAGAGCGCCTGCGGCTGCTCGCCTCCTGCATCCATCGGCTCCCCGCGGCTTTCACCAAGTCGTCGGTCCACCTAGTGGGGGGCCGGCCTACGCTGCGTCTTCCAGTTCGTGGTCGCCACTCGAGAACCTTTCTTCCCCATCCATATACTGTACATTAAACAAGAGGTGATTCTTAAGTTTTTTAAGGAATGGCCCGAGATACTTGCCAACCAAACTAATACCTTTCGTCAAGAATACCAAAGTATGCAGTAGTCGTCACCACTCGCGCCAATGGTATTGAGAACGACTGTTTGTTCTGTTTGTTATCGCAGACCGACGACGGACACACTTTGAATACTAATTCAAATTTCGACTAATTCTGTCGAACATTATGATAGGTTGAACAATATGGAGTAGCCAAGTTCTATAGAAAATTCGACGACAATAACTAAACTTTTTACTATGATAGGACTTCCTAAATAGCCAAATTCTACAGACAGTTACTAATCTTTTTAAAATCTAATAAATTAATATGACTTTCTATGACATAGGAAGTACAAGCAGAAGCTATTGCTGTTAAGGTTCATAATGTATTGAAAGTAGGAAATCATAAAGACTTGGAAGATACAAACCAAAGAAGAAAACAAAACATGACTGTAATTATGTTAGTTTTCTTTTCTGATACTAAACTAAATGGTTACCACTGGATAAGAGAGCAAGCGCGTTAAAAGTAGATATTATTTTGCATATTTACAGTTACGCTGTGAATAAGCTAATCTAAATAGCAATTAAAAAGTGGTACACCTCACAAAATAATGACTTTATTTGCTGCCAAATAATAAGACCACATCAAGTAATCAACTGTTGCCAATAAATACAAAAAGAACTTGGTGAGTTCAAAAGATATCGAAATCATTCAAAAATGTGTTGAGGAATGAATCATTTATGTTACGGGAAGTCATGACTGAGACAGGAAGTCAGGGACTGAGTAAATAGTAATGAAAATAGTTATTGCTGACGAAAATTGAGGAAGCAATTAGTCAAGTTGGATCCAAAGAACCAAGTAAAACAGTGGCTGTAATGATCTTTGAACTAGATCATGTTTGACCTAAAATAGTAATCACCTTAGTCACAGAGGAAGTTGCTAATAACTCTAATAATACCGTTGACATTGTTGATTAAGTTAACAAAACTGATAACACAATCACTCTAGGTACGTACATAAAGATTTTTGAACTGAACCATGCTTGACCTAAAACTTAAACAAAGATAACAAACGAGACTTTATGAAAATAAGCTATGTTTTTTAAATCTCTACACACAGGGCAAGTTAAGATAATTAGTATGATGCACATAAACCATCAAGTGGCTCGGCTCACGGCTGATTTTGTCATGCAGAGCTTCATAATATTTGCTTTAAATATTTACAATCTAAGCTACTATGGTAGTGGACTAGTGGAACAGGTATTTGCAAATATATTATTTATTGTCTTGGACTCAAGAATGTGAAATATGTGAATTAGTTACGGTTTTGCACTATGTAATGGAAAAGACAAATATAGGGATAGGAGAAAAAACGATTTATAATTATGTATGGACACTGTGTGGTTTCTTTACAATTTTTTACTATCCATATTACCACAGATCTGCGTCCAAAAAATCTAACCTGCACGCAAAGGTATGCAAACCTTTTATTTTTCCCCAAATTAGGATTAGAACTGTAAAACCTTGACCTATGCCGCTTAAACTATGGATTTTGGCGAGCACCTTTGCCGAGGTTCGACAGCCTTCGAAAATAACCTGACCTCACATTATAACCTCAGTCTCAACTGGTCGTTACCTAAACAGCTGTTCTATTCATCACGAACTGGGATTTGGAAGATCATTTTCGCAAAGATTTTGGAGATATCAGGTTGTGTACACGTATAAAAGTATCGGTAGGGATACCTCATTACTTGTTTTTTACAAAACGATGATTTTTGTGTATAATTTCCAAAAATATTATTGGTGGTAGGATTATTAAGTACAACCCTTCCGTTTTAACTGATTACAATTTGAAATTTTCGAAATATGAGAATATTTGTTTAGACCAATTTTTTGCTCAAGCTAGCACTTTGACCACTTTATTATACCATTTCAATACAACTCTACTAAATTCCCGATAGCTTGGTTCCATATTGAACGGTCGTAGCACGCCTGCAAATTTAATTAGCACATGGGTTCTGCTAAATTGGCATTGGCTCTGATAAACATACATAGTGATGTTTTAATAACTTTTAAAAGAAACTACACATTTATGGTACATGTAAACAAAACAGACCAAAAAACACACGCCGAAAATTCACTATGACACTGATATAGTAGAAATTCACAAAACTGGCTATTTTTATATGGAAACAAAGAACTAAATACTAATAGTACAATGCAAACACAAGCACTCAAAGTTTTATACCGTAATAACACTGAATTGGTTATTTTTCAAGAAAAGGCTGGCAAATGAACTAGCCCGGCAGCCTCAGCTCTTCTAACTGAATTATCAATTGGGGACACACAGCTGATTAAACAAAAGACGATACAGTTCCAAATTGAGATGATATAAATAGAAAAGCACCTTATGACATCGGAAGGAAAGTAGAAAGTTGCAGGGAAACAAATTCCCGGGACCTTGTCGACGTAAGAGGGATAGGCCGACGCGCATGCGTGAAGCATCGCAGGCATACAATGGGGTTTCGAAATTGGAAAGTGTCATATTAAACCTAGACTTTATTCCAAAAGGGGAAGGGTAGAAAGTTGCCTGTACGAATTCTAAGCACATGCGTTGTGACATCGGGTAGTAAATATTTGAAAATATTTTGTTTGAAGATTTACAAACAGTAACCAAGGAAATACGCCATTTGGGTGCATAGACCTTTGGTTAGGACGCACATAAAACGTAGCTAAGCACGTAGAAGAATTCGGACAAAAATGCGTCGTTAAGGAATCATTAAAATACTTGGAAATCCCCATGCCATACTATAAATATTCACACAGCATATTTCCAGTTTTCATTACTATTGTCCCGACGAGTTTACTTAATACCTGTGTTACCTTTAATTTCATGCTTCGATTTTGTTAAAATAATGATATTGGTTTTGGTGAATCATGCAAAAGACATTTTCAAGATTCTGATATATATTTTAGCATGTACTTGTTCAAGAACATTTTTCTAGTACAATATTTCTATTGGTTGGCATTGGCAGGAACTAAATCATATTATACAAGAATAAAAGCCCATATCAGCAATGGACTAATACAAGTTGACGGTGATGATGACGATTCAATTGATCATGCAAGGCACCAACATAAATCTTCTACAAATATATATGATTAGAACCTTTTGGGAAACAGAAAAACTGTAATAAGGGACAATTCTAGGTCCGAGTGTTTTATTCACTCTAGATTTACAAACCTATACAAATATATTATTATGCTATATTTATACAACCGTTTATACGTGGCTCATGTAAATGATAAAGCAGCTCTGGCCGGCAAGGTCATTGGTGATGTAATATTTGACATCATTAAATTCAATACCTATTCGATCCTTCCACCTCTAACATAAAGTTCATATATTCAAGAACATAATGCTACGTAGTCTTAATATCAAATAGTGGATTCACGATTAATGTTGATCAAGAAAAATGAACAAGCTCAAAATGCACCCGTGCAACGTCGTCTACGTATAGATTACATATTTTCTAAGAATAGATAGATAGATAGATAGATGACTCTTTATTGTTTCACCAATGAGATATACAATACACAGGAATACAACGAATTTTACATGCGCAACAATGGGCGGTCTTATCGCTGGCAGCGATCTCTTCCAGACAACCTTTGGATGGAGAGTATCAATAGACAAAGAACATACGGCGGTGCAAACAACTTTAAAATTACAATGAATATAGATTAGTATAAACTATTGACTAATTACTCTGCAATTAAATAAACCTACATCCTAATACATAAATATTTTACAATAAAATAAACTAATACATATTTATCACAAAAGCATGGAAAAGTAACAGTATAATAATAACAGTTAACATGACAAATAATACTTGTGCACCATATTTTTAAATATGGCCTTAGCATGTCTAATTTCTGTAGGAAGAGCATTCCACAGACGAACGGCTTGCACTGTAAAAGATTTGTCGTAGAAGTAGGAGGTGTGGATGGGAGGTTTGAGCTGGAGAGTCTCGGAAGAACGCAGAGACAAGGAGTGGGTCTGGTGCAGGAACTTGAAGCGTTCTTTGAGATAAGGTGGGGTAGATGGGATAAATAATATTGCGTAGAGGAGGGATAGGATACGAGCATTCCGGCGAGAACGAATGGGTAACCACTTCAGCTTTTTGCGAAATTTGGAGACATGATCATATTTGCGAAGGCCATATATGAATCTAATACAGAAATTTTGTAGGCGTATAAGCTTATTTAGCTGTTCTTCGGTCAAATCTGGATATGCGGCGTCTGCATAGTCAAGGATTGGAAGTAATAGAGATTGTGCCAGAGCAATTTTGGTGGTAGTGGGCAGAAAATTACGCAACCTTCTAAGAGAACCGGCAGAGGCAAAAATTTTGCGAATCGCCTGTGTTTTCGCCGGATTTACTTGAAGACCATAAGAATAACTCCACTTTGAAATTCGGCTAAGATCACTATTAATAGTCTCTATGGCAGCCGGGAGTTGATGTAGAGGAGCTTGCGTGTAAATCTGCAAATCATCTGCGTAAAGGTGGTAGGAAGAAGAAAGGTGATGAAAAATTGAGTTGATAAAAATTTAAAAAAGAAGAGGTGATAGAACGCCGCCCTGAGGTACACCAGCACTTGTGTAACACCATGAAGAGAAGGCCTCATCGATGCGTACACGTTGCCGGCGACCATGCAGGTAACTGCGAAACCAGTCAATTACTGTTGGATATGTTAATCAGGCGTAGAAGTCCCAGTAAAATATCAAAGTCAACATTGTTAAATGCGTTACTGAAATCTAGGAGAGTAAGAAGAGTAAGCAGTTTATTTTCCATGCCATGTCGGACATCATCTGTGATCTTAATAAGCGCTGAGGCTGTACTATGACCTGGACGGAAACCGGATTGGAAAGGATTTAAAAGGTTACTTCGGACAAGGAAAGAAGTAAGTTGTTTGTGAACAAGCCGCTCAAGAAGTTTTGATAGGAAAGGAAGGATAGATATAGGGCGATAATCAGAAAAAGAGGAGGGATGGTTCTTCTTGGGTAGAGGAGTGATTTGGGCTTCCTTCCATATGGAAGGAAACCCATATCACATGCAACTTTTTACGTTTATGAAATTGAGATTGAGTGGGCGCCTACATAAATCGCTTGGGAGTGGGACTTGTCAATTATCTAATAGTATGTTAACATTATATATCTATTTGCTAACTGATCTAAATTGATCAATTAAATACAATTGACTTCTCCAAGGCAGCAGAGGTAAGCAGAGGAGCCACCTAGTTATTTAGCTACGTCCGTTGTTTTATGTAGAGCTGTTTTGTGTTCTTTACCATCAATAGTTATTTCTATTACTTTATCATAGTCATCGTCATTAATTAATATAAGAAATACACCTTAAAAACAAATAGAATAGGTACAACAGGTACAGATTAAACAATTCCGGTTCTATGACTATTGGATGTCAAAAATACGAAAATAAAACGTAATAATTACAAAATGTCATAAATATATACAAAACTTTAAAAAAATGGCAATATAAAATAATTAGAAATGTCAGCAGAACAATAATACCTACTTACTAATAAAATAAAAATATTGCAATGTCACGCCAAATTAAAATATTCCATTGTAAAATTCAGCATGGCTATAGAAAGTTTGGTTGATAAGCCACTGTTTAAGCTCAGACTTAAAAAAGATTCCAAGCTTGGTGCTACTTTAACATCATCTGGTAAAAGATTATAGACCGTCGGCCCCATGACATGCGTCAACTTGTCAGACCTAGCAAGCGATCGTTGTATTGTATAGGTGCCCGAGTGCTGTATTTGTGACATTCACCTATTTTTACGTAGGTACCTACATTCAATCTCACAGATACCGCTACTTGGTAGATTACTATTGAAGGCAATGTGAGAATTCCAAGTAGTTTAAAGTGTGGTCTGGCGGATGTGTCCTGCGGCACCCTCACAATAGCTCGCACTGCGCGCTTCTGGAGCCGGAATGCCCTCTAAAGTGTATCCATTCATTGCGTCTCGTGATATTGATAGTCGTTCAGTCTGTTTGAATTCAGTTTTTCACGTTGTAGGTACATTTATACTGATTAGGCTTACTTGTTGTTCTATTAATGTTTCGCATCTAAGCGTACCATGATTGACTGATTGAAAGCCAGTGATTGTGCTTCGAAACACCTCATGCCATCCTCGGTGTCGTAGTTTCACTTGTTGAAACCATTTCGGAGGCTTTCAGGTTCTTTTAATTCATTTCGGTTATAGTTTCAGATTATCATTATCAAAATTTTCACCACCTGTAACTGCATTACTTTAATTTTATCTGTTTATCATAATAACATGCAATGTGTGAGTGGTGCTATCTTTCTTATCGGTGTATGACAATGAACTCTATAATTATAACATTTTCGCAAACTATCTATCTAGGTAATGCATGCTTCAAATGCTAATATCTTTATCTCTTTGATCTGGTTCAAGCGATAAAATTCAAAACAGAGTGTGCAGTAAATACTAGTTTAACAGTAATAGGCATGATGACTGCTATTAAAAATGAACAAGTAAATAATACTTTCATAAAGAAGATTAAAAATGAATGCAATAATTGAAAAAAATAAGTGAAATCGGTAAATAAATCACGGAGTAATAATCTTTTAAAGTTTCTACAGGAGGCATCTCCTGTCCCTTTCTCGCGAAACATGGCGCCTCCACAAATACTATGAAAAATCCACCTGTGACGTCACATGCCAAAGATATTGTATATAAAGCTACTAAGGCTTAGTAATGAGGTACTATGACGACATTGCTCTGACGTCACCGGCCGTTTGAGCTATCTCTTTCTATTCCGGTTTTTAAAAAGCTTGTAATTTTGTCGTTTATTGAGATATTTTATTTTGGTTTTCACAAATGTTTATCTTTTGAGGAATATTATTTTAATTTATGCAAAATAAAAATTTTAGTCATCATGCCTATTGCTCCGTACAACTTTAAACGACGCATCACCACTGTATATTTATGTCATCTTCCTTTATTTATCTTCTAGCTTTATTAAAATTCAAATTATGTAATTATACTAATCGCTGCATCTTATGGTATAAGTATTGCCAGTTTTCACAAATAGATATGCACAGTTTCAGACTTTTGTCTAAATCCATTCTCTTAGATTATCCTACTAAAACCTACTAAGGCAACAAGTTTTTGCTAAAGAGTTACTTTGCGGTTTTGTTAATGCGCAAGGCCTTCAGAGTGATTAGCTGGCTTTTTAACATCATTGCCATTAGTTACTGTTGACGTCGTTGATGCAATGATTTGCCAGTTCGTGTTAATGATTGATTTTGTTGAGATTTAATGAAGTATTTAAAACCTATGATCGTTCATCACCATAAGTCAGCGAATTAAGCCACTTGGTTAGTTGGTTTTGGTTAACACCGTATATGTAAAAATTGTGTGGTAGATTTTATCTTTTATATACAGGGTTACAGGAAAAATCGTGCTAGATCCATTAAGGGCGTGGAGTACCCATCATTTCAGACTTATTTCACTATGAAACACTCTAGCCTAAACTTAACTCTTTTCCAGATATTCGACTTTTAATTTTTTTATTGAAAATTGCCGTTTTTTAGGCTACAAAATTTAATTTTGTTTATTTTGTGTGTCTTATTACTATTATTATTGCATTTTTATATGTGTAATAATATGCTTTAGGACGTCAATCATTAAGATAGTACATAAGTTAATTGAATAGGCCGTAGTAGACAAGTGAAAGTTAAGAAATAAACAAAAAAATTATAAACTGTATTGTTCTCTAAAGGATATCTAAAAAAAATATTATGGCAGTAGTTCGGCAAATGTGTTTTAAAATATCTACGTTTCATCAGCTATCTAACGAGGTATAATAATCTAGGATTTTATTCAAATGCATTGAAAAAAAATTAGTTTCATAGGCGACAGTGGAGAAGAAAATTTATACTTAGCCCTAAAAAGTAAAATAAAACAATAGGTAAGCATGCAATGTTAGTTATTAAAGGTTTTCACATAAATTTTTCTTATTCTACAGTTCATGTTCAACATGGCCGTCTCTATTTCTGATACATTGTCGCATCCTTCTACGGAGACCAGTCTTCACTACTCCAGTGGTCAACGTGGTCCTCATTTTATTTGCTGCATCCACAATCCTTTCTCTTAAGTCTGCCACAGACGAAAATGGATTTAGCTCGCTGTACACAAGACTTTTCATGAGCCCCCATACATGAAAATCCATGGGGGTTAGGTCCAGACTCCTTGCTGGCCATGGCAACGGCCCACCTCGTCTAATCCATTTGGTTTGGTAATTTGTGTCCAGCCAGTCTCTGACACTTCTCCTGAAATGGGCAGGGCAGCCATCGTGTTGGAACCACATGTCCCTGATCAGGTTGAGTGGCAGATCATCCAGCATATCACTCAAGTCTGCTCTCAGGAAATTTTCGTAGCTTTCCCCATTTACATTATCCGGGAGAAAGTAAGGTCCAATCAAATGATTGGATATTGGGATTCCTTAGTTATTTTGGGGCCCAGTAATGGGTGGGCCTTGTGATAGTTAATTATGTCATCTTTATCAAATTTGGACTCATTCGTTCACAAGATATTTCTTAGAAAATCTGGGTTCTACGTCAGCATTTAGCATAAATCTGCAAAAGTCCAATCTTCTCGCAGGGTCTAAAAACAGAGCCAGTTTCTCGAAGTCTTCGATAAGCTCTGTCAAGAACGGCCACATCCGGCACTCGACGACCGGGGTAGCGAGTTATGTATTCGTTGCGAGCTTGCGCAGACACACAATCGCAGTATCCGTAACAAATAAGCATATCAGCATATTCCTCAGGTGTGTAGGACGTCATCTTCAACACTTCCGTATCACAGGTACAAATCAGAGTCCGGTTAACAAGCATAGTAATCACAAATCAGAAGAAATAGTCCAGAATCACAGCCAAGTCGAGAAATAGAGCAAAACGATATCACATCTACTATGTACGAAGCACAAAAGCAGTCTGACAACCAAGATACCGAGACCGTTAGAACTGCTATCTGGAGCGTTCCAACTATTTTTTTACACGAAATGTAATACAAACCCTAGATTATTATACCTCGTTAGAAAGCTGATGAAACGTAGATATTTTATAACACATCTGCCGAACAACTGCCATAATATTTTTTTTAGATATCCTTTAGAGAACAATACAGTTTATAATTTTTTTGTTTATTTCTTAACTTTCACTTGTCTACTACGGTCTATTCAATTAACTTATGTACTATTTTAATGATTGACGTCCTAAAGCATATTATTACACATATAAAAATGCAATAATAATAGTAATAAGACACACAAAATAAACAAAATTAAATTTTGTTGCATAAAAATCGGCAATTTTCAATAAAAATATTAAAAGTCGAATATCTGGAAAACGGTTAAGTTTAGGCTAGGGTGTCTCATAGTGAAATAAGTCTGAAATGATGGGTACTCCACGCCCTTAATGGATCTAGCACGATTTTTCCTGTAACCCTGTATATAACTTACTATGTTTTATAGTCTTAATAGATAAAAGATAAATTATAATTTCGTATTTTCCCTATAGCCGAAAATAGATAGATATATAGAGAACTTTTTATTGTTTCACAAATAAAATACACAAACAGGAATAAAATAAATCTTACGAACTAGTGCAACAAGTGGCGGTCTTATCGCTGACAGCGATCGCTTCCAGAATAAACTTTTACATGCCGTTAAGCGATTAGACCACAGAGCAAAAAAAAAAACGCTTCCCTCTACAGGCGAAGCATCATTTGTTTCATAGCTCTGTGGATTAGACAGTGTAAAACTAATAATTATCATTCAATGTCATAACTCAGAGATCACGTAAGTCAATGAACTAATAGTGATCCTACATAATTCACGCCATGATTAATAAGATTAATCCTACTTAAAATAAATTACACCCAATGCGATAGAAAACAAAGTTGAAAATGATAACAGAGATAGACTAGATTACTGACAAGACAACAATCTCAGAACTGTTATTAAATTACCATACAGTAAGGATCAAACAATTGCCTGACAAGTGGTGGGCTAACGCCGGCGCAAAGGCTATATTTAAATAAACCGTATAATTATAGATATTACGAAGCTTACAATCAGAGAATACGAAAACAAATACAATAAAAACAAAAACCTGCCACAAAAAGTGATCATTCATCAGAGTTGGGTAATTTAAGATAACTACATACTACATGTCCATAACCAGACTTATAATCTACAAGTTCCTTGTGATTATACACTTGTACAGACATCAAAAACACATATGAATTATTATTAGAAAATAACAAAATACCACAGGGTTACTAAAACAAAAATCAATAGATTCCCACATCGCACACGTCACACGTTTTCTACATCGTAATGGAACCAACTAATGCAAATAAATCGAGCAATTTTATAATTATTCCAGATTCTTCATCTAGGTTGCATTGCAGAGCCTGTCATCATGTCAGTCAAAGCTATATATACGTAGTCAACTTGACATGACACAGTCCGGAATGTACGGTAGACAATAGTAGACTTGCATGGTGGGCGGCCATACACCCAATATGGCTGTAGCTACCAGCCTACCAGGCCACGGCCACTAATCACCGCAATTATAAGCAATAGTTTCCGATGACAACAGCTGTTGCACAATCACAATAGGCCATCGTGTTTGTAACTGAGTCTTTACTGTTGGATGCAATTAGTAGCCATAAAGTTACGGAATTTACAGGCGGTTTTGTCTTTTCACTTTTCACAAGCCTTTCACAGATGTCCCGAATAGCTCATGTCTGTCTTTTTCTGTACGCAATACTCTACCAACTAGTCTCTAGTCTCTAACTGTTGGCCTCATTACTAAGCTCAGAGTCGCACAACGGGCTATGGAGACAGCAAGGCTCGGTGTTTCCGTGCGAGATAAGATCCGTAATAAGGAGATCCGCAGGAGAACTAAAGTGACCGATGTAGCTCTTAGGATTAGCAAGTTGAAATGCCAATGGGCAGGCCACATCGCTCGTAGAACTGACAACTGAAGAAAGGTTCTCGAGTGGCGACCACGAACTGGAAGACGCAGCGTAGGCCGGCCCCCCACTAGGTGGACCGACGACCTGGTGAAAGCCGCGGGGAGCCGATGGATGCAAGAGGCGAGCAGCCGCTCTGAGTGGCGCTCCCGGGGGGAGGCCTATGTTCAGCAATGGACGTCTTCAGGCTGTTAATGATGATGATGATGATGATGATGAATACTCTACCAAGTTATGTCATAAATTTTACAACGACAACTGCATCCCAACTGCAGCAGACTTGTTCTTTCTAGATACTGGCAGGGTCGTTGACGTTTGTAGTTTTCTAGTTCAAACTTCGACATTCTTATTTCAACATTGAACCTTAACCCTTGCTAGTTCAAAGTTAATGGACAAACAGCGCCATCCAGACAACACATCTCGCAAACAGTGAGGCGTAGTTTCTCTGCCATCCATTTGGTCAGCGAACCGTGACGTCACAGGCCGGCTGATCGTTCCAAGCACACAAAGCACCGGATACAGCCGACCGGAAGTCAGGTGTGGCTCGCATGACTTGTTAGGGTGGCTGGCGAGGACTGGTTACGATACCTGATCGATACGCTTTTTGCGGGTTAAATGGGTGGAGCTGGATTCGTAGGCTGTTCCAGAAACATTCCAGTAGTACAAAATTATTGTACCTAACACTTTTGAAGTTTCTGTTACTCCCTCTATTCATTTTAAAGATTTTAGGTCTTTGTTTTCATAACGTATTGTGGTGTGGACATGTGTGGACATTTCACACAGCGCCATCTAGCCCCAAACTAAGTATAGCTTGTACTATGGGAACCAGATGACTGATACAATACTTATATACTTTTTTGTTTGTAAATACATACATAGAATACAATATAACACCCAGACATGGTCTTTATCTGTTATTATTGTGGTGACATTTGGCTTGAATGCATGTATCGGGGTGCGCGATGTTGATGAATGAATCACAGACCTCGTTGATGGATCGAATAAATAAATAGCATGGGAAAAGCAATCCACGCAAACACAGATACTCCGGATGGCTTTCAAAAATCTATGGCACAATGAACATTGCTACAGAATTTTATTTATATAGATTATAGATTATTTGCAGTATAATCTAAAATATAGAACATAATATTTGCTAAAACAATGCATCACCTTTCGCAACTTAATAAATTCCCACGGCCACTTTATTATCAACCCAGGATCCTATCAGCTCGCATTTCACATCGACACGTGATGAGATAGCATCAGATACTATTCCCATGCTGATACTTAATGATATAGTTTCCCATTCGCTCGATAACCGTGATTGCTACACTGGTTAGCAATTATGGGAATACTGATCGATGTGAAAGACATGTTCTATTCAAGTGAAAACCCTTTTTAGACGACGAGTTTCAAACACAAGGAGAGAAGACTCCAGTCAAATGACTGGAGAAAAGTAGGATTCAGAGATTCCGGCCTTTGTTTGCTAAAAGGTACTGCCTGCCTAGTGCTGACTTGACACTGCGATTGTTAGGAGCAAACGTGGAGAAAAGTACACACATGTAAATATTTTTACAAGACAAATCAATAAATCTAGCCGAAAATCCGGCTATAATATGTTGCGAAAAGTACAGTTGTTTATTAAAAGACGTTCTTTACTTGTTCTCAATGACTGTACAGTTTTATACTTGCATGCAAAGCTAATTGCAACAAGAAGCATGGGAATAAATCAACAATAAGCAACGCCATTATTGAGCGCAGCTTGAACAAGACCTTGGGTTTCATTCATTAAAATTAACTGTTATTTTGATGTTTAACGGTAACACTGTAAAATATATCTATTATTGTACTAATGATAATGTACTTCAATCCAGGTATTATTTGTGCATAGAAGATAATTTAGAAAAAATATTGAATGGATTGAGATGACGTTTGCTTTGAGGTATTTCCAAGTAGGCTCTAACGTTTAACGTTAAAATCAGTGAAATCAGTCATCAGTAGGTCGCCACTCGCCAGTCTCGGTACCTATAGATGTTTGATAAGTTACATTTTAGAGAATAACCTTCGTCAGCTGATCCCGTCATTCCCCTTCCATTACAGAACAACAAGGCTCGGTGATTCTTTGCATTTTACGTTGTGAGTGTTCCTGTTAGGTGGAATCTGGGTCACATTAAATCAAGTGTGACTGAGCAATAGGAAAACGTGGTCCACCTTAGACAGCATTGTCACTACTGATCAGTTGCGATTTTGTCAAATGTATGACCATTTTGAATGAAGACCCAGGGCCGATACAAGAGGACGAGGCCGACCACTACAGCGATGAATGGATGATATGATCATTGATCATGGATACACCGGGCTCAAGACCGCCGGGAATAGAGACGGAGGGAAGAGGTCTACATCCAAGATCACGAATAGGCCTCCATGACGATAATAATGATGCCCATTTTAGCATAAAAAAGGCGTAAAATTAATTAACACATGAGAAGCCAGGGTGGGTCAGCCAGCATGGAGCTTATGGGTTTATGAGCGTGATCAAGGTAGATTAGGTGCTCCATTACCAGATTAGGTGGAGTTATCAGAACTGTTATGTGTTCAGTATTAATGTTATGTTTTGCGATGACTTCACTAACAGTCTGTTAGGTCAAGGTTGTGCTTAGAATGTGTTTGCGGCGTGTTGTCGGAATTACAGGCCCCAATTTGAATATTTAAAAGGTAAGACGGTCTAGATCTTTAATATAAGTTTGGAACTGGTTCTCAGAACGAGACAGTTGCGTTGCGACAGAATTTTGAGTCAGCAGTGAGGACTAGAATTTCGTTCAGCAATAATGTAAGCCACACAGCACGAAAAAAATCCATTCACCAAACGTCATTTTTTTAATGGTCTGAGGTACGCCACCGCCGCTACTGATTATAGACGGTACAAAATGTAATAGTCTTGAAGATTTTTCACAGCTACAGGGCACGAGACTTTAGCTCAGTTGGGATAGCATCTAACTGGCTGGTGAGTTAGAAGGCAGTTGCAGGCACGGGTTCAAACAAATGGTTGCTAACATTTTTGGGAACACTAAATATCTTTTTAAGTGTATGTGTTTCACATAGTATTAAAGGCATAATTGTGATAAAGAAAAGATAGTATAACAACAAAATAAAAATGGTTTATTCCATGATATTTAATTACACTTTCGTAATGGCCAATAATAGGACTGTTATAATATACATCTCATCTCATAGTACACAGTACTAAACTCAGCTCACTCCAGCAGGATCTCCATTAACAGTTTTACCGCAATAATAAATTAATCAACCTTAGCAGGTTGATCCTTGTCGCAATACGTTAATACGAGACATCAACTTCAAACAACTTCAACTCTTGGTTAATGGCCTTTGTGGAGAGGTGACCACAATTTTGCCAGTGTCACGTGGACTAAGATAGAACATCAAACGAAGATTGTTCAGTGAGAAATTTTGGCACATGTAGGTAAGATTTCCAATCTAAAAAGCCTAGCAAAATCCTAGATCCGTTTTTATGATGATCATATAACTTCAACTTACAAAAATGTCATCTGTCACTGTTATCTTGACGTTTACCGTTTTGCGGAACCACAGACTACTTAGAAATATATATGAGCTACCAATCGATATTGCCATTCGATACAGACTATTCAATATTAGTTATCCTAACAATAGGTACAGCTATTAATTTATCTTGTCATGTCCTAATTGTTTCTGCAGATACTTACTGGCATGATCATCGTTCAGCAGGTTGTGGTACCGATGCTGCTTCTCATTAGCCTCGAGCCTCATCATCACGCCGTAATCACCACACCATAGCGACTGCCTGCGAACAAACAACATGTTTTACTCAAATTGATCAAGATAGTCCCCTATTTAAACTAACACTTAGGTTACATTACATACATGTAATAAAAGTGTAATTCGGGTAATCTGAACATTAAATCATCATCAACATCATCATCAACAGCCTGAAGACGTCCACTGCTGAACATAGGCCTCCCCCAGGGAAAGCCACTTAGAGCGGCTGCTCGCCTCCTGCATCCATCGGCTCCCCGCGGCTTTCACCAGGTCGTCGGTCCACCTTGTGGGGGGCCGGCCTACGCTGCGTCTTCCAGTTCGTGGTCGCCACTCGAGAACCTTTCTTCCCCATCGGTTGTCAGTTCTACGAGCGATGTGACCTGCCCATTGCCATTTCAACTTGCTAATCCTAAGAGCTACGTCGGTCACTTTAGTTCTCCTGCGGATCTCCTCATTTCGGATCCCATCTCGCAGGGAAACACCGAGCATTGCTCTCTCCATAGCTCGTTGCGCGACTTTGAGCTTAATAATGAGGCCAACAGTTAGAGACCACGTCTCAGTTCCATAAGTCATCACATTGATTGAAAACTTTTGTTTTCAGGCTTTGTGGTATTTTGGACGAAAAGATAGGTCGAAGCCTCCCGAACACTGCCCATCCGAGTTGGATTCTTCGGACGACCTCTTTGTCGAAGTTGGACCTACCCAATTGGACAGTCTGCCCTAGATAGACGTATTTGTCGACAACTTCGAGAGTATCGTTCCCAACAATTACCGGTATAGGTGGAACATGGGCATTTGACATGATTTTCGTCTTGTCCATGTTCATCTTAAGACCAACTTGTCGGGAGACTCTACTGAGGTCGTTGAACATGGTGCTGAGATCATCGAGCGACTCCGCCATTATGACTATATCATCGGCAAAACGAAGGTTAGTGATATACTCGCCATTTATGTTGATGCCAAATCTTTTCTACTCCAAGAGCTTGAAAACATCCTCCAATGCGTTCGTGAACAGTTTCGGAGAAATAACGTCTCCCTGTCTCACGCCTCTCTGCAATGGGATCAGTTCCGTACTCTGGTCCTGTAGTCGGACTGACATAGTGGCCTTACTGTACAAACACTTCAACACTTCGATATACCTATAGTCAATTTGGCATCGCTGTAAGGACTGCAGCACCGCCCAAGTCTCGATTGAATCGAAGGCTTTTTCATAGTCCACAAACGCCAGGCATAGCGGCCGATTATACTCTTCGGTCTTCTGTATAATCTGGCGTAGCGTATGGATGTGGTCTATGGTGCTAAAGCCTTTTCGGAACATTAAATATTATTTGAAAATTTTGATTGGTACACTTTTATATCGATATAGAAGTAAAATCATTTTTTTATCTGCCTATCGTTATGTCTGTCTGTCTATCCCTTTGCTGTCGGCCGGCGAAGGAAGGCAAGCATACAACAAACACGGGTAATAAACATTTTGAAATGTTGTCCATTAGAAGATAAGCAAACAAACAGTAGTCTTAGCACGAATCTTTACGCGAGAGTAAGTGTAACGTTAACGTAAGTCAGTTGTACACTTACTCTCGCGTAAAGATTCGTGCTAGGCCTACAGTTGTATGGGGCGCTGATCAAATGCCATACAACTGACGTACGCTAACGTTACACTTACTCCCGCGTAAATATTCGTGCTAGGCCCACAGTAGTATGGGGCGCTGATCAAATGCCATACAACTCAGGTTAACGTTACACTTACTCCCGCGTAAACATTCGTGCTAGGCCTTCTGGTAATTTCATAAAATGCACTCGTAAAATAACGTTCTCACTCATTCGCATTGCAAAAAAGCATTATTTCGTAAGCGGTCGTTAACCTGTTAATTTTTTGTAGGATAATAGAGCAATCAGAACTAATGATTGGGGGCATGAAATCAATTTGGTTCAATTGATAACGATAGGCGTCTAATAGATATAATATATAAATAAGTAAATAGTAGCTTAATAGTGAATAGAATAGGTGGTGTTTGTATGAGATGGTTTTTTTTATTATTTATAGGCGTAGCATTTGACCACTGTCTCACCTGATGGTAAGTGATGACGCGGCCTATGGTGGTGCATGCTTGCCTAGAAGATACCGTGAAAAGAAGAAGACATATGCGTGATTATCAATTTTCTGTAGATGATGTAGTTTAATGTAGTAAGTAGTAGTACTAGTAGTTAGTAGTAAAAGTAGGAGTACTATATATTATTCTGTGGAGTAGCCATCATGGTAGATACTTAACTAATATCTAATCTGTGGCTTGATAATTAGACTTCGCTCCTTTCTACTTTCCAACTTCTAAACACGGAACTCAATTAAAAGTTTAACATCATAATATCTGCCACATAGCTTACATAATTAACGAAGTAATTAAAGAAACAGCCGGCTAATAGGCGTATGTCATAACAATGCATACGAAACTTATAAAATTGCAGCAACGATTGCCGGGTTTTATTAGCTTTTCGTTTGCAATAAATGCATACCCTAGAATGGAGTTAGGACATCGCATAATGCCCGAATGCCGCTGCAGATAGTTTAGTTGCAAGACTGTGTTAAGTATTTATACTGCTGTTTATGATAAAATGAATTAAAAGTAATTTGCATAAGTTGATTGACTCCATAGTAGTCTTTTGACTTCGGCGTGAAGCAAAGTTGAGTTCTAAATACAATAAAATTAGTATAGGTAGCATGTTCCCAAATCGACTATTTTGAACGTGATTATCTCGTATCGTATACCATTTACAGGATTGAAAAAATGCACGTTAATACTGGTCATATCTTCTTTCCATCTGCCGAAACCGAAACACGTTTACGAAAAGTTCTCTCGATACAAAAAAAAATCGTGAAGTGACCTCTAAAAAATCATTCAAACGTCCTAAAATGTTACATTATAATAAGACACTCCATTGAAATAAATCATAGTGATAAGTTATGTTTCAATGCATCCGCCTATAAGCTTATTTTTTTTATAACAATAAGCATTTCTTTTATAACTAATTATTTGTACCGAAAAATGGAAACGTCGAAGTGCAACGCAACGTAATCGCCATACTTTTGCTATGCATAAAGCGACCCTATAAGGTCCAAAATAAGTTTCAAGTTTGTCTGCTGTAATAAACGTGCTCGCATTGGGTCCTGTCAGGGCCTTAATACCACAGATATTAAAATAGTAGTAAATACTAAAAGCAAAAGCTCATATTGTAATTGCATAAGTATTATATTTTTTCAGTGTGGAACATTACTGTTTGCCTAAAATTGATTAGCATGGCTGGACAGTGGACAGCGCAGTAACTAGTAGAAAAACAGGAAACATAACTTCGCTTAATTTTTGAGACTGTGACCGAGCGACATTCTTTCATAAATAACTACCGATAAAAAGTCAAGGTTCATCCAGGCATCGATGAATAGCGCGTTCAACATTATTATAATTATATTAAAAAAAATACTATTGTAGTGTGTAGCGATCATCATCATCAGCCTGGAGACGTTCACTGCTGAACACAGGCCTCTCCCAGAAAGCGCCACCTCGAGCGGCAGCTCGCCTCCTGCATCCATCGGCTCCCCGCGGTTTTCACAGATCGCGTCTTTGTCACTAATACTAACACTACCAATAGGTATAGGACGTACTAATTAAGCCTTTACGGTAGTTTGTTCGAAATCTTTTACACCTGCTAGGTAATAATAATGTCACGAAAATCCTGGTGATAATAGTAATATGACGTGTAGTCATCTAATTATATATGCGATAACAGTAAAACGTGCTGCACGAACATGAAATGCATAATATCGTAGATGTAGGTAATGGTAGAGATAAATATTGAATTAGAATGATTGAATTCACATGACACTCCTGGACCTTGCTCGGGTGTCGAGACACTTTTTAAAGATTTAAATGGGGATGGGGAAGAAAGGTTCTCGAGTGGCGACCACGAACCGGAAGACGCAGCGTAGGCCGGCCCCCCACTAGGTGGACCGACGACCTGGTGAAAGCCGCGGGGAGCCGATGGATGCAGGAGGCGAGCAGCCGCTCTAAGTGGCGGCCTATGTTCAGCTGTGGACGTTTTTAGGCTGTTAACGATGATGATTGTTTTGTTTGTGATCATGGGCTTTTAACATTTTGTGGTAATGCAAGAAACGAGTTCAGAGTTCGGCGAGATTCGTTGGGATATGGTAGCTAGGCGTCATTTGTATTTTGTTAGGTATTCTTTTGGGTAATGGCCTCCCAATATCTGTTATCATAACATACAGTGGCCATTGAATTTCGTACTTCCATATCTGGGAATGATAACGAGTGATAACGATCGACTTTGTCACTAACTTACCTTAATATTGTTTTTTTTTTACTTGGAGAAACTGACACGTGGATCAGACTTCCGTCGGTCACTTTCTACAGCTATCAGTCATTTTGATAAAAAGCATGAATATTAAGTACGTAAAGAAAGACAGCGTCTATGGGGTAAAAAGGTGTCGAGTGACGACCACGCACCGGAAGACGCAGCATACGTATAGAGAAACACCGGTGCATTGTAAAAATATTAGGGCATACCGAGTAATACCGACATGACACCGGCAGTCCGGCACGCAACAAGACGCAACCTTTGCGTCATATTATAACACTATACATACATGTATAGGTAACTGCGCTCATTGCATCGCAAACGCTAGGGATGCCCGATTCCTTTTAAAATAACTGCTTCTGCAAACCTCGCAAGACTTCTAACAATTTTTAAGATTGAAAAAAGATTAAGGTTTGAATCGATATAGGTTGTATATGTTATAAAACACTTATTATTTCAGTCGCAGGTGGATGATACTTTAATATACTAGCGACTTAGTAGGTACTTTTGAATAAGTAGGAATTAGAAATAAACCAGCGTTCTTTACGTAACTAGGACTATAACTTTCACAGAGCAAAAATAAACGCTTCGCCTCGAAGCGTCATTCGTTTCGATGCTCTGTGATAACTACTAACATATTGTTTGTTAAAGGGATATTTACCATGTAATTTATTTGTTTCGAGTTGCCGATATTTCGGTACTGTTGCAAGCACCATGATCATGGACGAACTGAAGATCTTGCGGGTAGATGATAATAAGTTACGGGCAAACGTAGCGGTCTACCCTCCTTCGCACTCGTTTACTACGCGTCGCATCAGTAGCTTTATTTATGTATTTTAAAATAGATAGTTAATACAATGAGTAATGAATTAGTATCATCTGTTGTGTGCAGATTCGCCACAAGGCCAGCATATGTTTTGATAACAACGATAAGCAGCTTGATATTCAGACACGCTGGCAACCTTCGGTACCCCTTATCAGTGCCAGTTATTTTTATAATAGCAAGTATTTCTCTACGGTTAAGTCGATCATGATAAAAAATAATACACAGCGTATTATAATATTTAATTTTATGTAAAGGTAATATTCCCCGAGCAGCCAGATTCCCGAAATCTCGTCCCTAAAGTTTTGTAAACCGGTACCTACTTAGTAGGTATTATCCCAGATAATATAGTACCTACAATGCAGAGATGCCTCATTCCATACAACGGAATAACTCAGGCTTTTTTTTACGAATTATTTTATTTCTACATAACGCAAGATTAACAAGCGACATTTATTGCGTGTTGGCGAAGTATTGGGCCAACTGAAATACACTGGACACTAACTAGTAACGCTCACGACACGATCACTATACGTATATTTCAGAAAATGGTCTTCCAAATAGTTAGAAGATAAATGGGATCACAAAGAAAATTACCCTACCCGTTCTATAAAATTTTTGGATACGTGACAACCCTACCTGCGTGCGCGGGCGCAGGTGTGCGTGGGAGTGCGTTGGAGTGCACTGCCACCCGGGATATCATAAAAAGAACAAACATTACAATGGCGCCAGCTTTTTGTCGGAATAATTTAGTTACTACCTACTGTGGTACATAAAAAGAATAGATTGTCTTTATTACATCACATGTTATTGTAGTTGTTGAATATTTTAGAAAAAATATTATTAGCTGTAAGTACTCTATAGTCTCTACATAGAATAAAAATAATAACATATTAATAATAACAACCAAAGATTCACTCTTCCAACGGTTAAAGAAAACATTAAATGGAAACTGGCATTTATTGTTTATTATGAATGGATAACTTGACGAGCTAATCGTTCACTGGCCCATAAAACAGACTTTGCAGTGTCACTCAGACCTTTCGCGTGACACTGCACTGCGCAGTGCACAAGTCATCCTGAGATATCACGCAGTTTAGTAATACGATAGCTAGACTGTGAGATCAGGTCATAAAGTCTCATTCGCCCAGTAAGTTCACTAGAGTAATTTTACATTAGTTCACCTAGAAATTATAAGTCTAGTCTTAAGTATGTGTTAAATGGTCCTATTTATATGAATGCGGGAATGCCAATGGGTAATCTACGTACCAAACCAAGCTAATTAAAATTCAGCATTGAATCGTGGAAACCCGTCAATGTCAGCTGGACTGAGATGGCAGTGGAGCCAGCAATGGCAGCATTACAAAGTCTTGCAAGTTTGTCGTGCACAAAATTGTACTATTAGTGTTGCAGGACTGTCGATAGTATCGCCACGTGTCAATACATCGATAGTATTTTATCGATACTATTGATTTCGGGGAGACTACCAATACTTTTTCGTTTAATAAATGTAGCAATAACCTATAACAGTCGAATCGTCGAGACTTTCGATTTTCAGTGATTTTTCGATACTTACTTTTTTATGTAAACTGAAAAGTATCGATAGTGTCGAATGTCTTATCGGTAACTTATACGTTTCGATAGATTTCTTTCAGTCAGTATTGGTTTCGCCTTGGGTAATTATCGATTGTCAATCAATAGTGGATTATCGATAATGTCGATATAATAATATGCAACGTTAGTGTGATGTGCAAGAGGCTAGGGATAAGACAATCGAATTTTATAAGTATTGGTTTAGCTATTTAGTCGTGAAACAGACAAACTTCATCTAATTACGAAATACACCTGCAACTTTCAATATTATAAAATCTAGAACAAAAGTAACGAGATATCACACCTAAGTAATTTATCTCCCTGTTACTCCATTTCAAACGACAGTGCTAGTCAATGGAACCCGATCTCAACTTGCTTGTTTATAGTTGTTACATCTGACATCATTTCATAGAGAAACGCAACTGAGATGACGGGCCACTAGTTTGGGGACACAGGCAGCGTTTTTTTTAATTCTTTATAGGCAAAGCATTTGATCACTGTCTCACCTGATGAAAAGCGAAGTCGCAGTCTACGATGGTGCATGCTTGCCTAGAAGATACCTGTTCACTCTAGACTTGAAGACACCAAAATCATAGTGTGCCTAGCGTGTTACAAATCTTAACATCTTTACTAGGTACAGTTATTCTGCCACCAAGCAGTAGTGTGCAAGCACTACTGTGTTCCGGTTTGAAGGGCATTGTAGCTAGTGAAATTACTGGGAGAATGAGACTTTATGACCTGATTACACAGTGTAGTAATCTGATTACTAGACTGTGTGATGTCTCAGGATGACGTGCGCAGTGCAGTGTCACACAAAACTTTATTATTTTAAAGTTCCGAGTAACACTGCAACTGCACTGGGCGGTCGTGTCGCTTAACATCAGGTGGACGACTAGCTTGCCAAGTCATTCATTCACATAAAAAGAATCTTATTTTATCAATTATAAAGAGGAAAGATTTGGTTTTTTGTTTGCCTTTGCATTAAATACGCTCTGAAACTAATGAACCGATTTGAAAAATTCTTTTACTTGGGAAGTTACATTATTCCCGGGTGACATAAAGCTATATCTTTAGGTTTCACCAGAAACACTATTTCAAGTAAACAAACTTAACCTTGACATACAGTTAAACTAAGTTTCAGTTAAAGTTAAGTTTCTTAAAACCGTGTGTCTCGTGGCCACAACTTCCACAGAGCATTGTATGTAGATGCGACAGATGGCGAAAGTAGCCGGTAAGAGTAAGAACCCCGGTGGTGGATACTGCGGGAATCGAACCGGCACGCCTTTCATCGCCGCCGGTGAACAATTGGCGTATGCGGCTTTCGAGGTCACGCAGCCACGCTGGTTCAGATTTCTCGAGATTTTATAGATGATGATGTTATAATATTTTGTATTAAATTAGTTACTTCTGACTTTAAATTATCAAATTACTAAACTCGCTCCATGAGAAGCACTATAAAACTAATTCGCATGTTTTTCAAAATACATATATATATACACCATACAGTATAAATATAAATAGTATAATTATATTGATTTTTCAATTTTTCTGACCAAATCTATTCAGTCAAATAGGGGTGCTGTTTTGCAGAATGCTCTTTGTGTAGATTGTGGAGGTTGTGTGAATAGATGAACGTTTTTTTAATAATTTACAGGCATAGCAGTTGACCACTGTCTCACCTAATGGTAGGTGCCTACGATTTGTGCTTTTTTTTAGCAAGACCAAAAACAAATCCTATTTAATAAGTATTCAATTAAAATACTAACGAGATAATGTTCGATATCTTTGGACCTGACTGCCGTCATACGTAAGAAGGTAGGTTCAGGTACCTGCAAACCAGATCATTGATCTGCCCGTCCCAAAACAATCGATCTATTTACATAATTAAGTACCTACTTACGAAATTCAAAGCGAAAGTTACGTTGACATTCTACGTACGTACTATCACGAATTCGTAATCTTTATGTAACAAAATATCTAAGTACGGGTACGGTACATGAAGTGTGAAGTGTTAGTAATTGAATTGACATTTTATTATAGCTAATCAAACTACTTAATATTATTTTCTATGTAGTGTACCTATTTTGTTTGATCACTTTGATTCTTTTGCTAAGTCGCCCTCCTCTCTCCAAATTTTGCTGCGCCCGACGGGGTCCATATGGAACTAGACTTAATATTATATTCCACCTATTGTACACTATGGAAGCAATAAAAATCTGAATCTGAATCTAAGTACTTGTTCAAAAACCCCGAGACGAATTCTGAATGAGCATTGTTCTTTCAAGGGGATTGTGCGAAGTGTTGTTGTTAGGCCTATGCCTGGCCGACTGGTACTCCCACACTAGTACTTCTCAGAGCATTCGTGTAAGGTAAGTACCTACGTAACGAGAAGAGCCCAATACATTGGGAGAAAAGGGTATTGTAAGGGAATCCTAAAGCTATTCAATTCGCAGCTTAGCTGTTCCTAAGTCCTAACCCGCACCGCATCAGTTTTCGGGTCAGGTTACATCTCACTGATCAGGCTCACCATACCGAATATATTACTATAATTCGGTATGCCATTCCGGGTCAGGTTTAGTAGAGGGAGGGTTAAATTCGTAATGAAAATAACATAGATCTATATATCAGGATATGCCCTAAGGAACATTTTATTTACTCAAAATGGTGTGGGGAAAAGTCACTCAGGAACTACGATGAGAACGGCCCTATCGCTGCCATTATGTCCGTCAATGTTTGTTTACAATGATTATCCCAAATATAAATTCGATTAATTTTCGTACAAAACAGAGGGTAATATTGAAAATATTGACTTACTTGTGGTAAGAAACTTTGTATTTCTTTTTATTGCACTTTAGAGTGTAGTTTGTGCAACCCTTCACAACACAACTTGGCATATTTTCTTTGAGACACACGACTGATATCTTCTCACTTCCAACACAGACTGGGCGCTAGTGGAGGTCAATCTGTGAACTTGACTCCCTCTTTGAAGCGGTTTAATCTGTCATTAGGCCTGTCCTTATATATGTCTATGGAAAATAATCAATTTTTTGCTGTTCCTTTTTTGTTAACAAGGGGGCAATCTTTCAAAGATACCCGGCTGCCATGGTGCTGTAGCCGGGTTATGTTAGATTTCCACTCACTGAAACCCCCCGGTGAGCTACCTCGGTGCATGGCAGAGGGCTCCGGAATCTAAACCCGCCATCGGGTCAGGTTAATAATAAACCGAAAATTGTGAGACCCGAAAAGAACGACGCGATTGCCTGGTCACTCAAGTTGAGTTTTTAAGCACCTACTCACGACTGAGCCTCTACAACGTTCTATGTACGGACAGGCCTAAAAACGTACGCTACTATCAGCCTTGAAGATTGGCAAACCATCAAGACAACCAGACTGATAAGCCGAATTTCACCAAAACAATAGTGTCTAAAAGGCATTGTTCCGGCATGAGTAACACACCGCTCACTGCATTGTATTGCAATGCAAGGTCGGAGCAAGTTAGCAAGGTACCTACTTATTGGATGGTCGAGACAAAAATCAGGCGAACTAGACACGAAACAAGTGATAAATAATGATGTTTACGTAAAAAGTATGGTCAGAACCGCGGGGAGCTGATGGATCCAAGATGCAAGCAGCCGCTTAAAATGGCTCTCTTTGGGGGAGGCCTATGTTCAGCAGTGGACGTCTTCAGGCTGATGATGTAGATAATGATGAATACTAATGTGTATCACGGTGATGATGATGATGATGACGTAAAAATTATCGTCTAGCCAGCAGATGAAGGATTCTCCAAAATAGATACGCTACCTAGTGGCAGTGGGCTGAAGCATTTGGACTATCTATAGGTCAACACGACTGGACCAAATGTTTTTGTAATGTAGGTAGTGTAGCTAGTAGCGTTTAGTAGTCGTTGGTATTAATTAATTATTGTAGTATAAACAAAAAGGCACTACTTGTGCCCGATAAAAACAAGCTTCTCCCTATAGAAGAATAACGCGTAATTCTATGCTTCTCCCCAATTCTACTTTCTATGGATTCTGTCAGTTTTCTCAAACAACCTTCCACAAATCCACAAAGAAAGCCTATTTTCCGTCAATATAGGGCTACACATAGAGGAATGGGCTACAATGTACATTGTACTTCCTGACTCCTGAATGACCTAAGCCATTGATGTGGCCATTCTCTCAACTCAGGATAGCTTTCTCAAAAACAATAAAGGAGCTCTTCCAGTAATATAATTCGCATTAAAGTATATTATGAAAGGTGAAGGCATAACTTACGATTTCCTTAATATCAACGAACTCATTAGGCCCAAGGCGTCGAGCCGGACTGAAGTCTGGTGCGCTGTGTGCTGTGTCGGAACATTTGAGAGCAGACACTGCGCATGCGCAAGCGTAAGCCACGGCAGACTGCGTGTACTATACATCATTACATAATCATGTGCAGTACGCTACAGCTCTTAGAATTTACAAAGTAAAAAGTTAAATAAGTTGAAATGGCAATGGCAGGCCACATCGCCCACAAAACCGACAACCGATGGGCCAAAAGGTTCTCGAGTGGCGACCACGAAGGACATGGACCGGTGGACGGCGAGGAGCCGATTTATTCAGAAGGCCAGCCGTTCAAGTTGTGGCGCTCTGTGGGGGACGTCTATGATCAGCAGTGGACGTATTCAGGCCGTTGATGATTATGATGATGATGAGGATAACATCTTTTTGAGGAGTTTTTTTTGCAGTATTATTATATTACTTCCTTATTCTAAGTCTGGCATTTTTTCAGTGTTATTACTTCGTTATCTAAATTGTATCTTATCAAACCTACTTGTTAGTTATCTCCGTGAGTACCAAACTGATAAATTTGTTAGAAAGAATCGATGCAGATATGATGAGGTTACGTACGTTGTGCGTCAACTCACTTCCTATCCTTCTTAGTCAATAATAATAATATTTTAGTCTTTACCGATCCGCATAGTTGCCCTTTCTCTACACTTTTCTTCATCTCTTCCTTTTTCCCTCCCTTCGTCTAAGTCTCATTTGCTTAGTAATTTCGCTACTAGGTACAATGCTAGGAACATAGCAGAGCTTGCACACACACTACTGCCTGCAAAAAGCAGACTGGCATAGCGGTTGTACCTAGACAAATTTCTACTACCAGGTTTACCCCCTTTCCACGAAAGTCAAAACTCAGATATTCACCAGCCTAAAGACATCCACTGCTAAACATGAGCATCCCTTATATATGCTAGAACGAGCTTCGTACGAGGCACGGATTCCTAACTTCTATGATTTATGATGATGTTCATTTATGCTATACCGGACGCCTCACGGTAGGTATAGCATGAACAGCATCATATAAAATGTTCGTTTACTTTAGAATCCGTGCCTCAGACGGGGCACGGCTCGCGCTTGACACTGTCTAGCCAAAGACTTTTTATCCAGACCACTAATACGAAATTAAAGCAGGGCAAAATCGTACACACCACTTTGGGTGTGATTGATTCTCAGCTGTCAAAATCAAAATCAGTCGTTACTTGGGTGTGCTTTTGAATACATACCAAAAAAATGCCGTCTTGTGTGATAAAACTGTGCCGAAATTACTCGAGGCACGAATCACAGAAGCACACGATCACAATTCACTTGTAAGTGGCCTTAATCATGTATTTTTATAAGATTATTTTAATTATTTCTATTTGACGAAGAGTATTTAACATTTCACAATAAAAAGTTGACATGTCAAAATCAGTATTGCCACACGACATCTGAATAATTACCCGATTTCTTTTGTATAGATTTCCAACAGATCCACCCATGTCTAGCTGGGCCCTTATTCCGCATCGATTCCTTACTTCGAAACCACGCGAATTCCTTGTCTTACAAAAGAAATCTGCAAAACTCTACTCTCTATGAAACGAAAACAAAACCGCGCTAAATGAATTTGGAAATGGCGCGATTAGATCTGTCAAAAATCATATGTGTTATCGAGACGCGTTCCGAAATATCAACACATCAAAAGATTATGACCACTTATGTCAATATATTTTATTCAAAATAAAGATAACTTTAATGTAAAGCGAAGGTACATCTAACGCTGTGACACGATTTGAACAAGACACGATAACGACGTGGTTTCATATCGTGTGGAATCTATGTTTCCATAGAGAATAACCGCCCTGATCGTTGGATAAAAGTAGTTCGAAAAAGTCGAAATGAAGATTGGTGGAAACCTAATACTCGCTCAACAATATGTTTAGCGCATTTCTATAGTAAAGAACACACAGAACACAGAAGTGCAATTACTGATAATAGTTTTATTGTCAACTATAAGCGTTCCACGCGCCCACTGTTTCCCATTTTTAAGGTTATTTTTTTATCTTAAAATATGAAACATTATTTTGCTTGAGGCCCAGGGGGTCTAGCAAAGATCACAATCGCTAACGCTAACGCCACACGTTAACTCCAAAAATGTATCGAAATGACATTCGCTACGGAAAAGTTAGCGATTTCCGAAATGTCATTTCAGTATATTTTGGAGTTAGCGTTTGGCGTTAGTGTTAGTGGTTGGTATCTTTGCTAGACCCCCTGTACCTACATAACTGTTGTTCTTTAATCCCTTTAACTTGGTAATATTGAAAAACTCGTGAGTTATTAAAAGAAATGTTGAATAAACTGCTGGTTATACTTAATTTGAATCCTTTTTATTAAAAGATTGCATGAGCTATTTATAGACCTTTTTCTTGTCTATAGATAGTAGTATGATGGTAATTAATTTTATTATTTTATATTTTTTTAATGTAGGCGTTATATAATTTTTATTGTTTACATTTTACATCTAGCTAGATTTTTATTTAAGTACCCGACTAAATCGGGTAATACTATTTATATGGTATGTTGAAAGAGGAACTGACATTAGAAGAAAAAAAAATGTGCTCTATGGTTTGATTCATGTTCAAACAAGGTTAAGTATGGAGATTTCGGTTCTGGACCTATGTAATAGGGGGAATTCTGTGTCTAGCATAAATCATCCCTAAATAATTACCTCGAGCGGCTTGCCTCTTGCACCCATCCATGGCTCCTTGGGCTCCCCGCGGTATTGACGTCGTCGGTCCACCTAGTGGATGGGACCCTACGGTGCAACCACAGAATTCGCCATATTACATAGGGCTGCAACTTCGGTTCGTGGTCGAACCTTTTTTCATACATTGAATTCATTGTATTCATATCGGTAATTCGGTACCTATGCCCACAGGTAGGTAATTAGGTATATTTATCCCTACTTATATTACCTGCCTACTACCTACTACCTAGAATAGCATATAGGCTAGGTAAGTAGAACAATAAAATTGGCGGCAAATGGCACATTCGCAGGTTAAGCTCAGCGAGTTGGAAATAATAATATCATTACTTAGCAGTCTTTGTTAGTTAGACCACAATCCACATACTAGAATTTCGTTATGGGTTCGACTACTAAAGCAAAGATCTTGTAAGTTTATTATAAGATCTGTGACTACAGTAGGTACGTACTTCGTTTACTATATACTTTAAAGTAGGTATTAGTCTATTACTAAAATCATATCAATATTTGTAGATACCTACAGATGTATGTGGCCGTTTACTTCTATTCTATGGATGTGACTGTCATGCTCATGTCTCTCGACTTTAGCTAGTTAGGTACCGTCATTCTCACACCACGTAGAAAGTAAAAACTTGGATCGGAATCGGAACTAGTACTTGCTAAAATGTCTTCAGCTTCAGCCACCATGAAACCGGAAAATACCCATAGGGCGAATCCTGTGAGAACACCAAAACAAAACGCAGTAAGTACTCACCGAAAACACCTCAAGTTTCAGATTTTTATTTATCCGACACCGAATCCAAGAAAACCAGTTCCGTCAATACAAGTACTGTGTTTTACAAGCGATTTTTGTCATAAAATCGCGTGAAAACTAATAAAAACAATTACCACTGTTGTTGCAATCACTTAGGCACTGTTTTCACTATCACTGTTTCTGAATTTCGGAGAGTTCAATCAAAAACAATCTACTATTTACGTAAAGAGTTTTGACCAATTTATGGCGCGTGGCACAACCTCGCCACACGACGGCTCAAATAACACTAACTTCTAACTTAACAACTAGCGGTGTTGCCGCTTGATGAAAATAAAAAGCACCAAATCCGTACAGAAATTGCGCTCGATTTGCACCAGATTCCGCTAAACGACTCATGAATAATAATTATAAGGTTTTAGGATCTATCTTTACTACTGGCTATACGCCTTTTTCCTCAGTGGTACCACCATTTGAAACTTTAATTTTCAATTTGATTCAATGTTTTTCTCGATGCAAAACAAAAATAACTAGGTAGAGTGCGAGTTAAACTCAATGGCGGCTGTGAAGTCGGCGCGAGACGCATGCAGTAGCAAAAATAAGATGTGCGTAGGAAGAGGTATGCGGTGTGCGCAGCATGCGGGGCTTGCAGCGCACTTCACAGCCGCCATTAAGTTTGACTCGCACTCTACCTACGATGAAACTCTAAAGCAAGAAATACGAATTCGTTCCATTAACACGATTTTTTTATGGTTTATGCTTAAAAACTAATAATATTAAAGTGACACAGCAACATAATAGCTTAAAGGATAAGAAAGATGAAAAATAAATGCCTTAGTAACATTTGGTCAGGATTGACTTTTATTTCTCTATTATTTTAGACGTCCTACAGTACATAATGAACTTAATATTACGCAGTTGACCTAGTTAACTTGGGTTGATAAATAACCGCTCAGGCGCTTCAACCACATATGCGGCCGGCATTGCGCAACGTAGACCGCTCCCCACCACAATTGCGGTTTACAGCAAATTGCGCTACTAGGGATGGCAATCAATTTTTAGAGGTGTCACTCGTTATAAATCGACTAAAATTGAAACTAGTTGAACATCACTATCGAATAAAGTAAAAGTTTCTATGGTTCGGGAGAAAAAAAAAACGCCTCAGTTTAAATTGCATCTCGCGCCGAGTCGGCGCGCGCCGGTGACGGAGTAATTTCCTTTAAGTACGGCGGAGCGTCAATTATTATGCGTAGTGTTGTTGTGTGTGTTTTTTATACTGCAACACACGTAAAAATGCATTTGTTTAGATAGCCAAGTAATGCTACTTATCAAAACTAGTTTTAAAATTTTAAAACACTGCTTAGTTTATTCGTATTAACCGTAAATATGCAAAACCATACCGCGCTATTTAAGGAGCGCTTTGGGTCCTACCTACGCCCGCCGCACCGCGCCTGAGTGGCTTTTTTTTATACTTAAATGGGCTCACGTTTGACAACATCTCACCTGATGGAAAGTGATGGTGCGGTCTATGTTGGAGCACGTTTGCCCATGAGGTGCCTATTCACTCTTGATTTGAAGAGACCCAGATTGTAACTTGACGGAAATAATGAAGCAGGAAGTGCATTCCACTCCTCTGCTGTTCGGATAATGAAAGATTTAGAAAAACGCTTTGTACGGGCTCGAGGCACGTTCACGACAAAGGGGTGCAATGACTTGCCAAGCCTAGTAGTCCGATGTTTAAAAGGGGATGATGGGATTAGCTGATGGAGGAATATTGAGTTTTGCGCCAGATTCCACTAGATATTTTTTAGCGCGTTGATAAGAGAAAAAAAGCGCTAAAGACCCTAAAATTGCACTAGATCTAACCAAATGCGCTAAAACGGCAACACTGCTAGCGATACTAGCGTAGGGATGTCCGCTTCCGTCCGAGACGACCGGACTCATACGACCGATACTAGTAAATACATGTAAGACCTCGATACTTTTCTTTCGATACCAAGTACTTTTTAGTATCGAATCACTCTTTGATACTTACTAGGTATCGGAAAGAAAGTACTAGAATAGAATCAATGCTGCTAAGTCAAAACTGGATAGAATCGCCAAAGAATCAATGCCAAGCTTTATTAGATATATGATATATTTTTTCTTATAAGAAATATACTACAAGGGGTTAAAACAGCCCTATTTTTTAAATTAAGCAGAATTGTATCGAATTTTTTAATTCAAAGCGTTGAATACTGTTATAATATATACACACATTTAAATTAAAATGTTGTATATTATAATTATGAGTATAGTATTAGTATTTAGTATATGTATAACTGTAGGTATGTATTATTTTTAGTAGGTAGGTATGTAGTAGGTATACTTAGTATAAATTGTTTTTATATTTACGTAATCATGCACTTTTTATCTCATTGTTGTTGTTGTTGTCTTAGATGTAGGGTGTAATTGTTACAACACCAACCGTAATGCTGGTTTTAATTCCTGTCCATACAAAGGTAGCCTAGAAGAAATCGCTTAATGCGATAAGGCGTCCCGTCGTTCTACCATTCTTTTATAAATTCGTACCTATGTGCATTCTTATTTATTGGTGTTAAATAAAATATTATTGTATTGTATTGTTTATTGCGCGTAATGGTAACCGCTCTTAAATAAGCTTAGGCACATATATAAGTAAACCAATTTATAATTTTTAAGGCAATTTGGGTGGGACTTGAGATTCACGTAGATGGCAACTGGAGCGATTTGTCAACAATGACACTTTGACAAGATGTCAGGTCAGCGGTAGTTCCAATTTTGGCCACGTGCCAAAAGATCCTTGTCGATCTATAGATACAGATTTAGCCCAGATACAGTTTTATTATTAGTTTTGATTGATGACGATGATTGATAAAATAATTGTTGTCTCATCTTAGGGCATTTATAAATGGAGATGGCAAGGCAAGGCGTACCCCTCTGCCGGTCATATGGCGCTATTTGGTCATACACATTATCATAGTGTACGTATAAACACTGCGTTACATTGCTATAGTATATTAGACGGGCCCGATAGCTCAGTTGGTAGTATCCCTGCCTTCTGAACTGAGGGCTGTGGGTTCGATTCCTACCCAGGGCAAACATTTGTGTGATGAACATAGATGTTTGTTCTGCGTCTGGGTGTTATATTGTATTCTATGTATGTATTTACAAACAAAAACGTATCTAAGTATTGTATCAGTTATCTGGTTCCCATAGTACAAGCTATGCTTAGTTTGGGGCTAGATGGCGCTGTGTGAAATGTCCACACATATTTATTATTTATTATTTATTATATACTGCCGCGTGGGCTGTGGGATTCGTTGTGTGACCGGCCCACAGAATTCAGATATTTCAATCTATGGAATGAAATATGGTATGGAATTTCTATGGAATGGCCACTTATCAACTTGGCAGCACCACACATCGTTTCCAGAAATAATAACAAAACAACCACCTAGTTACTGGAAAAGAAAACACAAAATAATAATTTTCCGATAATTTTAATGCATGGCAATCTTCAAAATAATATCTCCTTTGATCTCCAGGGTACCGCGATGATGCTGACTGTCATCCTCCCATCTTTGCATCCTCCCGAATCAAAATTGGTATCGGTATTTATCAAAAAAGTACATGTCACACCTCTGGAAATTAAAACCATACAATTAAAACAAAATAATGTGGCATAATATTTATGCTGATAATCCGTCCAATGCCAGCACTAGCCCACGCCCGCCATGAGAGAATCTCGTGACGGCTGAAAAGGACAACTTTGGCAAGTAGGTAGGTACGTAGGTACCTAAATTTTTTTAACTAAGTACCTACCTACTTTATGCACTTTGGCATTCTTACAATGAGCATTGTGCCGATAATAGTTTCAATGAAAAGCCTATAATAGCAAAGGAGTCTCGACCAACATCTCGGGAGGCTCTCGTTAGACAGTTGGATCAAGGGTCGTATTCAGAAGGCAGTCTCCTCGAAACGGCACTTATTGTCAGGAGGTTCCTCCCCTCTCTGCAGCCCTGACCACTGGTATCACGGTAGCTCGGTCCTTGCAGTTCAGCAAAAGTCAGAACTCGGGATATTTAACTTAGGTGGTAGGACTTTTCTGCAAAGTTCATCTAAGTAGGTACCACTGCTTTGCCAATTTATTCTGCTGCCTAGCAGTAGTGTGCAAGTACTACTGTGTCTCAGTTTGAAGGGCATTGTAGCTAGTGAAATCACTGGGCAAATGAGACTTTATGACTTTATGATCTAGTAATCTGATTACTAGACTGTGTGTGTGTGAGAATCAGACTAACATGAGTCTAACAGACCGCGTGAGAACTACCATACTGGGCTCCAGAGCTTCTTATTATCGAAGTTACTTACAAAAACCATCTCATTGTAAATTGGATCTGATTCAGCAGAACGTTTCTCCAGGTATCCGTCCGTCCTCGCATCGAAGAACTTCCGGATTGCCACGTCTTTTGCTCTTTGATGATACGTCTCTTTCGATGTGAAAGACCACCATGTATAAGAGTTATCCATGGTTCTCTCATAGACATCCAAACAAGAATGGATCACGCTAACGTTACTCTTTTCGTTCCATTTTTCGATTTCTCTTTCGCGACTGTTAAGTGTCTGATTAATAGAAAACACATTTGTTTAAAAACTTAATAAGTAGGTACTCGAACCGGAGGTAAGTTTTTTATAAACTAAATAAATAAGCTTCTTTATGACCACATACTACCAGGGCCCGAAGTCTGCTATTTCAATTGTGTCATAATGGTTCATGAATGGTGCCATAATGACAGATTTTGACACTAATGGTAGTCTACTTATGGTTTACAGACTAACATTAGTGTCAAAATCTGTCATTATGGTACCATTCATGAACCTAATGACACAATTACACCTGACACAAAATAACAGACTTAGGGCCCAGATGGTAGGTAATATTATATTGTATTGATAGGTAAGCTACATGTGGACAGGGCCCGAAGTCTGCTTTTTTAATTGTCATAATGGTTCATGAATGGTAACATAATATAATGACAGATTTTGACACTAGTCCCCTTATGGTTAGTAGACTGCCAATAGTGTCAAAATCTGTCGACATGAGAGATTTTGACACTAATGGTAGTCTACTTATGGTTTTTAGACTACCATTAGTGTCAAAATCTGTCATTATGGTACGATTCATGGACAATTAACACAATAAAAATAGCAGACTCCAGGCCCTGGGGGTCTAGTAAAGATACCAACCACTAACGCTAACGCCTCACGCTAACTCCAAAATGTATTGAAATGACATTCGCTGCGGAAAAGTTAGCGATTTCCGAAATGTCATTTCAGTAGGTACATTTTGGAGTTAGCGTTTGGCGATAGCGTTAGCGTGAGGGAGCTTTGCTAGACCCCCTGGTGGAGCGTCATAAAACCTTTGACGATGCCTAAATAATCTGTAATTACCTATCTCACTCTCACTAGTACCTAATACTACTTTCGATATTTTACTAAAACTTGATTCGTTTACGTTTTCTCCCTTTTCTCCCATACATTTTTCTGCAGCGCCCCTAGCGGACAAGTTGATGAACTAAAAACGGCAGTACAAATTTTAAATGGATTCGCGCGTATTCATGTATTGGAAAACTCGTACTAAGGATACAGGATCATTATCATTATTTATGATTTATAATTACGATTCACAAAAAAAGATTTCAAAACAAACCAAAGGCGTTTTATTGTTTTCTTTCTTGCTTCAAATTTTCCATGTCATAATACATCCATTTATAATTTTGACGTAATTACGTGTATGTTATTTTTTTACTAAAATTCTTCTGATAAAACCCGGAAAAATTAGGAGTCAAAAGTTTGGGGTAACATAGTTGGGCAGTAACATAAGGTAAGTAACTTACATCTAGTAGGTTTTGTTGGAATCCACTTGCGCCTAGATAATCTGATATGATGTTGTCATAATACTGGCGTGACTCATAGGGGTAGACCTTTGAAATCGCGTGGTAAATACCTTCCTTTAACCGCTCATCTAAATGATCTAGATTCCAGCAATTGATACCCCAACGAAATTTACTTGCTTCCGTGAACGTGTTAAATGCATCCACCGCTGCATCTATAGCCGTCTCATTCTTATTGTTGTTTAACTCAGTGTAATATGTGAAGCTGTTATTGATCATCTGCAATTGAAAAGATTAGGTTTTTAATAAGTACTTACGGGATATTTACCGTGATTAGAATCATTTTTGAGTTCCCGATATTTTGACACAGTTACATGCACCATTTTCACGGGTAGACTGAAGATGCGGGTGGATGATAAAAAGAATCGTCCACCCGCATCTTCAGTCTACCCGTGAAAATGGTGCATGTAACTGTACCGAAATATCGGGAACTCAAAAATGATTCTAATCACCGTAAATATCCCGTAAGTACTATTAAAAACGTAGTAAACAACCGTGAAAGTTTAAAACAGTGTTTTGAAAAGATTAGTAACAACACTAAACATTAATAATTCACATCATCAACATGACGCCTACTGCTGAACATAGGCTTCCCTCATTACACCACTTTGGACGCCTATAATAGGGGATTTGCCATTATTGCGAAGTTTGGCAGCTGGCTTGGTGATCCCAGAAGATTTAAATGTACTGAGGAGAAAGCTCTCTCCCTAGATATTCCCGTAGCTGGTTCTCACGGCTCCCACGAGGAGAGATGTGGTGGTTACATGTCAATTATTAATAAAACTATTTAAATAAAAACAATTACAATATTTGTGGAACGTGGTCTTACTGCTGGCAGTAGTAAGCTCAAAGTCGCGCTATGCTCGGTGTTTCCCTGCGAGATACGATCCGGAATGAGGAGATCCGCAGGAGGACTAAAGTGACTGATATACCTAGCTTTTAGAATTAGCAAGTTGAAATGGCAATGAGCAGGTTACATTGCTCGCAGAACTGATAATCGATCGGGAAGAAAGGTTCTCGAGTGGCGAGTGGAGTGATGGAGTGGTGGGGGCGACCACGAACCGGCAGCAGCATAGGCCGGCCCCTCACTGGGTAGACTGAAAGCCACGCGAACCGTTGGATGCAGAAAGGCGAGCAGCCCCTCAAGGTGGCACTTTTTGAGAGAGGCTTATGTTCAGCAGTGGACGTTTTCAAGCTGTTGATGATGATAGCAAAGATCATGGTCCCAAGTTCCATTACTTATAGGTAGGACCCCATAACATGATTGAGCCACCGCCTGTTCCCATTGTTTTGACAACAACAGTGCACGAACAAAACCATTCTTTTTTTGCAAAGTTGTAACAGACCGGAACGATCACCGCGTGGCCTACCGCGCGATTTAATCTATGGACATACGCTGGTAGCCAGGTTACTTGAGACATTCTTGACTCGTGATGAGTAGGCTAGTCGAAATAGGCGGGCGGTTAATTGTGCCGCTGTGTGTACGTCCATACACCCGGAGACAGACGAAAGCTAATTCCACGAGTTGAAAAAGAGACTTCACTCGGTCCATTATCTGATGTTGCCATCTATAAAGCTGAACCCTACCTTTTTCAATGTGTCCATGAAGTTATCTTCAGTGTATTCACTGGGCTTACTCCTCATTGTTTTTAACCGCTCCAGCGCCTGTCGTTCTTCGTCTGTATGCTCACTGGCAAACTCTTTTTTGGATAGAAAAACGGTCGAAATGACTTTCCTCATCATGCGCTCCCTGTACTGAAGGTGTACCTGTGACACCGCTAAATCATTGTTCCGTTTGTTCGGCTGCTCCAGCAGCGTCGACCGAATTACCAGCAACCTCTGCAATACAAATGACATTAGTTACAAATCCTGTGTGCTTGCGTGATAAGTTATTATTGCATTATTTTCTATCAGTAGGATAAAATATACACTAGTACCTTTAAGTATATATAAAAGTAAGTAAAGGCCTGAAAATACAATTGAATGGAAAATTATATGACAACATTATTTTTGCTCCTTATGAAGATTTTTCGATAACTATGTCGGTTATGAATAAGTAGTGTATACTGTATATCCCTACACTTAGACATGTACTTATACCTAAAAATAAAATTCGTTCGCAGAAGTGATAACCGATGGGGACGAAACTAATACATAGATGGACCGAAATCCGTGGAGAAAAGAAAAATGCAAGAAGCAATGTAGCTGATCAAAGCGTTCTATGGGGAAGCCTATGTTCAGCAAGACAGAAGAAGTCTTCGCCGGGCTGATGATGAGGGGCGATGAAGGCAAATAAAACAATAAGACACACTTTTATAAATTCTGCTCGTTCTTCATCATTTCTGTTGATGATCCTCTTTCTGCCTGCGTCGAATGTTTTGAGAGCAGCATCTCGCCCAGCTTTGTGAATATTGTCAAGGTCCAGTGGGTGCACACACAGTGTCTCTATGTTGCCGAAGTTTTGTATCGCCTTCTCGTACGATTCGTTAGCTTTGTTGATGAGAATCTGGGTTTTCGCGATGTTACCTTGCACGAACTGAGGCAGCCGGTTTTCCAACTCCTGTCAGAAATCTGAACGTCAGACTATACTTAACAAATTAACAAGCATACAATCAGGAGCGAGTTTCGGCAGGAAATTCACAGAGCAGAGGTATCTGCAGTTGAAGCAAAGGGAGTTTCTTTTATACGTACATACCATCGAAATAATACCCAGGGTATTATTTCGATTAAAAGAAACTCATCCATTATCTGTATGTCAGTTAGGTAACTAAATATGAAAAACTCAAACCAAAATGAAAACAGATTAAACAATAGTCACCATCTTTAATTTGTCAAGATAATTGTCAGCTTTTTCTTTAGAACCCATTTTTTTCTTGGACTTAAATGTTTCGCATGCTAAAGTGAAGTATTTCTCGTGGAGAAAGCGAGCATAATCTGCCGGTATACTGAGCTGGTGCGGTCCACACTCTGAATCCATCCCATTTTCGTATATTTCGACGGCTTCATTCAAAGTTGAAAGCAGATTTGCATTTTGCATCGCCTGTAAAATTTTGGTATTCACCTAATTTTTATCTACTTACCTACACTGCTTATGAATATCATTATGACTTTTTGAATTTGAAAAGAAATAACTTTCTTTGATTTCGTTGTTTTGAAAGCTATACTTAAAACACATTATTTTATATATTCCTCGGGGTGATTTGATGATGTAAGGTATAATCACTTAATCAGCCACTCGATACTGCAGACTGCGCAGAGCTGTGTAGCGTACGGATTCCCGGCAACGTAGAGGTAGGTAGCCACTATTATTCTCTCAAAAAGAAGAGAGAAGGGAGAGGGAAAAAGATAGAGGAAAAGGATGAATGGATGGGATGGTTATTGTTCGAAGGGAAGAAGTGTTACCATCCCATCGATTGAACAGGCGACCTGCCCGTGCGAAGTCAGGGCGGCTCTATTGATATTGTAGGCAATTATCTCATTACGGTAACGTCGGTCGTACGTTTAACAGAGTTAGTACTCCTTGAGTTAAATCGGGACTAGATTATTTTTATGTCAGTAAAATGTTTAATTTGTTGGCCTAACTTCATCGTCTTTCAGATTCGCACCTTCAGCGGCATCACACGTTAGATTAAAATATTATGAAAAATTGGTAAAACTATGTAAATATTTTTCAGTACCCCATGTATGCTCGTTAGGGTTGGTATCTCATCACTTTTAAATATACTCATGTATGTCTTGAAATAGTGAAACAGATCTCGAGCCTTCACTTTCTCTCCATTAATAGTTTTAGGCGTCAGCTTCTCCGAGCTGAACAGAGACGTCACCAGCTCTTTCACGTATGTCCTGAACTCTATACTGATATCTGAAATTATCACCAGGAATAAAATTTACCAGGTGTAATTCTTTTGAGTAAATAAGTACAAGATAATTAGAAAACGTGGTAAAATATATAACTTTAGATTCAAGTAGGTTACCCATTATTTACTTGATTATAATAAGTAGGTACTTAAATCCCGTAAGTTCTTAGGTCCCCACTAGGTGGACCGATAATCTGGTGAAAACCGCGGGGAGCCGATGGATGCAGGAGGCGAGCAGCCGCCCGAGGAGGCCTATGTTCAGCAGTGGACGTCTTCAGGCTGTTGATGATGATGATGATGATGATGATGATGACTTAGGTACCTTAATTTAAATCCTTGGTACATAATAATCATAAGGAACTCGACTGTACGTCGATACATTTTGCACTAAATACGTACTTATGTGTAATAATAATAAGCACAGAGCGTTGAAACAAATGATGCTTCGCAAACAAAATATTCGTACCGGAATTATTTCCTTTGTGTTCAGAATCAAATGTTTTGAACCCAGGGTGGGGCATTAGGAAACAGGTAACTTTTTCAAAACTGGAACGTATATGTTTCCGCATCTCTTGCATATCTTTAGATTGACTTGGCATGATCTAAAACATTAATATTGACATAAAGGTGTTTCACTTTTTATGTTTACCTACCTATAAGGAAGCTTCAACCAGCCAGTAATTTCGATCGAACCATCTGCTGATCCAAACCTGAACCAAAGGTTGGGTTTATTTATAGTCAATGATCAGCAACCAAGATTTTTAGATATGTCCACAAAGGTGAAAAAAAATATAATGAGGAAAATTAACTTGTTCAAACATCACAACATCACATATTCATTCGCGTGTCATTTGCCATATTGAATTGTTCACAGATATTACCCACAAACACACCAACCCGCACTTGGCCAGCGTGGATGGCCCATACACTCTTCTTATGAGAGAAAGTCCCTGTTCCAGCAGCGAGAACGTATTGGGCTGATAACGAGGAAAAATAATAAACAGGTCAACCTTAGAATTTGTACCTAATTCTATGAGGTCAACTATATTTTTACTCACCAAAGTACCTAACACAGATAATGGATTGAATCAGATAGAGAGATATTCTTGTTCTTGTTGTTCATTTTGTACGTAACACAGTGTTTGGCTTATTAAAAAATGATGTAAGTAGGTACTTATGTACTAACACTAACTCAGATCTAAAAGAAAATCTCTTTGGAACTATGTAGGTACAGTCGCCTGCACTAATAAGTATACATTTTATAATTTTCAAAATATTGTCACCGTATTGAATTGTTTAAAAATGTACTCAGCTAAAATTTAAAAATTATGTAACCTTCAATTTGTGGCCTAACTATGTATATTCTATAAAAAACGTAAACGAGATTATTTTTCAGACAAATGGTTACAGTATGATCTTCAATAATTAGTACACGCGGCTGCAATAATATGCATACTGCGGGAGTTCCAAAATAATGTAGACGCATGCTTTCATAAGAATATTCTCACAACTTACTAAACAGCTAATACATAGCCATTGACTGGCCCGATAGCTCAGTTGGTAGTATCCCTGCCTTCTGAACTGAAGGCTGTGGGTTCGATTCCTACCAAGGACAAACATTTGTGTGATGAACATAGATGTTTGTTCTGCGTCTGGGTGTTATATTGATTTCTATGTATGTATTTAACAAAAAAGTATATAGGTATTGTATCAGTTATCTGGTTCCCATAGTACAAGCTATGCTTAGTTTGGGGCTAGATGGCGCTGTGTGAAATGTCCACACATATTTATTATTTATTATTATTAATTATTTGGATGAATTGAAATTAATATTGAAATTGAAATTAAAAAAAAAAAAAATATTATCTTCATGACCAATACCTAAAAAATGCAAATAAGACTACCAGAAAAAAGTATGCAGAATGAATCAAAAATATATAAACACGTAAACATTGCAATAAGATGACTGGCCAAGCAGCCAAACTGGTTTTATTCATGTTTTCTTCAACACATTTTTCATAAATATGTATACACTTTGGAATTTTAACCAAATATAGTTTCTTGACTTTTGTTTAACAAAATGGTCAAAAACATGTATACACCTAGACGTCATTTAAATGTAAACACAACATTTTTTGGTTAGGTCTGAAGCTCCTCACCAGGTGGGCTGATGACGATCTGGTAATCTGGAGATCTGGTGATCTCGTGTCGTGACCGTGGGTGGTAGCGGGTGGTGGTGGTGATCTGGTAGCACACCCAAACCACCACGGTCATCACCACCACCACGCGGACGAAAGCAGCCGCTCAAAGCGACCCCTGAGGAGTTTGGTGGGTGAGTGTGAGTCTCTGTGGTGGCCTATGTTCAGCAGTGGACGTGTTCAGGTTATTGATGAAGATGAAGGTGACAATATTTTGAAAATTATAAAATGTATACTTATTAGTGCAGGCGACTGTACCTATAGGATCATAAAGCCACTCATTCAGTCTCTTTTGCGTTAGCACAATTAGTGTCAAAAATATTAATTTATGGCACACAACCTTAAAACTTTCATCCAATAGCTGTTCTCCGCCAACAGTTCCGTAAGGATGCTCCCACGGGTACTGCCAGTCCCTCACGAGGAACTCCAGTACTTGGAACGCTTTCGAATCTTGGTCTTTCACCATTTTGCCAAAATCTGTGAATAGCTGCAAAGTAAACGGCATACGGCTTGCTTAGAGTCTGTACTTAGTACGCTGCTATTGACATGGACTATGTTTATAGCTATGGGGAAGAAAGGTTTTCGAGTGGCCACCACAAATCGGAAGACGCAGCGTAGGCTAGCCTCTAGGTGGACCGATGATCTGGGTGGTTATTCTCTATGGAAACACAGATTCCACACGATACAAAACCACGTCGTTATCGTGTCTTGTTCAAATCGTGTCACAGTGTCAGATATACCTTCACTTTACATTAAAGTTATCTTTATTTTGAATAAATTATATTGACATAAGTGGTCAAATCTTTTGATGTGTTGATGTTTCGGAACGCGTCTCGGTAAAACATACGATTTTTGACAGTTCAAATCGCGCCAATTTCAAATTCATTTCGCGCGGTTTTGTTTTCGTTTCATAGAGAATACAGTTTTGCAGATTTCTTATGTAAGACAAGGAATTCGCGTGGTTTCGAAGTAAGGAATCGATACGGAATAATGGCCCTGGTGAAAACAGCGGGGAACCGATGGATGCAGGAATCAAGCAGCTGCTCAAGGTGGCGCTCTGTGGGAGGCCTACGTTCAGCAGTGGAAGTCTTCAGGTTGTTAATGATGATGATATTTATAGCTTTATTTTCTAACAAGAATTAATGTAAAAAACCCATCAACTCTACCTGAAGAAATTGTAGATTGTCCTCTTGGATGTTATGGAAGAGATTGTAAATTTGAACTGAAGATAAGAGAGTGGAGAGCGCGAAGATGGTTGAGCAGTCATTGACTGTACTGGTGCTGTCGAAGGTACCTTGCGTGTCCATCAGGAGCACTGCCACCTGGCGCAAAGAAATATAACTTTCAACATACTATCGCTTAGCGTCACATACACAATTACACACACATAACACAGATCAAAACTATTTTGTGCAGGTTGAAAATTGGTTTTTGTGGGCTTTTTAGATAACCTGAACTCATATAAAGCCACATTATTGTTAGGTACCTACCTGACGATTAAAGGAAATTGTTAAATACGTAACCTTTTCTCCAGAAGAACGCGTGAGAATGAATGGCTCGGACCACAAGAGAATGCCCAAAGTGGTTCTTTTACTACCACTGCGCCACTTGAACCCAACCAGAGGTGCGCTGTCCTCGCCCAACCATGAACCGTCTTGGCGAACTGATTGCTGGAAAAATTTAATTTGCATCTATGATCAGCATTTAGGTGACACTTAACCTATTAAATATATACCTAGATAAGTAGATGCTCGTGTGTTGATGTGTTCTAGATATTATAGCTAACCTTGCAGGGGCTATTGTAGTATTAAGTGTAGTTACCGGAGCCGCGAGGTATCTTAAGAAGAAGTTGAGGAGGTAGGACTTGCCGCTGCGGGTGGCACCAGCAATGCTCACCACCACCACCGGAAGGTCTCTGACCTCCTCCTTCATCAGGATCTGTTGCAGCGCATGTTCGTCCAGCTCGTACGAGTGGGTCTCCGTTACCATCACAACTTGTGTAGCGTACCCTGAATGAGCTTTAGTTTTTACATCTTCAGCATTGTTTCCTAAGTTGGCGTTTGCTGGTTTGATGGTTTTGTTATCAATTGGGCCTTCAGCGATGGCTCCTGCATTGTTATTTATTATGTTTATACCCGGAGCATCGTTTTCCAAATGAATTTCAGCTACTTTCACATCTTTACCATCATTTCCTGAGTTGAAGTGCGTGGTTATTGTAGCTTGAGCTTGGTTAGTATTTATTGGTGTAGCTTGGACATTTTGATTGATAGTTTTTAAATCGATTGTTGTCGTGTCTCCATCCTGGGCACCACTATCTGAGTGCATATCAGCAACTTTTACATCTTTGCTTTTTTCATCATTGATCTCCGAATGGGTTTCCGTTACTTTATGTGCAGACTCCATTGTTTAATGATTTCTGAATTGAGAAAAGTAAGACATACTTATTATAATTTGGAACTATTAAAATCCAGGCAAAATTTACACAGGGAATAATTGTTGCTAGGTAAGTAGGTACACCACCAGCCATTACCACACCGGTTGCCATTGTCACAACTGTCTGTGATCTGCTAAATGAGTCGGTGATGGATGTCAGCAGCTAAATCATATTTTTTTGGTCGGTGTACTACTATGTCTACTATGATTTGATCGTTTTTTTTTATAAATAAATACATATGTGTGGACGTTTGTTTGGTAGTTATAAATTATTCTATTAATTTATTGTTTGTCGTGAATTTCTTGATGCTAGGATGATGTGTTCCGAGTCGACCTTAGGTTTCAAAAAATGGTCAAAATTTTTAGGAGTTTTTAACTATTGGTTATCTTAACTACGGATCGAAAACCCACCCTTAGAAGACCGTTAAAAGGTACAACTTATGAGTATAATTGAAATGTTGGAGTTAATATTTTTGTTCTACACTGATTGCATCAGCGTCACCATAAAGTGAGGCCTATAACATTCAAAGTAGGAGACAACTTGGTCAAGCCCCAGGCTTGGGCGCGACTGCGAGATGGGCCACCTTTGTCGTGACAACATGATAGGATCGAGGAGTCTACGTCCATTGGTACGTGAGAATCTTGGAACAGTCTATTAGCTCTTCTGAGCTATCATCATCAACATCCTGAAGGCGTTCACAGCTGAAAGCGCCACTTTTAACGGCTGCTCGCCTCCTTCATATACATTGGGTCCCCTCGGCTTTCACCAGATCGTCGATCCACCTAGTGGGGGGCCGGCCTACACTGCGCCTTCCGGTTCATGGTCGCCACCTTTCTTCCCCATCGGTTGTCAGTTCTACGAGCGATGTGGCCTTACCTACTGGTTCAAGATGATCCTAATGCGGCTGTGATAGGACGCACAACTCGCGCAAGAAGTGTCGCAGATAGCGAATAAGTATCTCTTTAAAATTTTACTCACCGTATTGGAACGTTCGTAAGATACACAAACTATGAGTATGAGTAACGTACTTATTTGAAAGCTTTGACATCTAGTGGTGCTCTTTCACGTAACCGTAATACTTATATAAGAAACTTAGAGGTACTTGTAAAAATTTTGACCATTCATTTTATGTTTGTGGTTGTAATCAGGAAATGTAGTACCTCCCGAAATAATTGATAAATAATTATCAATGCGGTCTACCTAAACGATAAAATAATCGCAAACCGGAAACAATTAATTATCACTACATAAAAGTTCCCAATGTTCCCATCTATTATCACAAAGTTCTAGAGAACTTTGTAGCAAATAAAAAGTACCTACATGTCGTGTGTACTAATTAACTTTAAAGAAATTAAAAAAAAAATAGGGGTCGAAAAGTTGAAATTGAAATAATAATGTATGTAAGTACATCTTCTGTGTCACACACACTGATTTATTATGGTTAGTCTATTAAGTATGTATGACTATTCGATCCTTAGCGCGTATTATAATTTCGTAACTCGCTATAATAACATTTGTTACTTAGGTCTTGAGGCGAACATAATAAATTATAGTTCGGACAACTTTATTTCGGATAAAGGTACCGGAATGTAAAGATGTCACCTTACCTGAGATGCAGAATTATTATTGCGAAGGTCCTCAAATGTCGGAGAGGCACTTGTAAGCCCTTGGCCGAGGGCACCGCGGTCCGTTCACCTCGCATTCCGGACATTCTCGGTGGACCCGCAAGCTGCATTATACTGTACACTCTTACTGTACTAGTACTAGTGATATATATATTTTTTTTTTTATATGTTGGCTCCACACATAGTGTATTTAGCCAGTGTCAAGTATTGTATATTTTCATCGAGTTTAAGAATATTTTACGTAGTCAAGTCTTAGTCTTAGTCATAGTCATAGTCCAGTCTAAGTCGGGTCATAGTCCAGTCTAAGTCATGCTCAAGTAAAGTGGTGGCAACTTTACAAGAAGCTTCTATGGAATTTTGGAAGCAACTCGAAAAACCACGTTACACCACATTATATCACTTGACCACACTCATGCTTGTAATTCAGCACTTAATGCGTAAAACGCCACCAATTTTAAACATTAACACTGGAAAAAGCACAAATTTTGAGAAATAATACATTGCAACGACGTGAACTTTTCCGCGTTCCCGCCAAAACTCTGATATATATTTCTACTATCCCTATACCCACCTCTTAGGCCCGATTTTACCAAAGTAGTATAACGTTATTCCAAGTATAACGTTCCGAGAATAACCGAGTTACACGAATATAACTATTATACCAACAATTTTGAAGCTCTTTCCTTGGATACAATCAGGGTAGGATCCTTTTAATCGCCATTTCATTTGTCAATCAGCTGTATCCGAGGGTAACAATTAGCGTTATACTTGGAATAAAACTTATTCTACTTTGGTAAAATCCAGCCTTAGAATATAATTACATATACTTAAAAGATCAGTTTCCAAAACAACGCTTTCTTAAAACGCACGCTACTTTTTAGGGTTCCGTACCCAAAGGCTAAAGCGAACCCTATCACTAAGGCTCCGCTGTCCGTCTGTATGTATGTCTGTCTGTCTGTCCATCTGTCACCAGGCTGTATCTCATGAACCGTGATATTTGGAGAGTTGACTTTTTCAAAGATCATGTAAGTATTTCTGTTGAATACTTACTAAAAACAGAATAAAATATATATTTAAGGGGACTTAAACAAGTGTGTTTTTTTGGTCGTTTTTATAGATAATGGTACGGAGCCCTTCGAAAGCGAGTCCGACTCGCACTGGGCCAGTTATTTGCTATTTTAGATGATTTAATCTTCTAAAATACCAAATAACCGACCAAGTGCAGAACTCATGATTCGTTTCTGATGTGTTGCAACGATAACACCGTGCAGCTTTACACACGCGCGAATACGTTGCCATATATGGCACCAATTAAAGGGCTTACATTTCGCGAATGTTTTAGGGTTCTATGTCTGTACTATTATTTTGTTCTGTGCTGTGGTCGCAGCTAGCGCTAAAGTAGGCATTTAATGTAGCTTTAAGAAGAACATACGTAGAATGCGAATCAAACATAATGGCGGCTGTGAAGTGCGCTGCAAGCCTCCGCACGCTGCACTTGCCTCTGCCCACGCACATTAATTTTTTTGCTACTGCGCAGCGGTTCACGACGACTTCACAGCCGCCATTGAGTTTGATTCGCACTCTACTAAGGACCTAATGTTGGTAGGTACGTAATTCGGTATTTATGTTTGTATGTTACCTATTCATAGGAATTTTTTTTTTTGTTTTTTTTTTTATATCTTTATGTTACCTATTGTTGCGTAAAAACAAATAAAACCTCAGAATACGGAAACAGTAGGTAACTATAGTAGGAAATGGTGGCCTATAGTGTTTAGACCGCATTGATAACATTATTTCCTAATCAATGACCTACTAAAACCACAAAGATTGATATCTAATTTTTGGTCCTACCCACAGAGCAAAAAAAAAAACGCTTCCCCAGGCGAAGTGTCATTTGTTTCATAGCTCTGTGGTCCTACCTATTACCACTATTACCACAATTTGATTATAAACTATTGTATATATAGTACAGTACATACAGACACCAATCAAACAGTTTTCAGAATTTTGTAAATTACTCCCGTGCGGAACACTAAATTTTTTTACAAGTTCAGAGTGTTTTATTATTTATACGGTGAGTACAAAAAATCGATTTGTATTTATATTTACTTTGTTTATTAACATAGGACCGCTAACAATTTAAAAGAGATTAATTTTAATGCTTCAGAAAATGTTTAATTCGAGCATCCATACCGATTTGTGTCCCTGTAGCCGGTACATAAATTATTATAAAACTATACCTATTAATACAATTATATGACTAATACCCTTCACCTTTCATCTAGCCAATGCCTAATAAAAAGCTCCTTATTTTATCTCACTCATAACCGACATGCTCATTCAAGTCTTTACATCTTCTCGTGCGACATAATTAAATAGTAGGTATTATATTAACGCTAAGTGCGTTATAGTTACAGCTGTTGATCAGTAGGCCTAGCACGAATATTTATGCGCGCTTAAGTGTAACGTTAACGTAAGGGAGTTGTATGGCATTTGATCTGCCCCTATTACGATTACGATTGAGCTAGCAGCGCTGCGCGTCTGCCGCTCAACTGCTGTCAAAATTGTATGAACTTTGACCTTATGTTAACGTTACACTCTTTTTTTTCTTTTCTTATATTTTGGCTCCACACATAGTGTATTTAGCCAGTGTCAAGTATTGTTATTATTCATCGTTAAAGAATGTATCACCTAAAGTCAAGTCTTAGTCATAGTCATAGTCCAGTCTAAATCAGGCAGTCGTAGTCCAGTCTAAGTCATGCTCCAGTAAAGTGGTGGCAACTTTACTAGAAGCTTCTATGGAATTTTGGAAGCAACACGAAAACTCACGTTTCACCACATTATATCACTTGCCCACACTCATGCTCGTAATTCAGCACTTAATGCGTAAAACGCCACCAATTCTTACGCGCGCAGAAATATTCGTGGTAGGCCTACAGGATTACCTATAATTTATGATCTTGGTGTCCTACTCAATATAACGTTAACATTTACCTATATTATAATTATTGCTTATACATCATATGTATATATTATATAGAAGGGTACAAGGGTAACATAATAATACTTAGTACATTTCTCGATTTAGAAGTTATAGCGATGGAATCTGCACACCCTGGTCATGAGAAAGTATTGGAGATCGTCTCAGGAAACGATGCTAAAAACGGGAAAGTAACTGAAACGACAGAAAACGGTGCTCAAGGTGACAAAGCCATAAATAATGACCAAGCCGTCAAACCAACGAATACCGATTTAGGGAAAGATGCTGGAAACGTTAAAATAACTGAGACGCGTACAGGGCAAGGTGTACAAGTTGTGAATGTGACAGAGACCCACTCGTACGAGCTGGACGAACATGCGCTGCAACAGATCCTGATGAAGGAGGAGGTCAGAGACCTTCCGGTGGTGGTGGTGAGCATTGCTGGTGCCACCCGCAGCGGCAAGTCTTACCTCCTCAACTTCTTCTTAAGATACCTCGCGGCTCCGGTAAGTACTTAAACTTAATAACTACTTAGTGAGTTCGTGAGAGGTATGTACCCTCCGGAGGAGATAACCTCGGGAGTCCACCACATATTGTAGACACGTGGAAATCTCATACGACGCGATTCTTGCGGTCGTTTCTTCCACGAACCTGCAAGATGTGGAATGATCTTCTTCCTGAGGTTATTCCGCATAACTACAATATGGGGAGCTTCAAGAAAAGTGTTAAACGTGTCCTCTCTAAGGGTAGGCAACGCACCGGCAATGCCCTTGGTGTTGCAGATGTCTATAGGCGGCGGTGACCACTTACCATCAGGTGGGCCGCCTGCTTGTTTGTCACTCATAACATTAAAAACGTTGATTTTTTTCAAATGGCTGAAATATGATGTTTTTGGGACCCCTATGGCTACGTCATTTTGAAAATTTACTTCTTTACTTCTATTTAATTTATTTACCTTCGGCTACAAAGTCACTCTCGCGGGCTGCTTGCGGCCCAGCGAACAGAGCACCCTCGAAAAAAAAAAACGCCAACTTTTATGACAGGCCACCATCGGCTACAAAGACACTCTTGTGGGCCGCTTGCAGCCCGCTTGCAGCCCAGTGAACAGAGCACCCTCGAAAAAAAAAAGGCCAACTTTTATGACAGGTCACCATTGGCTACAAAGACACTCTCGCGGGCCGCTTGCGGCCCAGCGAACAGAGCACCCTCGAAAAAAAAAACGTCAACTTTTATGACAGGTCACCTTCGGCTACAAAGTCACACTCGCGGGCCGCTTGCAGTCCAGTGAACAGAGCACCCTCGAAAAAAAAAACACCAACTTTTATGATAGGTCACCTTCGGCTACAAAGTCACTCTCGAGGGCCGCTTGCGGCCCAGCGAACAGAGTACCCTCGAAAAAAAAAAAAAACGCCAACTTTTATGACAGGTCACCTTTGGCTACAAAGTCATTCTCGCGGGCCGCTTGCGGCCCAGCGAACAGAGCACCCTCGAAAAAGCCACCTTTTAGCAGTGGTCGCCTTCACTACAAACTGCCCCTCGCGAGCTGCTTGCGGTAGAGAGCTATTGTTGTTATTAAATACCATCCAAATTAGCTTAGTAATAGAAAGTCGAGTGACAGGTAATGTTATCCTACAGGAACCATACTTTTGTCCGGGATGGGGAAAAACATTTTAGTATATGGCACTGCTTTGGATTTTACTAACTTTCGTCCATTTTATTTGCGTAATGTCATAGTTAAGTGATAATGCTATCCCACAGGATCTATTTAAGTGTCCGGGATGATAAATTTTATCTGTCCGTACATATTATTATATACATATTTAAATTAATTTAATGAAAATTCATTGACGAAGTTAAGTTTGTAAAGCTTTCCTGCGGGAACGGGTTACTTTGCCGGGATAAAAAGTATCCTATGTATTAATCCAGTATATAAGCTATCTCTATTCCAAATTTCATCCAAATCCGTCCAGCCGTTACGACGTGAAGAGGGAACAAACACACACACACACACACACACACACACACACACACACACACACACACACACACACACACACACACATACACTAACACAAACTTTCGCCTTTATAATATTAGTGTGATATATTATGTAGGGATTTAAGTATATTTGACACCGGCTAAATTCAATAAATAATCACTACATCATAATCTAGATTTTAAACTGCTTGTAATCGATAATTTGTAGGTTTATTAAACGCTTGTTACTAGTAACTTGTAGTTCTTGTAGCTGCTACAGTTGTAAGCTACAATTGTAGCTTTATAAAACGGGGCCCTGTATGTAGAAGAGAACAGCTGGACTGCAGACATACGAAATCATTTTTATGCCTCATCTTTTTTTTTCATTTTTGCCTATGCTGAAACGGAGAGGCTTCGCTCGCACTTCCCGCTCCGAGTGGGAAGTGCGAGCGAAGCGTCTTCACGCTCACTTGGTTGATTACAATAGCATCAGCAACGGATGGTGTCACTGGTGTCGGCAGTGAACTGCAACTAAAAGTAACTTCTATATGCAGTTCCACCGCCACCACCACCACCATAATCATCACCATCACCATCACAATCCATCCAACATCTTTCTGCGATATTTTTTTGGCTTAGCTTAGGGTACAGTGAGGATGAGAATGCTGCCTACTCTTTATTCATTGGTAGGGCATCGTTCTAGTAATTTTGTAAAAGCCATATTGCGTAAACCTATTGAATAAACTAAAATAATTGCAGGAAAAAGATCGTGAAAACGGTTCTTGGCTTGGCGAAGACAGCGCACCTCTGGTTGGGTTCAAGTGGCGCAGTGGCAGCGTTAGAACCACGTTGGGCCTCCTCTTGTGGTCAGAGCCATTCATCCTCAAGCAACCTTCTGGAGAAAAGGTTTATTTAACAAAATTTTTTATTTTCTCATTTTGGATGTGGTCTCTGGAAAGCTCTTCTATAACGTAAATTGTGCGGATTATGGTATGGTAGCTATTTTAAAAACCCACGTGGTCTCGTATGGTCCCTGCGTAACTATAGGACCACATCATAGCTTTCCTAAATCAAATCTATAGCATGAAATGAAGATGGAGGTTGATAAAATTTAACCATAGATTCTCTATTCCCCGACTAAAGGTAGACAAGTACCTACCTATTGAGACAATATTCTATGAGGTTATTTTTAGTTCCGGTTCTTTCTGACCAATAGATTTGAACTAAGCAGAGTTCAGAGACAGAATTCGTTTTGACTTGACTATAACAATACCGGAATACTGCACTGTGCTTGAAAAGGGCTACTCCCTGAGTACTCCGCTCCCCAAAGCCCCCGTCCCGGAGGACTAAGATTTATTACCATCGTATAAACTAAATTAAAAGTCAGTTTACCTAAAATTGAAAGTCAGCAGATAAAACGATACATCAAACATGATAAATTCACTTTGTGTTTGACGATTGAATTAAAATTTGCATTTATTTGCGTCAGGTGGCTGTGCTCCTGATGGATACGCAAGGTACCTTCGACAGCACCAGTACAGTCAGGGACTGCTCTACCATCTTCGCGCTCTCCACTCTCTTATCTTCAGTTCAGATTTACAACCTCTCCCAAAAGATTCAAGAGGACAATCTACAATTTCTTCTGGTATGTTTGTTGTTTGCTGGAAAACATAGCTTGTTATTGCCGCCGTATACAGTGTTTGTCAAGTAAAATAAAAATACTTTGAGCTTCGTACAAAATAATCAACGAAGATACCCCGTAATGTAACTTGCTATTTTTTTGTACCTGTCATATTTTTTTACTAGAAAATTAGTTTGAGATGCTGAAGGATCTAATTCGACTAACTAGAATGAGTAAGTTTTCAATTCATAAATACCCTAAGTTCAATCCTGGACAATCACATTCAAGTTAGTCGAATTGAGACCCTTCAGCACCTCAAACTAATATCCTAGTGCAGAAAAAAAAAATGCAACGTGATAAAAAAAAATAGCACGGTACAACCTATATTATGTACAACTGATCTTTGTGTGTATACTCTGCAGCTATTTACGAATTACGGCAGATTGGTGGAAGACCAAGGTTCGAAAGCGTTCCAAGTACTGGAGTTCCTCGTAAGGGACTGGCAGTACCCGTGGGAGCATCCTTACGGAACTGTTGGCGGAGAACAGCTATTGGAGGAAAAACTAAAGGTATATATATTACCAAACAGACCATTTTGACCTTGTAGTCCCGGTTACGAATAGGAGCGCCCCATCTCTTCCCATGGGTGCCGTAGAAAGTGGCCAATGGAATATCCAGCTAACAGGCTGCAGGATTCTCCTCAGTCTTCAAGCTGCCAGCTAAGCGTGGTGTAATCACCCCCATTAATTATAAGCTCAGAAAATACGGCTTGCAGCCCCCGCAGCCCTGCTATGCTATTATTATCTAGAGAATGGTATATATATTGGTGATAATGTACCAGATGCTTATTTAATGAATCGTTTCCGGGCGAGAAGTCCATTTTAAATATTATTATGCAAGGCAAGATTAGAATAATTTTTATCTACCAATGTTTAGCTGAGCTACTTTAAGATGTTCTTTGTAATAATTATAAAAGATCATGTTTTAGATCATGCCAAGTCAATCTAAAGACATGCAAGAGTTGCGGCAACATATACGTTCCAGTTTTGAAAAAGTTTCCTGCTTCCTAATGCCCCACCCTGGATTCAAAATATTTGATCCTAAACACAAAGGCAACATTTCTGGTACGGATAATAATTATTTTATCTATTCATAATCTTCATTTTAGTTTAACTTACTTATTGTACCTACATAACGAATAACCTTAATAAAATAATTGCTACGCTAAAACTAAACTACTAGAAAAATAAATCTATAATAAGCTGTATAATCTAGAGAATCCTAGTTAGGGTCCATGTCTCCATTAACTAGGATTCTTTAGATTGTACAGCATATTATAGAAAGAAAAGAAAGAAAGAAAGAAAATACATTTATTCGTGACAGTAACACACACAACATTACACTACATAAATGACATTACAAAACACACAGGTAAGTGTGTGATCGTTGGCGGTTATTTATTATTAACCAAGTAAAAGATAGGTAGTTGAATCCAAGTAATACTTATTTTGCCACGTTCTTCTTATTTATTTAATATGAACGCATTTGCAATTATAACATAACTATTATCACATATTCATCATCAGTAATAAATAAATTGAAACTATGGCTAATAGCTAGAGTAGTCTCCGCAACATCAAATATTCGAGTTAGGGTCATAGGACTCACAAAACGTTAATAATAAACTTAAAATAATAGGCCACTTGTCACAAACCACCACCACCACCCACACCCACACTTGTCACCCACACTTGTCACCCACACTTGTCACCCACACTTGTCACCCACACTTGTCACTCACACTTGTCACTCACACTTGTCACTCACACTTGTCACTCACACTTGTCACTCACACTTGTCACTCACACTTGTCACTCACACTTGTCACTCACACTTGTCACTCACACTTGTCACTTGTCACTTGTTGTCTTGGCCACTTGTCTTGTATTCTTGTATTTAACTCTGCAAAAGCATTACACCTGTTGAATTTTTATTCCTGGTGATAATTCCAGATATCAGTATAGAGTTCAGGACGTACGTGAAAGAGCTGGTGACGTCTCTGTTCAGCTCGGAGAAGCTGATGCCTAAAACTATTAATGGAGAGAAAGTGAAGGCTCGAGATCTGTTTCACTATTTCAAGACATACATGACTGTAATCAAGAGTAATGAGATTCCATCTCTTACGAGCATAATGGTGGTCAGTACAATTTTATCATCGAAACGTTAGTTTAGCAGTGATTGCATGAAATTTAAACAAACATACTAAGATTTTATTTTATAACAAAATAATACAAATGTCCTAACCCTAAGGAATGAATGAAACAATACCAAAAATTTTTACGTCACCAAGAATTATAAAGTAGGTAGGTACCGTAAGTAAGTATAGTATTTATAATAGATTTTGAAATATTAAACAAATACTGTGGACTTGGCGGGAAAAAGTCTATAAATCGACAAAATAAATTGCAATCCAATGGCACAGGTATAATTATAACATGAAACATCTTCTTTTAAGTCATGTTAAAAGTATCATGCTTAAAGTTTATATCGACGAATTTATTCATTCATTCCATTTTTTTCTAACCACCACGTAACATTTATCATATCGGGTTAAATAAAGATAGAGCTATTAAAACTTTAAGATGTTGAATAAAATTGTAGATTATTTTCTATTCATCGTTTGTAGAACTGACAACCGATGGGGATGAAAGGTTCCCGAGTGGCGACCACGAACCGCGAGGAGCCGATGGATGCAGGAGGCGATCAGCCACTCGAGGTGGCGCTGTCTGGGCGAGGCCTATGTGGACGTCTTTAGGCTGTTGATGATGATTTTCTATTATTGTCAGTGCAGAACTGTAGATGATACAATTTTTAGGCGACAGAAAATGCAAACCTACTTTCCATACTAAATGAAGCCAACGAAGCATACACAACAGGGATGGATTCAGAGTGCGGACCCAGCCAGCCCAGCATGCCATCGCTTGACGTAAACTTCTTGCACTTGAAATACTCGGACTTAGCACTCGAAGTTTACAGATCTAAGAGGAAGATGGGATCAAAAGAAAAAATTGACAGAAGTCTTGACAAACTAATGATGGTATTCCTCTATGACATTTTAACGAATAAGAAACTATAGGTACTCAGGATAGGTACTGTTTCTACTGATGCAGATGTACATAGAAAGCATTTTTCGCCCACCGGGGAATGCAAAATAATAAACAATAGTAACGTAGTCACTCAACAAGCTATGGAAAGAGCTCTAAGCAAAAGTAATGCTCTTTGCGAAATCAATACTGGATCAAAGTTATAGCAAAAGCGGCTCAGCGGACTAGCTGGCTAATTTCTCTGAGATGACCACATATTTTGTTGAACTGGTAATCGGTGGGGCAATGGAGACTGCGAGTCGGTATACGTAGTGGGACGCCCTGCTACTCGATAGACCGGCGATATACGTAAGTTAGCTGGTAATGTATGAAAAAGAATATCTGAAGACCGTGCTCGGTGCCGTTCCATAGGAGTAACTATTGTCTAGTAGTGGAACAGAGTAGCATGATTAAGATGAACTCGTAGTATAGTGGTAATCTGTGATGATGACGACTATCAGCGTTCAAGATAATATGTTCGCCCATCCACATGAGAGTATGTTAATATCTTCATCTTGCTCAGGTTTTTAGGCTAACATGTGCAAGTTTCTTTAGTAAAGTATATTAATGTTACACCTGTATGATCCAGTAATAGCTTAGACAGTTCACAGTGAGGGGGTTTCTGGTGTCCATTGAGTCACACGCGTTGTGACTCGGTGGGGACTCTCGATGGGGAGCTGCTTATCGAGACAACACACAATAGTTCTACAAAAAAATAAAATTGATCAAAACAAGTTTTTACACATTAAAACAGAATCAAGAGGTTTTTTCGTTGTGTCCTACAGGAGTTAGAAAAACAGCTGTCTCAATTCGTCAAAGGTAACCTCGTGAAAACCCAGAATCTCATCAACAAAGCTAACGACGCATTCAAGCAGGTGGTACAAAACTTCGTCAACATGGATACAATGTGTGTGCACCCACTGGATCTGGACAAAATTCTCAAAGATGGGCAAGATGCGGGCGTCAAAACATTCGACGCAGGAAGGAAGAGAGTCACAAAAAGAAATGATGAAGAACGAGTACAATTTTTAAAGGTTGGTTTTTTTATATTTGGCTAGTTTATTTGTTGCAGCTTCCATAGCCCTATGAACTATGAATATTATAATGCACGAATATCAGACATATATGTTCTCAGTGCTTGTATCTGGTACACAGGTCTGTCACAGGGCCAATAAGTCACAACACATCGGCACCAATTGCGGGTTGATGGAGAATAGATGATGTTCTCAAATGTTTGTGATACTTGAACATTGAACTTGGCCGGTTGCCTCCCAATTTTTTCTTTCACACATAACGTTCAAGCTATTAGTGGTCGGGATTAGCACAATGCTGCATTAGTTAAACATCGCACAATCAACCGCCGAGCTACACTCGCTCAATAATTAAACAAATTAATTTTGTTTTATGTGTTCCAGAGCTTAGAAAAGTGGTCTATGTCACTAGAGCAGACAAACCAACGCAACAGTAATGCCGCGGTGTCACAGATGCACCTGCAGTACAAACAGCACATGACAAGCCTGATAAGTTCGAACACTTTACTAACTGAATCAGAGTTTATACATGAGCATAAGAACGCAACCAAGAAAGCAATGGAAGATTTTGAAATAAAAAGAAAGCTTTACAGTGAATATATCTACATTGATAAATTGAAAAAGGTAATGATTATGTCCAATTATGTCATACAATTAGACAAGCCCCAACTAACATTCGCACCGCGACAACATATTCTTGACACTTTTGGTCGTGAGAGACCGTGACAAGACTATGGTAGCGCCCAAGGAAGTTATAATTATTCCGATTCACGCTAAAATCGATAATATCGATATTATTGCGCTAAAAACGCGTACCGAATTGCCGTGAGCGCGACAACGAAATCTCTTGTAAACGTCATGACCGACGCCATTTTGCGATATCGCCGTCCGTGATTGGTTGTTCCGAGTCATTGACAGCGGTCAAAGTCATTGAGCGCAATATCTGAATCGGTACGCTGAAAAATCAACGTGAGCGCTGGGAGCGCTATGAGCGATTATAGCGTGACTCGGAATACGAGGAATATAAGTTCCTTGGGTAGCGTCTAATTGTGTCTCACTCTAATAGTGATAACAAGTTTTCTCGCGTTGCGCAGTATTATAAGTTCAGCGAGAAGAAATGAAATCAAATTTGTATTAAGTATTCAGGGGCTCCCGGGGCGGCAGCCTCGGGAATCGGGATACTCAAGGAGTACCCCTACATCACATACCAGTATAATAAATCAATCACGTTTTAGGAAGCTTAGTTACTAATTTGACATATATATATTTCAACTTACAGGAGATAAACGAGAGCTTCATAGAGTTTACCGAGTTGAACGATAAGAAGAATAAGATGGCTATTGATGCAGCGGTGAATGAGTTTGATACTTGTATTCAGAAACATTTGTGGGATATGTATGATTTATGCTGGCATCCAGAACATTTGGAACACCAGTTAAGCTTGGGCATGGACCTGGCATTCCGTAAATTGTTCCCAAATGTGGCAGCCCAAAAATCTAAACTGTTTGAAATAACACTAAAGAATGTAAGTTATTTTCCTGACCACAACCACCATCAAGGACGTATCAGGATAATATCAAGACGTGTCAGGTTAAATTATCAGGACGTGTCAGGATGATACCAGGATGCCAAAATAATGATGATAGTGTCGTGGTTATATTTTATAGATACTTGACCAACGCAAGAAAACAATCATCGAACGAAATGACCGCCGTAACGAGGTAGCTATAAAACGAGGTTTTGATCGCTATGACGACATCATGACGGATTATTACGTATCATGGTTCACATCAAAATGGACGTACTATGAAAATGCAAAAAAAGGTGCAATCAAATGGTTCTACGATGAAAGACATGACGATTGGAGAGGACAGGATAACGATGATTTTTACCAACGGATGATGAATGTGAGTAATGACGTAATGTAGTCATCAACACCATCATCAGCCTCTATTAGACAGTTCACTGCAGGACATGACATCCCAAGCTGTTGGGTCTGGTCTTCGGCTCTTGCTGCCGTCTAACCACACAATAGGCATGATGACTAAAATTTTTTGCATAAATTACAAATATTCCTCAAAAGATAAATATTAATTGTGAAAACAAAAATAAAATATCTCAAAAAACGACAAAGTTACAAGCATTTTAAAAACCAGAATAGAAAGAGATAGCTCAAACGGCCAGTGACGTCAGAGCAATGTCGTCATAGTATATATTACTCATTACTAAACTGTGGTAGCTTTTCATACAATAAATAAATAAATAAATAATAATCTTTGGCATGTGACGTCACGAGTGGATTTTTCTTGGTAACTGTGGGGGCGCTCTGTTTCGCGAGAAAGGGACAGGTGATGCCTCCTGTAGAAACTTTAAAAGCTTATTACTCCGTGATTTATTTTACCGATTTTACATATTTTTTCAATTGTTGCATTCATTTTTATCCTTTTTTATGAAATTATTATTTACTTGGTCATTTTTAATAGTAGTCATCATGCCTATTCAGCACTTCACCTAGCTGTGGGTACGTTTGCTCGGCTGTCTCTGCAAGCATATACTCTGCGCCATACGCAATGGCGGCTGTGAAGTGCGCTGCAAGGAGTGCCCACGCTGCGCACATAGCCTACTTTTCCCCGCCTACATCTAATTGCCACTGCTCATCGTTTCGCGCCAACTTCACACTCACAGCCGCCGTCAAGTTTGGGGTAGACTCTACATTTTCAGTAACTTACTGCGGCATATTTAGAAGTGCCAACTACAACTTTTAATAAAAACAGTAAGTACTACTCACATCGTTTGTAAAATGTTCTTTTCAACTTATCACCATATTAAAGAGAGCCCTGGAGAGTAGAAACGACCATTTTCTAAAAGATGATACTCGGTGAACCTTGTTTTAAACTCAGTTGGCTATCATTGGATTTTTGGTTTGGCTTATGCGCGCTTCTTGATTTATATTACAGAAATTGCGTGCGTACACTTCTTTTTAAAACGACTTCAACATAAGGAATTCGGCCGTCTTTTTTGTGTACCTATGTTATGCTCCAATTTTACTATTGTTTTATTCTGCCATTTACACTTCAATCAACCCCATATGATGAAGATCTAATGATGGACTTCACAGCCGCCATTGAGTTTGAAGCGCACTTTGCCTACCTAGACAAGCTCTGGAAAATAACCATTCCACCCTACTAATTAATTTCATTTAATTTTACAGGCGATTGACTGGGACTTTAACCGATATTATAATTAGTTGAAAACTGTCGCGAGAAACTGATGATTTCATTGTGAACACATTGTTTTTATTCTATTAAATCTTATGTAAATAATTCTTACATTCCTTATATAATATTAAAGCTATTTCGGAGTAAACCAGCTGTGTGTTATTTCAAACTGCCCTACGCAAATAATAGAGGTGTATAACACACCTCTAAAACGTGCAGGGGTATGTGTGTGAGTGGGAGTTGGGGTGTGTGTGTGGGGGTGAGTGTGTGTGCGTACTACATAACTATTATGGTACTGAAACGGTCTATTGAATCTATTGAATCGTAGACTCCAAACGAACGCAAATAGCAAATACCAAATAATAAAATATAATAGTGTATGTAAACATATTGGTAGTAGACACATACATACATGCACATTCATAATAATATTTGTAATATTATAGTAGGAGAAGTTAGATAGGATGACCTATGAGAGAAAGAGAAGAACTCTCCTCAGAGTTCAAGTCCAAACGGAACAAGGGCCAAATAAAATAACATTGTTGCATTATCATCTCATGTTTCAGACGATTTGTGTTGGTTATTTTACATTGCTTGCATTTTTCAGTCTGATACTAGCTGTGAAGCAACACTCTTGTTTTGCGTCATCACCGTTCCAAACCTTCCACACGATCGGGTAGATGCCCTGGAAATTAGTAAAGTAATAAACATCCCATACTAAAATAGAATGTAAAATTCATATTGTGTCGGCGGCGCGCCTCCCTCCTACAAGCAGTCATAAAATGAAAGGGTTTTCAAATTGGATTCTACTCTGTCATTAGTTTTCACGAAAAATATATACCGCAGAAGACCTTTGCTACTTACCTTTTTTAATTTCCTTGAGTCATTACCCAACGTCACTTATATCATGAAATGCGTGACATTAAACTCAAGTACTTAAGCCAAGTGAGAGTAGTTTGGGGGAGGTGTATAAAGCAGCTCATCATGTTATCTAAAGTTTGTCAAAACGCCTGTCATTATTCTGGTACTTATTACAGACAGAGAGACACTAGAGGACGGCAGAACTGTTTTTACCCTGTGGGTATGGAACCCTAAATATGAAAGATAGCAAGTCATTGCTTCGGAGGGCACGGTCGTCAGTACCAATACGATCTGAATATTTTGACACCATAACCTTGCCTACATCATCACTATCATCAGTGTCAGAGTGAAGACGTCCTCTCCTGACGATAGGCCTCCCCCACGCGCTACCTTCAGCCACTGATTGCCTCCTGCATCCATCGGATCCCCGCGGTTTTGACCAAGCCGTCAGTCCATCTAGTGGCCTACGCCGCCTCTTCGCGACCTTGCTTACTCTAGAAGGAAAAACTAATAACAATTAAACTGACGTTGGGCAATTTCTGTCCGATATACAGATTGTAATTCAAGGTCTGCGAGGTCCCCGGCACAGAGGGGCACGTGGTCAACCCGCAAGCATCGTCGGATTCCATATCTGAGAACGCCGTTCCCTGGTAAAATACACCAGTCTTCAAATTCGCAGATGCGAAGTCTGAAAGAGGATTAATGACTTTGCTGTAATTTAATGGAATATAAAATTAATCATGGTCACGTATGGTTCCACCCAGCTAAGTATAGGACCACGCCATCGCTTCCCTAAATCTAGGAGCTAGGAGTTATGTCTACACGGTCCTCAAAGTAGACTATACGTTTTCTAGAAACACGCACAAAATATGTAGGTATGTGTCTCACTCTACACACCCTCTCACTCATCTACTTAATCACCGGTACCATCTATGCCGGTACCGGTGTCTTCTAGGCAAGCACGCTTCATCGTCGACCGCGTCGTCACTTACCATGGTGAGACAGTGATCAAAAACAGGCCTAACTAAGGTGAAATTTTCAAAACCAAATATTTGTCTTTTCTCTTGTTTTCTCGTTTATAACAGGGAAAGAAAAATAAAGATTTCTCGCTTTGAAATTGATCATGATTTGATAAGTATAGATAAGCGGCAAATTCAAAATGTCATCGAATAATTCGTATTATTATGCAATAATAGGTCGACGTATTGAATCTTCAATTTTTTAATTATTTCTATTGTCCCTGATATCTAACAATACAGGGACAATATAAATAATTAAAAAATTAACAGCCTGCAGACCATAAAGATACCTAATATAAAAGCTATACGAAATATTCAACAAAAAGGTAGTACAATGGGTGGTCTTATCACTTAGAGCGATCGCTTTCAGACAATCTTTACTGGATAGAAATAGTTGTAAGTATTATTAGTTAAGTGCATTCTTAACTAGGTACCTACTTTAAAAAATATACTTACTCGGTGTAAAATCAAAAGACAAGGAAGCATTGATTCCTTTTTCGAAGATGCAGGCCTTGGATGGATTTTGGCACGGATCAATGCGGACTTGGGTCACCCTGCAGTTTTCATGTGTATCTGAAAACAGTTCCAATATTTTAGGTACCTATAATAAGAAGACTTTACGTTGGGTTGTGAAAATTTCAACTGTCTTACCATCACGGTTCATGAGATACAGCTTGGTGACAGACGGACGAACAGCGCGCAGTGGAGCCTTAGTAATGAGGTCCATTTTACTTTTGGGTACGGAACCCTAAATATACGTGCCTGTTATTTTTCAATTAAACTTGTCTTTCATTATCCGAACAGCAGAAGAGTGGAATGCACTTCCTGCTTCATTGTTTCCGACAAGTTACAATCTGGGTCTCTTCAAATTCAACATAGACCGCATCATCACTTTCCATCAGGTGAAATATTGTCAAACGTGGCCCATTTAAGTATAAAAAAAACTTGTAGTAAAACCAATCACAGTTGGCTTAGAATATTCGGTAGACAAAATTGTCTCTCCCTTATTTTACTCCATTTTACAAGTAAGTACCTGAACATTATAAAGAAAGTGACATAAGATGGGGAAAGACAATTTGGCTATTAATTAATAATTAATTAATTAATTAATAATTTATTAATTTGGCGTGCTAACTGCTAACCCAGCTGGGGATCAAAGATTTGAAATGTTGTCCCAGTGGTGCGCTGGATTAAATTATTCAAATAATTGATCATTCGACTAATTAATCAACATTATCGTCAACATAGTATAACAATGTGAATGTTTTGGCTTAAGTGTGAGTACAACATTTTTATTCAAGATATAATAAAGAAATTCTAAAATATTAGTGACTTTAATTCTTCTGCGGATCTTGTCATCAAGCCATCACGCAGGGAAACACCTAGCATAGCTCTCTCCATAGCTCGTTGCACGACTTTGACCTTACTAATACTCCCGCCCGGTGACGCTGTAAAGGTCGCTAGAGACCAACAGCATTAGCCCGTTCAAAAAAAAAATTGACCTTACTAATGAAGACAACAGTAAGAGACCAGTGCCATAAGTTATCACTATGGTCACATATTATGATTATAATGTTTTATATTACACTATAGGTACACAGAACTTTTAATGCTATAGGTAGCAAACTCTCATATGGCCCTAACGACGGGAAAAGCTGACCAAACATATTTTGACCATTTTTTAGCGTTTTTAATTATTTACTGATCAAAAATCGAACTCATAGACTATGGACATTGCCTTAGAGGAATTATATTGATGGGTTAATTGAAGCATACTCACCACCTGGACAGTTACCAGCACGTATCACTAAACCATGAACTGCCGCGAGTAATGTAAAAAATATGATAAAACGATGGGTCGACATCTTGGCCGTCTCCAATGCAAGACCACAATGCTCTGACCACGCGCTGATTGTCAGGAGTAACGACTCGCCTCGATGACACGGGATCGTTGTTCAATCAAATAAAGTACCTAACATCTGAAATGGAGGCGGTCTCACTAAAGTTTATAAGCAGTAAGGATACTATTTCTATATTATTATACCTAACTAAATTCGACTTAAAGCGTTCGCGAAGCTCCACTATCTGATATAGCGATCGGTAAAGTTAAGGCGTCTACACACCATACGACCTGCTATCCAATCTGTCATGCTATCTGCAATGCGTTCTGCTGGAATCGCGGTCAATCGAGCCACAACACGCCTCTACCTAATGCGATGACTAATTGAGTTAACAAATCATACTGCAGATTGCATGGTGTGTAGTTCGCTGTGGTAATAAATTAGTCAATAACTTAAGTACTTTTTATACACACTACAATCTGCCACACAATTTGTCAAACCAAACGGTCAAATCGCTTTGTGTGAACGCGTGTTGCTGCCCCCATCCACCAAATTGCATCGTGTTGTGGCTCTCATCCAGCAGCTGATGAAGCGACGAATTGAGTGATGGATGGCATGGTAGGTATTTAAGTAGAGGCATTTTAGAGTCAAATTGGTTCACATGCTAAAATGTCGAAATTGCGTGGCATATTGATATATTGTAGCGTGGCGTGGCTTTATTGATCCAATAAAGAAATGAACAGAAAAGAGCAGACATTTCTATTGCTGTCTCACTCCTTCTACACTTAAACACAATAGTATAAAAGAGAAAACAATAAAGATAGTTTTACGTCTCATATACAGGACTTAATCGCGCTAAAAACATTATTTATTTACCTGTAATACTATGTGTTCAAATCGCGAGAATCTTAGAAATACTGTAACGATAAAGATATTATACTTAGTCCTCAAAATTTTAGCAATCAGTGGGATTTGAACTCGCGCCCGCGCCCTCGTTAGCGGTCGGGTAACCATAGCTCAGTGGTAGAGCGTCAAATCCAGTAAGTTGGAGGTGGTGGGTTCAAATCCCGCTGGTTACTAAAATTTTGAGGACTATAATTTCTTTATAGATATACCTTAAGCGTGGTTTTCACTTTAAAATAATTCCCATGGAAAAACCATGTTTTCTTGTTTTCGTCAGATTTGTTTCTTCGTCGATATACGCGTTATATGTTATGGCCTACACACTTTCTATGTGAGAGAAGAGAGGAGATAGATACTCGGCGTTATCATAACTGTGAGTGTTTAGCATATTTCACCGTGTTTACATTACACTACACTGCACTTTGTGTGAATCTGAGCTACTGCTTATACGATGTCGTGCTACTGCTTATCTTTGTTTTATCAAATTTGACTTATTGACCCGGACTTTTAAACTACGTCAGCCATACAATGAGATGATAGTTTAGTTTAAACATTCCCAAACCAAGTGAAGAGTGATAACTATAGCCTTTAAAGAGAGACAACACTATGATAATACTCTATTGACTTATCTTTGATTTCATTATACTTACGTAGGATCATACTGAGTACTTAGGTATAGCTTTCTGCAAATCACTAGTGTATCTAAATACCTATTGGTATTTCCCTATCAAATGTATTGTTTACATTTTACTATTTATTATTTTTCGTGATAATTAAGTTCTTGGAAAACAACATGAGGGTATTTTTGTTAGTAATGTTTTAATACAGTGTATAATTTTGTAAAGTATATAGGTACATACAAAGTGAAGGGTGAGGGTGAGAGGGTGTGAGAGGGTGTGTCTGTATTTAATAAAACTATTGGAACAGTTAATTTAAATTTTTGGTTCATAATATTAATCCCTTAGAGCATCTATAAATGGAGATGTTAACGTTGTGACGGACCCAGCAGCACACCTACCGGCCGCGCACGCACACCAGCATACACACCGACGCGCGCACGCCCCCCACCCGCCACACTCGTCAACTTGGAAGCTGCCAAAGGGTATATAAGGCGACGCGGACCGCAAGCAGGCAGGCATTCGCTCGGGGCTCCCGTGGCAGACGGACGTGTCACAAGCCGCTCGCAGAGTCTCTAGCGAATCGTCTGCCCCTCTCTCCCTTTGGCGCGTGGCTGTTCCCTGCTGATGCTGCCAACCTCCCCGCAATTCCCCTGGCGCGTGGCTGTTCCCTGCTGATGCTGCCATTCTCGTCGCACTCCCCCTGGCGCGTGGCTGTTCCCTGCTGATGCTGCCAACCTCCCCGCACTTCCCCTGGCGCGTGGCTGTTCCTTGCTGATGCTGCCAACCTCTCCGCACTCCCCCTGGCGCGTGGCTGTTCCCTGCTGATGCTGCCAACCTCCCCGCACTCCCCCTGGCGCGTGGCTGTTCCCTGCTGATGCTGCCAACCTCCCCGCACTCCCCCTGGCGCGTGGCTGTTCCCTGCTGATGCTGCCAACATCCCCGCACTCCCCCGCTGCAACCGCCCCCTCCCGAACTTGACCCGACCACCCGCACGCGCCGCGTACCACTCCCTGACCCGAGGACGCCGCCTCCAGGTCCAGGGACGTGCTCTGCCCCGTCACCCCTCGCAGGGTTGCCGTTATCCTGCTCGAGGGCCCGCCGCGATCCCGCGTTTCTGGGTTCCGTCGCACCCGGCGCACCGCTTCGCGCAATCCTATAAGACCGTACACCCGTAGAGATATAAGAACCGAATGTATGTAGCATAATGCACACCTGTGTCATCGTAAAACCTGTAGACCTAGATTAAGGCCGCGCATCCGTAGAGATATAAGACCCAAGTGTATGTAGCATATTTGCGCACCTGTATCGTCTTAAAACCTGTTAACCCAGATCTAAATATAAGGATTGTAAATTGTACACCGTGAGTTTCTCTGGACAAGCTCCCCTCATAAGTCACCCTTTAGGTAATCCATCCCACGCAGCGACTAGCGCTGTGGTAGGCACGGTCACCAACCATAACGAGGCGTCCAGGCGAACTGGCCGTAAGGACGTCCCGTTACAACGTTATAATCCGCAAGCACCATTTTTCTGCCAATTTCTACGGGGGACGAGGTAGACGCGCATAGCACACGCGCAGACCGCGCGTGTAAACGTACACCGCACACCATCTTAAAACACGCACACCGTTATATAAACTAGCGTAGTTACGCACTGTCTACACGCACATTATGATATTGTGGATGACCAAGTAGCGCCATATGACCGGCAGAGGGGAACGCCTTGCCTTGCCACCTCCTTTTTTAATTGTCTAAGTATTAAGCCACTAAAATAACAAAGTATACTTAAGGCATATTATTACTATTGTAGCACAAATTGACTACCTATTATATTCATTTTATTTTTCTACTGTTTTGTGAATTAGGTATACTAAAATAAAACCACGTTATTTTTACTAAGTAAGTATATCTATTTGAGTATTTACATAAAGTATTATTATAAAAATGAGTAAATTATTCGATATCATGTTAAGCTACGAGTATCTAGATATAAAAATTAACCTATTTACATAAAAGTGCCGTAACAGGATAATTACAGTAAATCAAGTTATATACATTTTTACATTTACACACGCTGGAATCTCTTTGGCTTACCATTGCAGGGTGCGTAAAATATACATTTTATAAAAGTTATTACTTATAATAATAATGATTTATAAAACAGGGTTCAAGTACCTACAATGTTTATAACCATTTTCAAGAAAGATAACATAGTGTTCTGATAATGTGCTTCGCAACCAAATACTTCAGATTTTTTTATTACTTTTTTAAATCTTATCGCTTATACTTTATTTTATACTTAACAAAGTTCATAACAATTTCATTCTAATGTAATTAATACCGAAATACTTTAAGCATTTCGGTGGCTTAAAAATATTTGACAATATGTGAAGAGCATGAATTATTTTTGAATATATTCCAAATATAAGAAATGGTGTGGTAATATAAAAATACTTTCGAGCTAGACTAGTAATAAAATGTTTTTGAACTAATATTAAATAAAATCAGTATATTAATATTAAATTCGTTGATTGAATAATTGTGGCAGTCACATTACATTTTATTTATTGTTTCGTTGCAAAAATTATTTATTAACCTTATATCTACGTACTTATTCTAAAATTAATATTCCAAATGATTGACCTACGTTGAATGTTTAAATAATATAAAGGCATTTAATTAAAAACAATACATGCACGATTACGATTACAAATCAGTCCATCGCCTATAATAAGAATAATATTCTAATTATAAATACCCGTAACTTTTTAGCCAAAATTCAAATGTGATGTTTATAACGTACAGTCATAACCAAAGCAATAGTGTCAAAATAACCATTCTATTATTTTTCCATGTAACGTTTTCGATATAATCGATTTAATTTGCGTTGGCTGCAATAGCAAAATGCAAATCAAGCTTTTTGTGCATTGTCAACCGGAGTGCTGTCTCGTACCTAAGTTGCATAGCCAGATGCTTGACAAGATGTCCTTGGAATACATTCATTCATTCATTATTGTGTTATACCTACAGATTGAAGTCCTATATATTTTGCACTAAAATTTGAGTTAAAGAGAAGGAAAGTGCTTTTGCAAACATAAGACAGCAACTAATGCTATGAAATCCTGCCAAATTGAAGCTGCATGGTTATCCAGAAAGGTGATGATTGAGACCATGCCATGGTTGTCTACAAGCTGTACCCCTCCCATGGAAACGGTGTGATTTTTCTTGAGCTACCGATATGTAAAGCTTTACAACTAACAACAAACGGTTTGTGTGGAAATACGTGATTACATCATTTCACATACCGTCTACTATAATGTAGTATCAAACTATAGCTAACGTGGTGGTAGTATTATGGTCGTCTCTGGACATATGATGCAAGTCCTGGTGGATGCCAGCTTCCTTCAGTATCCTCATCCTTGGCCCCAGGGGAACTCCGAGTGCTCGCAGTTTGTCCTCGCCAACGTAAGGCAGTTCTGCTGCACCAACCTTTTCTTTCTCAAGAAGAGCTGCGTATTTCTGAAAAGGGTTGGAGGTAGATGTTTACAATAATCTATACATATAATAAAACTGTAGAGATAAAAAAATCTGTAAATGCAAGATATCGAAAAAAAAATGACACAGGTTGGCTTGAAATTTTTCGCTGATCACGTTAACCTACTTTTTAGACATTTTGTCTGTTTGTTTGTTTGTTTGTTTGTTTGTTTGTTTGTTTGTTTGTTTGTTTGTTTGTTTGTTACGGCACAAGTCCGAAAATACTGAACGGATTTTCATGCGGTTTTCACTAATAAGCTTAGAAAAACCCGGCGCAAAACATAGGATATATTAAATTTTATATATCGTTAATTTTTTTTTTGTGAAAATGATTAAGATTTCATTATGAAACGGAACGGGAATTTAACAAGATGGCTGCTTCAAGGCCTCAAGGTAAGTTTTTTGTCTTATATTTTGTACCACATATAGTGTAGGTATTTAGCCAGTGTCAAAAGGTAAGTTATATTTTGGCTACTAACCATAGATGAAAGAAAAAAATGTTACTCTGCTATACTGCTACTGACGGTAATTTTATCTCGGGTTTATCCGGATGCACAGATTAAAGAAAAAAACTGTTACTATTATGGCACGGCTTCATATACGCCCGAACCTTCGCTGTTGAGTTGGCGCGCAAAAACATCTCTGTTGACTATCCTCGACGTTTTTGTAGCGCCCCAACCTGGACACACAGTCAATTTGTTTGCCTGCTGCGCGACTGACGTGGGCTAAATAAAATGGAGGAAGCAGTAGCGTTATATTGCATGTCGGCGAATAAATATGGTTTACAAACTGTGAGAGTATTATTTGTGATTACAAAAATAAATTGTAATAGTTTTAATTTATAATTCCTTATCAATATGAAGTAAAACCAATTTTTTTTATTTATCTGTTTATCTTTTGAATACGGACCACGGTTATTATAGTGGCAACAGAAATATATCATCTGTGAAAAATTCAACAGTCTAACTATCACGATTCATGAGTACATCCTGGTGGACAGACCGACAGACAGACGGACAGCGGAGGTTAAGTAATAAGGATTTACTCTTTGAGTACGGAACTCCTATATTTTTGTATTTCATTCTGAACAATCCCCACTGCACTAAGCAATAAGGAAGTAATTTAATGCATATTTTACAACAGTAAATAACAATTGGTGCGTCTGCATTACCGGCAGTGTATCACACTTTTCGGGCTACGGCGAAATACAACGCGCGATAACTTTGTCTGCGCTCGATGCAATGCAGATTAGAGAAAAAAAATATGTTCATTATGTAAGTACCTATACCCAAAAAAATCATATGTATTTACATATAGATAAGTTTTTTCGTTAATCTGTGGTCTGAACTAAAAAAGAGGATAGGTATGAGAACCTTCTTGAATATGAGCACGACACAGAGAACAAGGAATTTAGAAAACTAAAAACTTCTTAGACTTTTTTTATAAGTTTTAAGGCTTCACGCGATATCATATTTAGCCAATATTGAAACATAACTCAATTATTATTCATGTTTTCGATTTATTGGGTTCTGGAGAGGGCAAAATTCTTTATTGGCGATCTGGTATTATGTATTAGTTTTCAAAAATCTACTACGCGTTACCATTCGAAATAAGTATTTAAAATTGTATTTATAGTACCTATAGCTTAACCTTTAGTAGTAACATATTCAGTAATCTGTGCCCATTGACCCTTGCTTTTGCTACGCAAACCCTTTTTTATTTTGGCATTAGACAAAATTTGTATTTAGCCAATGATAGGAAGTATTTTATGAAAACTGTTTAAAAGGGTAGGTACTTGACTTTTTATAATTATTCATAAGGCTTCATGCGATTATCATACTTAGCCAATATTGAAGCTTACATTTTTATTCATGTTTTCGATTTATAGGGTTTTGGCGGGAGTAATGTTCTTTATTGGCGATCTGGTAAAATGTATTATTTACATGAACTTACTACACGTTACCATTCCAATTAGGTAGATAAAATTATTTTTGCGCTACTGCTACATTCTTGATCAACCCCAAGGAAGTTTTAAGGTACCTGGGGGTCTAGCAAAGAAACCAACCACTAACGCTAACGCCAAACGCCAAAATGTACTAAGATGACATTTCGGAAATCGCTTTAAACTTTTCCACAGCGAATGTCATTTCAATACAGTTTCGGACTTGGCTTTTGGCATTAGCGTTAGTGGTTGGTATCTTTGCTAGACCCCCTGTAGTAATTATAGCTACTTAAGTTATATACCTTTATCATTGCTACGTATTTTAAACCTTTTTTATTTTGGCATTAAAGTAAGCCGGAGGTGCTATTATTTATATTTAGCCAATGATACGAAATATTTGATGAAAAATGTTTAAAAAGGGTAGGTACTTAGATATAATAATTAATATGTAGGTATTCATTATGGCAATAAAATTGTATCCTCGAATTAACAACATGGCGCGTAACGTTCGTTCGTTTTTGATTTGTTCTTCTTCTTCTTCTTCTTGCATGTTGAAATAAGTTTTTAACAGTTAAAATATTTTAGATCTGTGGGCTTTTAAATAAACCACGGGAGCAGAAAATGATTGATTACTCGGTTACTTCAAGAAGGAGTTATAGTAGGTAAGTAACTTTGGGTGTTAGTAATAATTATGTAATGACGATTTAACCTACTTCCTCACTTTCCTCACTAGGTAGGTATGTTGGGAATGAGACAGCGTGGAAAATAGTGGACATAATAATAATTATAACTGTCGATTCTTTAAGGAGTGGTGGTTTAGTATTAGTAATTCCTAATTAGTATTAAGAAAATTAATTATGTACGCGTCGTACAGGTAAATGCATATCTCCAGCAATTTATAAACTTATTATTGACACTGGCTATGTGTAGGTAGTTAGGTACTCAATTCGTATGGAACCAAACTTAAGAAGGTAAAAAAATGTGGTAAATGGAACAAAAAGCGCGCGGATAATATGTAAAACTGAGCAAAACAGGATCGTCTTGTGTGATTCTGCCATATTTTTCTAAACTGTAGGTACCTGCCTGCTTAGGTAACTACTACCTAAACAAAACTTACTGAAACTTCTGTTAAAGACCTGAGTGAAGTGATGATGATTTCTTTTTGTTGTAATATGAAGAGGTACTTATAAAATTGTAGTTTTTTGTTTGAAACTTCTTTTACTGTTATAAATCTATATTAGACTCAAAACATTTATTTTTAGATAATGGCTTAAATAGCTTCCACTCACGGCTATGCTTGCGTTATACCTATGCTAATACAGGTTACTGTGCTCAGCTTCGAAAAGATTTAGTGGATTTTGTTGTTTGGTACGAAATGCATGATCTATTATTAGACTATAACGTAAAAATAACATAACACAAGCGTGCGAAGCCGCGGGCAAAAGCTAGTGATACTTAAATGTATTTATAGAAATAGAATAGAAATCAGTGTGGAATAGAAATCATTTTTGGATTCTGTTTTATGTATGAAAGCTTGTTTAGATTCATGTGTTTTTTTTTGTAGAACGTAATCATAATCGCATTTGCGATTTTGTTATTTTAATGGTTTTTCTATGGAGACACTTTTGTAATTAATTCTTCCTATTAATAGGTATTTAATTCACCTTATAATTTTTTCGCAAAACTTTCCTATTAATTGTTAAGGTAGTCAAAGTAGATACTTTATCAGATTTTTCTATAAATGAATAATGACTTCTTATTAAGTACATGTTTTTAATTATTTACCTTCAAAAACTTCTAGACCCAATATTAACCAGGGAGTGACCCATTGGTCACCACTGAGTGTACACAGTGAGTCATTTCTGCATTAAAATACTTATATCTTAATTCCTCTGCTCTCCATTATCAGGGATCAATTATTTAGTAACCCTCTGAGAGTTAATAAAATGCCAACTCATACCAAATTTGAAGCCAATCTGACTGATAGGTTTTGTGATATAAGCTATCAAAAAAATGTGACCCAATGTTTACCCGGCGACCCTACGCGAAATTAGTAGTAGGTAAGAACCCTACTAGACAGTTTGGTCAGTTTTACCTCGTATCCCAGCTTCTTGAGAAACAGCCTCATCAGCGGCGGCTCGTCTCCGAAGAATTTGGTGAGTCGCTTCACGCGGTCCGGGTTGCTGAAGGAGAACGGGTCCAAGTGGCGGGAGTGCCCCGAACGGATGTGCTGCTGCGATCTGAGGGCGATTATACAAAACTTATAAGCATGCTCTATTGCCCGTGATCCACCTACTCAATCCACCTGGGTGGACCACGGTATTTTTCCCGTGGTTCACCTCAAGATATCTGGGTGTAGAGTACGACCCATACTTAATGGCGGCTGTGATATCGTGATACTGTGCACCCTGGATGTTTGCTTAGCCTACTCAATTGCTCAAATGCTTACATAAATATACAATTACGGCACCCACGGGAGCACATTGCACATTGGAGCGATCTTATTATCACACCGCCAGGGCGGTTATTCTCTATGGAAACACAGATTCCACACGATACGAAACCACGTCGTTATCGTGTCACAGCGTCAGATGTACCTTCACTTTACATTAAAGTTATCTTTATTTTGAATAAAATTTATTGAAATAAGTGGTCATATCTTTTGATGTGTTGATGTTTCGGAACGCATCTTGGTAAAACATACGATTTTTGACAGTTCAAATCACGCCAATTCCAAATTCATTTCGCGCAGTTTTGTTTTCGTTTCATAGAGAATACAGATTCGCAGATTTCTTATGTAAGACAAGGAATTCGCGTGGTTTCGAAGTAAGGAATCGATACGGAATAATGGCCCAGGACGGCCATTTTTTTACGCGGATCCTTGTTTTGCGTTTTCATTAGTCAAAGGCTTCCTTGAGAGAAGAGATAATAATTATGTTGATTTCTACAGCTCTTGCTACCCGTACAGTTTCCGTAGTGTACTCACTTGTACCTACAGCACTGGCGGAACTGACAACCGATGGGGAAGAAAGGTTCCCGAGTGGTGACCGCGAACCAGAAGACGCAGCATAGGCCCCCCCTACTAGTGGTATGTTCGCGATTGTGATTTGCCCCCTTTCTGATTGTGTCCGTTATTCGTGGAATCTTCTACTTTTTATTAGTTTTTCGCCCACTTTTCAAACCTTTCTATATAGATCGACGATCTGGTGAAAATCACGAGGAGCCGGTGGATGCAGGAGGTGAGCAGTCGCTCAAAGCGCGCTCTCTCGAGAGGCCTATGTCTTACAGGAAGTCTTGAGCTGTTGATGATGTACTCACTTGTACATATGCCTCAAGGCAGCGATCTCGGCGCGGATGTTGTCCATCTCCTGCATGACGAGGTGCTGCGTGCGCATCTCGCTCGAGAGGTGCGCCACCGACCGCGCCAGCGTCACCACGTGCGACTCCAGCCGTTGGAACCGCTTGTTGATGCCCTGGAATGGACATATTCAATTGAAATTAAATGAATTATTAGAAAAAGAAATAGAAATTTATTTATTTAGTATAAAGACATTATACAAATTCTAATGTTGTACATACAATAAATGAAATACAATAAAGGTTCGCATAGTTTCACTGTTCAGCACAGTAGGATTCCCTGTGTTGTGCTGAACAGTACTCTTCCGATGTAACTAATACTAAGATTACTAACAAAGGCTATACATATTTTCAACACTAAAGACGTTTGGCTTGCCTAGTCATTCTAAAACTAAGACATTTTGTTTAAACAGACTTTTTAAAACCTAGACGACATGATAATTATACACCTACATAAACTCTTTATTATAAGACTCCTTCGTGGCACCTAATTGTTATAGGCGGCTAACTCGTCATGTCATTCGATTGTAAAAATATGATGATAATAATTAAAATTATTAAAATAATTAAAAGAAGTAGGTATACCTTGAGGTCATGTTTCTTTCTATGATCGTTGGAGCTACGTCTCTTGTCCCTAACAGGCCGACTGCTGACTGAGCTCGATGGTAAGGATGACATGCTTCCGTAACGACGCTTTGATGATAACCTGAAATGTAGATCACCATTGATCAAAATGGCTTCTCAATGCGTTCGAGTTTCAAAAAAGAAGTTCTTTTTCTCCCGTAGTAAGGAGTCTCACCTAGCCTCCCAAGCGGGATGTTTGGGCAAGCTGGCCGGCTTCCTGAACCCCCAGCAGTTGCAGAACTTCAGCGTACATGTTCTCAAGCTCGCGCAGATTATTATAATAAGTAAGATTATTAGGATAAGTAGGATTATTAGGATAAGTAGTATTAGGATTAGAAGGATATGATAAAGAAGTAGCATGAGCTTCACAAATGAAGTTCTCTTTCTCCCTTATTAATGAGTCTCATCTAGCCTCCCAAACGGGATGTCTGGTCAGGCTGGGCGGGCTTCTTGACCCCCAGCAGTTGCAAAACTTCAGCGTACATGTTCTTAAGCTCGCGCAGATTATTAGCAAAAGTAGCATTAATAAGATTATTAGGATAAATAGAACTATTTGTTTTGGTATTATTAAAATTATTAGGATAAGTAGGATTGTTATGATAAGGAGGATTAGTGTGATAAGTAGGATTATTACGATAAGTAGAATAAATAGGATTATTAGTATAAGTAGTATTATTAGTATAAATAGTATTAGGATTAGAAGGATAAGATAATGAAGTAGGATAAGCTCCAAAAAAGAAGTTCTCTTCATGTACGAGAAGTAACGTGTCTCACCTAGCCTCCCAAGCGGGATGTTTAGGCAAGCTCGCCGGCTTCCTAACCCCCAGCAGCTGTAGAACCTCGGCGTACATGTTCTCGAGGCCGCGCAGCTGGCGGCGGATGGCGCGCGCCTCGCCGCCCGACTCGCTGTCCGACCGCGCGTCTAGAAGGGATGACAGGTCGAGGCTGCGGGTCGTGGTCGATGTCATGTCCGTCGTGTCTAGGCCGAATACTGTAGGGGATGAGAGGGTTGTTTATAAATATATAGGTAAATATACTCTATATTATAACACCTTATACATTACAAAACATTAAAGTACCGTAAGACATAGCTAAGCCTTAAGCTGCTTCTCACGCCACGAAAAATGTCGAGTTGCGCCGCGCCAGCTCACGCATACGCGCCGTGTGCTGGCTCGATACGACGCGGGCTGGCGCGTGAGTTCGTCCGATCCGCTCGAAGTTGGTACTTCGAGGTCGCGCACGCGGGGGGTGGCGCGGGTGAAAGAGTCGTTTAGTTTGGTCGGTCAGACAGTTTTTAAGCTTTCAGAATATTATAATAAAATTTTAGATTTACTTTAATCGATTGAACAACTATATATCCAGGGAATGGGCGACCAAGTAGAATGCTGTTTGGAATGAAAGAAAGAAAGAAAGAAAGAAAATACATTTATTTCAGGAATGCCAAGTAACTTGGTACAGTAAAATCTTCTGTGAATAAAGACGCCTGTCAATCGTGGTGATTATGGCAAGCACCTTCACCTTTTAAAATTAGCGTCCAAGGTGGACCTTTATGGGGCGGAATATCTTTGATTACGAACGTCTTCCGGCTGATTATGTGGTCTGCATCTGCACCAGAGCTTAACAGCTCTTAAATTAGCACTTGCATTTAACCTTCAAGGTCGTATCCAAATGCATTGCAGCAGGTACCTAAGTTATAGAAGGATTTAATAAGTGAGAATATAGGAGTTATTAAAACTTTACCTACCAGATGGGCATAAAACAACAAAACTTTCACAAAAATGAAACAGTGGGTAGTCGTATCGCTCAGATCGATACAAACGGAGGTTCTGATACGTACAGTGTTTCTTATAATGATGATCTCGTTTGGAGGAGTGCTTTTTATGTGAATGCCAACGAGGGGAATCCCGACCTCGGCGTCTCTCGTCGGGGTACTCGGCTGACCGACCCGGCAAACTGAAAATGAAATAGAACATTAGTATGAGCTATGTAAGTAGCCTGGTCAATGGTAGTCAGTTAGATGAATTAAAATTATGTTCTTCGTGATAACAAAACAGCTATGTTGATCGTCTATTGTGTATATTTCGCAAACCACACTTAATTTTTTCTGTAAGTATTGCGAGTAATATTTTCTGATACATTTATTGGCACATTAAGCCATCGGTTCCGGCTGTTATCATAAGACAATAGTCGTTAAGCCAAGTCAAAAGCCTTTGGGTGGCCTAAATGTTCTGTCACGAGGGCTGACCACTTGCTTACCGAGAAGAAGAAAGAAGAATTCAGTTATTGAGCCAATACCGTGGGGATGAATTTGACGAAGGAAAAAATGTACAATAATAATATTATGCAGAATAGTCTTACCTATTTCTCTTATGCATATCAGAAGACGGTGACAGCGGCGGTAGAGGTGGCGTGACAGAGCTGTCTGAGCTTCCTGAAGAGTCGAGCCTCATGCTGGCAAGCTTTGGTTCCAGGATCTGACGAAGTTCACATTCCACTAGGTCTGCCCATTCGTTTTCTCCAGCTGGAAGTTTTGATTATGGTATGTTTTGTTACTCTAAAATACTTAAACGATGCATAATTTTTTAAATTTCGGTAAGGTAAGTAAGCCGGTGCAACCCACCCTTGGGCTGAGTTGCACCAGCTTACTTTAACGCTAACTTTAACTGCTAACTGTCACCGTCCACGCTTCGCCGGGCGGGCTATATCAAAATCTGACAGTAACTTTAACTGTGATTATGGCAACTCAGCCTTAGAGTTTTGAAGAGTTAAATTAGCGGGTGATTATTTGGAGAAAGCTTTTGTTTTGATAAAATAATTATTTGCTTTCTCACGGCGTTGCTGTGTCTGAAAACTTTATTACGAGTAGGCCCTATTCATTTTTTTAAATTTTATTTTTATTTATTTTATTTTTTAATAAATAAATATGTGTGGACATTTCACACAGCGCCATCTAGCCCCAAACTAAGCATAGCTTGTACTATGGGAACCAGATGACTGATACAATTTCAATACTTATATACTTTTTTGTTTGTAAATACATACATAGAATACAATATAACACCCAGACTCAGAACAAACATCTATGTTCATCACACAAATTTTTGTCCCGGGTAGGAATCGAACCCACAGCCCTCAGTTCAGAAGGCAGGGATACTACCAACTGAGCTATCGGGCCCGTCGACATGACTTAAATGCGAAAGAATGTATTAGTCATTTGAGGGACGTAAATTTTGGTGTGCCCCAAGGATACTACTACACACTTGAACCTGAGCTTCTTATTATATTGTGTACCAATTTTCATACAAATTTTGAAGATGATATTTAGGGGTTCATACCTATTCTGATCTAGACTAATAATTATTATAGCAGTCTAAGCAGCTTACTTGGGCCTGGAGCCTGTTGACTGGGACCAGGTTGCTGCTGCACCCTGGATGCGGCAGCGTCAGAGTCTGCCGACGTGTCATGTATGCTTGGCTCCGGTCTTCTTCCGCTGGAGTATGCGACGCTGCCTCTCCCGGAATCTACATTGGACGATTGCCCACCGTTTTTGTCATAATCTAAAAAAATCAATAAACTTTGAAATGATTGAAGGGGATAAAATCAAAAAATTGGTGTGTAACAAGAATGTTGCTACTATTACAGACTACAAAAAAAAACCAGCAAATACTTTGATTTCAATATCTGATTACCATTACCAATACCCACTCAAAATGTGCATCATGAAAAAAAAAAATCAACTGTTAGGACTTTTACTTTTTAAAATAAATACTAAACTAGTACGTGAACAACTTACAAATCTCACCTGAACTGGCTCCCGACCCGGCACCTTTCTTCCCATGATTCTTCAGATCTTCTATCCTACTCGGCGTATGTCTCGAAGATGACGGCTGAGGATTATAAGCCTCGGTTTTTCCACTAGAGTTATACACACTATCCGCAGATTTTTGACTAGCACTCTCATCCACCAGACTCACTTGACCTTCGTCTTTCTGCTTCTGAGCTATCGAATCAGGGGTCCCCCTTTCCTTATGACTATCAGGCGTTCTTCTCTCTTTGTGACTATCTGGAGTTCTCCTTTCTTTGTGACTGTCAGGAGTTCTTCTTTCTTTGTGACTATCCGGAGTTCTTCTTTCTTTGTGACTGTCAGGAGTTCTTCTTTCTTTTTGGCTATCGGGCGTTCTTCTGTACACGTTTTCTTGAATTCGGGATTCTATTGATCTTCCACTGGTTCTAACTCTATCTTCATAGCTTGATCTGCCTTGGGCTAGTCTTTGCCTGAAACCACCGTCATCTGATTCTCGCTCATCATGCCTCTGTGGGCTTTCATTCACTTCTAGCAAGTTGCTATGAGAGTTTCTTCTAGATCTGTCGTAGGTTTGTGGTGTGGTAAGCTCTGGTCTTTGTGGAGGCTCGTCTAGAAGGTGAGGGTGTGAGGTCGATCGTCTGCCTTCTACAAAGCCTCTTTGTCTGACTATTTCTCGTTCTAACTGCTGCGGGCTCCTGAGATCGGGTCGAGAGTGGTTTTCAAACTGTAAACAAAGAAATGTCGATAAGTCAGATTGACTATTAAAAAGTTCTGATGCCTTAATTTAAAACCGACATGTTGATTACAAGTTAAAAGTTACAAGTGCGAAGCAAGTTTATAATTTTTAAAGAGCAACCGGTAACATTGAAAAAGAAATGAACTTTGGAGATGCTATCATCAATGTGAAATGAGAAGCGAATAAGTATGAGTATGGTCATATGATTGCAAAAGCATTTCCGCTCGGCGCGAGGTTTTTAATCAAAGGATACACGATTAAGTCAGATAATACCTCGTTTGCTAGTGATTATTTAATAACTGAAAGGATGTCCATTAAACAGAAATAACGGTGCATTTCCGTTAATAATTACGAAGATTACGATCAATAAGGGAGTGAAATCTTTACTGAGAGGTTTAACTGCAGATTTGAGAGTGACTTTCATATTCTTGCTGTTTTTAGTACCTAATTACTAAGAATATACAGAATATCAAAGAACACCACCGCTAGATAATATTTTGTAAAAAGAACTACTTAGTAGACAAATGCGTGGAGTACCAAAACGTGAACAAACTTGGAGCTCAAGATCAGTTAGAAAATTGATGTTACGCATAATCTAGATTCTATAATTCTAATTAGCGTAATCTAGATCGTAGATAAAATTACTACACGTAAATCTTATCAACTAAATTTTATCGCAAAAAAGATAAAATGAAAGCAGCCGTGAACGATTCCTTGAAAGACGCATACAACCGCAATAGTAAACTAATCAAAATTCATAAAAATGTAGCAACCAGATCCACAAAACACTTGTTACAAGTTACTATAATTGCACCCAGCCGTGAGATTTTTCTAATTGGTGGGAAGGTAGTCCCATTGTTTTAGTGGGAACCATAGGGTCGCTGGAAAGCAGTTGTGAAACCATGCCAGTTCTTTTGTTGTTAATTTGGTAACACGACTAGCCATAGTGAGCTTCAGAGGAATTTGGAGAATTTTAAACATTCGAATAGTTGGAGAAATATGACCTTCATAACTTAAACAATGGTTAGGTGGCAGTTCCAGAAAAAGCAGATAAACTTAAATCAGTCAAAGCTAGTAACTTCTAATTCATACCTCTTGACCGTTATTAGGATCTACTGTATCATTATCAAGTGGTAATAATATACATATCCAAAAGCCGTTATAATCAGACTGACAACAAATGTTCGCCATAAATGATTAGGTAAGTACAATTATTATACTATTTCTTAGGTTTTCGCGATTTGAACACATAGTTTTACGTTTCACACAGGACTTAATCGCGCTAAAAACATTATTTATTTACCTCGACGTTTCGGCCAAGTTTCATTGGCCGTGGTCACGAGAACACAACTATTATGTTTGATATGGTTTGAAAATGCAAGACCGCTATTCAAATTGTCAAATCTTCTCTAGAAGGTATAAGAATACTGCATTCACGAATAGAACAATGTAGTACAAGCTATGCTTAGTTTGGGGCTAGATGGCGATGTGTGAACTGTCCACACCTATTAAAAAAAATTAATAAACATCACAAACAAAGTTAGCGTGACCCTTGCCAAGTTGCCGCCAAGTTTGGCTGAATTCCAGCGCATGATTCACTCAACTAATCATTTGGTTTTAAGTATTTAGAATTCATTGCCGAAAATTTTAGAATACGTGAAGTTCATTTTACTTTAGTTAAATTAAAGGTTGCTGCTTGGCCTCGTTGATTATTATTATTATCAGCTTTTACAGTGAAATACATCTTTATTTATTTATTTGTACTGTACAAATGAAATGATGTTATGCCACCTCGATGCCTCCGAAGCATAGTATCGCTCAGCTGATATAATGCCATTATTTGTAGCAGTCCCATGAAAAAAGTGACCACCGCTAACATTTTTCTTAAATGTTAATTTATGCTACAGGGTCTGTAGATTCTGATAACTCATAATGCTTAATAATCTATAACACAAATTAAATTAAACTCACTTGACTTTGTGGGCCAGTCTTTAACGAAGTAAAGTTTGCCATGGACCTAACATCCATGTCTCTTTGGTACACTGCACTTCTTCTTCCTGGCGGTCCGTACTGCTGGTACAGAGCATCAGCACCTAGCGCCTGCTGTGGCCTGTGTGGTGACGCCAGCGTCTCCTGACTTCTGTGAGGAGAAGCTAGCATCTCCTGGCTTCTGGCTTGGTGATTGAGCAGCATCTGCTGCTGAAGTATCTGTTGCTGTGTTATGAGTTGCCTGAAAGAAGCGCCTATTGTTATTATCATTATGATCAAAAAATGTAATACAAATCATCGTGTTTACCTATTTCAAATCAAAAATACAAAATGAAACAAGAATTTTGCGGAATTACACTAGATTTATACTTGTTTCATTTTGTATTTAAGATGAACTTCCGCGAGGTAACACCTGATTCAATCAATTATTTCAAATCACTTTATTCACTGAGGTAAAATACTAGATATGAGGCCCCTATACATAACTACTGAAGAAGAAAATACTGTCTAGCTTACCTATGTGGTGATGGACTAGAATAAGCCATATTGTTAGCCATTCCATGACTGTACTGCATCTCAGGTCTAGTTTGCAATTCTGGTCTATTTTGCAATTCAGGCCTATTTTGCAACTCTGGTCTATTTTGCAGTTCTGGTCTATTTTGCAAGTCTGGTCTATTCTGCAATTCTGGCCTATTTTGTAACTCTGGCCTATTCATCAATTCAGGACGGTTCTGCAATTCGGGCCTATTCTGAATTTCAAGCCTCGTTTGCGGTGCTGGTCTCCCATAAATGCCATGATCCACTTTTCTCACGCCCGTGTCTCTTGGCGTAGCTTGTTCAGTAGCTACAGCACCTTCTGGTCTTTTCCTTTCTTCACTGTTATTAAGACTTGTTTCTGGTTCATTGTTTTTCTCGTCACTGTTCTCTTTGCTTTTGAATCTGCTTGATATCATGTCTTTCAAAGTGTGGTATGTTTTGCTAACAGACTTGTTGCTTTTGGGAGCATCTCTGGTGCTATCTTTTCCTGTTTCGACAGTGACTGTAATCATTTGGGAATTGTTTTGATCAGATTTTCCGTAGGTTTTGGCCGGAACGGGAGGCTTGGGCGAGTCATAGTTTTGTATGTTTCTAGCGACGGCACCTTGGGTCTGATGCATAGCATAGCCGTATTCTTGATACTGCCGAAAGTCGCCAGACGAACCCGCTTGTTGGTTCTGTGAAAGACATAAATGATATTATTATTTTCGCAAAACAAAATAACAAACTGAATATTAAAATGTTCCCTACAGCTTACATTCTATGGTAGGGAAAATTAATGGAATGGCGCACACAGGTTGTATTTCAACTGCTACACTCAGTTTGAGAAACATCTGAGCTAAAATAGCTGACAATACTATGCTGGGAACCAAAGACAATAGTCTATTGCTTCTATATGCTCAGATGGAATGAGATTGTCGGCGGTTCCACGGTGCGTAACTGTTCTGCAATTTTATGTCTGACTGGTGAAAGGTATACTGGCATATGGTTTTAAAAACAATGTCATATAAGTAGATGCTATAATGCTAAGATATTTAGGTAATAAAGTTTCGAAAGAACCTCTCCTAATATATTATTTGAAGATCGAAGATGTAACTGAACACGGGGTTCTAGTATTATTGTTGGTTGTGATCTAAGCTAAGTAATTAAAAGCATTTCTTTCGATGTAAATTAACAATAAACTTGTAAGGTACTTCTACCTTACAAGTTTAATGTTATGCTATAAATGATGCTCCACCTCAAATCTTTCCATGATGTGGTAAAAAACAATAATGGCATGAAAATTTTTAAGGAGTGTATGTGTGTATTAGGCTACAATGAAGCTGGCATTAACATTGCTTAAAAGCCCCTTAAAAATGAAATAGATTATGGCGTGCAATCCGACTAAAGCAGACAAACTGTTAGAATTTATAAATCACAGTTCCTAAAGTGGAGCTAGTTGTATTGATTATACCATAAACACTCTAACGAGACTGAATAAAAACACTGTTACGGCGTCTATGAAACTTGCGTGAAATTGATTAGTACCTACATTTTCCAAAGCGAATTCAACCATTTTCTTCAGTGTTGATGAATGTTTCAGCGAAGAGTCACTGGGATAGTTCCCATTCTATTCATTTTGTTTAGATTGATTCTATGTATTTAAAAAGGGGTTTAAATTATTTTAAGACTATTTAATTAAAGTTCCTTCTCCGCAGTATGTATTTAAAATCATAAAATTCAAAACACAAAAAGTTTTGAGGAAAATCACAAATATTAGCGCCAAATTTTCAACTGTACAGTTCACATGCACATAATTGTTCACTGATCCATAAAAATAAATGAAGCACTAAAGGTGGATCCACACTTGCACACGCAGTGGTGTCGGGAGCACGACCGGATGCGACGGCATCCGTGCCGAGCGCTTTGTGTCGACGTGCGGCCTTGCTGCGTCGAACGGCAACAACAAGGTTACAAGACTTACAAGAGCAAGTATGAATGGCATGTCATGAGACGGTTTTTGTAAGCTGTTCTGTAATTGGCATGTCGAAAATCTAATTTTGGGTTTGTCATTTGAACTGCCATATGCTAATTTCTGTGAAACTGTGAGACTTCGAGACTGCGACTATCTGATTTTGAACTGTTATTGTATAAAAGATACCCTGAATTACAAAATGATAATCAATAGTCTATCGGTGCTCAAGCAGGGCCATTATTCCGTATCGATTCCTTACTTCAAAACCACGCGAATTCCTTGTCTTACATAAGAAATCTGCGAAACTGTATTCTCTATGAAACAAAAACAAAACCGCGCGAAATGAATTTGGAATTGGCGTGATTTGAACTGTCAAAAATCATATGTTTTACCGAGACGCGTTCCGAAACATCAACACATCAAAAGATATGACCACTTATGTCAATATATTTTATTCAAAATAAAGATAACTTTAATGTAAAATGAAGGTATTTCTGACGCTTTGACACGATTTGAACAAGACACGATAACGACGTGGTTCCGTATCGTGTGGAATCTGTGTTTTCATAGAGAATAACCGTCCAGATACCATTTCAAGAACGAAATTGAGATTTGAGTATTGATTTACGCATTGTTCTTTGTAATAAGGGCCCAAGAAAACATAATAATTGTGCAACACACAATCATTCATTATAACGAATATGTAAACTTCAATATCTGGGATTCCATAATTTTTTAATGTGTGACGCACGCCATACGTAGCTACCATAATATAAGTTAAGCATGATTTCTTGTGATAAGTAGTTGTAAGTTAGTATTAGGTACCTACGTGATAATCTACTAAATAACAATAATAATAATTTTGGCGGCAAATTCTTGAGTCCAGTCTGCGGGTGTTTTAACAGTTGTTACAGTTTCAACAATCATGCCATAACACGTTCATAGAAGTTCACCACAGGTAGCCAGCACTTCCCACACCAACTCCTCACGACCGTTGGTTTCCCAGTAAGTAGCGAGCATTCGCCGCGTCGCTCCATGAATTTTTATTACTATTTGGTTCTACTGCGACCAAGGACGTATTTAATTTTGTACTGCCTAGATTATCTTAATAGTGTTCGTTAACCTCTCCATCTTTGTTTCTGGCAATCAAGTCAATAGGTGCTTATGAAAAAAAATCAGCCCAATCTAGAAAGGTCTACACACCTACACAGCTAACCAGCTTTATAGAATTTCTGTTTTCTGTGACCCACTAGAGAACTCAAACCAAAAAACTATTAATAAAAACAAAGGATGACTCGTGAAGGATTTGAACCTCCGCCCTCCGATGGTCAAGTAAATTTTTATATCGGTGCTCTAACCTACTGAGCTAACGAGTCTTATTCACTACTGGCGAAATTTCCGCTAGCTTTTAGCAGGATGACGTCACGAGCTGATTCCTGATTCAGCGCAAAATCAACCTTCACATAACTCACAGAATCTTAGGGTACAAATACCATCTTTATAGCATTCAATATTAAGTTCTATTTTGATTGAGACTGAGATTGTTTTTAATCGATAACAGTGTACGACAATGACCGATCTAGAGTTTGTTGATATCGTAAAGAATGTTAAGGAAAATTATTTGCAAGTTCTATTTTTGTTGTTGACTATAAATTGCTTCATTATTGCTATTTCTAGTTGTATAATTTGATAATTTATCCAATAAGTATTATTTGTTTTCCCATATCTGTCATAAATCTACAATCTATCCTAAACTTAGGATAGATTGTAGATTTATCAGCTGTTAGTACAACTGTATATAACTGTATCTGGGAAAGGATGGACTAAGCTCACTGTTTCAGAATGTTTAGATGAAACTGTAGTTCTACTAAGATTTTAGTCAGGAATATTATCAAGTTCTATTTCATTCTAATTATGGCGTGAATCGCATGCGAAAGGGCAAAGAACTTTACAAATAGTAATGACCGGCTCGTTACGGCTGTTGCTTACCAGGAAGACGGACAGACAGGTCCACCATACTTATAATGGATAATACTACACTACTTGTACCGCTGATGTTCACCGGTCATGCTTTCTTTGGATGACTTCATTGTCGATCGAACAACAACTATGCTCAATAGCGGAAGAGATTAGATGGTAGTATATAATTTTTCAAATTATGATGCGTATCAATAATAAACGTGAAAAAAAAATAAGATACTACGCCACACATTTTATTGGTACTTATTGTTACCTGGATATTGTTTTATCTTTTTCTCTATAGCTACCAACTACCATTAGTTGCTAACGGATATCCAATGCATTAGAGAATGTATTAACTGCTAATCCAATTTCAACTTCACAAGATTGTCACTTAATGTAAGTCTAAGTGACTTTCTCACTGCTGGATAATAGTTTGCATCCTTAATCAATAAATACAGTTTCTACTCCATCCGTTTTAAGCTAAGCTTTAATCTGATATTATATCGGTCCGTTACATGATCTTGTTAGAGTAAGTAAGTCATCAAAGTAGGTTTCCTCTTGTTCCACTATTCGCGAAACACTTACTAAAGTTAGAATTGAAACCGCAGTAGGTGTGGTTATGATGATGGCAGTAATTTAGTTTTGTGAAAGAAGATAAAAAGAAAAACGTTTAATTTTGACGTTTAAAAAATAACGTATTCTGTGTCTCTTGTTTCTCTTTGTCCTGTCTGAATGCATCCAGATGAAATAATAGTAAAAAGATAGTCATGTACAACAAACTGCCAATTAAGGTAACGAATCTGCATTTAACAGAGTTTCAACGAATAATAAAATGCTACTTCCAGTTACATCCATTTTACTCACTTAATGAGTTTATGAGTATGCATCTAACAGAATCATCATTTGCGATATATGACGACTGAGAGAAAAGTAATATAAAATGTATAATATTGCAATAGTTATAATTATTGGTAGACTACAAAAATCTAAGACGATAGTATTATTATTGTATTGGAGAATTTAATTTTTGTAGGTATGTATGGAGTATAATATAAAACTGATATTCATTATATATTAATAATACGATTATTATATATGAATGTAAATGGTAGGTAGTATTTGTATTTATATTAATCAAATTCAATTAATTACTTAAACCATAATATTATGATAAGTGAAATTGTAATCGGACCTGCTAATAGCATGCAATGTTATAATATGGCCAATAAAGATTTCTATTCTCTACTATTCTCTAAACTATAAATACTTAGGTAGTTTCTGTGAGCTAAATGGCGATCCGTGGCACGCAGCAGTTAGTTTAATTATATGGATAACCTTTGCATAAGTTATTTTGTGTATGTTTTTGCTAATATTACAGTAACAATTATTGATTAGTGACACTGTTTTACTTCTCACGAACTTTAGAGCACAGTCTGACCACACCGTTATATCGCTACTATCACCGTCTCGTCACCGTCCCGGCACAGTCAGTAGGCCTAACACGAATATTTACGCGCGCGTAAGTGTAACGTTAACGTAAGCCAGTAGTATGGCATTTGATCTGCCCCCCTATTACGATTGACTAACAGCGCTGCTGACGCGCGTCTGCCGCTCAATTGCTGTAAAAATAGTATGAACTTTGACAGCAGTTGAGCGGCAGACGCAATTGTAATAGGGGGTTTTTACGTTAACGTTACACTTACGCGCGCGTAAATATTCGTGCTAGGCCTACAGTTCTGTCATCATCATCAAACGGTGCAGTGATGTGGTCGTACTATATAGTTTGATGACTCGCATTTTATGTGCATTTTCATAATGATTCGAGTTTTACTTAAGTTGATGTCAAGTATTTGGCATTCATTCAAGTTGGGTTTGACATACATTTTCAGTAGTAAGAGGTATTATTAGATCTTTCATTTATTATGTGAAACGCATATTAAAGCAAAATCACAAGCAAATTTGGTGATATTAGCCAAAAGAAAGATGTCAGTAATTTACAGAGAGAGAGGGAGAGTAGTGTGGTTACTGATGTAAAATAAAACTATTGTTGTATCAAGGGTATCAAGGGTAAGATACATAAAATTAGATAGGCTACTTGTTATGTAGTTTTGTCCAGCATAGAGGCGATTGTAACGATGCATACGAAACGTTTGATTCTTTCCACGGAAATTAAAGAGGAAGTGAATATCCTTAATGAAATTATTGTAAGTAGTTTAGACGGGCCCGATAGCTCAGTTGGTAGTATCCCTGCCTTCTGAACTGAGGGCTGTGGGTTCGATTCCTACCCAGGACAAACATTTTGTGTGATGAACATAGATATTTGTTCTGCGTCTGGGTGTTATATTGTATTCTATGTATGTATTTACAAACAAAAAAGTATATAAGTATTGTATCAGTTATCTGGTTCCCATAGTACAAGCTATGCTTAGTTTGGGGCTAGATGGCGCTGTGTGAAATGTCCACACATATTTATTTATAGGATGCATAGAAATTACATTAATAATTTACGTCTTTATAAGACTTTAAATGAATATGAGCATAAATCCAAATAAAATTTCCTGTGTGTTTATCATCATTAAGAGAACTGTGAACTTTACCTAGCACAAGTAATAAAATAATATAACTGTATAGGTATGTATTACGTATATATTTTATGATGTCATAACTTTTATGCCTTGTCAACCATGCTTTATTAAGCGTACCTTCGTTTCCGGAAGCTTTACCTTCAAGATCTATACACGTAAGCCATGACTTTGCAATAACTAAAATAGCTTTCGAAAACGAGCTTTCTACTAACTATTATGGGACTTACATAATAACATTGATAAATAAAAATTATTGCACTAACACAAATTAATCCCTTTTATACATAACACTGTTATGAGATACAGTGCATTGAATTATTGAAGATTATGAGTTAAATATTGTCTAAAGTACGTATTTTATGATAATCTTACCTCCGCATGTGTCCAAGCTGATAAAGTTTTGGGCGGAGTGTCAGGAGCTACTGCCCCAAGTCTGCCTCGCTTCCTGGCTTCTTGGAGGATGGGCACTTTGGAGTTCTTGTCTCCGGAAGATAAGATTACTTCTCGCTCTATCTGTGAAGAAGATTTGGCATTAAATTTGAGATCAGTTCCATATAAAATGAGTTAGGGCCTTCCATATTTTTTTTTGTTAATATTGTATACTTATTAGTCCTTTCATAAAACTGTAATAGAATTATGTTTTAAGTCAGTTCATGGAATTATACATATAAACTAAGAATTTTAGCAAACTAAGCATAATAATAATTCATGAAAAGATTTTTTTAAACATGTTAATTGTCACCTTAATTTGATTTTTAGTAATTTTAAGAGGTTTGTGACATTTTTAGTTTCTTTATTATATATCACTATAAACGGATGAACTGCTATCAATGCGAAATTGTGGTGAAATTGCCAGAGAATTCAACTAAGATTCAATTCAATAAAAAATAACTAATTCAAAATCAGCAGTTGCGCAGATCACGAATTTGCTAAAATCTTTCTTCACACAAACCAGTTCAAAATCAAATAACAATAATATCAAAGCACTTGGAAAATAAATCCGTAATCTCATCCGCATAAGCCTCCAATACACACGCTGTCGAGACGATAAGTGCCTGAACAATAGTTACTTTCACTGGATCTCTCTATCAGAATCGTATGTAAAAACATTATGTATGGAGAAACCGCGGATATAACGATGTGATCTGACAGATTGATTGGCAAGAAGTTGGGAAGGTTGGAGTATTTTGATTGGAGGTTTGTACAATAACAATTATTATGTAAATATCGCAAGTTAGGTAATCATCCAAGAAAACCGACGGGGAAGAAAGGTTCTCGAGTGGTGATCAGGAAGACGCAGCGTAGGCCGGCCCCCACTAGGTGGACGGACCAACGTTCCGGGGAGCCGACGGATGCAGGAGGCGAGCAGTCACTCAAATAGGCGTTCTTTATGGGAGGCCTATTTTCAGCAGTGGACGCCATCAGGATGTTCATGATGATGATGCAAGCAAATGGTCTATTTATAAGAACAATAAAAGTGCACAACTGACTAATACTACCTTTAATATGAGCAAATAAAAAACTCGACGGGAAGAAAAGTATGGATAGAAATACAGTGTATTTGGTTTTAAATTTTGAACCTTATAACGATACTTACTGGGAACTTATTGGAATGCGTGTGAAGGGCGGCAGGCGATGGAGCAGGCGCGCCGGGCAGAGCCGCTTCTGGTGCCGGCGGCATCCTGTACGGAGGGACGCCTTCGAGGGTACCTGGAGAAAATATTGAATGTTTATTGAAAGATATTGAATCTCATACGAATCATGAAGAAACGTAGTTATACAGCAAACAAAGTCGGCCATTATACTAAGCATAATTAGAGGCCATTTCAATAAAGAATGATTGATAAAATCAGCGGCATGCTTGGCAAGCGTTTTGGTGATTGTAATAATTGCTGAAATTCCTCAACAAAATCCTCAACTAGTATTACAGGCACCACGGTAGACAAGACGAGGGCAAAAATATATCGACACCAGGCGAAGGAATGGAAAAAAAATACAGTAGCAGTGCAAACGCTTCAGCATGTTCATGATAAACATAGTCCACTGTCTGATCAAAATAAATACAGTGCATCCCTGAAGGGTTGGACTGTAGCATTCCTATTGTTTGGTTGGCAAGATCAGCAGCTACGTACCTAATTGTTCACTTCGCATTCATACAGAAAACAGCTTCTGCAACTTAGCAAAAATTTATTTTACATCAAAGGATTCATGTAAATTTCAAGTTGATCACATCAAAGAAAGCCAGCACATTCGTGATGGTGGTTAGGCACAATAATACGGATGTGGCTGCTACTTCCCATGGTATTGTCTCATGTATACGATACATTATCACGTAATGGGTCTACAATTACCTACTTTATCTTTACTGGAAATGTAAGGTTCCGGAAATTCAGATGTGTTGTATTATTTGTGTTTAGTGTAGTTATTAGGAGGTAATCTGTGAGGTGTTGTGGGAACCACTCATCTTGCCTTAATTCATTTCTTGTCTCTTCATAGTTCTGCCTGACTGATATCACTGACTATACCTGTAGAAGTATTTCTATCCCCAAAATTTTTTGATAAGTAATTATATAGAATTACTTTATTATAATATACATGTTTTATAATAGAATTTGTACAGATTTAAATGTTGTAGTTTAGAAACTGGAGTAAAACCATATTTAGCATTCACAACTCGCTACAATTTATTCATTTATCCTTTCATTTGAAGTGTAAATTTATTCAAACTTTATTAACAGAAGCAAAATTAATATTCTCAGCACGAAATACATCAAAATAAATTGGGCACAATCAAAAGAGATCACTTTTTGCGACACTCCATCATGTCCAATTTCACGGCGGACAAAAACATGTTTGAGACAAGGCCGGCTTTGACCGAACAGCTGATCGTGAACGGTGCTGTTTGTAAAACTGTGAAGATATTTTCAATTAGGCATTTAGACATAACTGCTGTAATATAAAACTGGTGTAGGAAAGCTACATAGTAATACGGTGATTTTTGTCTGTGCCTAACTCTAGGAGTAAACGCCTATAGTAGCTGTTGTTCTTAACTTCCTTCCTTATGTCATACAACATAACAAAAAATGGAGTTCCTCGTAATCTTGTCTTCATCAGCTGGAAGACGTCTACAGCTGAACCCCTAGGAGTGCCACTTTGACAAGCCACTTAACTTTTTGTTGCATCCGTCGGTTCAGTCAACATTATATTGTGCGTATCGTTTCTGTCGCTGCTAGTACTCTTTACTGCCATTACCTGAACGGCTACAAAATATGTGGGACTTACATCCTGTGCTATAAAGAAAAATGAATGAAATTTCTTCTTCCTTATGACTTATTATCATCCGCTTTATCAAAATTCATACATATTTCCATACACTTCCGCCAGTTACGTGTGCTCTGATTTTTAGTAAAAGTTGATTGGTTTTATAACCTAGTCATTAGGTCGTCGTAATTAAGTCCACTATTCTCTAAAATTCACTTTTACATTATTCCATATTTTTACACACTGTGTCACACTGTCACAGGCTTTGAGAGGTCATTAGTTTGCTTGCTGAGTTAGCTTAGCATGGATGGTAGACAAATTGACTTTCCCCCTTTTATGTCACTTTCATCATAATCTCACTTATCAAAACAGGGGAATAACCATTTTGTCTACCGTCCGTGCTAACCCAGTGTGTGCTTACTTACTGACTTTTTAATCACACCTAGTTATACTCTTGCATCGGGTTTCCTTGCGAGATATGATCCACAAGAGAATGATGAGCTATTTTAATTCCTTTGGTCCATTCACAAGAATTAGCTGGTTCAAATGGCAATGAATTTGGACAGGGCACATCGCGTCATCGCATGCAGAACTGACAACTGATAGGGAGGAAAAGTTTACGAGTGGCGGTCACGAACTGGAAGAGGAACTTAGGCTGTCAAGTGGTTTTACATCATTGACATTATGGAGTTGATGTAACAGATTTTTAAAACTTTTACAAGCAAAATTGAACTCTAAGGCGATGCACGTTTTTATCCCTTGAGTATACGGTCGTGTAGGGCTTCCGTGTGGCCAATTTTTATAGGAAATCCTGTATCTTATTGTCCTTGTGCCTGGGAACTATCGTCATCATTTAAATCATTAACACGTTTTAGGTTTGGGATTTATTAAACTAAATTATTTTTGTGCAGATTCATGATCGCGCCAGTTTAAGATGTAGATGTATTGTATAATAATTGTAGGTACATGCATTAAATTTTTTTAAATATTTGAATTCTAATTTTAAAATCAAATTAGAATTCAAATATCAACATCATCCATCACATTTGCGACGCTCATTATAATTAACAACGTCAAGATTACGTCACATAAAAAAGACCAGACAGAAAAAAGTCACCGGAAGCTAAATTATCTAGGTAAATGAAGCAGACTTTATTACTCCTTTACGACACGGTAATTAATTACTCCTCTTATGTACATTCCAATATTAATTCATAGTTCTTAGGATCAGATTTTTAAAACACGTTAATTCACTTTGCTTATCTTCAAATGGCAGATACGGATAAACCATAGAGTAACGTAAAAGATATTCTGAAACAGGGCAGGCCACATCGCTCGCAGAACTGACAACAGATGGGGAAAAAAGGTTCTCGAGTGGCGACCATGAACCGGAAGGCGCAGCGTAGGACGGCCCGCCACTTGTTGGACCGACGTCCTGGTGAAAACCGCGGGGAGCTGATGGATGCAGGAGGCGAGCAGCCGCTCAAAGTGGCGCTCTCCGGGGGAGGCCTATGTTCAGCAGTGGACATATACGGGCTGATGATAATAATGATCCTGAAACTAGTTTTTGGTTTTCAGCTTTATCTGTGACATTCTGCAATTTCAATTAAGCCCGTCATATTGTGGAATTTTGCAATAGCGTTTTCATCATTGATATTCCCGGATATTTAGTCAATCTGACCATGACAATTGATTAATTGATTATACACGCGGATTACTGCAGTGCCTGATAATGATAATCCTTTAGGTCCTTTATAAATACCGCTTCCCAAAAAATCCGCTTTTAACTTTTTAGCAAAGACTTTCTATCCAGACCCCTAATACGAAATTAAAGCAGAGCAAAACCGTACACACCACTTTGGGTGTGATTGATTCTCAGCTGTCAAAATCAAAATCAGTCGTTACTTGGGTGTGCTTATGAATACATACCAAAAAAATGCCGTCTTGCGTGATAAAACTGTGCCGAAATCACTCGAGGCACGAATCACAGAAGCACACGATCACATTTCACTTGTAAGTGGCCTTAATCATGTATTTTTATAAGATTATTTTAATTATTTCTATTTGACGAAGAGTTAGAACCATTTCACAATAAAAAGTTGACATGTCAAAATCAGTATTGCCACACGACATCTGAATAATTACCCGATTTCTTTTGTATAGATTTCCAACAGATCCATGTCTCTTAGACATAATTAAAGGTACCCACATATTTAGTAAGTTACATACTAGCTTATTATTAAGAATAATGTGACTGAAGACAATTATTATCGTTCTTTCTTGTCAGTCCATGTGTCAAACACATTTCCTCACACCTATGATAAGAAATAAATTTCATGTAGGTATACCTACATACATACCTACTACCATAGTTGAGTTGCAAATTATATTATAATAGTTATAAAAGTATAAAAGTAACTGTGTAAATAGTGATTGATAAATGTAAGTATAGTAATGTCTACACAAAAGTGCAATTACTGATAAAAGTTTTATTGTGAACTAACGTTCCACGCGCCCACTTTTTTCCCATTTTTAAGGTTATTTTTTTATCCTAAAATATGAAACATTATTTTGGTTGAGGCCCTGTACCTACATAACTGTTGTTCTTTAATCCCTTTAACTTGGTAATATTGAAAAACTCGTGAGTTATTAAAAGAAATGTTGAATTAACTGCTGCTTATACTTAATTTAAATCCTTTTTATTAAAAGATTGCATGAGCTATCTATAGACCTTTTTTTTGTCTATAGATAGTAGTATGATGGTAATTAATTTTATTATTTTATATTTAATGTCGCCTACATTAAATATAAAATAATAAAATTAATTACTTATAACTTATATAATTTTTTTATTTACATTTTACATCTAGCTAGATTTTTATTTAGGTACCCGATTAAATCGGGTAATACTATTTATATGGTATGTTGAAGGAGGAACTGACATTAGAAGAAAAAAAATGTGCTCTATGGTTTGATTCATGTTCAAACAAGATTAAGTATGGAGACTTCGGTTCTGGACCTATGTAATAGGGGGAATCATGTGCTTTTTAGGTAATAACTCTTCGAACAATTCGAGTACTTAATAATAATGATTGTAGAGCTAATAGGTAAAAAGCGTAATCTAATATTAGTAAACGTATTTAGGTTTAATAATGATAGTAAATTTCTTTTTTTTTCTTATATTTTGGCTCCACACATAGTGTATTTAGCCAGTGTCAAGTATTATATTTTCATCGTGTTATAAAATATTTCACGCAAAGTCATGTCCTAGTCATAGTCCAGTTTAAGTCAGGTAGTCATAGTCCAGTCTAAGTCATGCTCCAGCAAAGTGGTGGCAACTTTACTAGAAGCTTCTATGGAGTTTTGGAAGCAACACGTAAAATCACGTTTCACCACATTATATCACTTGCCCTTACTCATGCTCGTATTTCAGCACTTAATGCGTAAAACGCCACCAATTTTAAACATTATCACTGGAAAAAGCAAAAGTTTTGAAAAATAATACAATGCAACAATTTGAAAAATCTTATCCCATTTTTCATCCCATTAAAAAGTTCAAGGAGTTCGGTGCTGATAATAATTCAAGTTAGCTGACCAAAGGTTGCCCTGTGCAAGAAGAATCAAATTTGCACCTTCTATTTAAAGCATTAAGATTGGTATTAGCTCTCCCTCGTTAGAAAATAGGGTGGGAGTCTCAAGGCAGGTGCATTCAACCTGCCAGTTTTTGTGGCCAACTGTTCCGTTTTAAATTATAGTTTACTTTGTGGTAAAACGTAAAAGCATCTTTGGAGCTACTTGGAAGGTTAATATAACCATAACATGAATACAAAAACATTAAAAAAGTGCAATTCGGTTTCGCGCGTTTGTATAATTAAACTCATATCAACTTAAAAATACGGAACGCTCATTGGTCTCCTGTTGATCCTCGGCTGCCTTCGACCAATGAGCATTCAGAATTTTAAAGTTGACACGAATTTAGTTTTAAAAAACGTACCAAAATCGGGGTTTAAATATGGATTCAATAAAATGCCTAACAAGAATTGCATATTTTACGTCACTCCGAGACACACTTAACCAAATCGTAAAAAATATTAAGTTTCCGTCTGCAGACCTTGAGCTGTTCATCAAAGCGCCGAATTGAATGGTGACTGTCAACTGTCAATTCTCATGTTCCATTGTTCACCACACCTTGACAGTTGATAGACAATACCTTTATCAACGGAAGGGACATGTTATGTGGAACGTTAACCTAATTTTCTGTTCTGATTTAAATATCCTGGGTAGACTATTTTCCTAGACACATTTGGAACTAATCAACTGAAGATATAAACAACTGGTTCCGGTGTGCGAATATGACTGCCCCATCTCTTATCGTGGGTGCCGTAAAGCCTAAAGAAATATCCAGAAAATGGGCAACTGCTTACTCCTCGTCTACTGTGATTACCAAGATGCCTGACAAACGTGGTGATTAGCACCCTTATGATTTATGATAAGCGTCTAAATAATGTGAGCTACTGAGTCTGAGAACTATCAGTCACCTAAGACACCCACGACGTGAAATGGGTTAATTAACGTCTTGGATTCTTCTTGCCACAGCATTTGTGTAATGCCGACTCTATCAACCATCGTGCAGTCGATATGCTATGGGTACTTGGTAGAGATCGGTCATCGGATCCAATTGGGTAGGTAGTTAAAAGACCGAGCATTTTAAAGCTTTACTACCCTGGTCACCATAACAATAGATTCTCCATAGTAGATAGTTCTTCCTTTGCAATAAGCACCAGACTTTAAACATTCTATTTTCTCTGCAACGGCTGTCTATTTTGATGACAACTTTGAGGAGCTTTGAAAATGCAACCTTAAAACAACCGCCATGTCTCGCATATATTTCACACATTAAGTTTAAAGCGTTGTAAATAATACGAGAAGTGTCTTTGAATATAAAATCAACAAGCATGGGCATCTTCAAAAGCAAAGTTCTCTGAAATGAACTTTGTTATTCAGATCAGTACAGTGATGTAAACTCTCATTTACCATGCACGACTTGACACTAACTTTTATGCCTAGGAGTGTAACTGTACATAAAGAACTGGATTTTATGTACAAAAATATCAAGGCTGAGAAAACTTGACGCTTTGATTGTGCCTTGATTTTAAAGGAGTGAAGGTCAATGCAAAATACACTCATAGTTCAATCAAATAGAATTGCTGTAACAAATTTTATATGCCTGCTAGTGCCATGGCAAAAGTTCTTAATGTTTTGAAGAGGAACGGAATTTGGGTAAATTACAAAAAAAATTAGAATGTCCACATACTTAATCGTGCATGTCATGTTTTATATTATGTATAGGTTTTAAACTGGAAAGCTAAATAAATCAAGGATTATAGTGCTATTAACATAAAAATGGAATATACAGAATATTATAAAGTATTTAAGAGACATACCAAACAATCCGTAGTGTACAACGAACCACCTGATGAAGTATAACCGTTACAATCACAATAATCGAGTCATCGACTCAAGAGCTTTCGACTTTCGCTCACACTTGTACACAAAGATCCCGAATCAAATGAATGACTTGCCGAAAAGGATCGAATCACATATAAAAACAATATCGCATCAATGGAATTGAGTTCTTCGTATAATTTGAAATGTAAAATGGACAAGACATTCACCTCTAGTGGAAGCGGTGCGCGCACTGGTCGCCAAGCGGGCCGTCGCAGAACCCGTTTCGTAGAAAAAAGCTCCTCTTCCCTCCGCTCCGACCCTTTGCATATTCCCGGCGTTTATCATTCCAACGCTGTCCTGGGACATGTCTTGTAGCTTCTCTGGAACTAGTTGTGTGTCGTCAAGCTGTTTGTCCTCGTCTGATCTTCCTAGGCTTGCATTGCAACGTGAAATCTCATTGCTCTGATTGGGTTGAATCTCTGTACTGGTTTGATTTGTTTGGAAAGCGCTGGTTGCTTTCAGTTGATAAAGCGTATTGCTGATTTGTTGATTACGAGATAAAACATCGGTAGCGAGACGGTTGGGCTGATTTCTCGGTATAATAAGTGGAAGTCGTCCGTAGCCAGGTTTGTTTGTGTATTTTTGTGTACTATCAATGATACGAGGCTCCGGAACCGGTTGATTTGCAAAAGCATTTACTTTCAATATTTCGTTCGCTTGCTGTAACAATCTTTTTTGTATTTGCTCGATTTCACCTTTTGGCACTTTTGAGTTTTCTGACAAATCTGCTATCAGTTGGTTGACGTTGAAATCTGCCATTTTGTTAACAGAGCCTGATGCTTCATTAGTTTGAGTGACTTTTTTTTCAACGTCCGGTTTCTTGATTCTTACTTTCATGTCTTTGCCTGGAGGAGTGACAACTACGCTAGGTAAGTTTTCTTTTGCAGCAGTGTCTTTCTTTTCTCTTTTCACTTTTCTCACTATTCTGATGGCCATTACATTGTTCAATCACCTGATGACCAACGCATGTGTTTTTTATTTGTTCCGTTCATTTTATTGAAGTGTAAAAGATACTTAATTTGATTTAAATTAAGTCTGTAACTTTAGATTAAAGCATCGATTAAAGTTTACTGGGGTTTCCAAGCAAATTTTAAAAGCTTGAATAAAAAAGCTTTTACGTTCTTTGTTCGTTATGTTAGTGCAGCCAATGCCATCCAAGCCTGTAACTGAATTGTTTTGTGTAGGATTTTCATTGAATGCCAAATAAAGGTGAGTTTATTTGTAACAGTAACTTAAGTGGTACCTCATTTTACTATTATGTCTTTCTGTTTCATAACCCTTTGTTACCGTTGGATTGTTATAGATTTTCTCACATAATGTGTCATTTTCAATGCTAGTATTTATACTTAAGACAAAACAAATGGGGGTAACAAGAAAATACTTCGCATGGAACCAACTATTTTTGTTTTACGTGAGAATTTAACATGAAACATCAATAGAGCAAAAACAAATGTAGTTGATATATTACAGTTTTTAAACATAAAGCAACTATAAAGAAAGTAAAAGTTGAATTGATCAACTGTGTTACCATAAAAAATCTTAGCCACAAAGCTACGCAGTAAAAAATCCAACCTGTCTCTTTCTCAAAGCTTGATAGGTCTATAAAATACTTTGACATTTCCTACTATTCCATAGATTTATTTACGATCCGCGAGCAATTTGTCTTGATCACAATAAAATAATATATTCAGCCATAAACACACAGAATCATTAGCATATTATGTATTTAAATCAAATACCTTTATGGTTGTCATTGCTACAGGTTTTACGTTGCCTTTACATAAATCAAGAACATATAAGTAGATAAGCCTTACATGCTCGTTACTAGATTAGTAATGACAGATTGACATCCAATTAACATAAAGTGTCTACGATTTATCATTTCATTAACAATGGGATTACAAATTTAAATATCACTGTCTTCTAATAAGACTATGGGTGAGGTAACACTGCGAAGTGCGGGTGACTTTTGTATGTTTTTAATGATACTTAGTAATTATTTCTCTATCAACCTATAATAATGCAGCTTTCATTCCCTGAATCGGACGCTGTGGCATTTTATAACACATTTTTCTCGATGAAAAAATCTAGTAGGGTGTTTTTATTTCGTGTGATTATTTTACGCCTCTACACACTCTCAAATTAAACGAAAAGTCAAAAATACCGTCTCCATTTTTTAGTTCATTTTGTGTTGTCGAGTTGGGAATTTTCTTTTTTTGTAATTTGGTATAATTATTTCAGTAAAATCTGAATCCAAGATATTTGTAATTTTGTCATATATAATACACACAAATGATACTACTAGTACCTATAGACCAAAAATTTTACAAAAGGTACACCAGGCAATCTTACAAATTGGGAATCCCAAATCTATCTTTGGAGTAGGTATACCTACTCCTGGTGTACTTTTGTAAAATTTTTGGTCTATAGGTACTAGTAGTATCATTTGTGTGTATTTTGGTGCAATAAAGTGTTCTTCTATGCTATTCTGTTCCCCTGTTTTCTCATCTGCCCAGCCATTAATGTTGCCCCAGGCTCTTCTTACATATGGAGAGTGAATGAATGAATGTCGTTACGTAAGTAAGAGCCAGTCTTACCTTACATGACATGTTGACAGGCTGGTTTTGATTGCTTACACATGTTTAGCTTATCTCAGATTCGTACGATCCACGTACCTACATGCAAAATGAATTTTACAAACTGGTTAGAAGAACATAGTGAATTTTTAAGAATGACTATGCCTTTATTATACCCGTACGATGAAACTTTTTAAGGTTCCGTACCCATAGCGAACCCCATTACTGACGCTCCGCTGTCCGTCTGTCTGTCTGTCTGTCTGTCTGTCTGTCTGTCTGTCCGTCTGTCCGTCTGTCCGTCTGTCCGTCTGTTACCAGGCTGAATTTCATGAACCATGATAGTTAGACCTTGGTATATTCAAATCTTCTACGATCACCAAGCTGCCTATCAAGCGTGGTTACGGCAACCCATTAAGAAGGTCCTATGATAAGTCCATAGCGGTATTTTGGGGGGAAGGCCTGTGTTGAGCACTCAGCAGTGGATTTTTTTCAGGCTGTGTATGTGATGTAAAGCTTATGGTATAACAATTATGCTATAATTTATGAAATAGCTTTGAGTTGGCACCTATTAATATGAGACTATTAGAGAATTAGACATTTATGAGAATGAATGACATGACGAGCTAGTCGTTCCTCTGATGTTCAGCGACACTGCTGCCCATAACAGTTGCAGCACCACTCAGATTTTTAAAATAATAAAGTTTCGCGTAACACTGCACTAACTGAGACATCACAGTGTACTAATCAGATTACTAGACTGTGAGATTAGGTCATAGTATCATTTGCCCAGTAATTTCACTGGCTTCAATTCCCTTCAAACCGGAACACGGTTGTGCTTGCACGCAACTGCCTGGCAGCAGAATAACTGGCAAAGCGGTGGTAGGTACCTACCTACCTAGACGAACCTTGCAGAAAAGTCCTACCATCTAGTTAAAATTGTACCTATGCATTTTGTAACTTGCAAACTTTTATGAATAAAATGAAAATTTAAATTTTTTGTTATATTTCCGAATTTATTACCTAGGTTAGGTGCTTTAATTTCAATTATGCATCAAACCTTTGCCCCATAAATATTAATATTGTTTCATGTAACTTTCTCTTCCCAGTTCGAGACAATCCAAATTTAGAATTGACAATGGCCAACATAACCAAGTGGGTGCCAATGCTGCCAATAAAACAAATAGGTAATTTGAATTTATTGTCGTGTCCGCGGCAGCAAATATGGTGCGAAGTTGGCGGAGCTCTACATTGTATCACAAACGTATATTTTATTACGCAAGATACGTTTATTGCAATTTTGTTAGCTTTGTGCTAAGTAATAAGTATTTTTACATTTTAAATTTTTAACAAGTCAAAATCTCAGAATTATTGATTTTTAAAATCAATCGCAATATTGACTTTCAGCTTTCTAAGCTTTGTGTTCATTCGTGTTATAACATTGTAAAATAATTGTATTTTGTTAAGGTATTTACTTTATAATTTATTTAGACAATATGATTTTTACATTAAAATGAATGTCTTTCAACCTAAACGTTTTAAAGTATTAGTAGTGCTCTACTATTGACAAAATCGTCTATGTTTAGGTTGGTAAAGAATATTTTATGAGATATAAATCTAGGATACAGAATAGGATCACTTTATGGGATACGCACTAGATCGTCTTACAAGCCGCGAGCTCTCGTTCATACCGCACCCCATCGTTGCTCCGTCTAGCAAACCGAGTTGATTCACTATACAAGGTGACCTTGAATTGGTATGTTATCCCGAAATGGGGTAAATCTACACCCCAAGGTAGACAATGTTTCCTCTACGACTTTACTAAATTAATAGTTTTTCATTGAAAAAATGCCATGTTAACGTTCAAAAATAGCCTTAGCGCAGCTGAGTGGTTAAACTTCGTTCTTGACCCAGTGCACATAAATGAGTTTAACGACCTGTGTTTAGAAATGAATTTATAGTATCTGGTTAACTCTCGTAGTGATCGCACGTGCAATTTTGCGAGTGAATTTATATTTTACCATGGACGTTTGGAAACACTCAGTTTCAATTAAGACTCTCACAACTTGTAGGGTATCATGGTCCCAGTTCCCCCCATTTCGGGATAACATACCAATTCAAGGTCACCTTGTATTTATTACACTATGCCGCGAGCTAGGACGCCGCAGTGTGTTACAACTATTACTTTTTATTGATATGATCGAACTGCTTTTACCCAAGCATTAATCAGTGCAACATATTGCATTGCTGATTCACCGCACATTTGCAATGCAAATTTCCACCTACACGCACGGCAACTTGTTGGCAACTTGCACTCCTTTGTAAAGATGTCAGAGTGTTATCTTTATTTAGATATATTTAACATCTGTGTATGGTAGTTTATTTTTAAGGTAAGAAGTTATGGAGAGTTGTGATTGTGAACATCTGGTGTGGAAGTATGACATCATTTGAATGACTTTTTTATTGTAATTTATGATACTTGCCTAAGTAATATGGATTTGTTTAAAGATTGTGCTGTATAAAATATATGTACGTTATTGCAGAATTAATGATGTCATCAGTCCAATTCGATCCCACTGTTGAGACACGTGTATTTTTCACAAGGAAGAGTGTAGACTGTAGACTATAACATAATCCACCACGTAGGCCAAGGTAAGGTATTGACGTCTATTTGACTCTAAAAAAACTTTGTGACTCCGATCATGCCGTTTTCCTTCACCGTTGGCATTGTAAAAGCTAATGCAAACTCCACACATAATGGGGCAAGACAGAGAGGGATTTGACCCAGGGTGGCTCGTTTTGTAAGTCAGACACGCTACCACTGGCTACACTCGCCCGTTCTTGATACTTAGGTATTATTCATATTTCAAAATATTTGACTTAGGGATGAAAGTTTTGTAGCTACGTATTGCTTGATGACGTGACAGATCTTGAAAATAAAAGGTGATAGTGTCAACTATTTATCTTTATTTTGGTCATTGGAAAATTATGGGTAGACCCGACATTTTCCTCATAGTTTTCCCTTTCGATAAAGATAAAGATGATAATGATTATGATGTGTTGTGGGGATGAACAATTATCAATATTTTTTTGCATAGGTGCTTTGTCTTTAAACTAGGGCTAACAGCACATTCTAATTGTTTGCATAAATTATCGCACGAGTACGGTACTCCATTGTTTCTTTAATTAACTGGCGTTTATTAAGGTGTTAAGCTGCATTCACACGGTGCGATGTGAAATGTCAAAGTGTTACGATATAATCGACTCGAGTGCCAATTTTTTCTCGACTTGTAGAGCCAGTGAATAACCAAACGATGGTTGTAATATTTACTGTAGCTAGAATAAAATAACACGTAGACGGGTCGTTCTCATTCATTACATAAATAGTTGAATTAAGGACTAAATAAAATTATTTGACCACAGGTGACGATGAGAATCGTGACAATGAGAACGACCCAGGTACTGTCAGAGGCTAAAGTCACTTAAACGAACTTTCAATAAATAAATAAATATGGGTGGACATTTCACACAGCACCATCTAGCCCCAAACTAAGCATAGCTTGTACTATGGGAACCAGATGACTGATACAATACTTATATACTTTTTTGTTTGTAAATAAATACATAGAATACAATATAACACCCAGACGCAGAACAAACATCTATGTTCATCACACAAATGTTTGTCCCGGGTAGGAATCGAACCCACAGCCCTCAGTTCAGAAGGCAGGGATACTACCAACTGAGCTGTCGGGCCCGTCAATGATTGCTATGCTACGAAAACTTCTTTAATTTTATTACGCACATAATATTTGGACATTTTGAAAAGTTTAGAAGCTTAATTAGGTAATTTTATGCAGTGTGCGATGGCATCCATCAATGACTAAAAATTAAATGATTATTGTTAATGACTAAATGATAACTTATTAAATTAAATGCTTTAAAATGTACCGTATTTTTTTAAAGTAGTAGTCAGTAATAAGTGACTGAAAAATCCGATCCAGTTTGACGTAACATTTATAAGCGATGGTCCTGAATCATCACATCACACTGTGTAAACGCAGCCTAATATCCTAAGTGATTGTAATTTATGTGCTGTCTACGGACCATTGTTTAGTGTCGGAACTTCACTATTGTCGGAAAGCATCCGACTGCGAATCCGCTTCTTACTAGAAACATAGGTACAATGACACCTTAAAATTACTACTATTAAAATATAGGTAAGTAATTGGATATTGAAAAGAAAGAGATCAATAGCACTGGCTCTAGAAAAATAGCTAGGGAACCTGTAATGTTCCTGAGCTAGACAGCATCCATCACGATTTTATCATCATCATCATCATAATTTCCGTCTGTATCCGCGCTGCTGGACTGGACAGAGGCATATCGCTTATCACATCTTTCCGGTCCTGCGCCGATTTCATCAGTGTCCTGCCCGAATACTGACGGTACCCAATTGACTGGTGGCCTGGTGGCATGCCTCTAGGTTTCTCCTCTTTGCATTATTGGCATTCTAAGCCGTGCTGTCCGCGTTCATCCCATCTACCTACCGTCTTTTCAACCAACCTGTTCAATAAATATAATAATAATGTAACTGGGCTAAATCTGTACATCGAATATTTTTTTGATTTTCACTGCTTCACTTAATCGATAATTATTATTGAATTTTTTGCATGTATGTCTGTCTGTCCCTTTAAACACGCATCACGCTGTAACTACTGAACGGATTTTGTTGAATGGTATGGTAATGGTATGGTAATAGCTAACTTTCCAGAATAATACTTGGGATACTTTTTGTTATACAAAACGGCGAAGACCGGGCTGCACGAATAATAAGGATGTAATTTTTATGCAAGAATTTTTGTTTGTATATTTTTTTTTTTTTTTAATGTATATACTCACTCATCCTGTCGAAGGAAAGATAGAAGGGAAAGTGAAAAATATAGGAGATGCGCCTGCCTCCCTTCTATTGCCGTCCCATCCATTCATCCTTTTTGCCCATATTTTTCCCTTTTGCTTCTCTCACCCATACAAGGGTTAAGAATTAGGACGTGAAACTAATTAACCATGCGAAGACGGGGCGGATCAGCTAATTTTTCATAAATTCAAACTTGTATAATCGTACGGTAGATTTTAGATTGTACACCTATCATCTTAATTTTATAGTCCCATTCTTCTTTCATTCGTAATTAATTTCCAGGTACATCATTCATGTTATTAGTTTACTCAGCTCTACAATTTTAGACACCCATTAAAAGTGTGTTAGATCATTTTAATGATTTACTGTTTTGTTTTACAGTATTCGTTTATATTTGTGGCTTAGATTTAGGATTCAAATAAAGTTAGGCATAGGCATATTATCGTATACTATCCCCCATATTTAAAGACATTACCTCGAGATTACTCCACTCGACTCAACCTCAAATTAACCTCATTTTTGTGTTTTGGTATTTTTAGTTGACAATAAATAATCAACTTGACATTTCTGCGTCATTTTTTCTCAAACGAGAGAAGCGAAGCAACTGTCAACTCAAGGTACGTCGCGATGTATTTTGACCCCCATATTCTAAGTCGTTACCACGAGATTACTCCACTCGATTCAACCTCGAATTAACCTCATTTTTGTGTTTTGGTATTTTTAGTTGACAATATATAATCAACTTGACATTTCTGCGTCAATTTTTCTTAAACGAGAGAAGCGAAGCAACTGTCAACTCAAGGTACGTCGCGATGTATTTTGAGTTTCCCTCAAAGTTAAGTAGAAGTTAAGTGAAGGATTTTTGGTAAAACGTTTTAGAATACGGGGGTGAGTGTCCCTCAAAGTTAAGTAGAAGTCAAGTGAAGGATTTTTGGAGAAATGTTTTGGAATACGGGGGTTAGTCTTAGATTATTCATCTTTTGTTTTCGTATTATCAAAACTTATTATTAATCTAACTTAAAACACCAAAAGAACTATTTACAGAATTGGAGTACTTTTAGTTTTATGTATTATCTTTATAGGATAGACAATTCAATGCTTTAAAATACTTGACCATTAATTTGGTTTTAGCACTTAGATTATAATGGTAAATAGTATTTTAAAATATATCTTGTTATTCAAGATTATAATCTGCACCAAGAAGTATCTAATATACTTTTTAAGGCATGATGTACTTATTGTGTAATTTTTCCGAATTCAAATAAAATCGTATTGAATATGTAGATTGTAATTTACGAGCGGCTAAAATTAGATGCTTCTTTAAAGAAAACCCCAGTCACGTAATCAATGCTTTAACAACAAACCGTATTATTTGCCAAAGACAAACCATCTCAAGATGAGCCAACGGTATAACGAATTCTTCAACACATAAGTATCACTCAGAAGCAGTTATTTGCTATTCATTAAAATCGATTATCAGTGATTTTGTAATTTAAAAATCAAATAAAATAAAAGTATTTCACATTAATTTCTTTTTAATTCACAGTCACAACACTTCCAAATTTAAAACGAAAAACGCGCGCGAATTTTCTTTTTTCCGTAGCGCGCTCTGATTGGTCTATTGCGGACAGTAGAGCACAGAGAGGCACAAGCGCAAGTCTCACACTGAATGTCTGTGGCTTACTTACATTAGGGGGTCGCGATTCGCCTCCGTGGACGCAATTCTTTTCTGACGTAGACATGAGAAAAATCAGACGCGGCCTTCTTATTGTTCAAACTGTTTAAACAAACAACCGTGGTCATAAAATATGAATTAGGTATGTTGGTACTGTTATTTTGGAAGTCATTCACATATTTGGAAGTGTTGCAATGTTTATAGACGTTTTTATTTCATGCAGAATTTAGTTTTAATTTTTTAAACAAATTTAATTTTTCGTAGAGTTAGCGCGTTGAAGTCTTTTGTTTGTATAAAAGTTAGATCGTTCGTCTTTTGTTTTTTATTTATATTCATAAATTAGTACTATTACCATATCTGTGGATAAAGCAACTTAAAATGGTACCTATAATTCTATTATTGGTAAGTTAGTAAAGGGAAAATGGTAATACATTGAAAATACCCATAAAGATGTTTTATTGTTTACTCAAAGAATGTTTACATTTCTGCAGTGAGCAGCATCAGTGACATGTCTATGTACAGACGATTTATTACTCTCTGGACCCTGTTAGGTCGTTAAAAAGAGGAAATAGATGCATAAGTTGATTTCTATATTTGGAAAACATCTTGATTTAAGATTGTGCTCGTCTCATAGGTTATTAAGCAGTGTTTCTTTATGGAGTTATGTTGTTAACTATCAAGCCATACCCGAGTTTTTCCCATAATAAATATAAATATAGAATCTTGTTAAGTTGAACAAAAATAAAAATATTATAGAACAATAATAAAAATGGCATACTTAAATAAATGTTGGCTATAACAGACAAAAACGAATGAAAACGTCAACGTTCGACTAGTTACGAATTAAAAATTAGGAAAAGTTTAATTTACTTTATATGTAGTAATGCGAAGTTATAGTTCAATATTTATTTGATTTAGTTTTTTTGTTTAGTTAAGAAAACAGTCTTTCCATCAAAAATGTTTAATAGCCGGGCATATAAGTAAGCGAATTGCCTGCGTGGTCGTTTTGCTTAGGAACCTTTGACATTACGCTACTTGGGATCCCCTACTTCGTTGTCTTGCTTAGCATTCGTACCGATACGAATACAAAATTAAAAATATTTGAACTACTAAAAAATAAATAATTTGATAAAATAGCATCTCCCTGTCCTGTCTACCCGTTCGTTCGTCTCCAAGAAACCAGTGCAGTACCGATCGTCACACGTGGGTGCTCCGACTAATGTGCCGGTCGGGCTCCGCTGCCGCCGCGAAGGTACGGCTGTTGAACCTGTGCCATGGTGGTCATGGTAGCCTATGGTTAGTAATACTCGGTTTTGTAGAAATAGATGTTATGAATAAATAAACTATTGAGGACGAAAGTTATAAAGAATAACTTTAGATCGAGCCAAGACATTAATAAAACCATTGCCTAAAGTAAATTGAGGTGAGTTGCAGTCAAACGTGGACCTCATCAAAGACGTCCATTGAAAGTGAATATAGGCCTCCCCTAGAGAGCGAAACTTTGAGCGGCTGCTCGCTTCCTCCCCTGCGGCTTTCACCAGATCGTCGGTCCATCTAACCCCCACTAGGCCGGCCTACGCTGCGTCTTCCTGTTCGTGGTCGCCACTCGAGAACCTTTCTTTCCCATCGATTGTCAGTTCTACGAGCGAGCATTGACCAACTTGTACTTAAAAAAAATCTTAGCCTAAATCTTTCAGCAGTTCGTTTTGAATGCAGTAGATACCTAACTGGAATGGAAATATGACTATTTTGAATCAATAGTCAGATCGCATAATATAACTACTAAGCAGGTGCGATTAAAGGACAGTCAGATAGTCCATTTTTGTATCTATTTGTGTGGATAATTAAAAAAATCACGGGTTAAAAGAAAATAAGACAAGCAGAAATGATTCAATGCTAAAGTAAGCAGTAAATATTAAAATTACCTCGCTATCAGACCTAGAGACAGCCAATAAGGGTATCTTTATAGTAAAACTATGGTACTTAAAGAGAAATGGTTAAATTACTGCATTTCTCTTCGATGGATCTGAAGAAAGTTATGAAAGCTAACGGACCACTAAACTTCTATACCTATACATACAGCTCTGTAAACCTATCATCATCATCAGCCCGTAGACGTCCACTGTTGAACATAGGCCTCCCCACTTTGAGCGGCTGCTTGCCTCCTGCATCCATCGGCCTCCCGCCTCCCGTTTTCACCAGGTCGTCGGTTCACCTGGGTGGTTATTCTCTATGGAAACACAGATTCCACACGATACGAAGCCACGTCGTTATCGTGTCTTCTTCAAATCGTGTCACAGCGTCAGATATACCTTCACTTTACATTAAAGTTATCTTTATTTTTAATAAAATATATTGTCATAAGTGGTCATATCTTTTGATGTGTTGATGTTTCGGAACGCGTCTCGGTAAAACATACGATTTTTGACAGTTCAAATCGAGCCAATTCCAAATTCATTTCGCGCGGTTTTGTTTTCGTTTCATAGAGAATACAGTTTCACAGATTTCTTATGTAAGACAAGGAATTCGCGTGGTTTCGAAGTAAGGAATCGATACGGAATAATGGCCCTGGTGGGTCCCTTTCCCTGCTATCTGCCATTTGACATCACTAAGCTATGTGTTTACTATTTAACCATTTTAATTTAGTGATTACATAAATAAATAAAAAACACATTTATTTACTCATGCAATGTGAGATGAAGTGAGGACATTCAGGAAATGAGATTCTTCGTTAACTGTTTATTGAACACGCACTTTATGCCATAAATATCAGTACTTATGAGAATTTACATTACACTCCTACAGCAGAAAAATGATATTTTATTCAAATGTATTTCCATTTATCTAATCCAAAAACATAATTGAATGTATAAATGCAACGCTATAGACTGGGTGCATCCCAATAGTTACCTATGTCAACTTGTCAAGGGTTTTAGAGGTACAGTAGGCCTAGCATGAATATTTACGCGCGCGTAAGTGTAACGTTAACGTAAGCCAGTAGTATGGCATTAGATCTGTCCCCCTATTACGGTTGAGCTAGCAGCGCTGCTGACGCGCGTCTGCAGCTCAACTGCTGTCAAAATTGTATGAACTTTGACAGCAGTTCAGCGGCAGACGCAATCGTAATCGTTTTACGTTAACGTTACACTTACGCGTGCGTAAATATTCGTGCTAGGCCTACAGAGTACAAACGTAGGATGAACGTAGGTATATCACGTCTCATCAGTTAGGAAATAAAATTTTAAATGTGTATTTCACAGATCTAGAAAATTTGTAATTTTTTTATTCTTTCCTTTACTTACTTTAACTTTATATCTTCAACTAATAAAATATTAAGTAATGAACTAGATACCTACTTACATAAATACCAGTAACACAAAATTTGTGTACCGGAACCGTTACAATATTTAAATTTACTGGGTAAATGAGACTTTATAAGCCAATCTCACAGTTTAGACTATGCTGATGTCTCGAGATGTCGCGCAGTGCATCAACGTCACATGAAACTTTATAATGATTAGCTGTTATTCACTATATTCATAGCTGTCACAAATAGTGGGTTATCGAATAATACAGACAAAAAGAATGGTCAAAACCTAGTAAAATGCCATAATAAACAATTTAATTTTGTAGCTGGAAAATAATGCTCTGACCACTTCCCTCCCTATTAAATCAAGCCAGTACTCGCTCCAGGAACTAAACAATATAAAATCTAAGTAAACCTCCTCAAGATGGGCACCTAACCAAAGAAGCGGGACGCCACGCGCCACGGACCGTAACGTGGTGTAACTCAGTGTTGTAATGCTTACATATGTGTACCTAGTCTTCATGTAATGTACTAGTTGTTAGAAGCAGGCTGTATTTACCAAGAAGCGTAACTTGACTACTAGATGGTAGGACTTTTCTGCAAAGTTCGTCTAGGTAGGTACCACCGCTCTGCCAGTTATTCTGCCGCCAAGCAAATACTTTATCGGCCTCGACTTTGCTAAATTAAAATTAGGATAATTAGCTTCACTCTCGGCCGCACCAAGAGATATCATAATAGCTTTCTAATGATGCATTTCACATCATGAATGCTAGTCCTTCATCTACACTCATGTTTCTTTTAAGTATAATTCACTTTGTAACAAAATAGTATATTACCTACCTACTGTTATAGCGTGTTCTAAAAATGTAAAAAATCTATCTGTAATATGCAAAATTTATTTGTAACATTTATGTACTTTATTTGAAAAATAAATATTTATCTTATCTTATCTTATTTAATTAGATCTGAATCTCAAAATCACCCATCAACAGAAGAACTATAAAACTGTGGTAATAAGGCCTTAAAGCTAGCAAACATAGAACAACAAACACCTGTATTTACCAAACCAATTAGCAATAATATCAGAAACAAACACCCAAACCTGTCGTGAATTGCTTAGAGTAAAGCTTAGAGATTAAGCGCTTACAGTCAAAGTCATAATAATTTAATCCAATAACAGCGAGCCGGTCAGTGTGAAATCATGCGGTTGGGTGCGCCTCCGCAAGTAAAGGTATGCCTACACTAGCCTGAACTTCGTAGTTTGCACTATACGTATCGAAAATACTGGTAAGCACGATGACCAAGTAGGCAAATCGACTAGGTAGCTATTTACATAGCAAGCGCATATTATTTGGCAATTCACCGAAGTATCAGGCTAAAAACGCAAATTAAAACGCAAAGTGAGATTTACGATCCTTTCCAGGGATTCAAAGGTTTTTATGTTGGGTTTAATTAGGTTTAATAAAATTAGCGATTAATGGTTATTTTTTGGGAATAAAACAGTAATGGAGTAGGTGTCATAGCTTTTTTGAGGCTATTAAAGAAGATGGCCTGATTAGAATTTTATTGCACTATTAGGTATAAATTGATGATGCTAAAATCGTAAATCCAGTAGGTATCTCATGAATGTCATTCTAGGTATTATAAATGTAAAAAAAAGTGTGTTTTTGTTCATTGTATTTGTACTTAATTTTTACTTATACTGGGTGTAATTGAATTCATTAGCATCCTTTGAAACCTACTCCTGATACCGGTCACGTGTTGTAATGCTACATGTATGTATATATCATAATATATTACCTGGTTTCTATTATTCATTCACAACTTTCACATCACAGCACTTGACAGTCCTTTTCACAGTAATTTAAGCACAAAAAAACTTGATTTTTCTCAAAAATTTTACATCACTTTATCGATTTTGCGCGCGGGTCACGGGCCCGATTTCTAGACACGACTGCTCGGATGGCAGTTGTTTTGAAACTGTTTTTTTTGTTTCGAATTTAGTTTCTCTTCAAATTCATATTTTTCTTTTTCTACTGTCAATTTCAGTGAGGTATTTTATAGTTTGGCCATGATTGTATGTATTTTGACTCTAGATTTATTTTTTTACTATTCTGTATTCAAAATTTTGAAAACTGCAAAAATCTAGAACCTTGGAATGCTAGCGAGGTTTCTTTAGAAAAGCTGTCGCTATGGAATGGCAGTCTCAATTTACTCCTCGAACGAGGAACACTAAATTGATATAAGGCCATTCCCGGGCCAGGCAAGGCCCGGGAACTCAAGAACGCCTTCAAAAACCATCTTTGGCTATCCAACACCAAAATTGTGAAGTGAATCTCCATCTACGTCAATCGCTGCGCCACGACATATCCATTGTCAAATCGCCGATCGCCGAGCTACATCCGCTACAGCCAGTCGCGAAACTACGACGAATCTATCGCCGAGAGCTGATCGCCGAAACTACATCTGTTGTCACCGTCGGCCGCCGTATCTACCACGACGAATCTATCGCCGAGCGTCAACCAGTGAGACGACCGGCTTGCCTTTTTCAAACATTGAGTGGCAATATAACTTCATCACCATGTTCCGGCCCGTCGTCCGTCAAAGCTTTGACGACTAATACCTGCGTGTCTCCTGCTGCTGCATCTTGAATCTGAGCTGCGTAATAATACTTCATCGACGGTGGAAGGACGAGAATCTTCTTCTGGATCCAGAAGCTAATAACTGAATGAGCTAGCCGCTGAACTCTGGAAGTCGGACAAACTAAAGGCAACGAATTCCTCAGTCTCTATAACGACAGTGGGCCTTGTTTGAATAAAGACCCGGAAGTGGGCCTTGTTTGTTTGAAGACCCGGAAGTGGGCCTCGTTGAAGACCGGAAGCGGGCTTTGTTTATCTGAAGACCCGGAAGTGGGCCTTGTTTGGATCCAATAACATTCTAATTCTACCGTGATAACTTGTAGGCCGTAAACAACTTAAATTTCGCGTTCTTCCGCATCATCTAGAGACTCTTTTTTTTTGCTTTCTACAAAGCTTGTAAAATTTACGAAAATAAATATCTGTTACCAATTCCTTTTTTTCTCTTCAGCTCTTAGGATCCTGTCAACCTAGGCACTGTTTAGGTAGGGGAGGAGCTGCTCATTAACTTGTAGCGTTCCATTCTACCTTTTTCACGAAAGGAACGGATGTAACGTGACAGTTTGGCGCCCAACGTGGGGCCCTTTTCCACTCACAAGACAACGTAATCAATTCATACTAGTGGTTACATGTTCTTTTTCAAAGTATTGCCTTATTTTCCCTATCAAGCGCGCTACATCTTCAAATATCATCATGTATTTGGAAAATAATGTGTTTCTGGTACACGGTGTGCCACAAACCATCATCATGGACAATGGTTCACAATTTCAATCTAATGAGTTTCAAAGTTTTCTGAATAAGTATAAAATTCCTTTTATATTTTATTCACCTCGATACTGCCCTCAAGTAAACCCCACAGAACGGTAGAATAGAACAATTATCACCGCACTTTCACAGTTGGTCGGAGATGATCACCGTTCATGGGACAAACATTTGCAGAAAATCCAATATGCACTCAACAGTTCTGTAAATTCTACAACTGGGTTTTCTCCATCCTTTCTGGTCTTTGGACGTGAAACCATACCATGTGGTTCACTATACACTAACTGCTCCAACCTTGATAATTTCATTTTTCTTCCTCGTGACATCTACGCCGCTAATTTAGGATTATTATCTAACATCTTCGATAAAGTACAGGTTGCATTACACACTGCACACACAAAAAATGCTGCTCATTACAACACGAGACACACCTTTAAAGAGTTCAACGTTGGCGACACAGTTTGGCGTAAAAATTACGTCCAGAGTAACGCTGGTGCATATTTCAGTTCAAAGTTGGCTCCCAAATATGTCAAATGCACAGTTGTTGAGAAGCTCTCACCTCTCGTCTTTATTTTAGAGGATCCTAACGGCTTAAGAGGAAAGTGGCATGTAAAAGATTTTAAAGTGTAAATAGTGTAGCGGTTGTATTCTGTTTTTTTCTCTAAATTGTATACTTATTCTGTAAATAGCTTTAGCGTATATTATTTTTGTATTGTACAAGGAAACTAGACCCTTTCGGCTTATTTTTTTAAATCCATTTTACAAACGTTATTTTTTTTTTCACTCTTTTTGTTTTATCTTATAACACGAGTCGTGTGGGTAAGAAGCCATTGTGTTTACTCATTTTTTTTTATACTTTCTTAGTTACACATGTTGTTACTCTAATCTTAATTTCCTTGCAATTTCTTAAATACAAGGTTCTTGAATATTAATTTCCTTGAAATCTTCAATACCCAAGGGTGTGTGTAATATTCTTAAAGAGCGGTACACAACTCGTTAAATAAGCCTTTGTGTTGTACATTTTCTTAATTGTAAATACTTATTATCTTTACTCGGGTTTTCAAAAAGGTGCGGATAACGACACCTAATTAAAAAAAATAAGCCTTCGTTATGTATAATGAATAGTTCCTTGTGGAGTATGCGTCATCAAATATGTGAACCATATCCCCTAAGTATGTTTGTGAGCGAGTAAAAGAAGAAGTGCAAGATTTAAGTATGAAAGAGCAAGGTTTTATTCCTAACCTTCAAAATTTTCAATGGAGTTGAAAATTTTCTGGGGTCGTGGGGGAAATATGTAATGCTACATGTATGTATATATCATAATATATTACCTGGTTTCTATTATTCATTCACAACTTTCACATCACAGCACTTGACAGTCCTTTTCACAGTAATTTAAGCACAAAAAAACTTGATTTTTCTCAAAAATTTTACATCACTTTATCGATTTTGCGCGCGGGTCACGGGCCCGATTTCTAGACACGACTGCTCGGATGGCAGTTGTTTTGAAACTGTTTTTTTTGTTTCGAATTTAGTTTCTCTTCAAATTCATATTTTTCTTTTTCTACTGTCAATTTCAGTGAGGTATTTTATAGTTTGGCCATGATTGTATGTATTTTGACTCTAGATTTATTTTTTTACTATTCTGTATTCAAAATTTTGAAAACTGCAAAAATCTAGAACCTTGGAATGCTAGCGAGGTTTCTTTAGAAAAGCTGTCGCTATGGAATGGCAGTCTCAATTTACTCCTCGAACGAGGAACACTAAATTGATATAAGGCCATTCCCGGGCCAGGCAAGGCCCGGGAACTCAAGAACGCCTTCAAAAACCATCTTTGGCTATCCAACACCAAAATTGTGAAGTGAATCTCCATCTACGTCAATCGCTGCGCCACGACATATCCATTGTCAAATCGCCGATCGCCGAGCTACATCCGCTACAGCCAGTCGCGAAACTACGACGAATCTATCGCCGAGAGCTGATCGCCGAAACTACATCTGTTGTCACCGTCGGCCGCCGTATCTACCACGACGAATCTATCGCCGAGCGTCAACCAGTGAGACGACCGGCTTGCCTTTTTCAAACATTGAGTGGCAATATAACTTCATCACCATGTTCCGGCCCGTCGTCCGTCAAAGCTTTGACGACTAATACCTGCGTGTCTCCTGCTGCTGCATCTTGAATCTGAGCTGCGTAATAATACTTCATCGACGGTGGAAGGACGAGAATCTTCTTCTGGATCCAGAAGCTAATAACTGAATGAGCTAGCCGCTGAACTCTGGAAGTCGGACAAACTAAAGGCAACGAATTCCTCAGTCTCTATAACGACAGTGGGCCTTGTTTGAATAAAGACCCGGAAGTGGGCCTTGTTTGTTTGAAGACCCGGAAGTGGGCCTCGTTGAAGACCGGAAGCGGGCTTTGTTTATCTGAAGACCCGGAAGTGGGCCTTGTTTGGATCCAATAACATTCTAATTCTACCGTGATAACTTGTAGGCCGTAAACAACTTAAATTTCGCGTTCTTCCGCATCATCTAGAGACTCTTTTTTTTTGCTTTCTACAAAGCTTGTAAAATTTACGAAAATAAATATCTGTTACCAATTCCTTTTTTTCTCTTCAGCTCTTAGGATCCTGTCAACCTAGGCACTGTTTAGGTAGGGGAGGAGCTGCTCATTAACTTGTAGCGTTCCATTCTACCTTTTTCACGAAAGGAACGGATGTAACGTGACAGTGTGGACCAACATTTTTGAATTCTAACACTTTGGTTTGGTAATAATAATAACTCCAAAAAATGAAATACCTTACTTAATCAAATGCTACAATAAAAAATTTAATTAAAGTAATGAATTACCGTTTTTAATACATACAAGGTATAAAAACGTTTAAATGTATCAAAATCATCCGTGCCAACTGCGTTAGGCGCCGCGGCAATCTTCATAATTTTCAATAAAAATTATTTCATTTACACTCTTTAATAATCATCAATAAATGATGTACTATCATGGGCTCAATTTATGCTAATGAATTAAATTACATCCTGTAGATTGCTTTTGGGACCTACTGCGAATGTGATGACGTTTTGAGAATAGACCCAACTGCGAAAGGGATGATTTGGGAATGGAATCAAATGGGACTTTTTGAGAATGGGATGATTTGAGAATGTGATCAGCGGTGAATGGGACGTTTTGCGAATGTGCCCAAATGCGAGTAAGCCGTGATCATAAAAATCGTACAGCATTCCACGTCCGCAGGGATCGCAAGTAATCACTTTTGCATCAATCACTATGGTAAATAGGTTCTTTTTATGAAACTCCACAAAGGTCAACTAATATGAGAATTGACTTTTATTAGCTTCACTATTAGGTTAAAAGTTATGTAAACGTCCATCCATGAAGTGAACGGAGACCTTTATAACGAATTATAACGTTACGAACTTCGCGCAATTACTGTAATCGTTAAAAAACTTAATAAGACGTTAGATTTTGTGTTATGGAATAAGTTATGGTTTGCGGACTGAATAATTAAAAGTCGGCGGTATACTATACAGAAACCGGTACTCAAATAATTAAAACGTAAGTGAATGCTACTATTCTATTATATTTATCTGTATCGTGGATTGTTTGTTTGTACAATTTTCGAGCCAGAATCGCTGAACAGACTTTGGTGAAATTTTTTACAAACAGCCAATTACCGAGTTCAACAATCGACATACGATAGTTTTATTGCGGAAAATTAGGAGTTCTCATAGAAAAACTGATAACTACAATACAAAAAATAATACCGCAGGATATTTAACTTCTTTTCAAAACATGTAAAATGTAAATCCATTATTGGCTTTTAGTTTTGTTAGAAGTTTTATACGTATTTGTTTTTAAGAGCTGTGGATTTTGTTACAGAAATAAATAAAAACCGCTTTGATAGCGCTAATTTTCTACCGCTTTCGGTCCTCTCGTTACATACGTTAGTCATGCTGCTGTGCAGTAAAGTTATTTGTTAGGATTGTAATACATACCGAATATGGGAAGTATAATGATCATTTGCTAGATATAAGGGGTAATGATGACATTCTATAGTAGGTATTCCGACTTAAAATGTAGGATAGAATTGGCAGGTTTTTTTGGTATACTTAAGATGCTGACAGGACCCAAAGCGAGCACGTTTACTACAGCAGTCGAATATGAAACGTATAGTGTATTAAATAGGGTCGCTTTATGCTTAGCACAAATATGGCGATTACGTTGCGTTGCACTTCGACTTTTCCATTTTGCGGTACAAATAATTCGTTATAAAATAAACGCTTATTGTTATGAAAAAAATAGTCTGCATATGGATGCGTTGAAACGTAACTCATCACTATGATTTATTTCAATGGGGGTGTCTTATTATAATATAACGTTTTAGGGCGTTTGAATGATTTTTTAGAGGCTACTTCACGATTTTTTCTATCGAGAAAACTTTTCGTAATCGCGTTTCAGTTTCGGCAGATGGAAAGAAGATATGACCAGTATTAACATGCATTTTTTTCAATCCTGTAAATGTTATACACTTAGAGAAAATTATGTTTAAATAGTGGATTTGGGAGCATTCAGCGCCTTAAATAAAGTTTATTTTAGAGGATTACGGTAGAGTTCCACCTGTCTCCCTCGCACATTTGGACTTTTCATTGACATTTGTTCACACTTTAAATAATGAAAAGTCTACATGTGCATGTGAATAACATAACTTTTAATTTTTCCTCACAAAATAAGTATTTTATAATACTCAGGTAACACAAACATCTATTTTTATCACACTTTTAGTCCGCGGGTGTGGTTTGTACCCAATTTTAATTTTTTCACCCGACTCCATAGGGGTTCGTTCCTCGATGCCTGACTCACTGTTTGTATCGTAAACTATACGCATAGAAGGCACATCTGCTTAACTAAATGAGCTACAATCCACCATAATTTATTAGTTTTAATAATTAATTTTTCACAAGTTAAATCGGAACATAACTTCTATGCATATATAATAACAAAGAGATAATGTTTGCTAAAGTCGAACCTCCCAGATAATCCCTTAACTCATCTAAAATCTAGATAACCGACCAACATCTTTTTGTTTTCAGAAAATTCTTTTGTTAACACCTAATTTTAAGCCGAAACACAAACAAAGAAACGCTTGAGCGCTTGACCTACATTAATCATCCCAAGGTTAATCATACCTGCTCATTATGGTCAATTTACGAACATGATCTATTGAAGTCATCGCCTTGGGTTAAACACATACTAAATAATAGTTACTATCGAATATCCAAACTTATAATCTACGTGCACCGTGCACGTATGGTTATTATATTGCAGTTAGATGTTGTGTAAAGATATAGGAATAATTGAATACTAGACGTTTAATTTAATTAGTACTACGATAAACAATCTTTAGTTATCCTCTAGGTAAGCTTACTTGATTAATTTTTGAAGTTACGAAAATAACAATATACCGTCTTTTAGATTGCCAATTTTCCTATACTTAGGTCACTTAGAAGTAGAGAGTTTCATTCAAATAAGGTGTTTTTTTATCTGCTTTACCACAGACACCTGGGTCCGTGCTCTTTGTTAGTTTATCATTTATTGTTATATTTGTTTTTTTTTTATTTTATTGAACAAAATATTATACAAGAGAGGACAATTAAGTACTTAACCTATTTCTTTTTTTATGTTTTTTTCTTTTTTGTTTTGTTTTTTTTTTTCGATTTGTGCATACACCGCGAGCAGACCAGCTCCCGCAAGCAGCGCCCGTTCACGAGCTTGACGCATGCGCCAGCCATCGCCCTCCTCAACCATTTTTGAGGGAAGAGGACGACCCGACGCACGACCCCGCCGCAAGAAGAAGCTTTTTAGTGAGCGTGAGTGCTCCCGGTGTACACACAATAATCACTTACATTCTAGTACTATTTTCTTCATACGAGCGGGATAATTGACAGGCTCTTTTGAGTCCGTCAATGATCCCGCTCGTACATGTCGTTGTTAATCCGCCTTCTCCTCCCGGACCAGGACTTCTGTTACCGCCACGTTTCGATCTTTGATGGCCATCTGCAAGTTGTACTCGCGGATGGCCCTCGGTGATGCAGCCATCGCATCTGCACGAAACGGCTGATGGCGTCTTCCTCATCGTCGGCGTAGTAAACGAAAGTCCCGGTGTGGCGCGAGACTGCAACCACCGCGTGCGGAACGCTCTCGTGCAGTCTCATCTTGCCCTTAGTCTTGATGACGATGACCGACTCGTATGTCAGTCCCTGTGCTTCATGGATGGTGAGGATGCGCGACCCCGTGCCTCCGCCATAACCCTTGTTGGATAGGGTCTCCTTTTCTTCCTGAGTGTGTACTAGGAATAGGGTGTTGGGGAGGGTGCTGGATATTTGCGCACTTGTGTACCTTCTCTGCTCCAGGGACTTGACACGTGGGGCCGAGGAATATATACCAGAGTATATTTCTCTCAGCGCGTAAGCGACATCCATGGGATTCCTATGTGTGCATAACAACTCCTGGTTGATGGTGGCCACCAGGTTTGGGCGATTGTATCTTAGCTCGAAGAGGTTCTCTCTGTCGATATAAGGTAACTGGTTGACGTCTCCGATAAGGACTACCTCGCGAGCACCAGCCAGCCGTGCAGTCATTACAATGGCCCCAAAGTGAAAAGAAAAAGAAATCCTATTTTTAGGATTTTTTTACGCGGAGCAGATGTTCATCAAAGCGAGAAAAAAACAGAAGTCATAAATAAGGTGTTGATGAATCTTAGTGATAAGTACCTAATAATTAAATAATTAATGGTATCTTTACCCAATATATGAACTTATAAAATAAAAACAGGAACAGCTTGGCCTCCTTAAAACAGGTAAGTCCCAACGGATACCAGGAAACTGATCCCATTTTGCAAAAATTGCCATCGAATCCCAAAATGCCCATAAGTTATAGTCCCATCGGATACCACGTCAAATTTACTCATAGTACCATCATCGACATTAGTGCTGACTGAAATTTCAATTTAATTTTATGGTTTTCTAAAGAAGAAAGTACCAGGAGATAAGAAATACAGAGGAAGTTAAATAATACCACCAAAGTATCTCTAAGTATATTAAATACAGTTTCAAACAAAGACTACCACAAATGTTCGCTTATTTCTGGCCCCAGGCTAAGGGGTGTGTACACAGGTGCATCGTTTCCGCTCGACGCACACGGCCTTGGTATTTGCAACCCCCGGCAGATGTGGGTGGACGGTGGCCGTTTGTAATGAAAGGGGAAAGAGACGGTGCAAGTTTTTGCACGAGTAAAATACATAATAATAGTCTGGTAACATTTTTACTAATAATATAGTAATAGTTGTGTAGCGAACGAGTAGTTTGTGTTTGACTGGCCTGATAGCTCAGTTAGTAGTAGCTCGGATCTGCCTTCTGGCTGTGGGTTTTATTACTACTCATCACTCAAATAGCTGAACAGATTTGGCTGAAATTTGGATAGCTTATTACTGGATTAGCACATAGCTTTCGCGCTCGTTACTTTTCCAATATCACATCACAGCCTTACGACGTCCACTGCTGAACATAGGCCTCCCCCAGGGAGCGCCTCTTTGTGTGGCTGCTCGCCATCTGCATCCATCGGCTCCCCGCGGCTTTCACCAGATCGTCGGTCCACCGAGTCTACGCTGCGTCTTTCGGTTCGTGGTCGCCACTTAAACCTTTCCCCATCGGTTCTTCCAATATCTTAACTTATCCTAATACAATGATGAAATAACAAAGGGCATAAGACACAGACAGTAATCAGGTTTGAAGTTGGACATTCCATATGAGGACTTTGGCTTAGGATCACGAACTCCATTAATCATGCCCTCTTCCGACTTTTAAATGACCCATTACGTGGGTGTCACCTGATTAACTTTTTTTGTGCACGTGCCGATGCGACACCGTATATGGTACCTGGCAGTAAATCATCTCGAAACAAAAAGCCTTTTCTGACTCGGACCATCTAATATAACATTATAAGAGGTTAGTAATTTATGCATACCAGTAAGGGACTTGATAAATTGAATTTTGAATGAGGATTTCGCACGCCTTAGGCGTTATAAGCGATTCTTATGAGTGAGGCTACTTATTTATTCACACAGTTACCCACTAACTAATAAATACTGCATGACAATGGAATAGCTAGTCAGTGATTTCTCTTGTTTTATCTTTGCCTGATGCAAACGTGATAGAGAGAAACAAAACACAAAGTAACTATTCCTTTGCTATACAATGTTGTGATTTGTAAGAAGTTAGTAGGTGGAGTTGGTGCAAACAAATCGTGGTAAGCTTTGACTGCAAGCTTTTCTTCGACCATTTTATCTTTTGTTATTAAATAAACTTTGAAGTTGCATCCGTTATTATAGTTGATAATTTATTTTTATTTTTTATGGCAAATGCTTATACAAATAATATCAAATCTGCTTGGAATAGCCAACGTTTTAAGATGCTAGCGTGTGTGGCGTACGTAGTGCGTGTGTGCCTGTACTTATTTTTAACGTTTGCTGATAGCGTCCTTACTGCTCCTGCTTCATACAACACGGAAGCTAATGATTTAATCCACAATTAAATTCTACACGATATTTTGTCGATCAATTTGACATTATACAACCGTCCGCCCACGTTCGTTAGGTAATGGTGATTTTTGGCTGCTGGATTAATGGGTTTACCATATACTGTGGCTGTAATGATATAAAATAATAGAGACTAGGTAACTGGCATGTATATATTTTGGTCGAGGAAATTCAAATTTGTTACGTAGTTGTGCCTTTGCGTAGGTCAAGTTGTCATTTACCATACAATTTAGGAAGTGGTCGTTATTTTTGGTATATTTGGTGTAGTGAGATTCAGCAATGGTATGTCGCTTTTATTTCCTCTAGTTTTGTTTGCGGGTTCACTGGAAGAAAATGCTAGTTAACAATAAGTTCGCCTATGCCTATGGACTCATTTTATTCTTGTGCCATAAAGTATTTTCTATCTGTGCTCATCGCCATAATTTTTCTTAGATTCGTTGGTAAGTTACGTAGGTGTGAAACAGAGGCTGCATAAGAGTCATTAGGCTGAAGCTGGTAGGTACTTAATTATTATTTGATTGGGGTCTCATCCGGTACAAACGAAAATAGCCCGAACTTGAACAAAATTTAGTAATCGTGTCTAGAGAGTTACTAGTTAGTGTCCAGTAAATGTCGCTTGATAATCTTGCGTTATGCAGAAATAAAATAATTCGTAAAATAGCCCGCGTTATTCAGTTGTATGGGATGAGGCTTCTGTACTGTAGGTATTATATTATCTGGGATATTATTAAACAATTTTATAATAATGCTGATGCACCTTGAGTTAAATAGATTACAGTTAGCTGGCATTTGGTATATTTAAACGTTTATTGCAAAATGTTTTATTTTGAAAGCGTGGTCATGAAGTTTAATTATGTTTTTAAATATAACGATCATCCAAACAGCATTAAGGTCATTGAAAGAGAGATTTGAATGAAAATGTAAATCTAATGTGAAGGTTAAGGGTGGGTTGCACCATCTTACTTAAGCAATAACAATCACGGACATTTCAGTTAAAGTACCGGTTAGGCAAAAAATTAGTTGCACCATCTGATAATTGTTAAATGACGTGATAACTTTAACTGCTAACTGTAACCGCCCGCGCTTCTCCGGTTAGTGTTATTGTTAAATATCTGTCATACGAATAAAATATAATCGCGGAATCAAGTATTCTGAAGACAAAAGTATGGCTGTCAATTATGATCGGGCTTTATAATCTTTGATTATGATGGTGCAACGCATGTTAGCTAAGCTCCATGGTTAAGGTCAAAGTTATAATTAATTTTAACCATAACAGTAACTTTAACAGTGATTATGGTGCAACTCAACCTAAATATTGTATAATTTCTATATGAAACGTAGATTTTGTTAAAAAGGTTGCGAAGAGTTTTGTCCTACGTACCTAATAGTCGCTAGGAGTACGTAGTACTCTATAGTCTCTTTACTGGGTCTCTTTACTATCTATATTGAATTCATTAGCATCCTTTGAAACTAGGTACCTACTCCTGATACCGGTTTCGTGTGGACCAAAATTTTTGAATTCTAGCACATTGGTTTGGTAATAATAATAACTCCGAAAAATGGATTAACTTACTTAATCAAATGCTAAAATACAAAATTTAATTAAAATAATGAAGTACTGTTTTTAATTAGTTACATACAAGGTATAAAAACGTTTAAATGTATCAAAATCATCCATGCCAACTGCGTTAGGCGCCGCGGCAATCTTCATAATTTTCAATAAAAATATTTTCATTTATTCTCTTTACTCTTTAATTATCATCTATAAATGATGTACTATCATGGGCTCAATTTATGCTAATGAATTAAATTACATCCTGTATATATCTATCCTGTGCTAGGAGGCCGATCGATAATTATTAATTACTTACCAAAGATTAATAAAATCGAAGATAATTAAATTACCTTAACTGTTAACCTTAAATATTTCTAATTCATCTAGGTACTAATTCTATTCACATGCCAAACTTTATCCAATAAACTAGGCACAATTTTCTCAAATTAGACTCTAAGAAAAAGTTCAAAACTCCAAAACGAGACCAGAGTACGTGAGTATACATACCTATGACTCCGTAAAAGTCATATCGTCCCCTCCACGGCAAACTTGCGAATCTGCATTTTCCACATTTTACAGGAGAGCAAAAAAACGAAAAATAAATCACATTTTTGGATTTTTGAAATAGATCCCTTCAACCAATTTTGAATTTTTATATGTACTTATACATTAAATTGAAGCATGTTTAAGCGCACTAATGAATAATTACGTTATTTTAGTGGAATAGCCAAATAATCCAGATTCGCAACTTTACAACTTCATAGAAAAAAATTATCTATACATTTTTTGCTCATAGTAAACTTACGTATGTGGCAGATTCGCAACTTTGCAACACAAACATGGCTATTGGTTCTATTATTTAACTTCAAAAAAGCGAATCTAGCTTAGCAACCGAACAAAACAAAATGTAATAACATTAAAAGTGTTAATTATTATGCAGTTTAAGGTAAAAATAGCTACTAAAGTGGTACATGGTTGATGAGAAAGTCTGCAAAGTGAGTTAGAAAGAGTATGTTAAAGGTTCCGTTGTTATTTAACTTGACTAATCTTCCTAAATTTTAGGGCGTCGATATAATCTGATCATGAATAGGCTAAATTGTAGTTTAGTCTTCATACTAAATTCAATCTGTTTCGTGCATCACACACTGGCAGAATTTATAAATATAGATGTTAGGTTTTTGAAATGAGCAGCTCTTGACATTTATTTTCTTTCAGAAGATCGTTTTTTGCCTTGGAAATGGCCAATCTTTTAGTCTTTTAAGCGGGTTTAGGCGAAAAATTTGAGAATTGGGGGTTCGATTTCAGTTGGTTTTCAATGAAGTACATCATTGTGATCTGTTTTTAATGAAAACGATATTGTACACTTGTTTCGATATTGAATCCATACCCACAGTACCTTGATAATAATATTTGTATTGTTGTTGTTGTTTAAATTTATGTCGTATAAGCATACGAATGGTTGAAAGTTGAAACCCACTCAGAAAACTTAATGACCGCGCCTTTCAAGTTAATTTAAAATAAATACTACTGTTATCATCTAGGCAAGCATACTCCATCGTCGAGCGCATCATTATTTATCATCAGATAGGACCATAGGCAAATAATAGGATATCGTTGATAATAAAAACTTTATGGGGGTGGGATGGAAGATGATGGATTTTTTGAGTTCTCTTCTAAGCTTCAATAATGTTATGGGTGTCTCAAAAAGATTGAAACTACTGAGAACCCAAATAAAAACTAAATTCAAAGATTCTGTGTGGATCTAAAAGAGTGTTCTAAATAGTTTTTTATTAAGACGGATTATAATAATGTAAACTGCATTGAATTCACACTGAAACCAAAAAGGAGTAGGTAAAAGTTTATCTGTATTATCCAAGCCCATTAATACTGAAAGATTACCTATTAATTCAAAGTTAAACAAAAATGATCTGCCTAAATTATGCCAAGAATTTAACATCAATATTTAAACAGTTTGTCAGTTTGTGATCAGCTGCTCATTATTAACTTATCTGAACCAGACGTGGAAGGAGACAAAACAAATTGAGTTTAGCACCAGGGCTAAAAATACAATGTAGCCCGTACATGAATAGACTAAAGCGTCTGGCCGTAAAATCTAGGAAGATTAGCTAAGTAACTACCCTATCCATACTATCCTTACTACCCTTTGAGTATTCTATTTGACACACCATGGTTGGCATATTTTGTCTTCAATAATGCGGTTTATGCCTGTAAACTACATCAATTGAACGTTTTCAACCTAATAACATTTTGTTTTATTCAATTTCAATGCAATAGATTCGCTTGTTTGAAGTTAAATAATGGAACTAATAACTATGATTACGTTGCTAACTTGTGAATCTGTCACATACATCAGTTTACTATGAGCTAAAATGGATATTCAACAACTGGGATGAAGACAACAACATGAATTATTTCATATTCGCATATTTACTGTGGTAATTTTTCCGTATCATACTCAGGAACTTAGAGTATAATGTCTAATCTACACGTTACGTTAGTTTACCGCGGTACAAATAGAAAAATAGTTCAGATTCGCTTATTTACTGCTATCGTATCTTCTAAACTATAACAGCTAGAAATGCGAGTCTTTGCCACAACGTGCATTACCACATTTTAAGATGTTTGGTCGAAAAAAGTCATTTTCGTAAAAATGGCAGATTCGCAAGTGTGCCGTGGAGGGGACGATATGTCGACACGGTTTTTCTTGATAATAAAGTTGAAGTAAAAGATGTTACTTTTAATAAAATACGAGGAAAATTTTGAACGATAACTTTGTTCAAAAAGATGTAATTCCAAAACGATTGCTCCACCCTCCTACGCTGAGTAATTTTTGAATTCCTTTGAATCCTATTCGTGTGTGGTCCAAAATAAACTTAAAAAGTTAAATTAAGTACTGCTTTTTGCACTAGTGTATGAAAAAAGTAATACGTAATTATTAATTTATTAAGTTATCACTCGTTATTTGTGTCCCTTAATTTCCAACTCGGATAAATCCACTCTACCCCTTTTTGAGATATTGAAGAAAAGACCATAACAAGCTCAATTTCATCATTTAAAAGGCGTTTTTTTTAGTATCTCAACAGTATTTAAAAAATCAATCCTGTTCAGCATATTCAATTTATTTAAAAACCATTCATTTTCTCAATATTTCTATATTTAGTTTGGATTTACCTTCGCCTGATTAAATAGAATGCAACTTCGAGGGGATTTATACAGTTTTGATATAATAGCTGTAGATTTATTTGAATTTGAACATGCAAAGCTCACCAACTGACGGCCAAAAAATCTGTCCCATGGATCTATCTAGCAGCTTTTGATAAAGCATTATGACTTTAACGGCTTATTTCTCAAGAACCATGTGGATTTATACACAACTGATAAAATTGTATATTAGCTTTTTTTTCTTTTGTTTGATATCAAAATTTTAAAAATTGACAGATGTGGATTTATCTGAGTTTGAAGTTACGCGACACATTTGTTATACTTAATTCTTGCATAGGAATGATACCTCCATGATCCTATGCTTTTTTTGTAGTTTACATTTACAAAAAAGCAGCGTTAGTGTTTTGTAGTTTTGTAGTAATCAAAATGCGTGTAATTAAAAAATGATTATCTCGAAAACAAAAAATACTTACTTATATACTTATACAGTTTTCTCACTTCTATACCCATTATGGTTTTAGTGCAGTGGGAGTGAGACAGCTATAGTCAGCTTTGTTTGGATTTCAGAGTTTTTCTTTATTACTGTGCTATATGTATCAAATACAACGCGTTACTAGGCTAGTTAATATATGAGTTCAATATAACTTTGTGGTTCATCATAATTAAAAACTTAAATCATAACAAATGCTAAGTTAATAAAGCGACTTTTAAAAAAAGTGTAATATTTTGATAAAAATTGTAATAAAAACCGAGAAGTACCAGCATAGATTTATATATCAGGATATGCCCGAAGGAACGTTTTATTTTGTCAAAATGGCGTGGGAAAGTCAGCGCCATCTATTAGATTTCGCGTGAACTACGACAAGTTGAGAAAATTAGGTGCCTATCGCTGCCATTATGTCCGTCAATGTTTACGTTTACAATGATTATTCCAAATATAAATTCGATTATTTTGTTACAAAACAGAGTGTAATATTGAAAATATTGAATTACTTGAGGTAAGAAACTTGGTCTTTCTTTTTACTGCACTTTTGAGTATAGATTGTGCAACCCTTCACAATACAACTTAGCATATTTTGTTTGTGACATTCGACCGATGCCTTCTAACTTCCATTACAGACTGAGCGCTAGTGGATGCCAATCTGTGAAATTGGCTCCCACTTTGAAGCGACGTTTTAACCTGTCATTAGGTCTGTCCTTAATATATACCTGTGTCTATGAGTACCAGCGTTTTTTTTTTAATTTTGCATAACCAATGCTGTGTCGGCAGGCACGAGTTTTTATTATCGAGGAACTAACAAGCTCTTTTCGAATAGATGGGATGAACAGTCTTTTACTTGGACCCTAACCTGCCTAAGTGGCACTGCAAGCAGGCATGCAATACAAAGGATTGGATGCGTTATCGAAGGCGGAGGCTAAACGTACTTATCCTCACGCAATCCACTTATTTAAAGTAATTTTAGGGCTCTATTGAAGACAAACTTAGATCTTTAATGTGAATCATGAAAACAGATGTGTGATAATTTAAAAATTAAACGGAAAAAGTGAAGTCTCAAAAATGTCAGTAATTAGACAGACAGACAAAAATTTTAAGAAACGTAATGCAGTCATAAATTTTCAAAAAATACCTATTCAATGTACAGTTTTAGCCCTGTTACAGTTTTATTATATCTATAGTTATAGATGTAGGGGTTTACTAAGTATATTATTTTAAAAGTTGTATCATAAACATGCATGCAACCACAATTATTTCATTAATTTATATTAGAAGGCCGTAAAGTGTGGCTCTACCCATGCTCTACTAATCACTGATCTATTTATATCAGCGCCATCTTTGAAATAGATCATGAACTAGGTACGATAGCTTAATGTTATCTAACTACGCTATGATCTAGCCTAGCTAGGACGATGTTTACGTTTGATCTTGACACAGATATAAAAGAAATCTCAGACATTTGAGGTTAGAACTTAGAAAACACCAGACAAACATACAAATTTAAATTTGTACCTTTTATACTATTTAAAGTCCTTTTAACTTACTTTGAACGTAACTCGTAGGCGACCCCAAAAAGCCTCTCCTTCGCGGATCCAGTTTGCAAAAATTCACACAACTTCTAAACAAAACAAATCACTTAATCTATACACTTTCACACACTCACAACAAGTTTGATAAACCCCGAGAATGTTCACAAAAAGCACTCAAAAAATACCCGGACAGTTATTCGCGCGTATTCTTTCAGACGTCTGGTTTCTGTTGAACTGCTGATTTTTATCAGAATTAATTTTCTGATCACGAACCTTACGTCTACCGCTGACGAATGACTGACTAACACAGACACACACAAGAAGGCACTGTGTTTTATCTTGTCTTGTAAACCTTCGTAATTTACCTAGATACTTTAGAGAAGTTTAGAATTTTCCTACACTGCTTTTGGAATTACATAGATTTTGATTTCTTTCGGTACCTGCATAAAACAAGATATGGCATTCTACTTTGATGCCCTGTTACCTAGTAAAGATCTTTCCATAATCCTATCTGGAAAGCACAATATAGATAGCTACAGTTTCTTCGTCTCTCTCTAACACCCATAAATTAGAGGCATGCATGGTGCATCCTTGTTCGAAGCCTTTTTTGTGAGGGTACCCAAATTAGTAAAGATTAGAAGATTTTAAATTATAGGCTGCTACGAGTTGAGGTTGAGGGATGCGGTACGATATAGAGCCTTCGTATTGGTTGTTTTTTGGGGTTTTGAGCCGAAAATGGTAAAAATGCCCTTTTTTGATTTCTAGGTTTCATTTGTATGTCTTTGTATTTTTTCAGTTTAAATAAGGCTATCTTAACTATGATCGGTTAGGTTAGGTTACGGTATCAAATTATTTTAGAAAGTTTATACGCGGCTTATGGTGACTATTATCATGGAACTCGATACGTACCTTACCTAATTATTGTAATTAGGACCCTACGTAGGTAGATCTATAGATAGGTTTTACGTATACTTAAGCCATATTTTTCTCTATGGTATAAATATGCATTCATTGTAATTGTATATAGCGGTACATTTTTTTATCAAAGTTAATCAAACTGTTTTCGCAGAACATCGTGTGAAGTAGGTACCTACGTCTGCATTTTATTTAAATACTTTTTAATGTTTGCTAGATTGTAGGTAGGAACTGACCATAATACGGGGAACCGATGTTTGCCGCCGTGACTTGGTTAATATTGATGCACACCGGATGGTTCAATGAACTTTCAATCTGCAGCCCTTGAGGCTCTTGCCGACCCATTTTCTGTAAACAAGAATAAAATTAATTAAAAAGACTACATGACATTTTTAAAACAATAAAATGATAAATTAATTTAAGCGCCATCTGTAGTTTTTGTTAGATACTACGTGTGTACCCAGCGTCAACAAAAGAGTTGGTCAGCTAGTCATACCCAGCTAACACAGGTTGCGTTACAATAAACATTTGGTAGTATTCGCTAAAATGTGCATTAAAGTTTTCTATGCAAGAAGTTTATATTAAATCATTGTAGTTTACAACAAAAGGTTTATATAACAGGATTTTCCTGCATGCTCTAGTTTCCACTTACTTGGATATCGCCGTCGTCTTTGTTTCTTTGTTCTTGATTGAGGTTTATGTTTTTTGTTTGCATTTTCTCCCATCGATGCCGCTATGGCCCCAACTGGAAAAAAGAGGCTTTTACACTATTATGTTACTATACTTACTCCTACTATGGGAAAATAGAAAAACCGTCCCATTTAGGTAATAACCGTTCTCATTGTAGAGTTGTGATAGGATCTCTAGGAAAACGGTTGAATTGGGAATGTAAGTATTGTCGGTACCTATTACCTAACCCTGATGGGCCAAGTAACATAATTTTTTAGTAATCTGGGCTACTGTATTAACTATTAGTTGTAAGTATTACCCCAGTATTACACAGGCAAACGCAAAAATGATACGAAAAATAATGATTGTATTACTTATACTAATTTAGTCCCAAAAAACTTATATAACCGAATCAACGTTGGGAAACGATCAAAAAAAGAAGAAGACGCGAAACTCTTTCAATTTGTAAACTTTTGTATTGCGGCTGCAAATTCACGACATAACTGCGAGATATCAATTTAAAAATTATTAAATTGAAATACTTTCTTGGAGTATTCATAACTTTGGGTGTTTGGAAATGGAACGCACGTTTTAGAATAAAATTATTAGGAGTTATCCATTATTGATAGCACTTAATATTATCAAATAACATCTTTACTTAATTGTTGACTGCTTGTGTATGAGAGAAATAAATGATTATGATTATGATTCTGATTATGAATTGATTTCCCTTTTCAGTTTACACAATGATTGATATTCCTATCAAGAGGTAGGTGATATTTTTTAATAACTCTAAGTTCCTCTTATGCATAGTCCCATCGGATACCGCGTTTCAATGTCATTCAGGATTGGATGGCAAATTTTTTAGTGGGGCCGTGTTGCGTTAGGCTCCTTTGGGAGCTATCAGCTACCCAACGATTTACATTCTTAGGTACCTATTTGATTATTCAAAACACACTCTTAAAACTGGATCTACAATCCGACATGGTCCGCTGGTCAACCGATCGATATTATTGTAATTCTTTTTCCATAAACCACAAACCCACAACATCCTGTTTTATAAAGGCAATAGTTTTGATGTCTATTTTTGATTTGTCCTGTCCTTTACATTTTTAAACCTAATACTGGACTTCATCATTTTACTTCATCATAATCATCATCATTAACAGCCTGAAGACGTCCACTGCTGAACATAGGCCTCCCCCGAGAGCGCCACTTAGAGCGGCTGCTCGCCTCCCGCATCCATCGGCTCCCCGCGGCTTTCACCAGGTCTTCGGTCCACCTAGTGTCTAGTCCACTTCTTACTTACCTACGTTAATTTCAAGGTTTAAGTTTCGTTCTTTCGGTATGCAGACCGACCTAACCGACCTTTAGGTACCTATAAGTACAATCTTTAACACTGCATTTTACTCGCATAGATCGGAGGTTAAATTTTCAAATCCCTGAATATAAGTATTAAGTCTCTACGTCCAGCAGCGGTTTGGGCTCTACGCATGCATAATCACTAGCCTGAAAACCATAATAATTTAATAAACATCCTACAAATCTGCTGCATTTTTAGTAGGTAACTTCATCGTCTGCCATTAATTTAAGAGTGTTTCCTGAGAGTTTCTGAGTCCTCTTTCGGCGTTGGGTCTTGAAGAACTCAGCTCCAACAGCTTGGACAGTTTCCACCAACCCGTTGTTCAACTCGTCCACTGTGTTGCAATCGGCAAGGCACTGGAAGCGATTTTGGAGTTCCAGCTGAAAGCCTTCGGGGTTTTGGATTTGGACAGGGTTTGGACGGAGCGTAGACCTCACCAGACGCGACCTTTCAAGCTTGACATTGATATTCAATGTGCCTCTTACAATACGGTGATCGCTACCGGTTTTCACCTTGCTGATCACAGAGACATCATCGAATATTCGCTTCTTGGTCGTCATCATGAAGTCTATCTCATTTTTCGTGGAACCGTCGGGGCTTATCCACGTCCACTTCCTGGATGGCCGCTTCTTGTAGAAGGAGTTCATCATAAAGAGGCCCTCCTTCTCCATGAAGTCAGCCAGCCTTTGTCCCCGAGGGTTCCGCTGCCCGTACCCAAATGGCCCCACTCTCAGCTCATCGCCATTCCTTGTGCCCAACTTCGCATTAAAATCTCCCATCACAACGGTGAAGTATGTTTCGGAAGTATGCATGGCTTCGGATAAATCCTCATACATAGCTTCTACTTCATCGTCGGAGTGTGCCGAGGTCGGTGCGTATACCTGGATGACCTTCAACGAATACCGTTTGGTTATTCTGAGTATCAGGTACGCTACCCTGGTCGACACACTGTCGACTTTGATCACGTTGTTGACGAGAGACTTGCGGACGAGGAACCCGACACCACCTTGGGAAAGTTGGTCTCCCTCCCGGTAGAAGAATAAGTTACCGGAATTTAGGATTATCGTGTCCTGTCCCTGTCTTCGGACTTCTGACAATCCCATTACATCCCAGCGTAACTTACTCATCTCCTCCTCCAATTCGACCATCCTTTCGTCAGCCCTCAACGTGCGCACGTTATAAGTTGCCAGGGCCAGGGGTCGTGTTTGGTGGGGTTGGTAGCCGGGCGTCTTCCGGTGATTCTTCGCACCCCCTGCCCTGCCGTTACCGTGACCGCTACCGGAGCCACGGGATAGCAGAGCCGCCGGGGACTGGGGGCCGTTATTGTTTGTGCTTGTCATTAGGGGGGGGGGGGGGGTTGCCATAATCACCACGCTTGGCAGGCGGCTTGGTGATCGCAGTGGATTATGGTGGTGGAGACCAAGGAGAATGCTGCAGCCCATTCCCGCAGACCGGAGCGAAATGAAACTACAGTCTTCAGTTGATATGTCAGCCTACGGTGAACTCAATAGACGTATCTGGAGTTCCATGCGACACGACTTGCGTGCTTTTAGTACTTCACGTATTGAGGCCGCAATTGAGCGGAACCAAGGCTCTAAGGTGTTCGCAAAAGATTCGTCTATTGGGCAAAGCCAAATGACAAAACTGAAGACCGAGAATGGTAGTGTCATTTCATCCAAGCCTGAGATCCTGAGAGAGATTGAGAACTTCTATGGACAGTTATACACATCGACACGTGAGCCCGCTACTAACACAGCTAAGGACACCAGAGCCAAGTTAGTCCGACACTATACCGAAGATATCCCGGACGTCAGCCTGTACGAGATTAGAATGGCCCTCAAACAGCTTAAAAACAACAAGGCGCCAGGTGAGGATGGAATTACGACCGAACTTCTGAGAGCGGGTGGTAGACCGGTACTTATAGTCCTCCAGAAGTTATTCAATTCTGTCATCCTTGAAGGTACAACGCCGGAGGCATGGCACAAGAGCGTGGTGGTGCTCTTCTTCAAAAAAGGTGATAACACCTTATTGAAGAACTATAGGCCCATCTCGCTCTTGAGTCATGTGTATAAGCTGTTTTCGAGGGTCATTACGAATCGTCTCGCACGCAGGTTTGATGAATTCCAGCCTCCCGAACAAGCCGGTTTCCGAAAAGGCTTTAGCACCATAGACCACATCCATACGCTACGCCAGATTATACAGAAGACCGAAGAGTATAATCGGCCGCTATGCCTAGCGTTTGTGGACTATGAGAAAGCCTTCGATTCAATCGAGACTTGGGCGGTGCTGCAGTCCTTACAGCGATGCCAAATTGACTATAGGTATATCGAAGTGTTGAAGTGTTTGTACAGTAAGGCCACTATGTCAGTCCGACTACAAGACCAGAGTACGGAACAGATCCCATTGCAGAGAGGCGTGAGACAGGGAGACGTTATTTCTCCGAAACTGTTCACAAACGCATTGGAGGATGTTTTCAAGCTCTTGGAGTGGAAAAGATGTGGCATCAACATAAATGGCGAGTATATCACTAACCTTCGTTTTGCCGATGATATAGTCATAATGGCGGAGTCGCTCGATGATCTCAGCACCATGCTCAACGACCTCAGTAGAGTCTCCCGACAGGTTGGTCTTAAGATGAACATGGACAAGACGAAAATCATGTCAAATGCCCATGTTCCACCTATACCGGTAATTGTCGGGAACGATACTCTCGAAGTTGTCGACAAATACGTCTATCTAGGGCAGACTGTCCAATTGGGTAGGTCCAACTTCGACAAAGAGGTCGCCCGAAGAATCCAACTCGGCTGGGCAGCGTTCGGGAAGCTTCGACCTATCTTTTCGTCCAAAATACCACAAAGCCTGAAAACAAAAGTTTTCAATCAATGTGTGTTGCCAGTGATGACTTATGGAACTGAGACGTGGTCTCTAACTGTTGGCCTCATTACTAAGCTCAAAGTCGCGCAACGAGCTATGGAGAGAGCAATGCTCGGTGTTTCCCTGCGAGATAGGATCCGAAATGAGGAGATCCGCAGGAGAACTAAAGTGACCGATGTAGCTCTTAGGATTGGCAAGTTGAAATGGCAATGGGCAGGCCACATCGCTCGTAGAACTGACAACCGATGGGGAAGAAAGGTTCTCGAGTGGCGACCACGAACTGGAAGACGCAGCGTAGGCCGGCCCCCCACTAGGTGGACCGACGACCTGGTGAAAGCCGCGGGGAGCCGATGGATGCAGGAGGCGAGCAGCCGCTCTAAGTGGCGCTCCCTGGGGGAGGCCTATGTTCAGCAGTGGACGTCTTCAGGCTGTTAATGATGATGATGATGATGATGAACTTCATCGTCATTATCATTAGCCTGAAGACATCTACTTCTAAACATTTACATAAGCCTCCATCAAAGAGTGCCACTGCGCGGCTGCTTGCCTCCTGACGGCTAACCGTGGCTCTGACCAGGGGGTCTAGCAGATTCCTTTCCATTAGCGTTAATGCCAAACGATAGCCCCAAAATGTATGGAGAATGATGGGAGAATGACATTAGCTTTGACATTACTTGCGGAAAAGTTTTCCGCAGGGGTTGTCTTTCCACACATTTTTATTTATCATTTGGCGTTAACGCTAATGAAAAGGGATCTTTGCTATTAGACCCCCAGACCACCTAGCACTTAGGCGGTACCATAGCCTTATCACGGACTATCACGAGAAAAAGCGACGAGAAAATTTTGTCACGCTGCGCATGCGCATGGGTGGTACGTAACGTATGGAGTGTTAACTAAAGCCTCCAAAATGGGGCCAATTGTATTGATAAATCAAGTGTTTCACTATAACGTTAAGATAACAAGCTATCCCGTGTTCACCGTACAAGGCGCGATCGTGACTGAGCTGTGAAATATGGAATAGAATAAACCCCGAGTTGTGGTTTCCACATTAGCTATTTGGGTTAGAGCTTGTTAGGAAACATGAAATTTTGAATATAGTTAAATTTATGGCTAATAAGAAATCCTTTGGAATAGACGAAATACCCATCAAAGTAATCAAAGAGCACATTGACTTGTTAGCGGTTCCTTTGGTTTATTTCTTTAATAAATGCATTGAGCAGAACACCTTTCCTGATCAACTGAAGGTAGCCAGGGTTCTTCCGGTTTATAAAAAGGGGAAAAAAAACTGACGTTAAGAACTATAGGCCAATATCTTTACTACCCATCCTATCAAAGATTTATGAAAAACTAATGAAGACAAGATTACTTAAACATTTGCGTTTCAATAAAATTCTTAGTGGTAAACAATTCGGATATCAAAAATGTGTAGGAACTATAGATGCGATGAACAATTTAATTGGAGATGTAGTAAGCAACTTAAATGTTAAAAATAAAATAGGTGGAATTTTCTTAGATCTAAGTTCAGCTTTTGACACAATCAATCACAAAATATTATTAGAGAAATCATTATCAGATCAATCAGATCATTATGGTATAGCACTCCAACTGTTTAATTCGTATTTATGTGGTAGAAAACAGCTCGTTGAAATTAAAACTATTAAAGACGAAATTGAAATTATTCATAGATCAAAGATGACAGAACTGAAAGTAGGTGTTCCACAAGGATCAATATTGGGACCTTTATTATTCATAATTTTTACAAATGATTTAATTATGTTTATGGAAAAAGCAACACCAAGTATTAAATTGACAGTTTTTGCAGATGATACAAATGCCATAGTTTCCTCTAATACAATGGAAAATTTTGGTAGTAAAATGACTGATGCACTAGCAGACTTCCAAGCAATGGTTTAGTATCAACGATCTTATTCTGAACACAAGTAAAACCAATCTGATGTTATTCAAAACTACTACTAGACAAAAAGACACACTAAATGTTACTTTTGATGGAGTGAGATTAAAATCAGTGCAGACGGTAACATTTCTAGGAATCCATATTGATGGCTATCTAAATTGGAAAGATGAACTAAAGGCAATAGAGTCTGGTTTAAGTTCAGCATGCTATGCACTGAGAAGTCTAAGAGACGAGATTACTTTGGCACAACTAAAGCAGGTTTATTTTGCTCTAGTTGAATCTAAGCTCCGCTATAGCATTATGTTCTGGGGCAATTAGAACAATGGTTGGTATTCCCCAAAAAGAGTCTTGTAAATTACATTTTAAAAGGTTAGAAATCCTCACAGCTCCATGCTTATATATTTTAACTAGTATTTTGCTCCGTGCGCGGGCCGCGCGCGGCCCGCGAGGACGTTTTCGTTGCTGTTGTATTTATAAAAATGTTATACTTTAGTTTAAACTTGTAATTTTGAAAGAATTAGTACAAAACAGCGGTATTTTTCAAAGAAAATGATAATGCGCTTGACTTTGCATGGCGGCCATCTTGAAAAATGCTGTCAGTCAAGTAAAAGGTCAAAATTTGAAATCAGCATCCTTTAAAACCCCCAAATATAAAATATCAGCCGAATCCGAGTTACTATAAAATCGGGCGCCATTTTGAATCCGCCATCTTTGAATTATTTTAAAACTGTAAGAAAGCCTCCGTTGTTCTCTGTAACATGAGTCCAAACACGCTATGCTTGCCTCTATTAGTTTCGATAGTGTGCGCCTTTTAATTTTGCATGGCGGCCATTTTGTTATGTTTCTTCAAAGAGTGTCTATTTTATTCAAGGTTCCCGAAAATATTCAGTTGTTAGGTAAAAAAAGGTTAGTGGTGTTGAAGTTAGGTTAGATTAGCTAAAGCCAATTAAAAAACGTCGCATTAGTAAAACATTGTAAACGTAGCAATGGGTAGTTTGATCGTCGTCGCGATAGGTAGTTTGAAGCTCCTCCTCGCTTCACTCGTCATCGCAATAGGTAGTTTGTAGCTCCTCCTCGCTTCGCTCGTCGTCGCGATAGGTAGTTTGAAGCTCCTCCTCGCTACGCTCGTCGTCGCGGTAGGTAGTTTGAAGCTCCTCCTCGCATCGCTCGTCGTCGCGGTAGGTAGTTTGAAGCTCCTCCTCGCTTCGCTCGTCGTCGCGGTAGGTAGTTTGAAGCTCCTCCTCGCTACGCTCGTCGTCGCGGTAGGTAGTTTGAAGCTCCTCCTCGCTTCGCTCGTCGTCGCGGTAGGTAGTTTGAAGCTCCTCCTCGCTTCGCTCGTCGTCGCGGTAGGTAGTTTGAAGCTCCTCCTCGCTTCGCTCGTCGTCGCGGTAGGTAGTTTGAAGCTCCTCCTCGCTTCGCTCGTCGTCGCGGTAGGTAGTTTGAAGCTCCTCCTCGCTTCGCTCGTCGTCGCGATAGGTAGTTTGAAGCTCCTCCTCGCTTCGCTCGTCGTCGCATTGGTGGTTTTGAAAATATGTATGCCAGCCATTTTGAAAAACGGTGGATGTCTAAAAGAAGCTAAAGCATGTTAATCAGTCACTATTGAAAAATGGCGCATGTCAAAATTTGATTTTAGAATGTTGATCAGCATCCTTGGGGACCATCAGATATCGATTTTGATCCGGATCAGAGAATTTTTTTTTTCCGCCACGACCAAAATTTCCGCCATTTTGAAAAAAAAAATTTGGTGTTCTTTTCCCTTTTGGCCTCCAAACAATATTAGTTCGAGCTCTTTATACTAAAGTATTATGGTTTCGACGTCATTTCCGGTTTAAATTTGTATGGAAGATTTTTTTTTCCGCCATTTTGAATTTTTTTAATTTTTTCTAAAATCGTCCCAGGGTTTGCTATGACATTCCTGAGAACGCATATGACCCATCTCATATCGTTTAGCCAGGCCGTTGATGGTCACGATGATGGAAGGTCGGAAGACCAGGTCATGAAATGTTTTGAATTTCGATTGTCCATTTGCATACAAATTTATAAAAATATGATCAAAATTTTCCATAGGTATCGAGAAACAATGCTCCGAAAATGAAAAAAAAAAATTGTATGGCAGCCATCTTTAAAAATGGCGGAATCCAAAATATTTTTTCAAATATCGAATCAGGGGCCCCAAAAACCCCCCGATGCAAAAAATCAGCCGGATCGGACCAACTTTCAAAATGGCCGCCATCTTGGATCCGCCATCTTGGATTTTCATGACGACCATCCGAAAGCGCCCATCCTCCTCTATGACATTTGGTCGAACACACCCCACCTACCTCTTACCGTTTCCGATTTATTAGCGCTTTAATTTTGTATGGAATTTTTATTTTTTTGTATGGCAACCCCTATTTTTTTTTATTTCTCTCCAAGCGTCCCAAGGTTTACTACAACTTTAGTTAGAACAGGTCACCCATCCGACTTGTAGTTTCCCAGAGCCGTTGACCGGTTCCATCAAGGAGACGATTTTTTGCTGATGTCAGATTTTTCTGGTTGTCACGTGACCAATCTCTATACAACCTCATACTCGGTTTTTCTCCACCACTTCCAGGAGCTCGGGAACAAAAATGTCAGTCAGTGAGTGAGTGAGTGAGTGAGTGAGTGAGTGAGTGAGTGAGTGGGTGACGAACTTTATATATTATGATGATTTTAACAAATTTAGTTAAAAATTTGAGTGCCTTTGAAACAGATGAAGATAGAAGACTAAGAGAACTGACAAGAAGAAAAGATTTAAAAAGCAAGTTTGTCCCCACTCTTCGCGTCGTTAGTCATTGTGTTGCAGCTCAGGCTGTCAGATTATACAATAAATTACCTGTTCCATTGAAAACTATTTATAGCGCTTACACTTTTAAAAAAGCATTGAAGGCTCTCTTGTTGGAAAAATGCTACTACTCCGTTCTGGAATATATGGATGACACCTTCAGCACCTTTCAATTTATTGATCCTAACTGATAAAGAATTTGTTTTGACTTTCATTATAATATGGTGACTATAGCGCTGTTTGTAGCATCAGTTATCCATGTACCATGTGCCATGTATGTGTTTGGAGTACGACCAGTCAACCACTGCGTGCTTATTATTGTTAATTTTACTGAATTATGTGTACTTATCTGAATTTGTGACTGCATGTAAATGATATGAATTTCCTATACAAATTATTGTTTTGGAATAAATGAAATGAAATGAAAAATGAAATGTTAGCCGGAGGTCAAAACCACGTTTAAGCAGATGGTTAACACGGTCTGTTGTTTAACATTGATTTAGATTACATATTAAATGTTCTCATATTATACTACAGAATTAAAATAAATTACGATTGGAAGAGGACTGTATAGCTAGTGAAATTATTGGGAAAATGCGACTTTATAATCGGATAATGGGCATGATGACTACTATTAAAAATGAACAAGTAAGTATTACTTTCATAAAGACGATTAAAAATGACTGCAATAATTGAAAAAATAAGTAAAATCGGTAAATAAATCACGGAGTAATAAGATTTTAAAGTTTCTATAGGAGGCATCTCCTGTCCCTTTCTCGTGAAACAGAGCGCCCCCACAGTTACTATGAAAACATCCACCTGTGACGTCACATGCCAAAGATATTGCATGTAAAGCTACCACAGCTTAGTAATGAAGTACTATGATGACATTGCTCTGACGTCAACGTGAAAAAAAAAAAAACTATGTCGTATTTTGTGATATTTTATTTTTGTTTTCACAAATGTTTATCTTTTGAGGAATATTTTTAATTTATGCAAAAAAAAATTTAGTCATCATGCCTATTGCTGAGTTGATTATGTAATCACCACGGTACCGGCACAGAATAGATAATACATAGTACTCCGGTACCGGGACGAAGGCAACCACAGAGCAAAAAAAAAGCTTTCTCTCTACATGCGAAGCATCATTTGTTTCATAGCTCAGTGAAGGCAACCGATACAGTAATTTTTTCCGGCTTTCATTTATTTAGGAAATGGATTAACTTTTGTAATTTCTTTTAAACAAGTATCATCCAAGAGTATCTAATCCAAGTTTCATGTTACACAACACCGCTACGGTAATCCACCCAGTAATCGACGTGAGGGCAATTACTGGCTATTCATTTACAAAACTGCTTCGGCCACGCACAGGTTTAAAGTTGTTATTTTGGGTAAATCCAGAGTTACTTTAAAGCAATTTCCTTTTCATGTTAGATTGTAAACAGATAAACATATTATTATATCATATATACTTACTATACTTAGGCTGAGTTGCACCAGCTTACTTTAACGCTAACTTTAACCCTAACTATAACCGTTCCACGCTTCGCGGGGCGGGCTAATGTCAAAATTTGACCGTAACTTTAACCGTGATTATGGTGCAACTCAGCCTTACTCTCCGCTCTTTGTAGTTACAATAGGCATGATGACTAAAATTTTTTTATTGAATAAATTAATTATATTCCTCAAAAGATAAACATTTGTGAAAACAAAAATTAAATATCTTAAAAAATGACCCAGTTACAAGCATTTTAAAAACCGGAATAAAAAGAGAGGTCAAACAGCCAATGACGTCAGAGGAAGGTCGTTATAGTACCTCATTACTAAGCTGTGGTAGCTTTTCATACAATATCTTTGGCATGTGACGTCACGATTGAGTGTTTCATAGTAATTGTGGGGGGGGGGGGGGGGGGGGCACTCTGTTTCGCGAGAAAGGGACAGGAGATATCTCCTGTAGAAACTTTAAAAGTTTATTACTCCGTGATTTATTTACCGATTTTGCTTATTTTTTCAATTATTCCATTCATTTTTAATCTTCTTTATGAAAGTAATATTTACTTGTTCATTTTTAATAGTAGTCATCATGCCTATTATATTAGACGAACTAGCCGACCCGCTAGGCTTTATTAGTTTTACGCGTATAGAGTAAGGATCATTAACAGCCTGAAGACGTCCACTGCTGACCATAGGCCTCCCCCAGAAAGCACCACTTTGAGTGGCTGCTCACCTCCTGCATCCATCGGCTCCCCACGGCTTTCACCAGATCGTCGGTCCACCTAGTGGGGGGCCGGCCTACGCTGCGTCTTCCGGTTCGTGGTCGCCACTCGAGAACCTTTTTCCCCATCGGTTGTCAGTTCTACGAGCGATGTGGCCTGCCCACTGCCATTTCAACTTGCTAATCCTAATAGCTATACTATATTGGTCACTTTAGCTCTCTTGCGGATCTTCCTATTTCGGATCTTATCTCGCAGGGAAACACCGAGCATAGCTCTATCCATAGCTCGTTGCGCGACTTTGAGCTTACTAATGAGCCCAACAGTTAGCGACCACGTCTCAAGATGTGGGTACGTAGAGAGTAAGGATGTGCTAAAGAATTTCTTCTGTGGCTTTATGCCTTATCTTAGTCTCTTCCTTTAGGAAGAAAGAAGGAAGAGAAAACAAGATAAGGGAATAGGATCAATGGAAGAAATTAGCAAAAGGAGGCAAATGCTCGCGCACCTGCCTCCTTTTACCTTCATCCATTCATACTTTTCTTCCTCCTCTATCTTCCCATAGTAGGATAGGAGTGGCTTTGGAGCTAATACTGAAGTTAGGATGTCTGTAATTTCTGCACCACAACTGCCTCTTGCGGCACCAGCTGGAAGGTATTATGGAATGGTCCTAATTTCACTTAGAGCAAATAGAGGAACTGGCAAGGCAAGACGTACCCCTCTGCCGGTCATATGACGCTATTTGGTCATACACATTATCATAGTGTGCGTGTAAACACTACGTAATTACGCTAGATTATAATAGCTGAGTGCGTATTTTAAGATGGTGTACTTTCAGTTCACCTCCGGGACCACACGGAAATTTACTAAAACCATAGACATATATATAAGGACAGGCCTAATGACAGATTAAACCGTCGCTTCAAAGAGGGAGTCAAGTTCACAGATTGACATCCACTAGCGCCCAGTCTGTGTTGGAAGTGAGAAGATGTCAGTCGTGTGTCTCAAAGAAAATATGCCAAATTGTGTTGTGAAGGGTTGCACAAACTACACTCTAAAGTGCAATAAAAAGAAATACCAAGTTTCTAACCACAAGTAAGTCAATATTTTCAATATTACACTACGTTTTGTACGAAAATAATCGAATTTATATTTGGGATAATCATTGTAAACAAACATTGACGGACATAATGGCAGCGTTTAATTTCCCAACTCATCGTAGTTCCTGAGTAATCTAAGAGATGGCGCTGACTTTTCCCGACACCATTTTGAGAAAATAAAATGTTCCTTCCGGCATATCCTGATATATAGATCTATGACTAAAACAGTGATCTTTATTGCTCTAATCAGTTACAGGAAATTTACTTCGGCATGACGGATGCTTGCCCCAACTAATTTGTGTTTTGTTTGTATAATAGTTATGATAAACATTGGGTACCTTTGCATCATAATATAGGTACGTGCGTTAATTGCCTCTTCCATGGTAAACTGTCGGTTATCTGCCCCAGTAATCGGCCCGGGGCAATTACTGGGCATTCTGGAACCGCTCCGGCCACGCACGGGTTGAGATTATATTAATTCGGTTTAGAAGGGCTTTACACTTGTTAGACAATAATAGCTCTGTCATCTATCTATACATCTATACATATATTAAAACTGTAGAGATAAAAAAAAACTGTAAATGCAAGATATCGAAAAAAAAATGGCACAGGTTGGCTTGAAATTTTTCGCTGATCACGTTAAGCTACTTTTTAGACATTTTGTCTGTTTGTTTGTTTGTTTGTTTGTTTGTTTGTTTGTTTGTTTGTTTGTTTGTTACAACACAACTCCGAAAATACTGAACGGATTTTCATGCGGTTTTTACTAATAAGCTTAGAAAAACCCGGTGCAAAACATAGGATATATTAAATTTTATATATCGTTTTTTTTGTGAAAATGATTAAGATTTCATTATGAAACGGAACGGGATTTTAACAAGATGGCCGCTTCAAGGCCTCAAGGTAAGTTTTTTGTCTTATATTTTGGCTCCACACATAGTGTAGGTATTTAGCCAGTGTCAAAAGGTAAGTTATATTTCGGCCACTAACCATAGATGAAAGAAAAAAATTTTACTCTGCTACACTGCTGCTGACGGTAATTTTATCTCGGGTTTATCCGGATGCACAGATTAAAGAAAAAACTCTGTTACTATTATGGCACGGCTTCATATACGCCCGAACCTTCGCTGTTGAGTTGGCGCGCAAAAACATGTCTGTTGACTATCCTCGATGTTTTTGTAGCGCCCCAACCTGGACACACAGTCAATTGGTTTGCCTGCTGCGCGACCGACGTGGGCTTAGTAAAATGGAGGAAGCAGTGGCGTTATATTGCATGTCGGCGAATAAATATGTTTTACAAACTGTGAGAGTATTATTTGTGATTACAAAAATAAATTGTAATAGATTTAATTTATAATTCCTTATTAATATGAAGTAAAACCAATTTTTTTTTATTTGTCTGTTTATCTGTCCCTTTGAATACGGACCACGGTTATTATAGTGGCAACAGAAATATATCATCTGTGAAAAATTCAACAGTCTAACTATCACGATTCATGAGTACATCCTGGTGGACAGACCGACAGACAGACGGACAGTGGAGGTTTAGTAATAAGGATTTACTCTTTGAGTACGGAACTCTTATATTTTTGTATTTCATTCTGAACAATCCCCACTGCACTAAGTAATAAGGAAATAATTTACTGCATGTTTTACAACAGTAAATAACAATTGGTGCGCCTGCATTACCGGCAATGTATCACACATTTCGGGCTACGGCGCTCGATGCAATGCAGATTAGAGAAAAACAATGTGTTCATTATGTAAGTACCTATACCCAAAAAAATCATATGTATTTACATATAGATAAGTTTTTTCGTTAATCTGTGGTCTAAACTAAAAAAAGAGGATAGGTATGAGAACCTTCTTGAATATGAGCACGACACAGAGAACAAGGAATTTAGAAAACTAAAAACTTCTTATACTTTTTTTTATAAGTTTTAAGGCTTCACGCGATATCATATTTAGCCAATCTTGAAACACAACTAAATTATTATTTATGTTTTCGATTTATTGGGTTCTGGAGAGGGCAAAATTCTTTATTGGCGATCTGGTATTATGTATTAGTTTTCAAAATCTACTACGCGTTACTATTTGAAATAAGTATTTAAAATTGTATTTATAGTACCTATAGCTTAACCTTTAGTAGTAACATATTCATTAATCTGTGCCCATTGACCCTTGCTTTTGCTACGCATTGTAAACCCTTTTTTATTTGCATTAGACAAAATTTGTATTTAGCCAATGATAGGAAGTATTTTATGAAAACTGTTTAAAAGGGTAGGTACTTAGACTTTTTATAATTATTCATAAGGCTTCACACGATTATCATACTTAGCCAATATTGAAGCATACATTTTTATTCAAGTTTTCAATTTATGGAGTTTTGGCGGGAGTCATGTTCTTTATTGGCGATCTGGTAAAATGTATTATTTACATGAACTTACTACACGTTACTATTCTAATTACGTAGATAAAATTATTTTTGCGCTGCTGCTAGATTCTTGATTAACCCCAAGGAAGTTTTAAGGTACCTGGGGGTCCAGCAAAGAAACCAACCACTAACGCTAACTCCAAAATGTACTAGGATGACATTTCGGAAATCGCTAACTTTTCCACAGCGAATGTCATTTCAATACAGTTTCGGAGTTAGCGTTTGGCGTTAGCGTTAGTGGTTGGTATCTTTGCTAGACCCCGTGTAGTACTTATAGCTACTTAAGTTATATACCCTTATCATTGCTACGCATTTTAAACCTTTTTTATTATGGCATTAAAGTAAGCCGGAGGTGCTATTATTTGTATTTAGCCAATGATACGAAATATTTGATGAAAAATGTTTAAAAGGGGTAGGTACTTAGATATAATAATTAATATGTAGGTATTCATTATGGCAATAAAATTGTATCCTCGAATTAACAACATGGCGCGTAACGTTCGTTCGTTTTTGATTTGTTCTTCTTCTTCTTCTTGCATGTTGAAATAAGTTTTTAATAGTTAAAATATTTTAGATCTGTGGGCTTTTAAATAAACCACGGGAGCAGAAAATGATTGATTACTCGGTTACTTCAAGAAGGTTATAGTTATAGTAAGTAAGTAACTTTGGGTGTTAGTAATAATTATGTAATGACGATTTAACCTACTTCCTCACTTTCATCACTAAGTAGGTATGTTGGGAATGAGACAGCGTGGAAAATAGTGGACATAATATAATAATTATAACTGTCGATTCTTTAAGGAGTGGTGGTTTAGTATTAGTAATTCCTAATAAGAAAATTAATTATGTACGCGTCGTACAGGTTAATGCATATCTCCAGCAATTTATAAACTTATTATTGACACTGGCTGTGTAGGTAGTTAGGGACTCAATTCGTATGGAACCAAACTTAAGAAGGTGAAAAAATGTGGTAAATGGAACAAAAAGCGCGCGGATAATAATTATGTAAAACTAAGCAAAACAGGATCATCGTTGTGTGATTCTTCCATATTTTTCTAAACTGTACCTGCCTGCTTAGGTAACTACTACCTAAACAAAACTTACTGAAACTTCTGTTAAAGTCCTGAGTGAAGTGATGATGATTTCTTTTTCTTGTACCTAATATGAAGAGGTACTTATAACATTGTAGTTTTTTGTTTGAAACTTCTTTTACTGTTATAAATCTGTATTAGACTCAAAACATTTAATTTTAGGTAATGGCTTAAATAGCTTCCACTCACGGCTTTGCTTGCGTTATACCTATACCTATGCTAATACAGGTTACTGTGCTCAGCTTCGAAAAGATTTATTGGATTTTGTTGTTTGGTACGAAATGCATGATCTATTATTAGACTATAACGTAAAAATAACATAACACAAGCGTGCGAAGCCGCGGGCAAAAGCTAGTTTTCACATAAAAATGCTTTGCCTGTATAAAGAGTAAATAAATAATGTAATAACAACATTATTTATTTATTTTATTTATTAAATCTTTTATTAGAATAAGCATTTTTCAAGCATTCTTTTTTAAAAAAATATGATAATAATTATTTATCACACGCACGTCCCACTTTCAGAATGGTTTTCGATGTCATTTTATGTATATTTTATGTAAACAAATGCCGTGACGAGCTAGTCGTACGCTTGATGAAGCTTCACATAACAGTTTTAGTTACCTATACATATTTTTTAAATCAATCATTAAGATTAATATTGTAGTGTAAAAGTTCCTTTATACAGGGTTACAGGAAAAATTGTGCTAGATCCGCTAAGGGCGTGGAGTTCCCACCATTTCTAATTTATTTCACTATGAAACACCCTAGCCTAAACTTATAATATTATTTTTAGATATCCGTTAGAAAAAAATACAGATTCAAATATTTTTTTATTTCTTAACTTTCACTTGTCTACTATAGTCTATTAAATATTATATTATGTACTATTTTATTGATTGACGTCCCAAAGCATCTTATTACACATGTAAAAATGCAATAATAATAATAATAAGACACACAAAATATAAAAAAAAAAAAAATTAAAAGTCGAATATTTCGAAAAGGGTTAAGTTTAGGCTAGGGTGTTTCATAGTGAAATAAGTCAGAAATGATGGGTACTCCACGCCCTTAACGGATCTAGCACGATTTTTCCTGTAACCCTGTATAGGTAACAGTTACCGAAACGGCCGGCGCCGAAACGATACGATTTTACATTTTAATTTTAACGATGTTCTACGACTTTGTACGAATTGTGGATCTTTCTATTATTTTAAGATTTTTTATGTTTAGAAGCAATAAAAGTTCTTAGTGTATGTTTAGAGTGCAGAAAATGCGATTTTGACCCTATTATATACATTGTACTTACTGCGTAAAGACCGCGTGTAATTGAATTCATTAGCATCTTTTGAAACTAGGTACCTAAAAATCTAACTCATCGATATTGTATTGATAATAGGGCAAAGGCTCGCGTGGTCCCGAGTTGTAGAATAGGACCACCCCATGTCTTCCCGTGGGTGCCGTAAAAGTCGGCTAAGGGAATATTCAGAGAATGGGCCGCAGCATTCTCTTTGGTACGTTAAGATCTTCTGTGATCACCAAACCGCCTGCCAAGTGCGGCTATTACGGCAACGCCCCCCCCCTTCAAAGAGAGATCAACAAAACGATAATATCTTTGTACTGCTCACACGTGGTCTATTCCACTTTGATCACCTGGGTGATATCACCTGAGTGATCATTGGATACTCTTAGTGTCCTATGATCACCTGGGAATATAATCACCCAGGTGATCATTGTCGCCTCGATACAAATTATCAATTCGGTATCCTTAAACCACCCAGTAAAAGTAAATAAACAGTAAATGTACCGTCGCGATCGAAATTATTAGTGGTTTATAAACCAGGAGACCAGAAATACTGAGGAGGAGGCACCGTGCGCAAGTACTAACTGGGTACTAGACAAGTCTGAGCTTATTACTCCTTATTCCTTTTTCACCTTTTCAGTATTTCTGGCCTTCTGGTACTCTACAGTTTATAAACCGCTAATAATTTCGATCGCGACGGTACATTTATTATTAACTTTTACTGGGTGATTTAAGGATACCGAATTGATAATTTGTATCGAGTCGACAATGATCACCTAGGTGATCAAAGTGGAATAGACCCTCACACGTATTGCTACGTCAGTGGCGAAGGAAAGAAACAAACATATATGTAGTAATCAGCTACGCATGTGATAAGCACCGCACCATGTTTTCGACTCGTTTTGTCTCTGTCTATACAAATCTGTCAGTTTTATTCACTCACCTCCATACAAAAAGTCTTCAAATGGTTAAAAAAGTGTTACGCTTGACACATAGATAATAAAGTTCTCTCTTTGAAGGTTATATACTCTAAGAGTTACATACACATCACATAGAAGCTAATCTTCATTATCATTAAATGTTATTCTCTCTCATACTCCATCCATCATAGAATGGATAAAACCGCATTGTTTCTGCGATCATTTAAAGGACGAATTCACATTCACGCACACATCCCTTTCATTCATTCTTGCATTCATTCATTGTCATAGTTCATTCATTTACGAACAACGGCTTCTGACAAAGAACGTGAATTGCATTTTAAGCTTGTGGGGTAGGGAGTTATTTTAAATGGGAACACGGCAATAGGAAATGTGATTATGCTGCAGCCTTTTTGGGCTACGGTGATAATTATAGCCACATAGAATAATCACCGTAGTCAGATAAAATGGCCGCTAATGTCGCTTATGAAGTTACTGAGCAAATGCGACTATGAACTAATGTAGCCTAGAAATCTTTTTTAGACGGTGTGATGTCTCAGGATGACGTGCGCAGTGTCACGCAAACTTTAATTTTTTTGAGTTCCAAGTGACACTGTAATCTGTTATGGGCGACCATTTATGGCGAGATGTTGAAAGGTTGTGATTAATGAATGTAAATGGTATGTATTTGCCGTGTTAATTAAATAAATAAATAAATAAATGACGCTTAACACCAGGTGAAGGAATAGCTCGTCACGTCAAAAATAATATAAAAAAGCCAAGATAAAAATCTACTTGCATGTACGTAATTCGCAAAACAAAGAAATCATCACCAAAATTACCAAGAAAATAATAATTAACAAACGGAAGCTCCCTTTACATTTTCATTAGAATAAAAATAAAACGAAATTTTACCGCTAGCGAGAGGAAGTGATATCACTTAAAAACAATAACTTCGCAGCTAAGTGTCCTTCTCCGTTGACGAGCTTTTAATAAGTAGAAAGAAATTGGTAATTAAGATTGAAATTATCATCATCATCATCATCATCATTAACAGCCTGAAGACGTCCACTGCTGAACATAGGCCTCCCCCAGGGAGCGCCACTCAGAGCGGCTGCTCGCCTCCTGCATCCATCGGCTCCCCGCGGCTTTTACCAGGTCGTCGGTCCACCTAGTGGGGGGCCGGCCTACGCTGCGTCTTCCAGTTCGTGGTCGCCACTCGAGAACCTTTCTTCCCCATCGGTTGTCAGTTCTACGAGCGATGTGTTTTTTTTTTTGCTCTGTGGATGTACCTAATTGGTTTTTAAAGCATGGTACTTTTGACGGGCCTGATAGCGCAGTTGGTAGTAGCCCTGCCCTCTGAACTGAGGGCTGTGGGTTCGATTTCTACCTATGACAAATATTTGTGTGATGAACATAGATGTTTGTTCTGTCTGGGTGTTATATTCTATTCTACGTATATATTTACAAAAAAAAAGTACATAAGTATTCTATCAGTTATTTGGTTCGCATAGTACAAGCTTTGCTTAGTTTGGGGCCAGACCAGATAGATAATGCTGTGTGAAATATCCACACATGTTTATTTATTTAAAGCATACCTATTTATATATTTTCTATTGTTATCTCACTACCATGGAATTGATTTTTGAAGTATAAACATAATTATTTTATTATAGTCTTTAAAATTTTAGCAACCAGCGGGATTTGAACCCGGACCTTCCAATTCACCGGATTGGGTGCTCTCTAGGGAGACCTATTTTTTATGAGTATAAATGACGTGACGTGACGAGCTAGTCGTTCACCTGATGTTAAGCGACACGGCCGGCCGCCCATAACAGTTGCAGTGTCACTCGGAACGTCACGGCCTCTCTCGAGATAAAGTGTCGAGAAAATTTTGTCGTGGTGCGCATTCTAGCCCGGCAGGTGTCCAAGCATTCTCTAATACGTGGTTATACTTTTAGTAGAGCAACATGTCAGGTTTCAGTGTCAGGTTGAAGGGAAGTTAAAAGGGAAGTTAAAAGGGAAGGGTTGAAAGACGACCCTTGTCCCTTGTTAACTTTACTATCAGGATAGTTATGGGAGGAATTATGTAATAAATAAATAGAACGAGGTTAACACCAACACACTTACATTATTTAGAATCACAAACAGTATGTCCTGCTCTCACTGTGATGAAGCGAGAAAACTTGTAGTCGCTGTTAGAGAGAGACACACTAGGCACTACCATAATCTTGTCACGGTCTCTCACGAGAAAAAGCGTTGGGAAAATTTTGTCGCGGTGCGCATTCTAGCCGGGCTGGAACACATTATCCCGGAATATCCTGCGTTCAATATTCAGAGATTGATTGTGAATTTATGACTTCTGATATACCTCCTTGAAACTATAGGCCGAACGAGCAAACCGCGGGCAGCAACTAATTTTGTAATATAAAATGATACTTACATAAACTTAAAAAAACCATGAAATAGCTAGCTTGCCTAAGATTACGCAATCTCTAGGCCTCAAAATACAAGACATAATAAAACCAGAGCTTTTTTATCATAGACCTACCCACTTGGTATTCACATTAACGCTACCAACACACGAACATGGATAGAATTTGTTGCCTAGTACCAGCACAGTGGTGCTACCCGCCCGCTTATTATGGACAAAATAAATGTACTTACTTAATTTTTTGAATCTTTTTAATTTCTTCCTTGTACCGTCATCAAGGCGTGGTTGTAACGATCGATGTGGTTCAAACCAGATTTTTGTTATTGTTTTTTTATGATGTTTTTGAAATGAGAATAATTGCTCGATTTGTTTGAACAAGGGAGAGTTTTCTGAGGAATAATTCTGGATTAAAATGATAAGCCCGTGAAGGTGTGTTATCGTTAATGCATGACTTAGAAGGTTTTGCTATTATTTGCTGAATTGGGTCTGTTTTCTGAAGTAATTTATAAAAAATTAAGCAATATGTTTATTGAACGAAGATTAAATATATCTATGAATTTTGACAATATCTCCATTAAGTATTTAAAAATAGTACATTAAATTTAAATATTAAGTAATGCAACTTAAACATCCAATAATAATATTGAACAAAACATCGTTACCATAATAAGTAATGAATAACGCAAACAGTTAAAACTACAACCTTTAGTCCACCTTTACCTAGGTTATCCTCAAAAAGACACGAAATTTTAGGACGTTCATAGAATTTGTTTTCTCTCTTTCTCGACTTTCGTTATTCGTTAGTTCGTCATCGTGAAGACGTCCACTGCTGAACATAGGCCTCCCCCAGATAGCGCCATTTTGAGCGACTGCTCGCCTCCTGCATCCATCGGCTCCCGGAGGTTCTTAGTTCCTTCCGGAGGCGCCGACCGACGCTGCGTCGCGTCGTCCAGTTTGTGGTCGCCACTCGAGAACTTTTCTTCGCTATCGGTTGTCAGTTCTACAAGCTACATCACCTTAATTTTATACCGGAAAGTACATGGACGAAATATTTTTGCAATTATTTAGTTTTATCGATTCGAAAGGAAAAAAATCTAGTATTTCTCCAAACTGGGTATACATAAATTAAATTAAAAACATGGCTGAAAATATCTAACAAAAGGAACCTTATCTTGATCCCTTACCAGATTCAAAAACATTTAACACGATAAACATAAAACATTTTCTGTTAAGATAACGAACATTCGTTCACTATCACCAAACAAGGCGCATGTGTAAGGGATCCATGAGCATGGCGCAGATGTAAACATCCCTTATGACCTCCGGTTCCCACACAAAACTAAGACAAAAACTACTACTAAAAAAAAAAACTTACCGAAATCCGTTTAACACTCATAAAAGCTCACATACGACACTAAACACAGATCACAACACAGTTACTATAGCACGCGTCACAGATTAGTCCAAAGTTAGTAGCACGCGAGGCACAGAATAACGCACAGCAACAACGTAGAATAGAAACAGTTGGTATTGAAGTCATAGGTTAGGTTGTAGTTAGTGCGGCGGAAGCGCATCGATTCAATCAGTTTTCAGATCACGTAGTTAGCCGCGTAGTTCGGAGAAGGCGTGCGTTCGCGCCGAACGTTGTATAGACACTGGTAGCACAGTGGGACGAACCAAACGGCCTTCCTGGAAAAATGTGTATTGAAATTTATTATTGGAAATGTATTTGATTGACTTTGGGTTAGTGACCTAGGATATTGGTATTTCAGGACACGCCATTTTTTATTTTTGAACGGTTAATGTGGGTGGTCTCTACCCAACTTTACAGTTTACAATGTTTACACAACACAACAACAACATCACAACACAACAACAATACAACAGGTACAAGTTTAAGGTGACGTTTAGCTATATTGGGGCATAATGCCATTCATTGTTTTTGTATCTACTCGTAGTAGAAGTAGTAAGGTTTTATATTTTTTCTTATTATAATAATATAACACATAAGTTCTTAATCCATTTTATATATCTTTTGAAATAAAGTTTAGCTTAGAATTTCAACAATATTGACATATTTGCTAGTCACTTATTAACCTATCTAAAATAATAAATGTATTGATAATGTATTATTAAACATTTGGTAAACATTAATCAACACCAATAAAAATTCTCATTGCATAATCCATTGTAGAGAATCGGTAAACCAAAACAGACACAATTATTACTCGCGTCCTTCAGACTCTACATTTTGTTGATAAATCTTCACTCGAGTACTTTTCCGAACTAAAATATGTAAACTGCTCAAAATATAGAAAGGAAAGTGAATATATTTTCTTATTGCGACAAAGGCAATTCTTGTATATTTATGTAGTTGTCTCTACGATAATGACTGCGTAGATTTTTCTACATTTTATTATTCCGGACGCTACTCTCTGTGAATATCCTGAGTGCACAGTGGACCGAAACGGACGGCCGTTGGGCAAAAAATATCTTAGTTATATATAAATTGGAAAGACGCCATAATATTGGTTGTGATATAACTATAACTCTGTATATCTGTAACTAAGCGGCAATTTCTTTGTTTATTTGACGAATTTAACAACGAAAATTTAAATTTATGGTTTACTTTAACACAATTCAATTCAACATTTTATCATATGCGAAAACATTTTTATAAGCGGTAATTTCTTTATTATTTTTATTATTGGGTAACATTGAACCTACTTGACGGGCCCGATAGCTCAGTTGGTAGTACCCCTGCCTACTTAACTGAGGGCTGTGGGTTCGATTCCTACCCAGGACAAACATTTGTGTGATGAACATAGATGTTTGTTCTGCGCCTGGGTGTTATATTGTATTCTATGTATGTATTTACAAACAAAAAAGTATATAAGTAGTACAAGCTATGCTTAGTTTGGGGCTAGATGGCGCTGTGTGAGATGTCCACACATATTTATATTTACTTTAGACTAGGGGTAACGGAAAGTACTAAGTTCGTTGGTATTGTTCTATTTTCAGTACGATTTTCAAATTAAAAATAAAGTAAATGTGCTTGAAGAGGAGTAGGCAACCGAAGCTCCGCAAATCTGTATCAAAGTTTTTTTTTTTTTTTTTTTTTTTTTTTTTCAAAAAATATTTTGCCTTTAAGTACTTTGCCAATGGATGGGCGGCAGTGTTAATAACAACAGGTGAACCACTAGCTCATCACGTCAGTTATTTATTATCATTAACAAAGATTTTTTTAGTATGCTGATTTAAACTATAAAAAGTGCAAAATATGTCTAAAGATTCCATAAAAATCTACAACGGTAAAAGGAAAAGATTGCGGAAAAATGGCTTCTTGTTTTCACACAGAGTTTACTATTGTTAGATCTATTTCAATACAGTTTACAGTCAAAGTACAGATGGAAACAGTGAACGGAGAATAATTAATTAATTTCACAGAAACAAGCCTTTGTGGCCATCTCGGGGGTTTGACTTGATAATGGAATCGCGATAAAGTTGTGGTATACTGGGGGTATATTTATTATACTTATTTTGCTGTCTACTAACTATTAGGTACGCCATACCATCACGGAATAATAGCTTATACTGGGTGTAATTGAATTCGTTAGCATCCTTTGAAACTAGATACCTACTCCTGATACCGGTCACGTGTGGACCAAAATTTTTGAACACATGGGTTGGGTAATAATATAATAACTTCAAAAAATGGAATAACATACTTAATCAAATGCTAGTATACATAATTTAATTAAAATAATGAATTACTGTTTTTAATTAGTACATACAAGGTATAAAAACGTTTAAATGTATCAAAATCATCCGCACCAACTGTGTTAGGCGCCGCGGCAATCTTTATAATTTTCAATAAAAATTATTTGATTTACACTCTTTACTCTTTAATAATCATCTATAAATAATGTACTATCATGGGCTCAATTTATGCTAATGAATTAAATTACATTCTGTATATAGCACTATAGTCTCTCATTGGTAAACTCAGTCACGCAACGAGCTATGGAGAGAGCTATACTCGGTGTTTCCCTGCGAGATGAGGCCCGCAAGAGAACTAAAGTTACCGATGTTAATTACTCTTAGAATTAGCAAATAGAAGTGGCAGATGGCAGTAGGCAGGCCACATCGTTCGCAGAACTGACTGGGAATGAAAGGTTTTCGAGTGGCGATCACGAGCTGGAAGACGCAGCGTGGCCTGCGTCCTACTAGGTGAATAGTCAGAACCACCGGGAGCCGATGGATGTGAGGCGAGCAGCCGCTCAAAGTTGCGATCTATGGAGAAGTCTATGTTAAACAATGGACGTCTTCAGGCAGATGAAGATGATCATGCGAAATTACCAGCATCACATATCATTTTTTATCATTTCGGGGGTGATGTAAACACCTGTCATAATATTCTCAGTGAGCTGCCTACCTTACTATTATTTATGTTGATGCTAACTGAAACGAGACGGTCGGTTTGTGTTCCCATCCCCGAGGAAGCGTGAACAATAACAAAGATAGGTTCCATTCTATTTCAAAAAAAATAATGTTCAAGTATTGCCAGTTTGGAAGGTTATGAGAAAAATTGCTCGGATATTACATATTGCTGTTGTATATTCATTAACAACCGTGTTGTTTTTGTTTACTCTGTGGTGTGGTGGTTGTGTAGGTCGGCTGATTACCTCATAACCTGGAGTTAGCAGTTTCGATTCCCGCGACAGGACAAATACCTATTTCTGCATAGAAAAAAGCTCAGATTCTTGTTCTGAGTCTAGCTGCTGGTGACCATGACCATGGTCCTCGCAATTTCTGGGTCCGTAATAGATACAAGGTGATCTTAGTTAGGGGGATTAATTTGGATGATAACGAGTGAAATTTAGAAAAATCTTGCTATAAAGACCGAGTTGATGGATGCAGGAGGCGAGCAGCTGCTCGAAGTGGAGCTCTCTGGGAGAGACCTATGTTCAGCAGTGGACGTCTTCACGCTGTTGTTAATGATGATGATAAAGGCTAAATAATAGAAAGTAATCTGCCTACACTTTCCTAAAAATAACACAATCTTAGAGCGTGCGAACCAAAAAACCAATAGCGCCAATAAGTATATTAGTCTCATAATAAGGGGTATGTAATACAATCAAACGGTAACGGCAGGGCAGGGGGTGCGAAGAATCACCGGAAGACGCCCGGCTACCAACCCCACCAAACACGACCCCTGGCCCTGGCAACTTATAACGTGCGCACGTTGAGGGCTGACGAAAGGATGGTCGAATTGGAGGAGGAGATGAGTAAGTTACGCTGGGATGTAATGGGATTGTCAGAAGTCCGAAGACAGGGACAGGACACGATAATCCTAAATTCCGGTAACTTATTCTTCTACCGGGAGGGAGACCAACTTTCCCAAGGTGGTGTCGGGTTCCTCGTCCGCAAGTCTCTCGTCAACAACGTGATCAAAGTCGACAGTGTGTCGACCAGGGTAGCGTACCTGATACTCAGAATAACCAAACGATATTCGTTGAAGGTCATCCAGGTATACGCACCGACCTCGGCACACTCCGACGATGAAGTAGAAGCTATGTATGAGTATATATCCGAAGCCATGCATACTTCCGAAACATACTTCACCGTTGTGATGGGAGACTTTAATACAAAGTTGGCCACAAGGAATGGCGATGAGCTGAGAGTGGGGCCATTTGGATACGGACAACGGAACCCTCGAGGACAAAGGCTGGCTGACTTCATGGAGAAGGAGGGCCTCTTTATGATGAACTCCTTCTACAAGAAGCGGCCATCCAGGAAGTGGACGTGGATAAGCCCCGACGGTTCCACGAGAAATGAGATAGCCTTCATGATGACGACCAAGAAGCGCATATTCGATGATGTCTCTGTGATCAGCAAGGTGAAAACCGGTAGCGATCACCGTATCGTAAGAGGCACATTGAATATCAATGTTAAGCTTAAAAGGTCGCGTCTGGTGAAGTCTACGCTCCGTCCAAATCCTGTCCAAATCCAAAACCCCGAAGGCTTTCAGCTAGAACTCCAAAATCGCTTCCAGTGCCTTGCCGATTGCAACACAGTGGACAAGTTGAACAACGGGTTGGTGGAAACTGTCCAAGCTGTTGGAGCTGAGTTCTTCAAGATCCAACGCCGAAAGAGGACTCAGAAACTCTCAGGAAACACTCTTAAATTAATGGCAGAACGGAGCGAAATGAAACTACAGTCTTCAGTTGATATGTCAGCCTACGGTGAACTCAATAGACGTATCTGGAGTTCCATGCGACACGACTTGCGTGCTTTTAGTACTTCACGTATTGAGGCCGCAATTGAGCGGAACCAAGGCTCTAAGGTGTTCGCAAAAGATTCGTCTATTGGGCAAAGCCAAATGACAAAACTGAAGACCGAGAATGGTAGTGTCATTTCATCCAAGCCTCAGATTCTGAGAGAGATTGAGAACTTCTATGGACAGTTATACACCTCGACACGTGAGCCCGCTACTAACACAGCTCAGGACACCAGAGCCAAGTTAGTCCGACACTATACCGAAGATATCCCGGACGTCAGCCTGTATGAGATTAGAATGGCCCTCAAACAGCTTAAAAACAACAAGGCGCCAGGTGAGGATGGAATTACGACCGAACTTCTGAGAGCGGGTGGTAGACCGGTACTTATAGTCCTCCAGAAGTTATTCAATTCTGTCATCCTTGAAGGTACAACGCCGGAGGCGTGGCACAAGAGCGTGGTGGTGCTCTTTTTCAAAAAAGGTGGCGACCACGAACTGGAAGACGCAGCGTAGGCCGGCCCCCCACTAGGTGGACCGACGACCTGGTGAAAGCCGCGGGGAGCCGATGGATACAGGAGGCGAGCAGCCGCTCTAAGTGGCGCTCCCTGGGGGAGGCCTATGTTCAGCAGTGGACGTCTTCAGGCTGTTAATGAATACAATCAATACGATTAAGTTCTCAGATTTCCGCCCCAAAAAAATGAGAATATGGAGCAAGACGGGAAGGTACTTACGTGCTCCAAACGCCTTTGAACTGTGACAAAATTAAATGCGAGGTCAACGAAATATCGCGTTTCATCTTGTTATCGCGAATGAAAATATAGCAATAGACACATCCGTTTTTGCCGATTTACCTTCCAATTTTCTGCGGAAATGTTTAAAAAGTGTTACTACCTTGTTTATACTGTACCTATACCTATTCGTTTCTTTTACTGGGCACACAGTCAGCCAGTAGACTGAAAAATGCGCTCGTTTGAATACCACTGGATTGCGAGTTAGAGGAATTGAAGTGCATTAATGTACCGCCTGCTGAAATATATGTAGAGAAATAAAACATGTTTTTTATTTTTTTTATTCAGTGCACCAGTGTAAAAACTGCCGTTTCTTGTTTGTGTATTTTATATCAATAATGTTGGCTATACAATATAAAATGCTTCATTTTTATTTATGATTTTTAAAGCAGTATCGCCTGCTCAGCGTAATCTACAGATTAATTTGTAAAGGAAAAATTAGAATCACGAGCGGGGAACCCGCATCCATCCATCCCTCAAGCCGGGATATGCTTTACTTAAGCTACCGTGACAAGTGGTTTATAACCAACCCCGTAAGTTGGTTATAAAGGTGAAGGAAAAATTCGGACATGAGATCACTTGTCACGGTAGCTTAAGTAAAGCATATCCCGGCTTGAGGGATGGATGGATGCGGGTTCAATCCCCGCTCGTGATTCTAATTTTTCCTTTACAAATTAATCTATAAAATGCTTCGAACAAAGTCCTTCTAAATCTTCCAATAATATTGCTTGAAATTCAATTTAAATGTACTCCAGGTATTATATTAAAAGGCTACATAAACCAGTAATTTCTAATTGAAAACCCCAAGAGTTGAGCAAAGCTCCTCGTGGTGAAACTGGTTTTCAATTAAGTTCTCTTTAGACTTTGAGACTATAAAGGAACATTTTAGTACACTGCTTTAAAATTAGGTACACCTACCACTGGCACCTAACCTATCTATCTACCTTAATGATTTTAAAAGTAATATTTAAATACTTACAGAATCCTTCGTTAGTAGGATTTATTTGCTCGGTGTTTTCTTGCGAGACAAGATACGAAATGAGGAGCTCCGCAAGAGAACTAAAGTCACCGATATAGCTTTCAGAATTAGCTAGTTGAAGTGGCAGTGAGCAGGCCATATCGCTTCATTATATTTTATTTTAATTTATTTTTTGACCTCTTTTTTATATATCACATTTTTCATTTACACGATTGCACAATATGGCAAAAATAAACACGACAAAGGAAACATTTACTTTTACTTTAAAAACCGAAGGTAGATAATTTTTATTTCCCTAATATCCGATAAAATATCCCCCGATCTCCATCTGCTGGAACAAGAAGCACCATAACGTCTGTAATCCCATACGACCCTTATGGTATAGTTCATAAGATTGGCATTACGGTGGCAAACCATGGCGGTTTTTTTAAACTTTGGCTTTTGTAGGGTGCCCTTAAGTTACATAAAAAATGTTTTTAGCATAGACATAGATATATAAATCTATGGTTTTTAGGATTGTTGTCTTTAACCTAAACACTTTTACTCAGAGTCACAGAGAGAGTGCGATCCCATTCCTACTTGTAGCGTTCGTTATACTTAAGTTATTGTATGTAAGCTGGGGAATATAATAGAGCTACTGAATACCCATTCTACTAGAATATTATAGGATGATATACATATAAAAAACCGGCCAAGTGTGTAATAAGTATTCCGTGGCATTATCTATAAAAACGAGCCGAAAAATCACGGTTGTTGTATGAGAGCCCCCTGTAATTTTTATTTTATTCTATTTTTAGTTTTGTTGATATAGCGGCAATAGAAATGTAACATCATCTGTGAAAATTTCAACTGTCTAACTATCGCGGTTCATAGTCTTATGAACTTATGATGGTGTCTCTCTTGCCTGACGGCACGGCATGGTGACAGACGGACAAACAGCGGAGTCTTAGAAGTAGCTATTTTACCCTTTAGGTACGGAACCCTAAAAAGTAAAAATATGTTAGCACGGTTCTCAATTTTCCTGTATGTTTAAGTTAGTTCCATGGTATTTTGATAATGGTCACCCTAGCTACAGTAGGGAGGGTAGGATTCACGCTCCACAAGTCGGATACATCCTCGTTGTAGTGTAAACTTTTTTCGGCGCTTGTTTATAAAAAGTCGGAAGCTACGGTCAGATTACGTAAATAACGTACCTAAAGGTGTCTGTTTTCGTACTTTTAGTGCTTTACGAAACAGATTACTTACTTCATTCAGATTAGAAATATTCGGGCTATGCGTAAAGCGTATTTAACTTATGCTTATGACAGATGTAGTAATTTAGTAGATATACGTAGGTACCCAAAAATGGTAGATATATAAAAGGAAAAAAATAGTCGTACTGTTATATGGTAAGTAACTAGTTACAGCGAGCAGCCGCTCAAAGTGGCGCTCTGTGGAGGAGGCCCATGTTCAGGATGTTGATGAGGATGAAATAAATAGTTGGCTAAAACCCCAGAATATTAAAAATTTAGTACCATACCATTAGTGAATTAGGTACTATACTTTTGAGCCCGGCGGTGTCACCCGCGAATAAAATGTATTAGATATACATGTTCATCTATGTATTAATAAGCTATCTCTGTTTCAAATTTCATCCAAATCCGTCCTACCGTTCCAATGTGAAGATGTAACACACTTACATACAAACTTATGCATTTATAAAAGTGTGATCACTGATGACCTGTGTTCACTCTTTGCCAGTAGTACGGTTCAGTAATCCCGGACTACCTATACCTAGGTAGTGTGATTTTGTGACTCTAGCTAGGAGATCCTAGACATCGGTAGTCTTAGCTGGTTCAATGAATCATCATCATCATCTTTAATGACGGGCCCGATAGCTCAGTTGGCAGTATCCCTGCCTTCTGAACCGAGGGCTGTGGGTTCGATTCCTACCTAGGACAAACATTTGTGTGATGAACATAGGTGTTTGTTCTGCGTCTGGGTGTTATATTGTATCCTATGTATGTATTTACAAACAAAAAAGTATATAAGTATTGTATCAGTTATCTAGTACCCATAGTACAAGCTATGCTTAGTTTATGGCCAGATGGCGCTGTGTGAAAAAAAAAATAGAAAAAAAAAATAGCCTGAAAACGTCCACCACTGACCATAGACCACCAGAGAGCGCCATTTTGAGTGGCTGCTCGCCGCCTGCATCCATCGGCTCCCCGCGGCTTTCGCCAGATCGTCGGTCTACCTAGTGCCTACGTTGCGTCTTCCGATTCATGGTCGCCTCTCGAGAACCTTTCTTCCCTATAGATTGTAAGTTCTACGAGCGATGTGGCCTGCCCAATGCCATTTCACCTTGCTAATTCTAAGAGCTATATCGAACACTTTAGTTCCCCTGCTCTTTAGTTTTCGTTAGTTTAATGAATGCAGCTATAAAATGATATGGTCAAGATATTATAAGTAGGCAATAAGATTTCCATATGGTAATCCAGAAACCCCCCATTTATCCCCTACAAATCGCCCTTGGCCCTCGCGTGCCCTGACCCACTAAACCAGCGAAACACGAACGATAAACGGCATTTTATGGCCCCATATAAATCAGCTAAGCTGGAGTGTTTCTTGATGAAGTGGAAGCGTTTGAGTATTTTTATGTCCGAATCTAATGGAAGACAAGGTCAGTAGGCCTAGCACGAATATTTACGCGCGTGTAAGTGTAACGTTAACGTAAAACCCCCCTATTACGATTGCGTCTGACGCTCAACTTCTGTCAAAGTTCATACAATTTTGACAGCAGTTGAGCGGCAGACGCGCTTCAGCAGCGCTGCTAGCTCAATCGTAATAGGGGGGGGCAGATCAAATGCCATACAACTGCTTTACGTTAACGTTACACTTCATCATCATCATCATCATCATTAACAGCCTGAAGACGTCCACTGCTGAACATAGGCCACCCCCAGAAAGCGCCACTTAGAGCGGCTGCTCGCCTCCTGAATCCATCGGCTCCCCGCGGCTTTCACCAGGTCTTTGGTCCACTAAGTGGGGGGCCGGCTTACGCTGCGTCTTCCAGTTCGTGGTCGCCACTCGAGAACCTTTCTTCCCCATCGGTTGTCAGTTCTACAAGCGATGTGGCCTGCCCATTGCCATTTCAGCTTGCAATCCTAAGAGCTACATCGGTCACTTTAGTTCTCCTGCGGATCTCCTCATTTCGGATCTTATCTCGCAGGGAAATACCGAGCATTGCTCTCTCCATAGCTCGTTGCGCGACTTTGAGCTTAGTAATGAGGCCAACAGTTTGAGACCACATGTCAGTTTCATAAATCATCACTGGCAACACACATTGATTGAAACCTTTGGTTTTCAGACTTTGTGGTATTTTGGACGAAAAGATAGGTCGATGCTTCCCGAACGCTGCCCAGCCGAGTTGGATTCTTCAGGTGACCTCTTTGTCGAAGTTGGACCTACCCAATTGGACAGTCTGCCCTAGATAGACGTATTTGTCGACAACTTCGAGAGTATCGTTCCCAACAATTAGCGGTATAGGTGGAACATGGGCATTTGACATGATTTTCGTCTTGTCCATGTTCATCTTAAGACCAACCTGTCGGGAGACTATACTGAGGGCGTTGAGCATGGTGCTGAGATCATCGAGCGACTCCGCCATTATGACTATATCATCGGCAAAACGAAGGTTAGTGATATACTCGCCACTTATGTTGATGCCAATTCTTTTCTACTCCAAGGGCTTGAAAACATCCTCCAATGCGTTTGTGAACAGTTTCGGAGAAATAACGTCTCCCTGTCTTACGCCTCTCTGCAATGGGATCTGTTCCGTACTCTGGTCCTGTAGTCGGACTGACATAGTGGCCATACTGTACAAACACTTCAACACTTCGATATACCTATAGTCAATTTGGCATCGCTGTAAGGACTGCAGCACCGCCCAAGTCTCGATTGAATCGAAGGCTTTCTCATAGTCCACAAACGCTAGGCATAACGGCCGATTATACTCTTCGGTCTTCTGTATAATCTGGCGTAGCGTATGGATGTGGTCTATGGTGCTAAAGCCTTTTCGGAAACCGGCTTGTTCGGGAGGCTGGAATTCATCAAACCTGCGTGCGAGACGATTCGAAATGACCCTCGAAAACAGCTTATACACATGACTCAAGAGCGAGATGGGCCTATAGTTCTTCAATAAGGTGTTATCACCTTTTTTGAAGAAGAGCACCACCACGCTCTTGTGCCACGCCTCTGGCGTTGTACCTTCAAGGATGACAGAATTGAATAACTTCTGGAGGACTATAAGTACCGGTCTACCACCCGATTTCAGAAGTTCGGTCGTAATTCCATCCTCACCTGGCGCCTTGCTATTTTTAAGCTGTTTGAGGGCCATGGGGACGTTACACTTACGGGCGCGTAAATATTCGTGCTAGGCCTACTGAGCTAGTTGGGGTTGTGTCTATACTATGCATGTAAAGTATAAGCCACTAATCGCAAAAATCTAGGTACTTACCTATCAAGTCATACGTGTCACATGCTTGTGCGTTCCCAATTAACCCTATTACTAAGGCTCCGCTGTCTGTCTGTCTGTCTGTCACCAGACTGAACCTCATGAACCGAGATGTTTAGTGAAATTTTCACAAATGATGTATTTCTGTTGCTGCTATAACAATAAAATTACTAAAAACAAAAAAATAGTTTTTATATTTAGATAATGGTGCGGTACCCTTCGGGCGCGAGTTCGACTCACACTTGGCCGGTTATTTGTATTTTGTTGTTAATACAACCGAGTTACCAAGTTTCAGGCTGGTTGTACTACCTTTTTGAGATAGGTATAAAAGACAGAAACCATATTGGAAGTAATACAAAACAGTGAAAATAAGATTCTCATTTCTGTCCCCAAAATCAAATTTATCAAGTGGTCGAAAGCTGTCACTATTACTCGAAGGATACCCCTAAATAGACGTTGGAGCTGCTACAGTGCCTCTAGGGGTTGATTTATCGAGCCTTGATGGATGAATGGAAAATCGACAAGAGGGTCTTTGAAGGAACGCTTCCAAAGTACTTACATCAAAATCAACGACAGATTTCTCGATAAGTATCTTAGAACTGCCTGTTTATAGAAAGTAGATATTTCAATATAAATTAAAAGTAAATTTACCACTAATAGCAAGAACGACTAGCCGTTCTTGCTATTAGCGGTAAATCAGAAGCCTTTGGGCGGCTTAAAATTTCTGACACCACTAAGGCTGGCCACTTGCTTAAACGAGAAGAAGAGAAGAATTGTAACTGTGATCATCTATTTACAAACCAATACTGCAGGAAACAATTAAATTCGCACCCCGATAGAGACGGCTTTCTCAGCACTTCAAGCGTGTTACAAAGAATAAAACCCATCGAACTATGTTCTTGCACTGTTTTTCTGCTTTGGCTTTCAAGAGTCTATATCTTTACTTCCGAAAAATTCGATTTCAAATTACCGGAGTTTACGAACCTACCTTGCACTCCGTTTAAATCGAGACATCTAAAAATCAGTTCTTATTGTTCTATTGTTGTACCATGAATTGGATTTCAGGGTGCAAACTGCACTCAACCCGCTCTATTCCGCTGGTTGCTAATTTTATTAGAATTGTGTTTGAATCATTCTTAATTTCTCCTCAAAATCGACATTTTAACTGTTTGTACGCCTTTACTCTATTACTAAAGTAAAAATAGAATAATTGAGTTTAGTATGATACATAGACTTTCCAGATTCTCATATAAATAAGTGCTTTTTCGAGTAGCCGCCCTACACAAGCAAGCTACCCGCTGACCTATAAAAACAGGCAGATCGATAGTGTCCGTACTTATTACCATACATACACTTATACTAAGGTAGGCTCTTGTCTAGGAACGTGTATTATTAGCTATCAACTTAACCAGCAGACTAAAGAAGCGCTAAATGTTTGTTAGCTATCTATTTTATTGATTTTATCCTGTAGGGTTAGAACGGACGGTAGACAAAATTGTCTTTCCCCTGTTTTACTCCACTTGACAAGTAAATTGTATGAAGAAAGTGACATAACACGGGGAAATACAATTTTTTCTACCATCCGTGCTAGCCCCACTGGTTTATCTTCTCGTTTTGACCATTCTGGTACGGTTTTGGATCCGCACCAGATTGGTTCTTCCTGTGTCTTACGATCTCTCAGAACTGACTAGATAATAATTGCATAAAATGATAATAATGCAATGCACTTGAAGGTAACCTACTGATAACTTATGATGGCCTGGTACTTTCAGTGTTAAATCAAAATCCTTTTATATATGGGATGGGATAGAGCTCAAATCCTAACATCCTAATTATGTTGCAGCTGTCTTGATATAGGTGTTTTTTAAATATAAGGACAATACCTACGCCTACCATGTAGTTTGTGGTCCCACTCGGCCTTGTCATAACTGGGACCACAATCATTGTCTCTAGTAGCCCCACTCGTTTTTTTTTATTGGTTGGGGAAAACCATCAGGCAGTTTTTCCTCTCGATTAAATAAATTTGTCCCATTTGCCTTTTCCTTTTTGAAGATATTAAACTTTAGCTCTATATAAAAGCATTGCACTCGTTATTCATACTAAATAGCCATTACAATCTAAAGTCTGAGGGCGTATAAACCTTCATTATACCATCCAGCACTCCATTCTATAACCCGGACGGGTCATATTTCTTGTAGCATGCAATCAATCACGCCGAGAACACCTGGCGCCACGGTTCATCGCTCGCGATCCGGCTCGGAAATCATAACGGGTGATCATTTGTAGTTTTTTAAACAGATGCAAGCGATCGATACGACCTGTAGCCATCTGTAGCACAGAATTAATGATAGTAGAAATAGTTACCTGCATAGAAGAAACGATGAATGAAAGAAGAGTTAATATATAAGCGAACACAAATAATGATGTACCTATCTATACCTAGTTAGATATTAATACAAGCTTCATAAATAGTTTCTGTGTAATTTTGTAGCACTCATAGCGAAGAGCAACTAGCCGTTTCAAAACGATTGGTAAAATTAAGCAACGTTCGCTGCGGTCACTTGTATGATGGGTGACCGCTACAGCAAAAGTGATATTTACAACTGAGCGCTACCGTGCTTCAGAAATCAGAGGGCACGTTAAGCCGTTAGTCCCGGCTGTTGTCGTAAAACAAGTCGGCCTTTTTTTTTTTTTAATGGCAATTGTTTAGCACATTTTTGCCAGTGTCATGTCAAAAGAGAAATAAAATTTGGGCGGCCTAAAAATCTGACACACATAGGGCTGACCCACAGATTAGAGAAGAAAAAAATGGCTGATCAATTGCCTGCAGGAGAAGAAGTTTCATTTTACGCAGAAACTATTTCACTTAAATAAGTATGAATAAGCTTTCATAAGCAACGAGAGTTCTAGAGCTTTTGCATTGACTTTGTAAGTACCAGAAAGCATAAACCACAATATGAAAATAATGAGAGGAACAAGAATAAGCTATTTATTTCTAAAGCAATAATTAGTTAGGGTTAAACATTTATTTATTTATTTATTTGCATTCTTAATTTATAACTGATATTCGTACCAAATAAGCTGACATAATAATAATAATAATAATAATAATAATAATCGCAAGAGCTAAAAACCTAAGCTCCAGGGTGGAAGTGTTAAAGGGCATAACGCCGCGAGTAGCGTTCAGTGAAAGTGCAGCACACCTCTCGACACCCTAAGCCACCCACACCAATGTTGCTTCCTCGGCACCAATATGCGGTAGCCGCTACAGGAGGCCCATTTAGTGGGTGGCAAGTCATCACCTGCCTCAAACATTTTGATTTGAGACAAAATTGGCAGGTGCCGTTCTCTCATTCCATAACCCAATGTCACCATCCATCCAAAAGTTCACCATAATAGCCCAGATTTATTTTATACCTATACGAAAAATAGTCTATAATAATGCCAAACCATGCCTTGTCTGTTGTAATAATTAATCATGTATTCAAAAGGGCCTCTTGGTGTTAGCTTCGGCCCCACCAATGCCTTCCAAATGTCCGGGCTAGACCCGAGAGTCTAAAGACATAAAAGATAATAATAATAATAATAATAAGGCCTCCGTCACAAACAAAACACAGAGACTATAATGTGGTTTGTGCTTTTACTGTCCAGTCCTCAAGCGGGTGTCACGCTACCCGCCTGCAAATGACGTCATAAAGACGTGACAGACGCTGCGTGACGGGAATTTCAGCACGTTGACCAATTAAGCACGCGCGCCTCGTTTGTTTACTTACGATGTTAACATGTTTATGTTTGGGCCATGAAGCACGAAGTTTGTTTTCATGTCAATGCAAGTGAATGTATACTGCATTAAGGTCACGTAACCCCTGATCATCATCAACAGCCTGGAGGCGTCCACTGCTGTGCTGAACACAGGCCTCTCCCATTGAGTGCTATTTGAGCAGCTGCTTCAGCAGCTTGCCTTCTGCAAACATCGGCTCGCCGCGGTTTAGACCAGATCGTTGGTCTATCTACCTAGTGGGGGGCTATATACGCTGCGTCTATAGGGCAGCGGTCGCCACTCGAGGACCTTCTTCCCCATTCGGTTGTCAGTTCTACGAGGGATGTGGCCTGCCCATTGCCATATTTTGTTAACTCTAAGAGAACTATATGGGTCACCCGATTCTCCTGCTGCTCTTCGGCTCCCATCCAGCAGATTCAGTTAACAAATCACGTGACGGATTTAATGGTGCGTAGAGCGCTTTAGGACAGAAGTACCTTAGTGGTAGGTAGAAAAGTTATTTCGTTTTGAGTTCTGGGGCCGTACTGTGAGCTCTTAGCGCGATTCAAAACAGAGCCTGTATTAAATTGCTTGTAAAATCTTCATACAAAAAAAACTAAGCGATCCAATATAGGATCTGCTTGCGGGAGCTGGTCTGCTCGCGGTGTATGCACAAATCGAAATCCAAAATATAATAAAAACAAAAAAAAACAAAAAAAAATAGGTTAAGTATTTAATTGCTCTCTTGTGTATGATAAAAAATAAATGATAAATTAACAAAAAGCACGGACCCAAGTGTCTGTGGCAGTGCAGATATAAAAAAAAATATAAGATCTGTTTTGAATCCTGCTAAGAGCTTACAGTACGGCCCTTGAGTGGCGTTCACTTAAGTACGCATTTTTTAAGTCAGGCTAATCATTTGCGTATGAAATTAACGACTAGTTGTATTTAAAAATCAATGGTCAACTTTCCTAGCACTAATCACCCATAAAACCTGTCTATCACGTCGACGAAGCAACTGTGTGTACTAATGATCTCTAATGGTGTGATCGTGGGGTAAACGCATCGATTCCACATGCAAATCGATGGGGTAAACGGCGTTACATTGTTGATACTGAATACAAAGGATAAATTTATCACAATAGTGTAATTAATGCAGTTCATATTCACGAGTAATTACGGTCTTAATTAATCTCTAAGGGCAATTAAGTTAAACTCCAGTGTAGGTACACTTATTATTTTAATTCTTAGGGTTCCGTACCCAAACGGTAAAACGGACTCTGTTACTAAGGCTCCGTCTGCCTGTCTGTCTGTCTGTGAACATGACTAAAATTTACTTATTTCTTTATAGGAGTCCAGCGACGGATTTTCAGGATTTCCAATGTTGCTACATTTAAAATGGCTTTAGTGATAATTTGGTAACAAAACGTATTACGCGTTTATAACGAAACTGCACATTATACCGAAGACCTAAACACACGGATCGACCTAAACCAATACCTATTACGTTTGACATTTATGTTGGAAGCAATATTAAATTACCCCAAAATTCAGAAATTCTTTTCTTGTTAAAGAAGTTAGAATCATATTTCAAAGAGTTTTCACCTAGCTGTTGATCCGCCCAGTGACTGTCGGTAAAAATAGTGACCTAGTTTAGGGTCCGAAAGATTAATGATTATGAACCACTGGGCACTGAAAGGAAATCCCGTGGGACCGCAATAGCGCAACTTTTAGGATAAGATCTAGGTTCTATAACTAACGAGAAAAATCTGTCAATTGAAGGCTTTCTAAGACTAACAAAAGCTTCCTTGCCCGTCTGCACCAACGTCAAATAGAATACAATTTAGTTATGCAACACTTTTCCCGGGTATGTTTGCTAAATTCGTGTCAATTTGGCCTAAATACTGAACGCTCATTCGTGTCCTTTTTTATAATTGGATAGGCCCGCATTCGACCGCAATCTCACTTGATGCAAAGTGACGATGCGGTCTACGGTGGTACATGCTTGCTTAGAAGATACCTATTCATTATTGTTAAAAATTACAAATCATCCTGCTCAGTCACTTAATATGGTAAACACATACTTTACTTCTGTTGGTAAAACACTAGCCACTGATACGCTAAGCATGACTAAGACTACAGAGTCTGAACTGGCCTCATCAGCTAGAGCACGATCTACACCAGTTAACTCAATGTCTCTACTGCCTACGGATCCACAAGAAGTCAAGAGGATAATTTTTGGACTAAGAACACATAGTACACCAGGATGGGATAAGATTACTGCAAACATATAAAACAATTTTCGGTGTATCTGGTCATACCGATCACATATATATGCAATTTGAGTTTGCAGAGCGGAATCTTTCCGGCTTCTTTTAAGCAAGCAGTCGTATGCCCGATCTTCAAAGCTGGTAACAAAAGTAGCCCATCTAACTACCGTCCTATTTCTCTTCTCTCGACTCTCTCTAGAATTCTCGAAAAACTTGTTAAAACTAGAGTGATGAGGTACTTAGAGAAGAACTTGCTCTTGAACGAAAACCAATATGGGTTCAGAGAGGGCAAGTCAACCGAAGATGCTGTGCTGAAACTCACTTCTTTAATCACTTCGTATCTAGATGGGGGAGAGAAGTGTCTAGGGGTTTTTTAGGACTTGCAAAAAGCCTTCGATACAGTATCCATTCCTATATTACTGACGAGATTGGAGAATGTGGGTATAAGAGGAATAGCGCATGACTGGTTCGCAGACTATTTGACTGGTAGAACTCAGCGGAGGTAAGAGTTGAATGCCATGAGAGCGATGAAGCTGTATGCACCTACGGCGTACCACAAGGCAGTACTCTGGGGCCTACACTTTTTCTTGTGTACATTAATGACCTGTGTGGTACTTCTTTGACTGGGGTAGACTTGCTGATGTTTGCTGATGACACAGTTCTGCTTCTCCATGATAAGACTTGGCAAAGAGTGGTAGAGCTTAGTGAGAGATGTCTTTCGCATGTGACTAATTGGCTTGAGAATAGTCTCCTCTCACTCAACACTAATAAGACGAAGTATATGTGCTTCAGCAAGGGTCACTCAAGCCCTGGAGATAGCGTCAAAGTAAAAATACATACATTTCCTTGTAATCGTGGTAACTCTCTGCCAACTCAATGTAGCTGCGCAATGTTGTCACGTGTTAATACAATTAAATATCTTGGGGTAACAATTGACGAAAAACTGAATTGGAGCTCACATATTACAGCATTGGCGTCACGAGTTAGGAAGCTCATCTATGCTTTTAAAAATCTTAGAGAAGTGGCAGACTTTAAGGTACGTATTCAAACATATAAGGCATTGTGTGAGTGCCTCGTGAGGTATTGTATATGTGCATGGGGAAGTGCAGCAAAAACTCACCTTATAACTGCAGAACGTGCTCAGCGTGCGGTTCTGAAGGTGCTTCAATGCTTGCCTTTTCGACACCCGACCACCGATGTCTACAGTAGGGCCGATGTTCTTAGCGTAAGAAAAATATTTATATACGAAAGTATACGCAGGTATCACAGAAAAACTGTACCATCTCTGCCTGAGAATACCAAAAGAGTAGATCGGTGCCCTGTCCTTAGAGCTAAAAGTAGATTTGCGCAAAAGCAGTTCAATATTGTTGCTCCTCACTTATATGACAAAATCAATCAGGTACACAAGATTAAGAAGATGAGTAATAATGAAATAAAAAGCATCATATTAAGCTGGCTAAAACAGTTCGACTATGAGGGGGTAGAAAATCTTTTAAAAAGCTTTTACTTTTAGTGTTGTTATACCTATATGCATACATAATTATACTTACACACACACACCCTCACATACATCTACTCATCATAAACACACCTACATACACATGAACTCAAACATACGCAGTCACATACACAACACATACACATTCACATACACATACATATACACATATACATACACAGTACACACATATACACATATACATACACAGTACACACACATATACACATACACATACGTACTAAAATAAACTACTTAAGCTGAATATTTAACTTAGAACATTTCATTTAAATTCTTATATAACATTTTTGTATGACATAATATAATGTGAAACATATTATAAGGGGAGAAGTCATGGCTCCTGAAACACAGTGTTAAACTAGTTCAGGAGTCTATGGACTCATTATTATGCACTGTAAAACCTTTATGTCAATAAAATATTATTTGATTTGATTTTTTTTTGATTTGATTCACTCGCGACTTGAAGAGCTCCAGGTTGTACTTGTCGGGAAACAAAGATGATCATCGGCTGCCTTCAACCAATAAGCCTGCAGTATTTGGTATGTAAGACACAGTGATGGATTAATTAGCATTCGCATTCATTTTCAGCATGTGAAAACTCAATTAGCATTTCGCAAATGAAATGTAGTTGCAAAATGTTCAAATGGTCAAATGTTATGCCTATAAATTGAAAAAAAGGGAATACGGCCGCCCATAACAGTCAATTCAATTAATTTAGTTCACTTTGAATTTAATTTTTAATAATAAAGTTTGATTTCATGTTTTATTTCATTTTTCATTGCTTTTTCACTTCACTTTTCATTTCAATTTTCATTTCAAGTTTCATTTCATTTTTCATTTCCTGTTCATTTCATTTTAGCAATAAGTATAGCAATAGCAATGTTAAGACTCGTGAATTAGCATCTTCATGAAATTTACGCAAAACCACATTAATTGCCATCGCTATAAGACAGGTAGAGCTTGCACTAGGTACTGCATGGCGGAAAAATTTTTGGTGAAGCAGTAACTACAAAAATACGGTGCCTCACAGGCACCGTATTTTTGTATCTAATATTTTTATTTATGACTTCAATTTTTTCTCGAGTTCGATAAAAACTAGTCTGAGCTCCCTGATTAATGTTCTAGTCTAGATTCTAGATATCGTGGAGTAAATAAAACACCTCAGGAAATCGGACTTCTGAAAAATCAAAACCATTTTTCTATCGGTCTATGTCTAGATAAACGATGGGCACTAGGCCATTATGTTATCACCAAGTAATAAAAAAATCCCAGCCAAGTGCGAGATGGAGTCGTGTACAAAGGGTTCCGTATTATCTATAAAAACGAGCAAAAACATCACGTTAATTGTATGAGAACCTCTTAAACTTTTTTAGTATTTAATATTACAGCGGCAACAGAAATACAGTATCTGTGAAAATTTTAACTGTTACGGCACGGTCCATCAGATAAACTCCGTCTCACGTAAGATGTCCCGCGGAGTTTTGGCGGGAACGCGGAAAAGTTCACGTCGTTGCATTGTATTATTTTTCAAAACTTGCTTTTTCCAGTGTTAATGTTTAAAATTGGTGGCGTTTTACGCATTAAGTGCTGAATTTTACGAGCATGAGTGTAGGCAAGTTATATAATGTGGTGAAACGAGATTTTTCGTGTTGCTTCCAAAACTCCATAGAAGCTTCTAGTAAAGTTGCCACCACTTTGCTGGAGCATGACTTAGACTGGACTATGACTACCTGACTTAGATTATAACACGATGAAAATATAATACTTGACACTGGCTAAATACACTATGTGTGGAGCCAAAATATAAGAAGAAAAAAAAAATGATGTCGCGCGGCCGCGTCGCCACATTCGCGCTACGGAATTTTGCCGACCCCAAAATTTCAATATAAAGTAATTTGTAACTATCGATTTTTTTTTAGTAAATAATGCACTGTATAGGTACATTAGGGGTACATAATCATCACCACGCTTGGCAGGCGGCTTGGTGATCGAAAACAAAAGTTGTCAATCAATGTGTGTTGCCAGTGATGACTTATGGAACTGAGACGTGGTCTCTAACTGTTGGCCTCATTACTAAGCTCAAAGTCGCGCAACGAGCTATGGAGAGAGCAATGCTTGGTGTTTCCCTGCGAGATAAGATCCGAAATGAGGAGATCCGCAGGAGAATTAAAGTGACCGATGTAGCTCTTAGGATTAGCAAGTTGAAATGGCAATGGGCAGGCCACATCACTCGTAGAACTGACAACCGATGGGGAAGGAAGGTTCTCGAATGGCGACCACGAACTGGAAGACGCAGCGTAGGCCGGCCTAGGTGGACCGACGACCTGGTGAAAGCCGCGGGGAGCCGATGGATGCAGGAGGCGAGCAGCCGCTCTAAGTGGCGCTCCCTGGGGGAGGCCTATGTTCAGCAGTGGACGTCTTCAGGCTGTTAATGATGACAGGTACATTATATTATGTAGTGACGTAAATTACTTACATTCAAAATTAGTTCCAGTTATGGCCGAGGGATAACTTACGTGAGACGGAGTTTTACATCACATTCATCAGCTGATGACAAACAGACAGATAGATAGACGGACGGCGGAGTCTTAATAAAACAGATTACCCAAAGGGTACAGCGTTTGGGTAATCCGTTTTACCCTTTGGGTACGGAACCCCACGGTGCACCAGCACCTGCCTCCATTCGCCGTTTCATCCATTCATCCTTATTCCTTATCATTTTCCCTCTTCCTGCTCTTTTCCTTTACCCTGAGATAAACCCGTCCAAAGTCGGGGCGGGTCAGCTTGTACCGAAATAAAGGGATAAACTTTGCCTCACATAGCGCAAGTGCGACTTCATGTAGAGTACAGCTCTCACCTTTGGAACGGAACACCCAACTATCAAGTTCAGCCACTTACTCTATACAAGGTAGACTTGTCAGAATGGTTTCACGTAACTTACCGAACATTCGCCTCTAGAGCCTCTCAAAACAGGCTAGGATATCGGGTATCTTTGTATTTAAGAGATTTGTGAAGAGCCTGTAATAAAAACTATAACTACTATGTATGTACTAAATGCTACTAGCAACATTACCTTTACAAAGAACATTTGAACTGTATAGAGGTACTAGCCACGACGCGACTAATCAAAACGCTCTAGCCCACAACCGGTAGGTAGAGTGCCCAACATGCTGGTAGCATGTAGTAAAAGTATCTAAGTATTATTTCAGTTATCTGGTTACCATAGTACAAGCTTTGCTTAGTTTGGGTCTAGATGGCGCAGTGTGAAATGTCCACACATATTTATTCATTAATTTATTAATTAAATTAAAAGAAAATTTTAATCAAGAACGAAATTTGAACGTGATCGTTGGGCGTTATATATTTATTTTAAAATTGGGGACTCCGCCTTTTTTAAGGCAAATGAATAAGAAAAGGGTTTTGACGGAAAACCTCTTTATTTCACGTCGGTTATTAAAGTATTTTTGAAATGTCCAGTAAATAACACAGTCGTGTTCGGTTAACACGTTGTCGATTGCTATTCTCGTGCGTTGCCGGCTATAAATCAGGGCTATCAAACATTTGGTCCGCGCCTTCGAGGATGAATTTTGAGCAGTTAGCCTTGGTGTGCACAGGAGGTATCCTTTAGTCATAGTTTATTACTTAGTTTATCAGATTGTCATAATAATAAATGTGGATGTGAAGTAAGTTTAGCTTAACTATATAAGATTCTGGATCGTTCCTGTAATTTGTTGTTTTCTTTTTGAATAAACATTTGAATTATCAATTTTATACATATTAGGACGAAAGTTTGCCATATAGAGGATGTACTTTAATTCATTAGCATAAATTGAGCCCATGATAGTACATCATTTATAGATGATTATTAAAGAGTAAAGAGTGAAAATGAAAATATTTTTATTGAAAATTATGAAGATTGCCGCGGCGCCTAACGCGGTTGGCACGGATGATTTTGATACATCTAAACGTTTTTATACTTTGTTTGTACTAATTAAAAACAATACTTCATTATTTTAATTAAATCTTGTATTGTAGCATTTAATTAAGTAAGTTATTCCATTTTTTGAAGTTGTTATTATTACCAAACCAATGTGCTAGAACTCAAAGGATGCTAATGAATTCAATTACACCCAGTATAACTGACTTACTTAGATTATGATAATATAATGTAATAAAACTCAACTCTCTATTATCTCACTAATGAAAGATGTAATATTCAGAAATGAAATAATTTTTTCGTGAGTACGAGAACGTGTAACAATTGGCGATCTTACCACTGACAGCGATATCTTCTAGAGAACCTTTAGTATCTAACTATCTAACTATCAGTAGAAAAATAAATAAAATAAATAATAAATAAAAGATAAAGTAATATTACCTATCACTTGGCGACATAATATTATGTCACATTATAGAGTGAGGCCAAAATCTATTTAATTCGCTATCAGTTATCTAGAAACGTAATTGACAAACCTACCGTTTTGTGATTTCGTAAAAACGTAAGTTTTAATTTTATTTTTCATAAATTATATTGAGTAGTTATCACAGTATTATTTTGCCTACGCCCTAGATAACTACGCGATTTACTATTATACTTAAGGAAAATTTCAGATGTCTCATAGGTATTGAGAAATCAGTTCTGAAAAAGTAGTAATATTTGGAACACGCCTAGAAAGGACTCTTAAGCAATTTTTCATGGAAAAAAATGAGGTTTCAATTACGGTTGCATTTTTGTATTTTTTTCCTTTTTTATTTTGTTACATTAGAACTAAAGTTAGAATTAGAACGTTCTTTCCACTTGAACCCCCTTTGGCACCCCTGGGGGGTCCACGGATACTCTCTATTGCAACTAGGGGGTTCAAAAATAACTGGATAAAATATGACATACAAGTAGGACTTAAATTGTTACTTGTTATGTTAGTATGATTTGCATGAGTGTACCAGAATGACCGCCAGCAGGGAAAGATGGCGAGATATCGTGAGGCGAGCTACATCAGCCCACCACTCTTCGTGACGACCACGACCGCTCTGTCAAGAACGATACGACTGAGAAGAAGAAGTATGAATTTAAGGCGATTAAGGGTTATCTTATAAAAAAGCCTCACAAACAAAATATGAAGAAACAAATAGTACTTACACTATAATGGATCTCATCAATAAAATGAATATTTAATATTGAAGACTTCCCCGTTAAAATGGTGTGTCCAATTAATTATCAATCACGTCACTTCCAGTTCAGCTCCCCCAATTTTCCGGTTAGTAATCATTGGTGTACCTCAAGGCGAGGAGGTACTATTGAAACTCACTATCAACTCACAGGTAGAATCTCGCTGGTACTCGTAAATAATCCAATCATACCTTTTCTGTTTTTAACTCAAAATACATTTCTCAAACTACTACAAAAATAAAAACTAAACTTAACTAGCTACACTGCCTACTAAGAACATAAGTGGACTGTATAATAGCCGCGATGGATGGGCAGTCCAAATGCTCCAGCCCACTGCCAGCAGTACCCAACATGCTGGCAGCACTACCTCGTTGAATGAGGCGTTTTATTAAAAAAAACTGTAATTTTATAAAGTCCCGATAGATGGCGTTAAAATGGGGGTTTTACGTTCTGTCATTATTAAGATAATTATGTATCGAGTTTAGTATTCTATCCTTATTTTATGGAAGGCTTAAAACTCTAATGGCTTTCTATCGACAAATCGACAACATACTCTGTGATCCACTCAACTGAATTTGAATTTTCCTTGTACTTCATGGTTTGAAACTACGACCATGTTTGAAATACGTCGTTACTACGCCATCTAGTAACAGAAGCGGAACTAGTTTTTTTTAAATTAAAACGTCTCATTGCAATGCTGATGCGAATTTTATTTCGATCTTTATGTTGTGAACACGAGAACAAAGGTACTTTTATGATTTGTTTGCAACTTTTCACCTCATCGCCTCATGCCATCTGTTGGATGGGAGCCGCAACACGCCTCTACGCGATGCGATTTGAATCAGTGAGTTGGCAACTCGTATTGCAGATTGTATGTTATGTGGAGTACTTTACTTTTAATTCATGAGCCTTTTTGTTTGGCACTAAGTAATATGGCTGATACACCTTATTTTTTGAGGTAAATATAATTAATGGCACAGTGGGTAATTGGGTATGTGTTAACTACGCGTTAGTGTACCGTTGATATCATTGTATCAGATATCTGAAAGCAGTTCGTCCTTCATCTCGCTTTCGAAATATAATCAAGAACCCAAAGTAGGTCCCTAACCTACCCTCTATGTAGTAAAACGGGCGGATAGATAGAAGCCTGCAAACGATTGTGATTGATGTATGCCGAATACGTTCAATCTCCCTCTCACTGCCTCTATTATTGTTTTCTATGCAGATGTAGAAGAAATAGATACTGTTACTACTACAAGCGATTAAGTAGACACAATTTTTCGCTTAACAGTGCCTTCTACAGCTAACGTCATCTTAATATATAAGTATAATATATATATATAGATAAGTATAGATGTTTTTACACGGGTCCTCATTGGTTTCAAGTTTAGTATAACAACACATTGATGCAGCTGGGCATCTGTGTCACGATCTAAGGAAGTCGTTTAGGTAGACATTTCTTCATCATCATCATCATCATCAACAGCCTGAAGACGTCCACTGCTGAACATAGAGCGCCACTTTACGGCTGCGTGTCCTGCATCCATCGGCTCCCCGGTGTTGAGTCAACACTGTTAACTAGATCGTCGGTCCACCTAGTGGGGGTCGGCCTACGATGCATCTTCCGGTTCGTGGTCGCCACTCGACAACCCTTCCTCCCAATCGAACCAAAGACCAAGTTTATCGTGATTTCTGCCATACTTGCCTCCTTGTCCAATCACGCGTCAATCAGTGTTGCCAACCAAAAAAAAACCCCACCCAACCAATTTCAAAAAATAGTACCTACTTAATTAATAATTTCATGACACTTCCCGTCTACCGGGGTAGACGTAAGGTTATCACAGTTAAAACTTAAAAAGGACTTTTCCAGTTTTAACTGTGATAACTAATTCGAAATACAAACACTTTGAGAATCAGTTTGCGTCATCTATTCCCTTTATATCCTTGTTGTTCCCTGATTTTGGACAAGGACTCACAATGGATGGGTGCTCGCGTTTCGGCGGGAACAAGATTGATGCGACTGGGACGCGTCACTTACCGGAAAATGAATAAAAATGTTATTGGAACGCGGTTTAATGGGAGACTTTTGGTACAAAGGTACATGATAACGCTTATTTTTTACCATAGTGGTTATGGTTACCGTCTGTCACAGTCTCTTAGGAATCGTCCAGTAATCACGTGATGTTTTTTCAGTAGCTTTTTAATCTCTCCTCTCCCTTGGTGACGTTTTAGCTTAAACCCCCTTCCCCCTATCCAAAATCACATTTTGTCTAAATTATCTTTATATAAAGTGATATCATCATCATGATCATCGTTAGCAGCCTGAAGACGTTCACTGCTGAATATAGGCATCCCCCAGGGAGCGCCACTTAGAGCAGCTGCTCGCCTCCTGCATTCATCGGCTCCCCGCGGCTTCACCAGGTCGTCGGTCCACCTAGTGGGGGGCGGCCTACGATGCGTCTTCCAGTTCGATAATACAGATACAGATATAATTTAATTTAATTCTACAAAATCAATAATTGTTTAGGCAGGGACATGTTGCGAAAGTGCTGGGATTCTACATAATTATTATAGTCTATATCAGCACAGAATTTGCCCTATTTAAGCCTATGGTGTAAGGCATAAGGTAGGTACTTATTATAAGTTGCCATGATAGTTTAATTTGCTCTCAAGCAGTTGTATTCTAACACTAAGCTTAGTGCCAAATCTGTAGTGAAAGATTGCCAGAAATCGCTAGCACATAATATTAATATCACCTTTAGATATTAAGGCTTACAAGACTAAGTTATACGTAAAGCAAGCAGCCACCGACTTCGAGGTTACAGTATCCAATTAACTGAGTACATGCCTTATCATATCGGATTAGCGACATATTACTCGGCGAGAAATCACATTATTTTCTTTATGAAGGCCCTCTGAAGAAAGCTTAAGGCTGTTCACACACTTGCTGCTTTCAATCAATAGCAATGGGCAAGCCACATCGCTCGCAGAACTGACAACCGTTGAAGAAAGGTTCTCAAGTAGCGGCCACGAACCGGAAAGCGCAGCGTAGGCCAATCGAGGTGGACCGTCGATCTGGTGAAAACCGCGGAGAGGCAATGGATGCAAGAGGCAAGCAGCCACCTGCAAGAGGCCTATGTTCAGCAGTGGATGTCTTCAGGCTGCTGATGATGATGATGACGATGATATCCCTTGAAAGTTAGGAGTATAGTGTAGTCAATGGACATCTGTAAAACTCGAATTGTCACGAATGCGTGGCTACCCTGCATTTTTTATTGTGGTGATATTAGAAAGAAAGTAACAAAATATATTTATTTTACTTATTCAAGACATCACACAAAATTACTTACATTTTAGCAAATACACCCAAACAACACAAAACTCAATTTTACTTTTTTCATAATATAATTTGCCGATCTTTAAAATTGTGAGTGTGCGGGGCAGCTAAGTATTATGGAAAGGCCTTCCGACATAAAATTACTCTTCCGAGTTATTTGCTTTTAGTACTTATTTGTTTGTGATGGAAGAATAATTACACTACATTATTTTCTCAGTGGATTAATAAAATGTACTTAGGACACGTTTTCTTGGGCCTATGTTGTAGAGACTGGTAAAATCTTTCACAATGGTTACATTAAAGAAGCATTAAAAGGAGAGGAGAGGTAGGAAGCCATACCATTTACATTACACGCAGGTGACTTGGTGATCATAATTTTAATGAACCAGGATAAAGCCCAGTCGGGTACTCTTGAAGCCAACCCCAATTTCACTCAAATCCTAATCCGAATCAACCCCAATTCCTATGTTAAATAATTTGATAAAAAGGCGGATGGTGCAGAAATGAGTCGATTACATTAAGTTCCATAAAATTCCATGGACAAAGATTCCAATCGTACGCTACTATCGGATTTAAGAGAGCCTAATGCCACAATTTCGACCCAAAACCCAAATTACGATTGAAACTAGTATCAAAAGTAACCCTGCTGGTGTCAGAATTTTTAGGCCGCCCAAAGACTTCTGGTTTGGCTTAGAACTAACTCGACACGAGAAAGTATAATAACTAGCAAAAGTTGAAGTTTCTAGCCAAAACTCTCTTTAGTTCGTCATGAAAGTAAACCAACTCCAATTAGGAAGTTTTTGAAGTAATGTGAGAGCCTGAAGAAATAAGGAGGACGATCTTCAACTACGAAAACAAAAAGTCATTTACTAAGAGTTCCGTGCCTTCATTATTGGTCCCGCCCCTTCCACATAACTAAGGTAAGGAACCCTATAGGACCCTGACATACTTTAGTTTCAGTAGCTAGTTAGCCAGTAGGTACGCAATTTAGGTATGACTAAACAAACAGTAAGGTAAGTAGGTGACGATAGCTTAGTTGGTAGAAGTAAGGAATTATAACCGACTTCAAAAAATTAGATGATTCTCAATTGTTACCGAGAGGAACCAATGAGACTAACAAGGCTCATTAGTTCAATCTGTTGAACTGTTAATCAAACTACTGAGACTGTGGTGTTTTCACCACAGTCTCGGTAGTTCGATGAACAGTGGCCGCGGAGAGGCCGATGGATGCAGGGTCGAAGAGACTCAATGTGGCGCTCTCTGGGGGAGGTTCAGCTGTGGACGGTTCATGCTGATGGTGATGATGCTAGTCCAGGTTCTATCGAGTTCTATTGAAGACCATACTGGTCAGCAGTAATACAGTGCATTCAGCAATAATGGAGAGAAATGCCAGTTCATTTTATCTTCCTACCTAAAGGCCAGCAAGGAAAAAAATATTTCGGGTTTCTTCGGCTTAAATGGCCACTTTTGATCATCATCATCATCATCATTAACAGCCTGAAGACATCCACTGCTGAACATAGGCCTCCCCTAGGGAGCGCCACTTAGAGCAGCTGCTCGCCTCCTGCATCCATCGGCTTCCCGCGGCTTTCACCAGATCATCGGTCCACCTAGTGGGGGCCCGGCCAACGCTGCATCTTCCGGTTCGTGGTCGCCACTCGAGAACTTTTCTTCCCCATCGGTTGTCAGTTCTACGAGCGATGCGGCCTGCCCATTGCCATTTTGACTTTTAATAAGAGTTTGTAATTTTATATTTAGCGGACAGAGACTTGTAGTGTGTGATACTCAATGGCGGCTGTGAAGTGCGCTGCAAGCCCCCCGCACGCTGCGCTCACCACTTACCTCTGCCCGCGCACATCTAATTGATGAATAAATAAATAAAATAATTAACTAAAAATTTCTGTTAAGTGGCACTCTCATGTGCTGAGAGTGCCACTTTGAGGGGCTGCTCGCCTCCTGCATCCATCGGCTCCCTGCGGTACTGACCAGCATTTTGTCAACACAAAAAAAAAAACTTAAATAATCAAATCCAATATTTAACGACTATTCCGTTTTTAAATAAATATTCGATATAATTATCATAAGTTCCTATAAATCTGTGCATAGAATTCTTTAGGTATTGCACCTATCCGGTGCAACCGGTCGGTTTCTGGCCCCACGACATCCGGGTAAATACGACTTTAGCTGGAGCGATTTAGAATTGAAATTGGATTATCGTATTGAAGGTATAAGTGGATTACTAAAGCCACCAGATAATTAAGCGTCTCCTGCAGACGATGCGATTTAAAATTCTGCTTTTTTCAGGACTGAACGAAATCCATTCTGAAATGAGATGGAAAACTAGTTAACGACAAACTCGTAAAACATTAAGCAAACGAGAAATTGATTTAAAAAATCCTCTCAAAGACGTTAATCAAGTATCTACATACATTATGAATTAGCTAACAGGTAGGAAATTCACGGAAAATCAGCATTATTTTATCAGAAAAAGTTTGCATGATTTTATTTACGAAATATTTTGTAAAAACATCTAGAAAGCCGTTTATTTCAATTTACAAAATAACAACAGTCTTCATTACAAATTCTGAACAAAAACACAATTAAGTGTCGCTATTTTTAAGTAACTATTATCAGCCCCTGTCTCGAGTTCCTTCGATCTCAACGTTCAAAGCAAATTATTTTCAAACGCCTGATAAAATAACTTTATCAATTACTCAATGAAACAAATTGCTCTCGATGAAAGTTGAGTAAACAGCGTGACAAAATTAAGAAAATTGAAAATTGAAGGCGGAATAGCGTAGCTTGAGTTTCGGCCTCAGAAGTATGAAAGATATTCTTTGTGGAAGAAATTTTCTGTCAAAATTATGTGTTCTCGGGATAGTCGCTTAATAATACACCGACACAGATTTTACGCAAGTGCAAAACAACACCTACTTACGCAATGCATTTTGCAAAATGTCCAATATTATATTATGCAATCACTATTAGGTATATAGGTACCCAGTAAGTAGCTCACTACACAACGGTTACATTTTAAGTGGTCGGTATTCGGTATGAGGTGCCTATATCCAATGGGCGTGGAATTTAATATAATATGTATTTTAAATATTCCAATATAAAGAAATTTGAACTCCATAAAAACAAAAAACAAAATCAATATAAATTATGTTTTTAAACTAAAATTTAAATTCAGAGCAGAAACAGTCTTTCAGGCGTTATCTAGCCAAAAACGTTTCGTTCAATGTATTACTGGTGAACTGGCATTGAAAGTAGCATTTCGTCTTATTCATTGCATTTTCAATTTAATTTAATTTCCCCTGAAGGTACAGTTGAAAGGGAACACGTGGGGGGTAACCTTCTTTAGCAGGTATCATGAGACGAAATAAGGGCAGGTACGCCAATTTAGAGATGATCCTTAAAAACTTTTGATTAATTTTAATTAGCGATGCGCCGAACATTCGGTAATTATTCGGTATACCGAACATTCGGCATGTTTTTCCATGTTCGGTATTCGGCATAATATTTGGGTAAAGTGCCGAATAATTACTATTCTATTAAATACTTTCCGTTAAATACTTCCAAAATTATCTTTTATGAAAACTCATTCTAAGATAATCAGAACACTTAGCACTTTTTAATTGTTTTTCTGGATACTGATAACATGCTGTATCTAGGCCCTAAACGTTTGATCTCCAGAAAACTATGATATTTTGTGTCTAACGGGCACTACCGATGTATAGAGCGTGCAATTTGGTGAAATAGGTGTCTAGTTTGAATATTTTTTTAAGGTAAGTAAATGTATTTACAATACAAAAATGTGCTAAGTACAACGTTTCACTTGTTTCTAAGAGTTCTGTTACTTGTTTGGTTTTTTTATTAAAACCAGTTATTCACAATCACATACATTTTAAATCATGTCATAGGAAATTTTCATAAAAATATATATTTAACACAAAAATAGTAGAATAAAAATTCTCCATTGCAGTGGCTTTTGTTGAAGTTTTATAGCGACTGAATGCACGGGAAAACTCGTGTAAAATGAACCGAATAGTTCGGCCGAATATTCGGTTCGGTAAGCTCCAAACCGAATACTGCTCGTTATTCGGTTCGGTTCAAAAATCCATGTTCGGCGCATCCTTAATTTTAATGTTCTTAAAGTAAAACATGAAAAATAAAATTAATAGGTAAATTAAGATATAAAAAATAAAATAACAGGAAATGAGGCGTCTATTGTTATTATGTAAGTATCTAATTAGTTTTTCTGTGCCGCAGGATACCAAATTCTCACATGAAACCCTATAACTACATAGGAAATTATAAATGCAATTTACCAGTAAATAAATAGTTTATTGCTTAAACATTACCTACATTTAATAAAGCTTAGCCACTACACTTATTGTCGAAGACTTCATTCGAAGTAGATTAGCATAATAAAAAAAATTGTAGAATACATTTTATTGATAAAGGTAAATAAAGAGTTTACTCTATTCTCTTCCTATTCTCGCGATCAAATTTCCTAGCTACAGCCCTGTTAATTCACAGTTCAAGTAAAGGTCAGAAGTCGTGGTACTGTTGTCTGGTTTTTCTCAGGGTGGCAATAACGTCATCAATATTGAAAGTTATTTGGCAAAATTGTATTTTAAAGCGGTTAATTATCACATTCTAATCTTGTTTTATTTATATTTTATAATTATAATATTTGTAGTAGGCAGATACTTATAAATAATATGTCGTGGTATCAGCTGCAAAATATAATAGGTGGGATCTCTTAGGTAAGTACCCTTACTCCAAGCAATTGATTTGATGGATTTCACCCTAATTGATTCATAGAATTACTACTTTCACTTTTAAGTTTTAGTGCAGGAGAATACAACGCCAATTCCGCGCCTGCCTCCCTTCTATTGCCGTCCCATCCATTCATCCTTTTCCCCTATTTTTTACCTTTCTCTTCTCTCTTACCCATAAACAGGGTTAGGACTTAAAACTAATTAACCCGTGCGAAGCTGGGGTGGGTCAGCTAGTTATCAATATTGCCAGGCGAAATAAACTGCCAAAAAATTTTAAGGTTTTAAGGTAAAATTATCGCCTTAGATGATGTTTTTGGGCATTGCCAATACCATAGAGATAGATTGAGAGTAACGAATTCTAGCTCTGTGGCCAATACACACAAACGATAACATAAAAACGAATAGTATCATATCAATACTACCCGAGGCTTCCAAAATTGCCCAGCGTTTTACCGATATTGCCCTGTTTTGTACCAAAATTACCCAATATAATCTTGGAATTACCTAATACGGATGAACTTAACGTCTTTATTTACCTTTAAACTGGGAAGCTAATTAAAAGTCTTCCAAATCACCTCAGTTCACCGATTTAAACAAAATGAAACCTTATATATTGGTGTTTACGAGCAAAATTACGGTAAAAGTGGTAAGAGTCGATACTTGGGAGTAATTACATTTTGTAGATAATTATTTCGTGGAAGGATAATTATTTTCTTTTCAGATGAGCATGTAACTGTATCAGTATTAAAATAAAGAGGAGCTTTCTCTAACTCACAATTTCTTAAAAAAATCTTTACAATTAATTATTTTGGTATTTGAACACGTGGATAGGTACCTACATCAACAGCCAGGGCCCTTATTCCGTATGACCATTCACGCACGTAACGCGCCGCATTACTGCTTGACTCCTGCGTCCATCGGCTCCTCGGGTCCACCTGTGGCGGGGTGGCCTACACTGCGGCTTCCGGTTCGTGGTCGCCACTCGAGAACCTTTCTTCCACATTAGTTGTCAGTCAAGTCAGTGTACGACGCCTTCAATTTTTTCTATATTTTGTTTAGAGCACATTTAATCAGGCGTTTTATTTTATAAAGATCCGATAGATGGCGTTAAAATGTGGGTTTTACGTTCTTTCAATGTTAAAATCGGACAGCTAAGGAATGGAACTCCTTACCAGGTTCATTGTTTCCTGACAAATATAATTTGGGAGTTTTTAAGGCCAGAGTGAAGAGCGGTATTTTCTAGGCAAGCATGCTCCATCGTCGACCGCGTCGTCACTTACAATCAGGTGCGACCGTGGTTAAATGTTAGCCTATCGTTGATAAAAAAAAAAGAAGATATATATGTATCGAGTTTAGTATTCTATCCTTATTTTATAGAAGGCATATACTTTAATGGCTTTCTATCGACAAATCGACAACGTACTGTGTGATTCAATCAACTGAATTTGACTTTTCCTTGTACCCCGTGGTTTGAAACTACGACCATGTTGGAATACGTCTTTACTGCACCATCTAGTAACAGAAGCGGAACTAGTGTGACGTTGTGAGACGCCAATTACATTGTGGTGCGTAATGATAGGCTTACGAATGCCGGAGGCGGTACGCTTATCTATTACCGAAGGTCTCTTCACTGCATTCCAATTGATACTCCTTAGTCAACTTAGAAGCCTATTGCTGCCGCCTAGCTATGAACGGCCATCAGTCGATCATACTAGCGTCTTGTTACCTCCCCCCCGACAAACGTTTGCTCAGTAGTGATATCAACGCACTGCTTTCTCTGGGAAGCTCCGTCATATTGGCGGGAGACTTCAACAGCAAACACACCATGTGGAACTGCCACACTTCCAAAGCCAATGGTAGGATACTCGAACAACTAACTGACCCACGACCAGACGCAGACCACCACACCTTTGACATCATCGCACCCATGACTCCAACCAGGTTCCCTGGGAACCTCGACCATCGACCAGACATACTCGACATAGCTCTTTTAAAAGGCGTAACACTCAGGTTACGCTCGATAGAAGTGCTTCACGAACTTGACTCTGACTACCGGCCCGTTCTCATGAGACTAGGCTCGGATTCTACTGAACTTCCACCCCAGACCAAAACGCTGGTGGACTGGAAGCGATTGGGGGAATCCCTGAAAGCTATCATTTCACCCGACTTACATAAGATACCCGATGACATACAGACACTAGACGCTCTCACCAGCCACCTCCGCACCGTAGTGGGTGAGTCCTCGAAGCAGGTTCCAGTGGTGGACCACCGCTGGGATCTGCCCGAGGATGCGAGGAGACTGCTGACAGAAAAGCACGCCGCCACTAGGGCATACGACGCGCCCCCCACCCATGATAACAAATCCACCTTGAATTTCTTCCAGCGTGCTGTTAAGAAACGCATAGGTGATCTTCGCGCTCAGAACTGGACAGACCTACTTTCAGGGCTCGAGCCAACCCACCAGGCATACTGGAGGTTGGCTCGAACCTTGAAAAGTGACACACTTAGAACGATGCCTCCTCTTGATAGGCCGAACCAAGTCCCTGCGTTCGATGACGATGAAAAAGCTGAGTGTTTGGCTGAGAGCCTCGAGGCCCAGTGTAACCTTTCCCCTGATCACGTTGACCCTGTCCACCTCCATACGGTGGTCAGCGAAGTTGAACGTCGCAGCTCCCTAACACCCTCCGACCCCCCTCTTGAGCTTATTAAGGCCGCTGAAGTCGAGTCTGTCATCAGGGATCTCGTCACCCGTAAAGCTCCCGGCACTGATGGTATCAGCAACAAAGTGGTCAAACACTTTTCGGTCCCCTTAATCTATCTCCTGGTTAGCATCTTCAATGCGGCTATGAGTAATTGCTCTTTTCCCGCTGCGTGGAAGTCCGCCGACGTCATCGGCATCCACAAGCCAGGCAAGAAGGCTACCGAGCCCTCTAGCTACCGCCCCATTAGTCTCCTCAGTACTCTGGGGAAGATCTACGAGTGTCTCATTCGGAGGCGTCTCTGGTCCCATGTCCACGAACATAAACTCCTTCCCGACGAGCAGTTTGGCTTTAGAGCCAGACACTCTTGCGTCCAACAGGTGCACCGCATCACGGAGCACATTCTCGACGGCTTCAAATCGAAGCCGAAACCCAAAGGGACTCTTGCAGTCTTCTTATACGCCTTCGTCCTAGGCCGCCTCCACCCTCTCCTGTGCAAGGGTAGTAAGATGTCCCTTAGAAATAAGGTGACACTTTACAAAACTTGCGTTCGCCCCATTATGACATACGCATCTGTCGTGTTTGCTCATACACACCCAGTCCACCTGGATCGACTTCAGGTGATCCAAAACCGCTTCATCCGCAAGGTGGTCGGGGCTCGCTGGTACCAGCGAAACGCCGACCTCCATTGCGATCTCGAACTCCCATCCATCCGTTAGTTTATGAAGGATGCATCCCGCCGCTATTTTGACGCGGCCCCCCATCACTCCAACCCTCTCGTAGTCCAAGCATCAAGCTACTCTACAGACATGACAGACCCACCACCCCGTCGTCGCCGCCCAAGATATGTCTTGAGCGACCCGGAAGATCCTATAGCAGCCGTTGTTTCGGCTGCGCTAGGATCACCGGACCAGCCTAGCCCTTCTGGCTCAGGTACCGATTTCGGCACCGGTATAGGATACCAGCGTAACACAATCAGACACCGACCCCGCCGGCAAGGTCGACGTACCCCCCGTAGGTTAGTTAGAATGGTCGCGACTTTCCATGGGGTCCACTCCTCCAGCGGACATAGCCTTCTCGATCCTCTTATCCCGGCAACAGCCCAAGCCAAGGCTCGCACCCCAGGGGTGCCCTTGAGCTAGTTGCCCCCCACTTTTGTCGGCTGGGTGCCTTAAGCGCCTGCCGTCCCGCCCGGTGACGCTGTAAAGGTCGTTAGAGACCAAAAGCATTAGCGCGCTCAAAAAAAAAAAAGCTAGCCCATTCACCACTTGTTTGCGACGCTGGACACACTAGTTCAGCAGAGTACTACTACTACTGCTAAGTATTAGATTTGAAATTAAAATCAGTGTCTACATATCTTCGAGAATCCCGCTGGGGTGAGCTACCATTTACTAATCATCCATTTTCCTTTAAACTTTGCAGTCTCATATTCTTGTGTTTAGCATCTGTACCTAACTTGCGCCTCGTGCTCCTAGACCATGTAACTCTGTGTAATCTGTGTCTCTATTACTATCGTCTCTCTATCTAACGTTCTTATGTGTAACAAATAAGCTGTTCTGCTGTGCCGGCTGTATGTAGTAAATTCACGAGCAAGCTCGTCGTACCACCTTGGCCACCTTGACTGGCATGAGCTCCATCTCGCTGCAGCGAAGAAGGCATAGCACAACAGTTCCTACAGAACAAGAAACTCATACCGAGAATTATTTCAGGATTCTCGGAGGACACCTACTACTACTACTCAGCATCCTCGTGCTGGGAGCACGCATGCTCCGCGAGCTTTCCATGAGAGCCGCGCTTTTTTTCATTCTCGACAACGGGCCGGCTCTGCTGCTGCCCTGGCACGCGTGGACTCGTGCCATTGAGGCAGGCAAAGGCCAGTGCGACAATATAAGCGTGCTAATGAGCGGTTGTGCAACGGTTATTGAATATGTTCTCATTAATAAACACCTACTTGTAAATTAAGGTTGAGCATTTTCTCTACGAACCCAGCTAGGACCTAACTAGTCTACGGCACTACTAACCTACCTGTTGGTAGTGCCGCCTATCGGCAAACGCCACACTAGTTTTTTTTTTAAATAAAACGTCTCATTACCGAGGTACCTTTAGGTTAGGAACAAGTGACGGGAAGGGAACCCTGTCACTTAAAGATAATTTGATTTGCCTCAGACAAAAGAAATGGCTAGATAACACTCGTGCTGTTGAATATAGAGCACTGTGTAACCATCGCTCCTAATACTGAATCAATGATACTCCTCATATATTTGGATGACGGCGAAAACCTTAGCAACTCTAATGTGTGTGTGTGTGTCTAGTGAGGCTCAATGTGGCTTGCTAAAGCGGGTTTTGAATCAAAAAAGACGCTGTGAGAAGAGTCAGTTTTTTAATGCTCTGGGGAATATCCCAATAGACTCACAGCTCACATGCGCGTTTTTGCTTAGAGCATCTATAAGTCTAAATGTTAACGTTATAATCTTTATAATCCGGAAGCACCATTTTTCTGCCAATTTCTACGGGGGACGAGGTAGACACGCATTGCACACCATTTTAAAAAACGCACACCGTTATACAGGTGTAATTTAATTCATTAGCATAAATTGAGCCCATGATCGTACATCATTTATAAATGATAATTAAAGAGTAAAGAGTGTAAGTGAAAATATTTTTATTGAAAATTAAGAAGATTGCCGCGGCGCCTAGTGCGGTTGGCGCGAATGATTTTGATACATTTAAACGTTTTTATACCTTGTATGTACTAATTAAATACAGTACTCCATTATTAAATTTTGTATTGTAGAATTGGATTAAGTAAGTTATTCCATTTTTTGGAATTATTATTATTACCATACCAATGTGCTAGAATTCAAAAACTTTGGTCCACACGTGACCGGTATCAGGAGTAGGCGTGGGTAATATCGCTTTTACACCACATCAAATCGTATCTATATATTGGTTTAGAATATCGGATACAACATCTATATATTTGAATATCTATATATTGGTTGAATCGGAACGCTGATAAGAAAGTGGTATTGTCATATTGTGACTTTTCGGTTTAGATTTTGTTCGATTTATGTAGGTACCTACATCATTCTTAGAATAAGTTTTATTCTAGGAAATCATCGTATTTTGTTAGTAGTTAAGGTAACTTTATTGGTATCTGTAACACAGGTACGACCTAGCACGGCTGCTAATGTCCCTTCATGATCTATACCTACTTACTTAGTTTTGATATTGTTATATGTTTTCTTATCTATGATTATATTATAATATAATACGTTAAGTTAATTGTAACGATGGTACTTTTTGGAGTATATTCCTAGATTAGATCATAGTAAATAGGTATAAGTATGATATGTATTTTGGTTGGTAAATAAATAAATAAATAAATAAAATAAAAAACTGTATATTCGAAATCAGTTAATGTATTGTTTGGTGTAAGTATTGATTTGACCTATGTTCGTCATTGGACGTCTTCAGGCTGTTGATGATGATGATGATTGCGCAGACAGTCATCAGTACCACATACACTATACTAACCATACCACAGTCCCAGTACATAGCAAAGTACTCGACTACTCGTGCACAGTCTGCACTGTATGACAGTATTTGTAAACGTTGTTGTATCCGAATCGGTTTGTATTAGACTGAACCGAATAATCGAATACCCTACGCGCTACGCGCACCGCGCGCGGATACCTGATATATAGATTCAGTGCCAACCAATATATAGATATTAGATATTACGTCGACACATAGATACTGTACCTATATACGATTTGTATCGCCCACTCCAGGAGTAAATACCTAGTTTGAAAGGATGCTAATTAATTCAATTACACCCAGTATAAACTAGCGTAGTTACGCAGGTTCTACACGCACATTATGATATTGTAGATGACCAAGTAGCGCCATATGACCGGCAGAGGGAACGCCTTGCTAGGTGATCGTAGGACACTAATAGAGTATCCAATGATCACCCAGGTGATCAAAGTGGAATAGACCTTGCCTTGCCACCTCCTTTTTTAAATGCTCTTTTTTGTCAGAAAATTATTTCATCGTTAGATTTTGCTTAGGCTAGTTTTTTTGTTAGTTTTGGCTAGCTTGTTTTCAAAAGGTTTCACTAACTTTTATATGGACACACTCATTGAAATACGTTTCTATGGATACTTCCCTGCAGTTCCGTGACAGTAAAATGTAAATAATTGGTCTATCTAGCTTTAGTCTGAGGTTCAGCTAAGCACTTTAACCTCCATTTAACTTGTAGCACTCAACTACGACAAGTCTACTTCAAAGAGTATGTAGGAAAGCTAATCGGCTTACTCAAGTAACGTTCCTAAATAACTAATCAAATAAAAGTGAACCCAGGGGATTATTTGGTAAAGTGCACTCTATTTTCCGATCGATATGGTTGATTTTCCAAGGCCATCAATTAAATACCTAGAAGTCTTTGGTAAAATATATTTAGAGGTGATATAGGAACACATGTAAAGCGTTAGAACGTAGAGCATAATCTGTCGTTAGCTAAGATATAGTGCGTAAAGTATGGTACGCTGGATAGATCTGGGTCTGGGTCTAGGTCTGGTGGGTCTGTAAAACGAATATTCCTGGGAACTAACAGAAGGGCGAACAGGGCAGGGGGTCTAGCAAAGATACCAACCACTAACGCTAACGCCAAACGCTAACCCCAAAACTGTATTGAAATGACATTAGCTGTGGAAAAGTAAGCGATTTCCTAAATGTCATCCTAGTACATTTTGGCGTTAGCGTTAGTGGTTGGTATCTTTGCTAGACCCCCTGGCCAGTCACCTATGATTTGCTACGGCTGTCGTGTGGTCCTGGGGGGATAATAAAGGTAAGGATTTTTATATTTTAGATTAATTATTGTTTGCCCCTAGCATGAGCACTGCGGCGAAATTATCTCGATACTTTTTCTCGTGAAAGACCGTGACAGGGCTAGGGTAACGTGTGTCTCACTCTAACACATTGTGCACTTTATGATTTTAGATAGATAGATAGAAAATGCTTTATTGCACAAGAGTAAATCAAGTACATAGGCGAACTTAATGCTAAGTAGCATTTTCTTCCAATTAACCTTTGTGTAGTGTGGAACGAGTTGTAGTGCTGGTTGAAAAGGAAAAAGAAATACCCAAATAAATTAATCTGTAAGAAGTAGCAATGGATAATAATATGAGTTTAGATAGATAAGATTTTAAACAAATAATTCATATTCATATCTTACATATTTTATATTAAACTTACGATTTTAGCTCAGTACCTAATTATAATAATTAAATTTAAGTACCTAACGACATTGTACTTGTAAAAGTGCTATGAATAGCCTATTAGTAATAAAATATTTTGATTTTTGTCTTTTTTAACATCTAACGGAACTATTAAGACTTTTCTCTCTAGTTCCGCAAGACAAAGCACAATACTCAAATGTTATTGATAAACAGCAATGCAATGGATTAGATAATATAACTAGTACATAATATTATAATATTATGTAATAAAATTATGTCTAATAGTATCAAAAACAACGATAAAAATAGGTAGGTACACGTAATTCATTTGTTTTATTGTTTCCCATATAAATACAAAATGAACTCCATGCTGTTTATTCGTTGCCGGCAAATTAAAAAACCAGTCGGAAAAATGCAAACAATATTAAACCTTAATATTCAGATATAAGGTATGTTTTAGGCTACCTACATTTCTCGCATAATTTAACAGGCACTTTCAATAAGTGCTGTAACCGAGTCCTTTGTACGTATATCTATTGTAATTAATCCACATGTACAATCGTACATAATAAAACCGGGCAAGTGCGAGTCGCACGAAGCCACTTTACAATTACTATTATTTATTTATTCCTTTCTTTACTGTAAAAACAAAATCACGGAAATTACAACACGAGCAAATTAAAACAAAAGACGGGCAAAAAAGTTTGTTGTATGGGAGCCTTGGGAGTCCTCTTAAATATTAATTTTTATTTTGTTTTTTTGTATTTGTTGTTACAGCGGCAACAGAAATACGGTTACGGCTATCACGGTTCATGAATACAGCCTGGTGACAGCCGGACAGACGGACAGACAGCGGAGCCTAAGTATAAGTAACGATTTACCCTTCGGGTACGGAACCCGAAAACTGCAATTTCAGTCGTAATTATGCCTTTTTACCCCATTTCCCGGCAGAAATTGTTCAAAAACGGAATTGCTAAAAATAAAGTTCGCCAGCCTTCACCTGAGCCTTTCGAAGGGTCCTTGAGCCTTGGCGCCTCATTCCTTATCTTTGTTCCGCAAGAACTCGGAAGTTCCTTGAAATTTTACACGGTGTATTCTGTTACAGGCTTATGTACAAGAGAGTTTGAAGGCTGCAGACTACCTCTTTTGGGACGCTTAAGCTGCCTTGTGAAAAGACTCAGGTTTTTCGGAAGGGTTTCATCAAGGTTTCTGTATATTGATACCTGTTTTTTTTAGCTAATAACTTTCTTTGGTAAATAAATACCGGTTTTAAATGCCATTGGATAATTAACGTAGATCGTTCTAGTCATTGTATAACTAAGCGAAGTTGGAATTTTAAATGACCGGCGTAACTCGTGCAGAAAGGGTTCCGTAGGTACTACTGTGTGTGTGTGGACATGTGGGGACATTTTACACAGCGCCATCTAGCCCCAAACTAAGCATAGCTTGTACCACAGAGCTATGAAACAAATGACGATTCGCGAGGGGAAGCGTTTTTTTTTTGCTCTGTGGCTTGTACTATGGGAACCAGATAACTGATACAATACTTACATACTTTTTTGTTTGTAAATACATACATAGAAATACAATATGACACCCAGACGCAAAACAAACATTTATGTTCATCACACAAATGTTTGTTCTAGGTAGGAATCGAACCCACAGCCCTCAGTTCAGAAAGCAGGGCTACTACCAACTGAGCTATCGTGCCCGAGTAAGCTTAAGTACCCTGAGTAAGCTTATAATTGTATCGTTTCATGCGATTGACAAAATTATCTGGGGAGTTATTATTATCTCGAGGGCGCTGGAACCAAGGACAGAGGAAAACTTGTCAAGGTTGCTTTAATACCAATACGTGACTACTATATATTTATTCTGTACCAATATTTAGAACAGCTGGAGTGGAGTCTTTACTTTAGCACTGATGGAGTCTATCAACTTTTTGTAGAAAGGACCTTGTTGATATTGTAAGGATAAAAAATACAGAGCAGCGAATACTACTGTAGGTATTATACAAGGTGATCTTGAATTTGTATGTTATCCCGAAAGGGGATTAATTTACACCCCAAGGTAGACAATGTTTCTTCTACGACTTTTCAAAATGATAGTTTTTCATTGAAGAAATGCCATGTAAAGTTTACATTCAAAAATAGTCATAGCGCGGCTGGGTGGTTGAACTTCGTCCTTGACCGAGTGCGCATAAATGAGTGTAACGACCTGTTTAGAAATGAATTTATAGTATCTAGTTAACTCATTATTGATTTATTGTTTATCATGGAAGTTTGGAAACACCCAGTTTCAAGTAAGACTCTCAGAACTTGTAGGGTATCATGGTCCCAGTCCCCCCATTTCGGGATAACATACCAATTCAAGGTCACCTTCTGAACTGAGGGCCGTGGGTTCGATTCCTACCCAGGGCAAACATTTGTGTGATGAACATAGATGCTTGTTCTGCGTCTGGGTGTAATATTGTATTCTATGTATGTATTTACAAACAATAAAGTATATAAGTATTATATCAGTTATCTGGTTCCCATAGTACAAGCTATGCTTAGTTTGGGACTAGATGGCGCTGTGTGAAATGTCCACACATATTTATTATTATCATTATTATTATTATTATCTGTGCTGTATAATAGTATACTGCTTTTTAGTTGCAAATAAAAGTATTCGGCCCATCTAATAGGAACTGGTCTACAGTACTTTTACCAAGTTTTACAGTGTCTTCACCAAGCTGAACACTTCTTACCTAGTTAACAGTGTTACTACTGAGCTTTCCCGGGTCACTACCGAGCTTTACTCTGTCATTACCGGCCTATATACAGTGTATTTACCAAACTTAGGCCCAATTTCACCAAAGTAGAATAACGTTATTCCAAGTATAACGTTCCGAGAATAACCGAGTTACACGAATATATTATATCAACAATTTTGAAGCGCTGTCCTTAGATACAATCAGGATAGGGTCCTTTTAATCGTTTTTCATTTGTCAATCAGCTGCATCCGAGGGTAACAATCAAATGAGCACGACTACGCTGATATTCGCAGCAATTTCTAAATATTTTAGGAAAATAGAAATAAAAACCATCTGCACGTAGCCCTTGTAAAAGTGTAATCCATCTGACAAGTAAGTATTCAAATTCTATGTACAAAAACGAATATCAAAAACATTTAAAAATAAAAAAGAGTAAAACAAGGATGCATGGTGGCATTAGGCCACACTTGGTATAAAACTTATTCTACTTTGGTAAAGTCCAGCCTTAACAGTGTCACTATACCGATATTTTACTTGAGGCAAATAATTAGTCGGTAAAGTTCGGTAAACACACTGTTTAGTCATTTCTAGCAAAGAAATGTTGTTTTTCCCACTTCCACTTTTATGTGTAAAATGCAGACTACAATTAACACAAACTAGCTAGCTTAGTATACATACGGACCAAAATCTTACTTACTTTACACACACGGACTAGCAGGTGTGGTACTTACAAATAATCCTAAATAAATCCTTATAAGTAGTTTCCTAGCATTTGATATATTCTTCTTAACATTACCTAAGCATAGTAAAGAAAGCCTGATTTATACAGATTGCAAACACCACAGAGTAAAAAAAAAACGATGCGAGTCGTCTGGTTATTCTTCAAAGCTCTGTGGCAAATACAAACAAAAGTAAAAAGCAGCTCTCGGCCAATAACAAAGTAACGACCGAAATAAAATCATCCCTTAACTTTTACCAAAGCAAGGAGACACAAGTATTTGCACAAAAAAATAAAGCATACACGCTCTCAGAAGCGGAATATCCGTGATTTTCGCGATGCGGAAAATGTACGCGGAAATACGGAACATTACGGAACCGGAAATAGGATTACCTAAACACATTCAGCTCACTGCAGCTTATTCTAGCTATCAAAAAATCATGTGATGTTATCAAGCTATGATCTTTTATTTATTTATTATTACTGCATTCATGTACATCATTAAAATAGGTAATATACAATAACAAGTATTATATAATACACAAGATCTTAAATAATTAGGTTGGTAGGTTGACATGAGCCCTGGAAGTATGTGTGAGTCAGACCAAAAATAATAATATTATACATTAGTCAATTCTATGGTACATACATTATTCTATGGTAGTCTATAACATTTATACCTATTGTTTTTCTTTTAATCTGCGCATTGCTATTAATTTAATTTTCGTAGTCAACTTCAATAAATCAATTATAATAATTGTCTTATAACTTAAGTGGTGTTAATTTTCTTCTAATATACATTTTTAACAGATTAACTATTAATTAAAATAAATTATAAAAATATGTAATCGTGTGTGTATATTTAAAGTTTGCTTCTGAAATAAGTTGATACATTTGTTAGAGTTGCATTATACTTTTTTGAGCAATATGGAATATTCATACTATCCACTGGCCCTCTGGTCCCCAGGTGTGAGAATAAGGCCGTCCCATCTCTTCCCATAGATTCTGTCAGAGCCGGCTAAGAAAATACCTAGCGAATAGGCAGCAGCGTTCTCCTCGGTACATTAAAATCCTCAGCGATCACCAGGCCTTGCATTAGTGCCATGAGGAACGTTGTGCCAAAGGCAAATGTTTTCTACTAACTACAAGGTGACCTTGAATTGGTATGTTATCCCGAAAGGGGGTAAATCTACACCCCAAGGTAGACAATGTTTCTTCTACGACTTTACTAAATTAATAGTCTTTCATTGAAGAAATGCCATGTAAAGTTTACGTTCGAAAATAGCCTTGGCGCAGCTGGGTGGTTGAACTTTGTCCTTGACCGAGTGCACATAAATGAGTTTATCAACCTGTGTCGAGAAATGAATTTATAGTATCTTGTTAACTCTCGTAGCGATCACACGTACAATTTTGCGAGTGGATTTATTTTTTACCATGGAAGTTTGGAAACACCCAGTTTCAAGTAAGGCTCTCACAATTTGTAGGGTATTGTAACGATCCAGGGTGTCTCGTGACGTCACATTTATTAGGAATGTTTATTCATCAATAAAAAATATTTAAATCATTAAATCTTATCAATTTTGCTTATAAGAATAATTCAAATTAAAGCAATAGTCGTAGGCATTACGCTCATTACTGAAAAATATGAAGATAGGTATTGGAGTAGTTACCTGAATATGAAATGAAGTGAAATTAGTAGAAATCAAACCTTCGTTATAATATTGCATACAGAGTTCATATCAAAGATTTGGGAGCTCTTAGTCGTAGAGCGTTCGATCATTGAATGTGTCAAAAATTTTCCTTGGATTCCAAATTTAAGCGTGACGGATTTTTTATGTTTCTTAATTAATTTCTGAAGTTTGCGCGGAGTAAGGAGGGATTAGGCGTGAAATTTTGTTAAGGGCCAGGGTATTTTTCATGAGCATCGACTGAAAGATGATTACTGAAGGATAAAGTACTTTATTACCCTTTTCACATAAAATTTTAATACTTAGGCATATAGGGAAGGAATTATTTTATGTGTTATTATCTATTTAGATGTGATTGTGCTTATGGATTCGGCTTAAAGCGATTTACTCTGTCACAGAGATAGTTCAGGAACTAAAAGGTCTTAGATTATTATTTTAATATATGACTTCAGTTGTATTGATAGAGCTTTATGTTATTAATAACTTTATCAAGTGGTATTGGAAAGTTGTATTGATTTATTTGTAAATATCTACATAAAAGTATAAAACACGTAAGCGGAACATCTAGCATTCGGATAATTATAACTTTTATTGTCGGTTTCCTATAGATTTGTGGAAGGTTGGAGGAATTTTCAGGAATGCAAGTTATGTTTTAAAGTTCATATTAATTTTCGAAATTACGTTACATAATATTTAGATGATTATTACTTTAGAACGAGTAGGATGGGTACTTTTAAATTAGGTTTTCATGATATTTTCGAATTTTCCATCTAGATTGAACGATTTGCGATACCCACCCCTCTTAAATTTTCTCAAGCAGAAGCAATCGTGTGGCTAATATTGAGCTGTCAAAAGAAAATAGATTTTCATTTGTTTAAGTGAAGTATCACAACCATACCAATGTAGATGAGACTAAGATCGGCACCTGGCTTTGCTTGTGAGATGACAGGAAAAACAGTACAAAAAACTTAGCAAATGAGGAACTAAAATTTGATGATAATCTGAAGAGAATATCACTTAAAATATGGGATTGGCATTATTGATTTATTTAGTATACTTAGGAGCTAGTTCATAAGTAGATTATATTATTTTTGAAATTATTTAGGGAAAAGGATGTACTTAATAGGATGTATAATCTCGGGAAAAGTGTAAACAGTATTAAGAGTAATCAAATAACGATTTAAATAATAGATTAGACATAGATTACGTAGTTATCTGCGATTTTTCCATACAAAACTAAAATACAATATTATAGACTTTTATTTTTCTATCAAAACAAAAACTTGTTTTTTTAGTCTGTTACGATATAAAAATACAATTTTCATGCTTCAAAATAGGTTTTATTATGAATAATGGGGTCAAAATTTTGTATGTAAATTAGTCAGACAAATTTTGTTTTCAATATAGATTTTGACCATTTCGGCGCGCGCACTACAAAATGAAACCAGGGGAAACTATAAAACAGAGCCGAGGAGCTGTCAAAGGGTTCATTCATTAAGCATTCGCGGGGATCACTACATGATACCTGTCAGTGCACATGAGATTTTCGGTTAACTTCAAGTTAGAGTCGTCCTCTCAAGTAATTCTGGTTCTGAGGAAGAATCCTTGGTTCCAGAAACCCCAGTCAGAAACAAGTTGAAACATGTGATATACGAAGCTTGTTTTCCTCCTACTTTTGCGTTAGGGCAGATCGCGTGTTCTGTGGAGACCTGCACCAGATTTTGCCTCCGTTATAGGATCTGGATCCACCTTTTTGGTTTGGTTAGCATTCTGGCTGAAAGGAGGGCTGAAAAGATTAGCTGACCCGTCTTCGTGTATACGATACCCGGATCCTAAATGTAAATCAAACTGAACTGTCCCACACAATAGGGTTTTGTCTTCTATGAACTTATGAGACTTCGGTCCGCATACAAGATAAAAAATAGGTGGCAATAGGATTTATTAGCTTTGGAGAGCTTTTGTCACAGCTCGTTTTCTTATAGGCTAGATTAGGTATGTTCTCATTGCACACTCGAGAACAGACATGCACGCTTAAAAGTAAATATGAGATTTGTAGCAATCTCTAGTTTTGGGGGTACACACCAGATGTTAGAAAAAGCTATAAGTTGAGGAACACACATGGGAGGGAAAGTTAGGGTTAAAATACTAAAATTTGCAGTAAAATAAATGTTTTAGGGAAATAGGTAAAAATCGATTGTACAAAGGTACATAAAAATAGATTCAAAATTATTATAAAATTGGTAGTAATATAAAACTGTGAGGGAAATAGGCAAAACTCGGTTTTATAAAAATGATTAAGATTAGGGTTAAAATTATAAATCATGCGGTAAAATAAAATGGTTAGGAAATTAGGGAAAATCAAAATTCTAATAAATGCTTGATTCTAAAAAATAAAATAATGACGATATTCTACCAAAATAATAATTTACCTTTAAAATTTAGGTCAAATCGGAAAAATGAATTGTGAGGGAAATAAATAAAACTCTAAATACAAAATCTAACTATAATAGATAAATAAGTAAAAATTAAATTAAAGTAAATAAATAATAAAATAAAAACCAGTGATTTAAAATATTAGAGAATTTGTTATTATTCTATACTTCTTGGTGGTATGCGGTTTGAGAGAAGTAGGTAGGATTTTCTCTAATCGGATCCTGAAGGAAAAGTCCTAATCAAGCGTATGTAATTGAATATCGTCCTGTTAGTTCAAAACAGGTAATGGATTAGTTACGTTAGTTATGTAACAGTTGGGAAACTAGGTTTCGAATGATTGCATTTGCAAGTATAATAGCATCTTCCTGAATTAAGTTTAATTTCACTCTATTAGCTTCAAAATAAGTAGGGTTGATTATGTTGCGTTAGGTGCGTAAAAGTTAACGGAACGAGACTTAGGATATCAAATATCGATCTATAAGGTTCAAGATAGGTAAAGAAATGACGCAGAATTAATTTTAGATTGGGATCATTCTCATAAAGCTTAATTATCAATATCTATTTATCTCAATTCTATGAATATGGTTCAGTTTGTTGAAATTCAGGTCCTGACACTGTTCAAATGAACTTTCAATAAAAACATAAAATTTATTTTATAACAAACTTAAATAATAATTTTCAATAAGTAATTATTGTCCTTCGTATTTATATGGGTCAAGCATAAGCAGTACCAAATTGAAGCTAAAGTAATATCGGCAATTTTTATGGCGGAAATTTAGGAAGGCTTTAGACTTTGGGCTGTATGAGATGAGACAGGGGGGGAAGTTCAGCTGGGAGGCTAACTTTAGGGTCTGTCATATACTGAATTTAGTACGTATTTGATAGACTCACAATGGTCTCACATTAGGTGATGAAGGATAAGTATGAGGTTTTGCTTTGCTAACAAATTAACGTAGAGTTCCCTTGAATGTATTGAGGACGTATGTTGTTAGGGCTTGCTAAAAGATCATGTCCTCTCTGTCCTTAGTGTTTTGAAGACAAAACTAGACATACTGACCTGGAATGAATAGTAACAAATATTAAAATCAATTTCCCCAACAGTGTCTTGAAAACCTCAAGTGGAGGCAATTTCATACACAACATAGTGGAGGGCTGTCCCGTCAGGTATCGAAGCTCACAGTTATGGAGCGGGGAGGTGCTCCGTAGCCGAATGTTATGATAAGCAGATAGATTATCATGACTTCGCTAATTTAAACAAACTTAACTTCAGAATGTATGACTTATTACAACATTTACGTGAAGCCTTAGTACTACTTATTAGGTTAATGTGAGTTATTTTGGGGCAATCTACGTTTTCGGTATTTCCAGCAAATATAGGGTTAGCGCTCATTATAGGTTCAGATTGCAAAGCTTAGTAAAATAAAGAAATTACATTCTACTAAATTAATCTCGTATTGAATCTGCGTCAGTTAGGAATTGTCTCATTACTTTAAAAGGAATTGGATTACTACATTATCACAACGTACGGGTTCTACCACTTTTAGGAGACGATCACTTGGCCATAACAAATCTAGAACATACAACAAGCTTAGGTTAATTTTAGGTTCTTTCTATCGGTATTGATTCTTGCTATCGGTTATTTAATTGTAATTTATAGGATATTTAAATTTAACCGTTAAAGTTAGTTATTAAAGATACAACTATAATAATTATAGGAAAATAGGGGGGGTAGGGGGGGGGGGGTTCTTACAATCAGTGTTGCCGTGACCAGGATTATTAATTGGGCTTATGCGACTATCTTTTTCTTAGCTACGTGGCCAGAGTCGTTTAATTGGGATTTTGCGTCTTACACTTTTATTAGACATTTAGGTTATTAAATAATATCGGAAAGGTTGTTGTTTGTTTTAGATTTGACTAGATGCGATATTTTAGTGTCGCACAATTTGCTGTCCGTGGAAATAGGAAAGGTTTTGAGACAATTTATGTAGGGGCGATATATGTAGGGGCGGTTTTAGATTTCACTAATGTTAATGATATTAGATAAATATTTCAAATAAGCTTTAATAATCAATTCGTAATTTGTATCTATTAGCTATACGTTTCAGTCTTTTAAACGTATTAAAAAAAAAACTAAATTAAGCAGTTGAAGTATAAGTTTGACAAAATATATGGAAGCAGTATAATTTAATTAGGATTTACAACGGAAATCATTAGTTGGTTGTAGTTTATTGGGGCGATGAAGCTTGGGATATCATCGTTAGATTATTTCAATGGGTTATAATGTAGAAGACTATGAGTAGAGGACAAACGGGATTCAAATCGTCATAGTAAACATTTATTTATTTTACTTATAAATATTTATACAGTTACTTAGGAAAGTACATTAATGGCATGAGTTCATGACTAGAATGGTTCGTAATCTAATTTAGGAAAACGTAGGATTCAATTTTCATAATTATACGGATTATGTTATTGTAAATAATTTACACTTTTGCGGTTGACACTAGGAAAGATAATATTAGAATTTGGTAAAGATTATAAAACTTTAAGGGGCGTTTAAATTAAACTTCAAAACATTTAAAAATAGGAAATAAAATCAGTATACTAAAATTTAATAATTTAAGCCACGTTAAATAAAACGGTGAAAAAGTTTCCTTTTGATGATGATTGTTAGATGCTTAATAATTTAAACTACATTGCGTTATTTTAAATCAATCTTTACAGTTTTGAAATGAAAGTAATAAAATAATTTTGTTAGATCGTTCAATGATTTTGTTAAAAATACAACAAAATATTGATACATTCATTTATCTAAAATTATTAACTAAGTAAATTTTTTTAATTTAGTTTTGTGAAATGGAGGTTTCTGAAAAAGCTATTATAGATATTATCTAAATTAAAATGATAAAGGGAAATAAACATAATTTTGGTCGTAATGTTTAGAAAATAATTTGGGGTTAAAAGACAAGCAAACATTTTATTAGTCTGCAATCAAGGAGGTCCTTGTTAATTCAATAAAAAGCGTGTTAGTGTGTTAAAAGGGTTTTGTTTGTATTTATGAAATGATTATAAACTAGAGTATGTTATTTGAATGGAAGAAGGGTCGGGGTTCATGAGAGATCTAATAAAAAAAAATAAGCAATAGTTATAATAGTGTGATAGATAGAGGGAGGAGGTTTTATGGAATAACAAAGGCTTAGGTTGCAGACAGGTTTGTTGACGGTGGCTTTGAATTTTACACGACTCTACAAATGGGTTGATTATAATTTAAGGCAGGTGCTAGGTTAAAAACAAAGCCTAAGTTTATAGAAAACTGTTATAACAACCCCATACTCCACAAGAAGGAAAGATCAGATCTACTACACTATACATCCGAAATGATAGCGAATTACAGAGTGGGAAATATATGTGAAATATTGCTGAAGTCATAGACAATGAAGATACTTTGAACTATTAAAGTTAATCTGGTTATCGAAGGGTTTTGTGGGAGGCAGCTCGGAATGAAAAAATGATTCTTAGGGGTACCTTCTACTTTGAGTTATTAGGACTGACCAGCCTCACAACCTGGTTTCTTTTGGTGGCCAGGTTATCCTTGGGATAAGTTACTTTTGGTTATGATTGATGTGATGAAATTTTGGATATTGACTCATAATGTAATTCACTGTTGTTACGGCTTAAGAGGGCGTTTAAATCAGAATAATTTTGAATTTTAAATATAAATTTATAAAAGACAAATTGATTGTCAATTCAGTATAATATTTAGTATGGTTAACTACGTTATTCTTTCGAGAATATTTTTAAGGTGAAACAACATAAATAATTATAAAAAACATATGTAACAATTAGTACTTTTCGAACTAATACGCAGTACGCTGCATATTATTTGAATATTTGTCATCGGTTAAAATATTTTAGATGCTCTCTTAAATTAAACATAACGGTTAGTTACACTACAGAACTATAATTACATTTTAAGTTCGGAGCCAAACGTCTACAAATTATAATTGCTTAATGGGGTTTAATTATAAACATAAATAATTTTATTGAAGTTTTGTTAATATTTGTGAGAATGTTTTATCTAATGAATAAAATTTTACTTCGGCTTGAAATTTAAAACGCCTGCGCAAATATTTTAGGGGCGATTGTAACGATCCAGGGTGTCTCGTGACGTCACATTTATTAGGAATGTTTATTCATCAATAAAAAATATTTAAATCATTAAATCTTATCAATTTGGCTTATAAGAATAATTCAAATTAAAGCAATAGTCGTAGGCATTACGCTCATTACTGAAAAATATGAAGATAGGTATTGGAGTAGTTACCTGAATATGAAATGAAGTGAAATTAGTAGAAATCAAACCTTCGTTATAATATTGCATACAGAGTTCATATCAAAGATTTGGGAGCTCTTAGTCGTAGAGCGTTCGATCATTGAATGTGTCAAAAATTTTCCTTGGATTCCAAATTTAAGCGTGACGGATTTTTTATGTTTCTTAATTAATTTCTGAAGTTTGCGCGGAGTAAGGAGGGATTATTATTGGAAAGTTGTATTGATTTATTTGTAAATATCTACATAAAAGTATAAAACACGTAAGCGGAACATCTAGCATTCGGATAATTATGACTTTTGTTGTCGGTTTCCTATAGATTTGTGGAAGGTTGGAGGAATTTTCAGGAATGCAAGTTATGTTTTAAAGTTCATATTAATTTTCGAAATTACGTTACATAATATTTAGATGATTATTACTTTAGAACGAGTAGGATGGGTACTTTTAAATTAGGTTTTCATGATATTTTCGAATTTTCCATCTAGATTGAACGATTTGCGATACCCACCCCTCTTAAATTTTCTCAAGCAGAAGCAATCGTGTGGCTAATATTGAGCTGTCAAAAGAAAATAGATTTTCATTTGTTTAAGTGAAGTATCACAACCATACCAATGTAGATGAGACTAAGATCGGCACCTGGCTTTGCTTGTGAGATGACAGGAAAAACAGTACAAAAAACTTAGCAAATGAGGAACTAAAATTTGATGATAATCTGAAGAGAATATCACTTAAAATATGGGATTGGCATTATTGATTTATTTAGTATACTTAGGAGCTAGTTCACAAGTAGATTATATTATTTTTGAAATTATTTAGGGAAAAGGATGTACTTAATAGGATGTATAATCTCGGGAAAAGTGTAAACAGTATTAAGAGTAATCAAATAACGATTTAAATAATAGATTAGACATAGATTACGTAGTTATCTGCGATTTTTCCATACAAAACTAAAATACAATATTATAGACTTTTATTTTTCTATCAAAACAAAAACTTGTTTTTTTAGTCTGTTACGATATAAAAATACAATTTTCATGCTTCAAAATAGGTTTTATTATGAATAATGGGGTCAAAATTTTGTATGTAAATTAGTCAGACAAATTTTGTTTTCAATATAGATTTTGACCATTTCGGCGCGCGCACTACAAAATGAAACCAGGGGAAACTATAAAACAGAGCCGAGGAGCTGTCAAAGGGTTCATTCATTAAGCATTCGCGGGGATCACTACATGATACTTGTCAGTGCACATGAGATTTTCGGTTAACTTCAAGTTAGAGTCGTCCTCTCAAGTAATTCTGGTTCTGAGGAAGAATCCTTGGTTCCAGAAACCCCAGTCAGAAACAAGTTGAAACATGTGATATACGAAGCTTGTTTTCCTCCTACTTTTGCGTTAGGGCAGATCGCGTGTTCTGTGGAGACCTGCACCAGATTTTGCCTCCGTTATAGGATCTGGATCCACCTTTTTGGTTTGGTTTGCATTCTGGCTGAAAGGAGGGCTGAAAAGATTAGCTGACCCGTCTTCGTGTATACGATACCCGGATCCTAAATGTAAATCAAACTGAACTGTCCCACACAATAGGGTTTTGTCTTCTATGCACTTATGAGACTTCGGTCCGCATACAAGATAAAAAATAGGTGGCAATAGGATTTATTAGCTTTGGAGAGCTTTTGTCACAGCTCGTTTTCTTATAGGCTAGATTAGGTATGTTCTCATTGCACACTCGAGAACAGACATGCACGCTTAAAAGTAAATATGAGATTTGTAGCAATCTCTAGTTTTGGGGGTACACACCAGATGTTAGAAAAAGCTATAAGTTGAGGAACACACATGGGAGGGAAAGTTAGGGTTAAAATACTAAAATTTGCAGTAAAATAAATGTTTTAGGGAAATAGGTAAAAATCGATTGTACAAAGGTACATAAAAATAGATTCAAAATTATTATAAAATTGGTAGTAATATAAAACTGTGAGGGAAATAGGCAAAACTCGGTTTTATAAAAATGATTAAGATTAGGGTTAAAATTATAAATCATGCGGTAAAATAAAATGGTTAGGAAATTAGGGAAAATCAAAATTCTAATAAATGCTTGATTCTAAAAAATAAAATAATGACGATATTCTACCAAAATAATAATTTACCTTTAAAATTTAGGTCAAATCGGAAAAATGAATTGTGAGGGAAATAAATAAAACTCTAAATACAAAATCTAACTATAATAGATAAATAAGTAAAAATTAAATTAAAGTAAATAAATAATAAAATAAAAACCAGTGATTTAAAATATTAGAGAATTTGTTATTATTCTATACTTCTTGGTGGTATGCGGTTTGAGAGAAGTAGGTAGGATTTTCTCTAATCGGATCCTGAAGGAAAAGTCCTAATCAAGCGTATGTAATTGAATATCGTCCTGTTAGTTCAAAACAGGTAATGGATTAGTTACGTTAGTTATGTAACAGTTGGGAAACTAGGTTTCGAATGATTGCATTTGCAAGTATAATAGCATCTTCCTGAATTAAGTTTAATTTCACTCTATTAGCTTCAAAATAAGTAGGGTTGATTATGTTGCGTTAGGTGCGTAAAAGTTAACGGAACGAGACTTAGGATATCAAATATCGATCTATAAGGTTCAAGATAGGTAAAGAAATGACGCAGAATTAATTTTAGATTGGGATCATTCTCATAAAGCTTAATTATCAATATCTATTTATCTCAATTCTATGAATATGGTTCAGTTTGTTGAAATTCAGGTCCTGACACTGTTCAAATGAACTTTCAATAAAAACATAAAATTTATTTTATAACAAACTTAAATAATAATTTTCAATAAGTAATTATTGTCCTTCGTATTTATATGGGTCAAGCATAAGCAGTACCAAATTGAAGCTAAAGTAATATCGGCAATTTTTATGGCGGAAATTTAGGAAGGCTTTAGACTTTGGGCTGTATGAGATGAGACAGGGGGGGAAGTTCAGCTGGGAGGCTAACTTTAGGGTCTGTCATATACTGAATTTAGTACGTATTTGATAGACTCACAATGGTCTCACATTAGGTGATGAAGGATAAGTATGAGGTTTTGCTTTGCTAACAAATTAACGTAGAGTTCCCTTGAATGTATTGAGGACGTATGTTGTTAGGGCTTGCTAAAAGATCATGTCCTCTCTGTCCTTAGTGTTTTGAAGACAAAACTAGACATACTGACCTGGAATGAATAGTAACAAATATTAAAATCAATTTCCCCAACAGTGTCTTGAAAACCTCAAGTGGAGGCAATTTCATACACAACATAGTGGAGGGCTGTCCCGTCAGGTATCGAAGCTCACAGTTATGGAGCGGGGAGGTGCTCCGTAGCCGAATGTTATGATAAGCAGATAGATTATCATGACTTCGCTAATTTAAACAAACTTAACTTCAGAATGTATGACTTATTACAACATTTACGTGAAGCCTTAGTACTACTTATTAGGTTAATGTGAGTTATTTTGGGGCAATCTACGTTTTCGGTATTTCCAGCAAATATAGGGTTAGCGCTCATTATAGGTTCAGATTGCAAAGCTTAGTAAAATAAAGAAATTACATTCTACTAAATTAATCTCGTATTGAATCTGCGTCAGTTAGGAATTGTCTCATTACTTTAAAAGGAATTGGATTACTACATTACCACAACGTACGGGTTCTACCACTTTTAGGAGACGATCACTTGGCCATAACAAATCTAGAACATACAACAAGCTTAGGTTAATTTTAGGTTCTTTCTATCGGTATTGATTCTTGCTATCGGTTATTTAATTGTAATTTATAGGATATTTAAATTTAACCGTTAAAGTTAGTTATTAAAGATACAACTATAATAATTATAGGAAAATAGGGGGGGTAGGGGGGGGGGGGGGTTCTTACAATCAGTGTTGCCGTGACCAGGATTATTAATTGGGCTTATGCGACTATCTTTTTCTTAGCTACGTGGCCAGAGTCGTTTAATTGGGATTTTGCGTCTTACACTTTTATTAGACATTTAGGTTATTAAATAATATCGGAAAGGTTGTTGTTTGTTTTAGATTTGACTAGATGCGATATTTTAGTGTCGCACAATTTGCTGTCCGTGGAAATAGGAAAGGTTTTGAGACAATTTATGTAGGGGCGATATATGTAGGGGCGGTTTTAGATTTCACTAATGTTAATGATATTAGATAAATATTTCAAATAAGCTTTAATAATCAATTCGTAATTTGTATCTATTAGCTATACGTTTCAGTCTTTTAAACGTATTAAAAAAAAAACTAAATTAAGCAGTTGAAGTATAAGTTTGACAAAATATATGGAAGCAGTATAATTTAATTAGGATTTACAACGGAAATCATTAGTTGGTTGTAGTTTATTGGGGCGATGAAGCTTGGGATATCATCGTTAGATTATTTCAATGGGTTATAATGTAGAAGACTATGAGTAGAGGACAAACGGGATTCAAATCGTCATAGTAAACATTTATTTATTTTACTTATAAATATTTATACAGTTACTTAGGAAAGTACATTAATGGCATGAGTTCATGACTAGAATGGTTCGTAATCTAATTTAGGAAAACGTAGGATTCAATTTTCATAATTATACGGATTATGTTATTGTAAATAATTTACACTTTTGCGGTTGACACTAGGAAAGATAATATTAGAATTTGGTAAAGATTATAAAACTTTAAGGGGCGTTTAAATTAAACTTCAAAACATTTAAAAATAGGAAATAAAATCAGTATACTAAAATTTAATAATTTAAGCCACGTTAAATAAAACGGTGAAAAAGTTTCCTTTTGATGATGATTGTTAGATGCTTAATAATTTAAACTACATTGCGTTATTTTAAATCAATCTTTACAGTTTTGAAATGAAAGTAATAAAATAATTTTGTTAGATCGTTCAATGATTTTGTTAAAAATACAACAAAATATTGATACATTCATTTATCTAAAATTATTAACTAAGTAAATTTTTTTAATTTAGTTTTGTGAAATGGAGGTTTCTGAAAAAGCTATTATAGATATTATCTAAATTAAAATGATAAAGGGAAATAAACATAATTTTGGTCGTAATGTTTAGAAAATAATTTGGGGTTAAAAGACAAGCAAACATTTTATTAGTCTGCAATCAAGGAGGTCCTTGTTAATTCAATAAAAAGCGTGTTAGTGTGTTAAAAGGGTTTTGTTTGTATTTATGAAATGATTATAAACTAGAGTATGTTATTTGAATGGAAGAAGGGTCGGGGTTCATGAGAGATCTAATAAAAAAAAATAAGCAATAGTTATAATAGTGTGATAGATAGAGGGAGGAGGTTTTATGGAATAACAAAGGCTTAGGTTGCAGACAGGTTTGTTGACGGTGGCTTTGAATTTTACACGACTCTACAAATGGGTTGATTATAATTTAAGGCAGGTGCTAGGTTAAAAACAAAGCCTAAGTTTATAGAAAACTGTTATAACAACCCCATACTCCACAAGAAGGAAAGATCAGATCTACTACACTATACATCCGAAATGATAGCGAATTACAGAGTGGGAAATATATGTGAAATATTGCTGAAGTCATAGACAATGAAGATACTTTGAACTATTAAAGTTAATCTGGTTATCGAAGGGTTTTGTGGGAGGCAGCTCGGAATGAAAAAATGATTCTTAGGGGTACCTTCTACTTTGAGTTATTAGGACTGACCAGCCTCACAACCTGGTTTCTTTTGGTGGCCAGGTTATCCTTGGGATAAGTTACTTTTGGTTATGATTGATGTGATGAAATTTTGGATATTGACTCATAATGTAATTCACTGTTGTTACGGCTTAAGAGGGCGTTTAAATCAGAATAATTTTGAATTTTAAATATAAATTTATAAAAGACAAATTGATTGTCAATTCAGTATAATATTTAGTATGGTTAACTACGTTATTCTTTCGAGAATATTTTTAAGGTGAAACAACATAAATAATTATAAAAAACATATGTAACAATTAGTACTTTTCGAACTAATACGCAGTACGCTGCATATTATTTGAATATTTGTCATCGGTTAAAATATTTTAGATGCTCTCTTAAATTAAACATAACGGTTAGTTACACTACAGAACTATAATTACATTTTAAGTTCGGAGCCAAACGTCTACAAATTATAATTGCTTAATGGGGTTTAATTATAAACATAAATAATTTTATTGAAGTTTTGTTAATATTTGTGAGAATGTTTTATCTAATGAATAAAATTTTACTTCGGCTTGAAATTTAAAACGCCTGCGCAAATATTTTAGGGGCGATTGTAACGATCCAGGGTGTCTCGTGACGTCACATTTATTAGGAATGTTTATTCATCAATAAAAAATATTTAAATCATTAAATCTTATCAATTTGGCTTATAAGAATAATTCAAATTAAAGCAATAGTCGTAGGCATTACGCTCATTACTGAAAAATATGAAGATAGGTATTGGAGTAGTTACCTGAATATGAAATGAAGTGAAATTAGTAGAAATCAAACCTTCGTTATAATATTGCATACAGAGTTCATATCAAAGATTTGGGAGCTCTTAGTCGTAGAGCGTTCGATCATTGAATGTGTCAAAAATTTTCCTTGGATTCCAAATTTAAGCGTGACGGATTTTTTATGTTTCTTAATTAATTTCTGAAGTTTGCGCGGAGTAAGGAGGGATTATTATTGGAAAGTTGTATTGATTTATTTGTAAATATCTACATAAAAGTATAAAACACGTAAGCGGAACATCTAGCATTCGGATAATTATGACTTTTGTTGTCGGTTTCCTATAGATTTGTGGAAGGTTGGAGGAATTTTCAGGAATGCAAGTTATGTTTTAAAGTTCATATTAATTTTCGAAATTACGTTACATAATATTTAGATGATTATTACTTTAGAACGAGTAGGATGGGTACTTTTAAATTAGGTTTTCATGATATTTTCGAATTTTCCATCTAGATTGAACGATTTGCGATACCCACCCCTCTTAAATTTTCTCAAGCAGAAGCAATCGTGTGGCTAATATTGAGCTGTCAAAAGAAAATAGATTTTCATTTGTTTAAGTGAAGTATCACAACCATACCAATGTAGATGAGACTAAGATCGGCACCTGGCTTTGCTTGTGAGATGACAGGAAAAACAGTACAAAAAACTTAGCAAATGAGGAACTAAAATTTGATGATAATCTGAAGAGAATATCACTTAAAATATGGGATTGGCATTATTGATTTATTTAGTATACTTAGGAGCTAGTTCACAAGTAGATTATATTATTTTTGAAATTATTTAGGGAAAAGGATGTACTTAATAGGATGTATAATCTCGGGAAAAGTGTAAACAGTATTAAGAGTAATCAAATAACGATTTAAATAATAGATTAGACATAGATTACGTAGTTATCTGCGATTTTTCCATACAAAACTAAAATACAATATTATAGACTTTTATTTTTCTATCAAAACAAAAACTTGTTTTTTTAGTCTGTTACGATATAAAAATACAATTTTCATGCTTCAAAATAGGTTTTATTATGAATAATGGGGTCAAAATTTTGTATGTAAATTAGTCAGACAAATTTTGTTTTCAATATAGATTTTGACCATTTCGGCGCGCGCACTACAAAATGAAACCAGGGGAAACTATAAAACAGAGCCGAGGAGCTGTCAAAGGGTTCATTCATTAAGCATTCGCGGGGATCACTACATGATACCTGTCAGTGCACATGAGATTTTCGGTTAACTTCAAGTTAGAGTCGTCCTCTCAAGTAATTCTGGTTCTGAGGAAGAATCCTTGGTTCCAGAAACCCCAGTCAGAAACAAGTTGAAACATGTGATATACGAAGCTTGTTTTCCTCCTACTTTTGCGTTAGGGCAGATCGCGTGTTCTGTGGAGACCTGCACCAGATTTTGCCTCCGTTATAGGATCTGGATCCACCTTTTTGGTTTGGTTTGCATTCTGGCTGAAAGGAGGGCTGAAAAGATTAGCTGACCCGTCTTCGTGTATACGATACCCGGATCCTAAATGTAAATCAAACTGAACTGTCCCACACAATAGGGTTTTGTCTTCTATGCACTTATGAGACTTCGGTCCGCATACAAGATAAAAAATAGGTGGCAATAGGATTTATTAGCTTTGGAGAGCTTTTGTCACAGCTCGTTTTCTTATAGGCTAGATTAGGTATGTTCTCATTGCACACTCGAGAACAGACATGCACGCTTAAAAGTAAATATGAGATTTGTAGCAATCTCTAGTTTTGGGGGTACACACCAGATGTTAGAAAAAGCTATAAGTTGAGGAACACACATGGGAGGGAAAGTTAGGGTTAAAATACTAAAATTTGCAGTAAAATAAATGTTTTAGGGAAATAGGTAAAAATCGATTGTACAAAGGTACATAAAAATAGATTCAAAATTATTATAAAATTGGTAGTAATATAAAACTGTGAGGGAAATAGGCAAAACTCGGTTTTATAAAAATGATTAAGATTAGGGTTAAAATTATAAATCATGCGGTAAAATAAAATGGTTAGGAAATTAGGGAAAATCAAAATTCTAATAAATGCTTGATTCTAAAAAATAAAATAATGACGATATTCTACCAAAATAATAATTTACCTTTAAAATTTAGGTCAAATCGGAAAAATGAATTGTGAGGGAAATAAATAAAACTCTAAATACAAAATCTAACTATAATAGATAAATAAGTAAAAATTAAATTAAAGTAAATAAATAATAAAATAAAAACCAGTGATTTAAAATATTAGAGAATTTGTTATTATTCTATACTTCTTGGTGGTATGCGGTTTGAGAGAAGTAGGTAGGATTTTCTCTAATCGGATCCTGAAGGAAAAGTCCTAATCAAGCGTATGTAATTGAATATCGTCCTGTTAGTTCAAAACAGGTAATGGATTAGTTACGTTAGTTATGTAACAGTTGGGAAACTAGGTTTCGAATGATTGCATTTGCAAGTATAATAGCATCTTCCTGAATTAAGTTTAATTTCACTCTATTAGCTTCAAAATAAGTAGGGTTGATTATGTTGCGTTAGGTGCGTAAAAGTTAACGGAACGAGACTTAGGATATCAAATATCGATCTATAAGGTTCAAGATAGGTAAAGAAATGACGCAGAATTAATTTTAGATTGGGATCATTCTCATAAAGCTTAATTATCAATATCTATTTATCTCAATTCTATGAATATGGTTCAGTTTGTTGAAATTCAGGTCCTGACACTGTTCAAATGAACTTTCAATAAAAACATAAAATTTATTTTATAACAAACTTAAATAATAATTTTCAATAAGTAATTATTGTCCTTCGTATTTATATGGGTCAAGCATAAGCAGTACCAAATTGAAGCTAAAGTAATATCGGCAATTTTTATGGCGGAAATTTAGGAAGGCTTTAGACTTTGGGCTGTATGAGATGAGACAGGGGGGGAAGTTCAGCTGGGAGGCTAACTTTAGGGTCTGTCATATACTGAATTTAGTACGTATTTGATAGACTCACAATGGTCTCACATTAGGTGATGAAGGATAAGTATGAGGTTTTGCTTTGCTAACAAATTAACGTAGAGTTCCCTTGAATGTATTGAGGACGTATGTTGTTAGGGCTTGCTAAAAGATCATGTCCTCTCTGTCCTTAGTGTTTTGAAGACAAAACTAGACATACTGACCTGGAATGAATAGTAACAAATATTAAAATCAATTTCCCCAACAGTGTCTTGAAAACCTCAAGTGGAGGCAATTTCATACACAACATAGTGGAGGGCTGTCCCGTCAGGTGTCGAAGCTCACAGTTATGGAGCGGGGAGGTGCTCCGTAGCCGAATGTTATGATAAGCAGATAGATTATCATGACTTCGCTAATTTAAACAAACTTAACTTCAGAATGTATGACTTATTACAACATTTACGTGAAGCCTTAGTACTACTTATTAGGTTAATGTGAGTTATTTTGGGGCAATCTACGTTTTCGGTATTTCCAGCAAATATAGGGTTAGCGCTCATTATAGGTTCAGATTGCAAAGCTTAGTAAAATAAAGAAATTACATTCTACTAAATTAATCTCGTATTGAATCTGCGTCAGTTAGGAATTGTCTCATTACTTTAAAAGGAATTGGATTACTACATTATCACAACGTACGGGTTCTACCACTTTTAGGAGACGATCACTTGGCCATAACAAATCTAGAACATACAACAAGCTTAGGTTAATTTTAGGTTCTTTCTATCGGTATTGATTCTTGCTATCGGTTATTTAATTGTAATTTATAGGATATTTAAATTTAACCGTTAAAGTTAGTTATTAAAGATACAACTATAATAATTATAGGAAAATAGGGGGGGTAGGGGGGGGGGTTCTTACAGTATCATGGTCCCAGTCCCCCCATTTCGGAATAACATACCAATTCAAGGTCACCTTGTATAATATAGGTGTCTTCGAATCAAGTGAACAGTGGCTTTAGCAAAAATCCCAAACGCTAACGATAACGCCAAATGCTAACTCCAAAAATGAAATGACATAAGCTGCGGAAAAGTAAGCGATTTCCGAAATGTGATTCCAATACATTTTGGAGTTAGCGTTTGGCGTTAGCGTTAGCGTTTGGGATCTTTGCTAGACCCCTAGGTATTTTTTAGACAAGCATGCACTATCGTAGGCCGCACCATCACTTACCATCAGGTGAGACAGTGGTCAAATGCTTTGCCTATACTAAACTAAATAAAAAATGATACTTCTCACCAACTACCACGCGTGGTGATCAAAGCAAACCATGATGTAAATATATGACTTTTAACACAAAACGACAGAGGAAACAAATTAAAATAGTCTAGCCACCTAATTTAGCCAAATGACTTAATAAAAACGCCAGATATGGCAATATCTAAGTTTATATCTCGACGACATGCTACCGCCCTCGATTACACCGATATTGGCTGAAATGGCGATTTTATGGTCTTGCCGATCGTTCCAGTAATTTCTCAATAGCTTCCATTGACAAATTACTGGGTATTAGTTAGGGGCTATGGTTTGTGTCTGAGATACTTGAACGCTTGGAATATGGTCTTAGTCAGGGATAAATGGGAACAAATTACTCTTTTATCAAACAAAATATCAGTCACAGTAATATGCACATTGTAGACACTTTTCTTTTCAAAGTTGCCTATTTACATTAAATACCTTCATACTTTATTATTTGTTTCGTTAAGTTGTGTGTGAGAGACCAAATATTAGGTATTTATAATCAAAACTTTGCAAGATGTCTACACCTTTAGTTTATTAAGTTTTGAATCGGCATTTGCTGTTGACATTCAAATAGGTAAATTAAATAAATAGGTAAAATAAAATAATAATTTAATAGACGTATTATTTCATCGCCTTAAAATAAGAAGACGTCCACTGCTGAACATAGGTCTCCCCCAGGGAGCGCCACTTTAAGCGGCTGTTCGTCTACTGCATCCACCGTCTCCCCGCAGCTTTCACCAGGAGGCCTAGCACGAATATTTACGCGCGCGTAAGAGTAACGTTAACGTAAGGCAGTTGTATGGCATTTGATCTGCCCTCCTATTAGGATTGAGCTAGCAGCGCTACTGACGCGCGTCTGCCGCTCAACTGCTGTCAAGCAGTTAAGCGGCAGACGCAATCGTAATAGGGGGGTTTTACGTTAACGTTACACTTACGCGCGCGTAAATATTCGTGCTAGGCCTACTGATCATTGGTCCACCTAGTTGCGCTCGCTCAGTCAACTATAAATGTAGCAATTCTGTACCTAATTACCTGTACTTTGATTATTGTTGAGCATATTGTAGACACTTTGAATTAAAAACTCTGTCTTAATTACTATTTAATCACTCTCTCACCGCGCACTAAGTAACAAACAATATTTATAAAAGTGAATTAGATTTAAGATAACAACTTCGTGGGAAAGATTGCTGTTATATAAATTATTATTATAAGGAAAGTGTTTAATTATATTTTAAGTGCCCAATTAAACAGGTTTTAATTAAAAGCCTAAATTTCCTAAAAGCATATTTTAAAGTTATCTCTTTTAAATATTTTTAACTCGGTATGGTGCGAAACAACATCAATGGCGGTTGCGAAGTGCACCACAAGCCCCCCCCGTACGCTGCGCACACCTAATTTTTTCTACATAATGCGCAGAATTTCGCGCCGACTTCACAGCCGCCATTGAGTTTGATTCGCACTCTATACAAGATGACCTTGAATTGGTATGTTATCCCGAAATGGGGGGACTGGGACCATGATACTCTACAAGTTGTGAGAGCTTTACTTGAAACTGGGTGTTTCAAAACCTCCATGGTAAAAAATAAATCCACTCACAAAATTGCACGTGCGATCGCTACGAGAGTTAAAAAGATACCATAAATGCATTTCTAAACACAGGTCGTTAAACTCATTAATGTGCACTCGGTCAAGGACGTAGTTCAACCCAGCTAAGGCTATTTTCGAACGTAAACTTTACATGGCATTTCTTCAATGAAAATCTATTAATTTAGAAAAGTTGTAGAAGAAAAATTGTCTACCTTAGGGTGTAGATTCACCCCCTTATGGGATAACATACCAATTCAAGGTCACCTTGTATAACTAGTAATCCATCTTGACTGTGCTCTGATTCCTTAAATTTGAATGATTATTCCAGCGGAATCACACTTGCTCTCGTATCCTTCGCCGCAAACACCCTTTGGTTTAGTCAAGTTAAGTAGGTATGTGGAGCGATAGTTTTCAGTTCTACTCAGGGGAATTGCTCGCGCACTCAGGATTCAAACTTAGAATCACTCGCTAGATTTTAGCCTGGCATGGTTACTGACGTATAAAAAAGAAGAAAAAAACATAAATACATTGTAAATGTTAATGAACAATATTTCAGTAGCTTTAGTAATAATTGTTATAACGTCAACAGTAACACATATTTATGACTCTTTTCCTGCTCTTATTTTTTCCCTATCTCTCACCCCTCCAATAAGACACTCAGTGGCTGCAGACAGTCCACATTAGTCACTTTATTGTACTGATGTAAATCTCTAGACGGACCGTTCCGACTCGTTTCCTTCACTTTTCGGGATAAGCACACCCTATTCTTATTCCACATTTACTTCTTTGTGCTCGAAAGGTTGGCTTTATAAAGCTAAGCCACACGTTCAAGTTGGGTTACCTAAATCTACGAAAATAATATAGAATTTGCCAAATTACACTCAGACTCAGACGCGCTCAAAACTAAAAACGTCTACATAGGTACCTCATTCTTGAGCAATGGTCGAAAAAGCCTAATTCAACTCAATAGACACGCAGACACCGGACCGCTATTACCGTTTGAAAACCAATTTTTTGAAGAAGGTGATGATTATGATATAGGTTGGCATGCATTGTGTTGGTTGCCAGTCGGGGGACCGTAGTCACAGAATGCATATATTAGTATTAGTAGGTACTAATAAGCTACGTACCACACTGTGGGTATTGATGCGAGGCAAACATAATAAAACTATATATATTTTATCAGGATACAACAATGGTGAGATAGAATTATTATAAGACATCTATAATTATTCTTTTCGGTTCCTCGAGTATCATCAACCTTTAACGTTTTCGTAGAGTGAGTTTTCTTTAGAAAACAAAGGCGCTTCTTGAAAAAGTTCCAAGTGACTTAATTATTATAATCACTCATTTGGACCCAGTGAGCGGAATAATAATTAAGAACCATAAACTGAAGTAAATTTCAAAAATCCTTTGTTATAACTTAGGTAAACTTTGGTAGGGTAATTTAGAAATATAGCGCAGTGAATGTTGCATAATCTACAAAAATATGATGCAGTTAATTCCACCTTTCATTATGCCGAGCCACACTCATTCACGCTAAGCAAGGGGGGAGGGAGGCTCCGAAAAACAACGATACTGTAGGCCTAGCATGAATATTTATGCGCAAGTAAGTGTAACGTTAACGTAAGCCAGTTGTATGGGGTGCTGATCAAATGCGTACACGTTACACTTAATCCCGCGTAAATATTCGTGCTAGGCCTACTAAACTGTACTCTGAAAAGTAAGAGAACTCGCCACAATCGTTAAAATTTCCATACCTAAAGCCCCTCCACATTAGTTTCTAATCGCTGCTACCAATTACCGACAGGCAGGGGGGAATACATTAATGTGCGGTTGGATTATAGAACTAGTTCAATTCAACAATTATTTTAAGTGATAGGTATATCAGAGAGCCGAAGCTATACCTGCTATTTCATGATACCCTAGCGGGCAGCCCCTGTGGTGTACTTAGTGTTTGAGAAGATCGGCTCACAATAGTTATTCTGCCGCCAAGCAGTAGTGTGCAAGTACTACTGTGTTCCGGTTCGAAGAGCATTGTAGCTAGTGAAATTCCTGAGAAAATGAAACTTTATGACCTGATCTCATAGTCTAGTAATCTGATTACTAGATTGTGTGATGTCTCAGGATGACGTGCGCAGTGCCGTGTCACGCGATACTTTTATTTTGAACTGACACTGCTACTGTTATGGGCAGCCGTATCGCTTAACACCAGGTGAACGGCTAGCTCGTCATTTCATTCATACTTATAAAAAAAAAACCAGAGGCAGCGGGTGCGATTTCCGCAACAGGACAAGTAATATGCACTGTAAAAAAAGCGCAAATACTTGTTCTGTGTCTGGGTGTTGTGGTACCATGGTCCACGTAGTTTCTGGATCCCTAGATATAAGAATCCTAGTTAGGGTTCAGGATCTATGTACGTGTGATTGGTGTGGCGGGATTGTTGTGTTTGCAGTCCAGGTAGGCCCGGTTGGGTAACTGCTGATGCTGAGGGGATTTAGTTTCTGAGCGGTACTTTCAGTAGGTCTAGCACGAATATTTACGCGCAAGTAAGTTTAACGTTAACGTAAGCCAGTTGTATGGGGCGCTGATCAAATGCCATACAACTGACGTACGCTAACGTTACACTTACTCCCGCGTAAATATTCGTGCTAGGCCCACAGCTGTATAGGGCGCTGATCAAATGCCATACAACTGACGTTACACTTACTCCCGCGTCAATATTCGTGCTAGGCCCACTGTCTCTAAGATGGCACGTGGGCCAGTTGCTGTAAAATATTACTTTTTTTTTACTTGAATATTGTTAAAGCTCGTAAGGCTGAACTGCAAATGTTTGGAACATTACTTAACCTGTCATGCATGTACTCCCGGCATAAAGGTTGATTCGTACCGACTTTGTACCGGTACGAGGGCAGGAAGAAAACATAATAAACACTGTCAATTTTGGTATTGCGTGACGTAACCACTATACCCCCATTGTGTAAATCGTAAAAAATATGTACACTTATATTATGAGATGCACTAGATAAAGTGCCTTCGTTCTTCAGCAACGTTCAAACTGGGTCAGTGTTTGGTAGCCCTATTGAAAATGTAACTATGTAAGATATTCAGTCATCTGTGCCTGTAGTAAAATAATAAGTAGATAAGTAACTAGCCCCCCACGGTCGGTACTGTCCTAGATTTAAATTGGTTCCATGTCACTAGTCTTTCACTGAAAAAAAAAAGAAAAACTTTATTCAACATTCATTAAAATTACATTTCAAATATTTCTTGAGATAGATAAGTAAATACAGAGTACGTGAAATCTTAAAATATGTAGAGAGTTTATTGATTGTACATGGAATCATTTAATTGAATCTGTAGCCTCAGTGACCCTACATTTAAACTCTTACTTTTTTCCAACGAAATATAGGAGCTCTTTGTACCTTTCACCCTCACAAACGAAGCCATTTCATATAGTAATTTTCTACAATGATTTACACATAGCTGAATTCTGAACAAAGCGAGTGTTGCCGATCTGTTGTCTATCGATAGCCAAGCAACCAAAGATCGATAGTATCGATACTATCGATAGTTTCTCATTTACGAGCAACAGTATTATCGATAGTATCGATACTGGCAATAGTTTATTCTTGGCGAGCAACAATACTATCGATTTTATTGCACTAATTCGATAGTATTACCTCGTTCTGAGTTACGTTTTTTGTTTAATTGCCCTCTCTTGAAACTATGATTATTTTGTAGTAGCCCAGATAATATTATACCTACAGTACTATTTAGTATATAGTATTTTACGAATTATTTTATTTCTTTATAAAGCGACATTTATTGCGTGTTGGCGAAGTATTGGGCCAAATGAATACATTGGACACTAACTAGTAACTCTCTAGACACGATTACTACATTTTTTGAAGGTCGATCAATTTTTCGTTTGTACCTGATGGGTACAAATGGTAGTGGTACATCACCTAAAAGCATTTAGAAGGATCGATAATAATGATATTCCTATCGATAGAATGGCTTTTTCAGATGAGATCTATCGATATGTGGGCAACCCTACTTCATGTTCGCTATAACCACCACGTTGGGCGGCGGTGATTGCAGTAGATTATAACGCATATAGAAAAGAATTCTTTTGCCCATTCCCTGGATATTCCCTATTAGCTACCTCAATAGGTACCTGATATTTAGCTTTGTGACAAAAGGTTTGGTAGCGTGACAGTTGTACCGCACCGGTACTATATATAATTCACTTAATTTTTCATTAGATCAAAGGCTACTTTTAGATCTATGTTGCTACGCAAAATAAAAGCTTGAAGATGATGATAAAGACTACGATGACTGGAAGAGTAAGCCCTGGTGAAAGTCGCGACAAATCAGTTAAGGCACTGAATGCTCCCAAATCGACTATTTTGAACATGATTATCTCAAAACGTATACCATTTACAGGATTGAAAAAAATGCACGTTAATACTTAATGGTCATATCTTCTTTCCATCTGCCCAAACCGAAACACGTTTACGAAAAGTTTTCTCGATAGAATAAAATCGTGAAGTGACCTCTAAAAAATCATTCAAACGTTCTAAAATGTCACATAATAAGACACCCCATTGAAATAAATCATAGTGATAAGCTATGTTTCAATGCATTCGTCTATAAGCTTATTTTTTTTATAACAATAAGCATTTCTTTTATAACTAATTATTTGTACCGAAAAATGGAAAAGTCGAAGTGCAACGCAACGTAATCGCCATATTTTTGCTATGCATAAAGCGACCCTATATGGTACAAAATAAGTTTCAAGTTTGTCTGCTGTAATAAACGTGCTCGCATTGGGTCCTGTCAGGGCCATAACATAAAAAAATGTACGTGGGTATTATCAAACTCGCTTGCGAGGTCGGCGTCTGATTGTATTACACTGGTATCCTATACTTAACTGGTGATAATGGATGGCAGAAGGGCTAGACCGACAATCCTAGCGCAGTCAACACGTTAGCTGCGATAGGATTGTTCGGTTACCCAAAGCAGTGTTTCGGGCGGCGGCGGCGGTGGGCGGGCGGCGAGATTTTCCGGTAGAAGTATTTAGGTAGGTTCTGAATAGGTCGAAGGGTTTTAGAAAACCAAAGTAAATATAATAAAATGAGTACGAAAAGAACGTTTATTTTACAATTTTTACAAGCCTACGAAATGACCTCAGTAACACAAAAGCCGAAATTAATTATTGAACAAGTGACCCTGAAAATTTTCCGGTTATACGCACCCGAAATAGCCGGAAAAGTGTCAACAAAAGTAATTGAAGGAACATTGAAAAATCTGAAAAGCCGCTTCGACCTCAAAACCGCGCGTTTTCATCATGGAGCCCTGAAGCGTTTAACGAAATATCTCATTAAAGTGTTACTTTTAAAGGTGGTGGCACACTGGGACACTGTTACAAAAGAGTGTAATATGATTATTGTTAATTGAGATAAAGCGTGAAACAAAAATCTATATATTCAATTTCAAAACAATTAAATGGGTGAAGGTGACAATGTTAAAAACGTAGAAAATTACATCAATATTTAACTTGATCATCATCATCATCATCATCACCATCAACTACCTGAAGACGTCCTTTGCTAGACATAGGCCACACACTTGATGCATGGGTAGAAATTAACCTTTGCCCAAGTATAAGCATAAGTGTAATAATAGTGGGCACTGCTCAGGAAAAGTCACTTCTTTCGCTTCCCAAGTGCTCAAGGTCTAAAATCGATGTGTTATGAAATAAATCGCTGCTTCTTTACTTATTTTAATTTAGATAACAAAAACATCTATACTTCATGGCGATAATAGAAATAATGTTGTTACGTGCGTCATTACGGATGTTTTCAACTCAGTACTAAAGATGCCGTAATGTAAAATGTGGTACTATGGTAAACAATGGTCAGATCTCTCGACTCAGTGGTCCCGGCACGCTTCGCCCGGTGCGCTGTCGCCCCGTGTGCCAAGACCGGGACACATTGAGTTTTTCTAAGCATCCCTCTATTTTAAAAAGCCAAGACTATTCATTCAAATAGATCCTACCTGCGTTGCGCTGTCAGTTGCAAACATGTTCACAAATAAAATCGACCTATCTTTTCGTCCAAAACCGCAGATAAAATAACAATGAATATATTAAGTAAAGTAATTTTTTGTCATTGAGCTCACTAAGTTTATTTTAATGCAAGTTTAGCTAAGCTCGCTCGCTGTAATGAGCACGAACACGAACTGTACATTGGCAGAAACGTCGACACTCAAAATCCCAATACGTTTAAAGGCGAACGCTTTGAAACCGGAAAGCTACAACTACAACAAACAATTAAATAAAAAATCTATTTAGTAACAAGGCACCAAGTACATAACTTAAATAACCACATCTTTAACTATACATCCTATAATTATAATGCTTTTTACAGGTATTGGAAGATATCTGGACCGCAATGACTCGACCGAGGAAAACTTGATAAGGAAATCGAGTAGCGTGAGTTTCTTACCTACCTACATAATTATTATTGAACGATATTGCAGTTACAATCTCTTTTACTAGGCTGATTAAAATACTCCTGGACACATTTTTATACTTCATAATCATAAGACTACTTTTACAGCACGTCTCATCGACTAAAAAGCTCGATGTGCCCCGGTCACTCCGCGCGCCTCTGAAGCCTTCATTTCAGTGTGTGCGCGACTGCCGGGCGACACTCCCGTTCCCGCCGCGTGTGTACCGTGCTTTATAACCAGTATATATGCACCTTTATATCAGTGCCATGTAATTGTGGATGTACCTTTATGACGGTGAGTCTTCGGTTAAAGTATTTTGGGTTAATGATCATTTGATTTTGAATGTATTTGACGACTGAGGATTTACTTTTTGATTGAGTTTTTTGAGTGTTTTTAATTATTTGGATTTATTTACTTTTATAATTTGGTAGGATTAATTGAATTTATTTGAATTCCGATAAAGTTAATCGTGGTAATGGATTTCAATTGAATTTATTTGAATTCCAATAATGTATAAAGGTTTTAGGGATGGATAATTACGCGTGAAAAGTCGTTAGTTACGGCACCCTTTGGATGATTTAATTTAATGTAGATTTGAATAGTTTATTAAATTAATAACTTTGGTTTTGGCTAGGGATATCGATATTAATAAATCCTTCTGAAAAGTAGAGTTTCCTATCTCGTAATGGTTCAAGAAAAATTCTTATAGAAATTGTAAAATTACGACAATTTTTTGCTTTTTCAGATTAAATCGCTTCTTTAGCTTGAGCTTAAAACTGTAAATAATGGTTCCCTAAAGGACCCTTTGAATTTTTGACTCTCATTATAGGTCCAAAGATTACGCAGGCACAAAGCTACTTTAACATTCCGACGTTAACTTTTATGAACATCGTCCGCTTTATCCATAACCCAAAAGCTTTTCGGTTCTGTCTTCAACTCAAAGAGTAAAGTTATTCATATAAAATTGGGATTTAATGCACACAGTTTGATACACTACTTTAAAAGTTGTGTAACACAAAGTAGTACTTTTATCGTGGAAAACTAAATATTCCCGGAAAATTTTCAGATTGTTTATTTAGTAACAAGCCGATAAAATGGCCACGGGGAGCCGATGGATACAAGAAGCAAAGCAAGTAGCTCAAAGTGCCGCTCTACGGGGTAGGCATTTGTTCAGCAGTGCACGTCTCCAGACTAGAAGTTGATAATGAGTTGTAAACTGGTATCACAATACGCTCTTCCCTTTTGGCGTAAATAACCATCTCATCAAAAAACGCCGTTTACAAAAAAAAACAGAACTTGTATACCAAGTATCGTCAAGATAAGTAAACAAATACGACCTGTATATACCTACGTGAGTGAGAACCAACATTTATACATAGGTACATACGGGAAAATGAAAGCAGATTTTGTCAAATGTTGCAAAAACTTCGCTCGCTCCTTCAAAAACGCGGATGCCTTTTGCAGATAACTAGCGACAAAAATAACATGAACAAAACTTTAATAAAAATAAAAAGCCTTTCCATTCTTCCCGCGTTTTATCCGCGTTTTTAGCTTGAGGTTGATGCTCATGACCTCGTGTGAAAAACGCGCTGTACACAATACCTAAGCAGACATATTTATGTAACCAGAGACTATTGTGAGAGAAGATGCAATTAAAATGATTGGGAGAGTTATTTAATTAACGATGTAATAGAGTTGAAAAAATATTCAATTATTGCACGTTATTAAACAAACGTGCGGAGCCCTAATATTGTTTGTACTAATTAAAGCTAACTAGACATCTCATCACCAACAGCCTGAAGATGTCCATTGTTGAACATATGCCTCTCCCAGAGAGCGCTACTTTGAGCGGCTGCTCGCCTCTTGCAACCATCGGCTTCCCGCGGCTTTCACCATATCATCGGTCCACCTAGTGCCTAGCGGCGCGTCTTCCTGTTCGTGGTCGCTACTCGAGAACCTTTCTTCCCCATTGGTTGTCAGTTCGACGAGTGAAGTGGCCTGATAATCATCATCACCATCATCATCATCAGCTTGGACATCTGTGATACTGGAGATGTCACTACCGCGTTCCTTAGGTATACCCTAACGAATACCTTTAGATGTGACAGCAATGTTTAAACAAAACAATCAAGATTGCTTAGTAATTAAATAGTTTCTTAATTTGTAACAGGTTAATTTGTAAAATAGATTAATCTGTAGATTACGCTGAGCAGACGATACTGCTATAAAATAAAAAAAAATATTGATTTGGGAGGCGTTATCTGTACAGGATTTTTGTGTTGATGTAACTTGACCATGCTGGTTGGGATGATTCTCAAGAGTTTCTCTATAAATGGTGCTACCAACCCCGTAAGTTGGTTGTAAAAGTTGAAGGAAAAATTCGGACATGAGACCACTTGTCACGGTAGCTTAAGTAAAGCATATCCCGGCTTGAGGGATGGATGGATGCGGGTTCCCCGCTCGTGATTCTAATTTTTCCTTTACAAATTAATCTGTAGATTACGCTGAGCAGGCAATAATGCTATAAAAATAAAAAAAAACATAGTTTCTTTTTAGTTTGAAACTGATTTCACAGAGGTGAATATGACGTTTTTTGGCTTCTTCAACCTAACTGAATTATACTGCAGCTTGCATGCTTGCAAGCGTGACCGTTACAGAAACGGTAACTACTTGTAAATGTATGGCACGCCGTGTCATGCCGTGACATTTGGGGCAATTGAATCACGCGTCACGCCATCAGCGTGCTAGAAGGTTCGCGGCGCGATAGTTCAGAGAATGGGCTAATTATGCATGAAAATTGTTTTTTCAGGCATTTAGCTACAAAGCTGTTTGTCGACTTTACATAGTAATATATCTATTCTGTGATCTTACTAGGACAACATGGTGGATATTGGTGAAGAGTAGATAGACTACCATTTTTAGGGTTCCGTACCCAAAGGGTAGCAAACCCTATTATTAAGGCTCCGCTGTCTATCTATCTGTCTGTGTCCGTCTGTCACCAGGCTGTATCTCATGAACCGTGACAGTGAGAAAGTTACTTAGAAATTTTCACAGATGATGTGTTTCTGTTGCCGCTGTAATAACGAATACTAAAAAACTGAATAAAATAAATATTTAAGGGGACTCTCATCAACAAACGTGATAATTTTGCTCGTTTTTATAGGTAATGGTATGGAACCCATAGTGCGCGGGTCCGACTCGCACTTGGCCGTTTATTAAGTTTTGCAAAGGATAACGAAATTTATATAAGCACAATTTTTGTACGCCATACAACTGTGTAAACCAGCATGTAAAAGTTTGTGAATACTTAAGTCTTCAATCCTACTTCAATATTTATTACATGCGTAAAGTACAAGACTAAAAGCCTTGAAACTATCTAAACAAATAGCTATTCCATTTGTATCTAACTAGTCTGCCACGAACCACGAGTGCTACTCGTCACAGGTGTTAAATCTTTGTAAATATAAACATGTTTGAGTAGAGCAACAGCGGTAGATTGCGACAGTGCATGGAACTGGCACCTTCAAAATTATGGAGCGCGAAGGAAAGATACTCATCATCATCATCAACAGCCTGAAAACATCTACTGCTGAACATAGGCCTCCACCAGAGGGCGCCACTTTGAGCGGCTCCTCCTTGCCTGCATCCGTCGGCTTCCCAGTTTTCACTAGATCGTCGATCCACCTAGTGAAGGGACGGCCTATCTATGGGTATAGGTACCTACGCTGCGCCTTCCGGTTCGTGGTCACCAGTCACTCAAAGATCCTTTCTTCCCCATCGATTGTCAGTTCTACGAGTGAAGTTGGCCTGTTCAATGCCATTTCAACTTGCTAATTCTAAGAGCTATATCGGTCTTACTTATGATAATATGCTTTATATAAAACCCCGGTTTCGAAAAACCGCCCTAAATTCATACTGAAAAAGAAGTATTGGGGTGATATTACTATTTTGACCAGATAAATGATGTAAAACGCAAATTACTAACTGATTTTGATGACGTTTTCTATGGGATGAATCTGAACTTAATTTCTTAATAAATATAATCGTCTTCTTATGGTGCCATCTCCTACCGGAGGTCCGCTATCATTAGGGCAATCTTTATTTTGGATGCTGCTGCTCGGAACAGGGATCTCGTGCTGATCTTAAACCACGTGCGAAGATTTTTGAGCCATGAGGTACGTCTTCTCCCAGGTTTAACATTAAAAAGACTAAATTAATGATAGTCGGGAGAACGCCAACCACTTCCCCTAACCTGGTTGTCAGAAACCAGACGATACAGAGAGTTCACTCTTATAAGTATTTGGGCTGCATTGTCAATGACCAAGGTGACCACAGCGTAGAAATCAAGTGTCGGATAGAGCAAGCGCGAAACGCATTTCTGAAGATAAACCATCTCCTCTGCAATAGATCTCTCAGACTCTCTACTAGGGTGCGTTTGGCACGATGCTATGTGTTTTCTGTTCTTCTGTATGGAGCTGAATCATGGACCCTAACACAAACGATGAGTAAACGTTTAGAGGCTTTTGAAATGTGGGTATACAGAAGAATATTGAAAATATCGTGGACGGATAGAGTTTCAAATGTGGAAGTTCTAACAAAACTGAACAAAGAGGTGGAGATCTTAAATACTATAAAAACCCGTAAGCTGCAATACTTTGGTCACGTTATGCGAAATGACAAATACCACCTGCTCCAGCTTATAATGCAAGGTAAAATCCAAGGAAGCAGGAATAAATATAATAAAACGCATAAAAATAAAAAACATACAATAGCCTCAATAAGACCACAAGGTTTGGTCAGTATAAAATCTCTTAGAAAGAATTCTCTCAACCTGCACACTTGTATAGACAAATTTAATAAGTTTCTAGTAAACAAAGAATTTCTAGTAAACTAAAACCCAGCTTACTCACCCACAACAGGTGTGAATTTCGCAAAGAACGTCTATTTTAGTCTGCCTTAACTGAATTCCGAAGCGATTACAAACAATTTTTCATCAGCCGATTCACAAAACTGATGTTGCACAGATCCTGGTTTTCTAGAATCACATATTGGTAATGGTTTTCAACACGTGCTTAAAATAGCTTATTTATAACATGAAGTATCCGTACAAGACAGTAGTGAAGTTCTACACAAATAGTCAGAAGCAATACCCGCTGACACAACTCACCTTGGAAAACTTAACGACATTCGTTCATATTCACAGCTATGAACATTTTCAAATTAGGAATGTTTCTCCTATTGCATTGCCATCAAAGTTCCGTGAAATCTCCTCAGGAGGCGTACCACAAACTAATACAAAACCATCATGATTTATGACAGTAATGTTTCAAGATGGCTATAATATTGTTCGAATTCGTACCATGAACTTGTAAAGTATTCCTGCAATAGCACGAGACGTCTACATTTTATATAGCGTTATCACTGTCGCACGCCGGTGTCAACGTGATGTATTTGAGAGAACGACTTAGCGTGACGTCATCAAAACTGCTCTGCCTCTGCAACATTATAATATTCTTATTTTTATGTCATTTGTCAATGTATGATTGAAGTAATAATGCTATAAGAGGTTGTGGTAAGCCCCCAGGTATATTATACTATGTAGAGTAGAGCCATGATAATGATAGTAATTTTGTGCCCACCCCACACTACTTACCTCAAACGTCACAGAAACGTCACGAAAAACGTCACAGAGTTCACTTTTAAAGCTGCAAGCTTGTTCGTAAAGTTCACGATCTCAAATACTGCTTCTAAGTTTAGTTTGCTAGATACACGGTCGTTAGCTCGCTAGTGGAGTGGAACCGCGGTGGGCAACCGGCATGTTGCATCGTAACTAATGTAGCTGGAAAATTGCACCTGAGCTTATTTAGAGGGCTGTGGTTATTCAACTTACCGAACAAGAAGAAAAAGACAAACATTACTAGAACTTTAATTGTGTCCACATTCTTCCCAACACAAGCTCAATGGGCCACCATTTTTGGACCAAAACTACTCCACCATCCCACTTTTACACTCATCATCATCATCAACAGCCTGAGACGTCCACTGCTGAACATAGGCCTCCCTCAGAGAGCGCCTCCTTGAGCGGCTGCTCGCCTCCTGCATCCAGCGGCTCCCCGCGGTTTTCACCGAGTTCCTTCCGGGCGGCCTGTAATGTTGGTGCATTAATTACTTAAATAATTCTAGTCCATACTATTTTAAGATTATTTATTTTTGTGTACTGTTTGTTGATCGTAAAATAAATATAGGTATTGGTATACTTTTTCATTACCTTTTTTTATCGACAACCTACACATCCAATATCACTAAAAGCTTGTCCAATTTACTACAGTAATTTATTAAAGCGATCCCGCACCGTTGATTTTGCAGTACTCTCTTTACAAAATATTTTGGGGGACACGAAACCAAGCTCTATCAATCATGCTGGAAAACATAATACGTCACGGAGCTTCCCAGAAACAATAGGCTTATGGTCTTACGGGTATTATAGCTCTTTGTTGCTCTTCGTTACGGCGATTATTTCGTTGATGAATTACTTTAATGGTTTTACGTGATTAAATAATATTATACTTCAACAAATATTAGTGGAACAGAGCCCCGTCTAAACAAAGGGTGTGGTTTTGAGTTTTTTCATTAAAATTTAATTAGGAATTCTACAGTGGAAGACGCAACGAAGAGATGCATCTTATTAGGTGGACCAATGGGGAACCGGTGGATGCAAGATGCAAGCAGCTACTCAAAGTGGTGCTCTATGGGGGAGCTCTAAATATGCAGCAGTGGATATTCTGAGGCTGTGGATATTGATAATGAAGGAATTTTATCAGGATCTGTATTATAGCTGTTGATACACGTATTAATAATTCATAGCTATTGAAAATGGGTCAGATCAAAACTGATTAACATTTCCAAATCCCTTTCCAATATACAAATACTGAAAATATAAAACATTGCGCAGAATTTCCCAACAAACTCTTTAATCTACCATAAATCTACAAAGCTTGCTTTGTTCAAAATACATGTTACGATTGAAAAGATGTTTCATTTCATTTACAAACCGTTGGTTTGTTATTTTAATCTAAAAGTCTGATACTTTTGTAGCACAGAGCTCTCGTGTGGTTATAATTTATAATGAACCATCATTTTTAATCATGACGGCATGCAGGCATGCGAAACTTATCAAAACAAATTACAGTGACGTGACTCATACTCTTTGTACTTTAATATTAGATACTGAAATCAATTCTGCGTGTAGTTTAGGTACCTATAGGTACATCCCTAAATAATTGTTAGATCATTTTGTTTATAATTAAGGCAAAATTTATCAATGGCAATGGGCAGGCCACATCGGTCGTAGAACTGACAACCGATAGAGGTTACAGCAGCGTAGGCGTCACCTTGAGCGGCTGCTCGCCTCCTGCATCCATCGGCTCCCCGTGTTTTTCACCAGATCTTCGGTCCACTTAGTGGGGGCTGGCTACGCCCCCATTCCTTGCCTGTCTACTGCCCATTCCTTAGATATTCTCGTGTGTTGATATATATATATATATAGGGGGTCAGTTACCAGCGCCGTACTGTCATCTAACACCAGAATGTTTGCGTTATAATTAAACAAATCCGTAAAATTACGAGAAACATCTGTCAGTATGTCGGCCGGTTAACTATTTTCATAACCAACCGCTCAAACTTCGTGAGCGCAGATTAAAACTTTATATTTTCATCCGGTAGATGTACCTATAGCTGTTCTATCAGTAGCCTATCTAGGACACTTTTTAATACATAGGTATAGCAAACAACCTTACAGCCCTCCTGATGGGAAGAGCTCACCGATCATTATCATCATTATTGACCAGCCCGATAGCTCAGTTGGTAGTATCCCTGTCTTCTGAACTGAGGGCTGTGGGTTCGATCCCTACCCAGGACAAACATTTCTGTGATGAACATAGATGTGTGTCTGGGTATTCTATGTATGTATTTACAAACAAAAAAGTATATAAGTATTGTATCAGTTATCTAGTTCCCATATTACAAGCTATGCTTAGTTTGGGGCTAGATGGCGCTGTGTGAAATGTCCACACATATTTTATTTATTATCGTAGATGTCCACTGCTGAACATAAGCCTCCCCCAGAGAGCGCCACTTTGAGCGGCCGCTTGCCTTCAGCATCCATCGGCTCCCCGCGGTTTTCACCAAGTCATACGTCCACCAAGGGGGGGTCTGCTTACGCTGCGCCTTCCGGTTGGTGGTCACAACTCGAGAACCTTTCTTCCCCATCGGTCACAGATGGCCGATAGATATTTGTAACTAAACGTGCTACTAATGCGTTGCTTACACTACACTGTGATAGTATTCGATTGCACCTCCTCTTAAAATGCTGCATGACGTAGCCAAGAAATGCAAGTACCTAAGTGTCACGTGTGAGGCAAGAAAGTGCGCATAAAATGCTTTGTTTTTTTTTTATCCGGCTAACAATAATTGACCTCGGCGTCACCTGATGGTAAGGGATGACGTGGTTGACGATGGAGCATGCTTGCTTAGAAGCAAGCAAGCAACGGGCTTTATGATCTTTGCTGTGAAACGATGCAATCTACATTTGAAATCAATGTAGTCATCGTGTGTCTCTATAAGCCTAAAACACAAGATGAAAACTTCACTACCTAATACCTTTGACTATCTATCTACGGGTGTTTGAAGTTAACCTTCTGCTGATATTTTATATGAGCTACCGTTAATTTAGAGCCAAAATTACATTAATTTGAATGTTTTGGAGAGTATTAGCATTTCTGGCAAAGCTTTTTGAAAGGGTTTGTTTGCGATAGTTAGGGGCTTTGTAATGGCTCTCCAGGTGGAGTCGGTGGAGTTTAATTTATATTTAGATTTTTGAGCTGGCAGCACGTTGATTAACTTTAATTTCTTTATTGTAGCTTTCTTTGGATAACTCTATCTAATGTTTACTATTTTTTTCCAAATCTGCCTTTTTGGTCTCAAGGATCTAAGAATGCGATCCCTCAGACTAAAATACACATCCCTGATAATTTTCTTCCAAAGGAGATGAATCATAGAACATTATGATTGATGGCATGTTAAACCCAAGTTACCTGGAATATAATGCTCTCCATAGCATTAAGTTCGCCTGTGTACCTACATTTGTAGTTTGTGCAATTTTCTTTTTTTTTTGCTGATGTAGGTAATTAAAAGAAGATGTGAGGTGAGGTTTAGGTGAGATAGTTTTTGGCTACTAGACAGGTATCTCATCCTATTGGTCGGATTTTATTGCACCTAATTTGAACAGATCACTCTCATTGTTTTCAGACACTAAACCTTTCTCATTTTTATTAACTTTGGTTTATATTTTAAACTAATACAAGTGAAACCTTCAATGAAATCTTCAAATTTTCTAGACGGACGATAGTGATTCATCACGGTAGAACGTAAACGTATACATACATACACTATACACGTCTCGCTTTAATCTTAAAGATAAAATCTAGCCATAAAGTAAACCTCTCACGACATCTTATGCTTAAGCTCACGACGTTTTATACCTGACTTACGTCATTTTAAGCCTGAGATTACTTAAAATGTGACTCGTAAATGAGTAAACTGCATTACATAAACGTATTAGCTTTAACCCGCAGGTTCACCTAATGATTACTCCTTTTCTCGTAAAAATTCTTAATTTCTCTTGATAAATATGACTAGCCTTATATCTCATCATCATCATAATCATCATTCTTATCATCATCATCAGATCCCTGCGGTTTTCACCGGACCGTCGCATCGGTCCACCTAGTGAGGGCCGGCCCACGCTGCGTTCTCCGCTTAGTAAAGTAAAATTACGCAAGACGAATATTTTTTCCATAGCTAAATTCTCTGTTATCGTTTAGTCCTGTCATCTCCTGTCAGTCCATCATCATAACCAACACCGAATATTTCACTTTCTCACGAAAAGGAAGTTTATTTTCAGGTTATTTTTAATCTGTAGCTTCTGTAAACCGTTTGTTTTTAATAAAATGTTACGTAAATAAAGTACGAGGTGGGCGGCGGATGATTAATCGATTTTCAATAGATTGTTTAGGTAAGATTAATAAGGAACTTTACTAAAAGTAATATATGGAAATTAAGAATAGATACTAAAGGCTGTGTGGGCCTGGTGCTGTGTGAATAGGAACACCCCATTGATTCCCGTGGGTACCGTAAGAGGATCCTAAGGCCTGATAGCTCAGATAGGTACTACCGTACCTTTGCCTTCTGACCTTTAGGTTGTGGGTTCGATTCTCAGACAGGACAAACATTTGTGTGATGAACATAGGTGTTAGTTCTGTGTCTGGCTGTCATATTGTATTCTATGTTGGTATCTACAAACAAAAAGTATCTAAGTATTCTATCAGCTCTATCTGGTTCCCAAGATACAAGCTATGCATAGTTTGGGGGTAGATGGCGCTGTGAGAAATGTCTACGCATATTTATTTATTTTATTTTAAGGGAATAACCAGGGAATAGGCAGCAGAATTCTCCTCGGTACATTAAAATCTGTTATCACCAACCCGCCCAAGCGTGTTGATTAAGGAAAATCTCCCTAATAAACGTGCAAAGTGTCGTTTATGGGGGAGGCCTGTGTTCAGCAGTGGGCATCCTCTGGCTGTTGAAGAGGAGCTTAAAAAATTGAAGATCATCACCTCATTTCTAGTCGATGAAGGGTTTTTATGGTAATGAATTGTGAACGACCCCAAACTCACCGACAAGCTAGAGCCTTTAAGTTTGCGACGAGATATCAGTTCTCTGAGTCTCTTCTACCGTTACTATCATGGGGAATGCTCTGAAGAAATATTTAACCTCATCCCGCTTTCCCGATTTTATTATCGAACTTCTCGGCAACGTGAAAAAGCGCATCCACATATTGTAGACACGTGGAAATCTCATACGACGCGAATCTTGCGGTCGTTTCTTCCACGAACCTGCAAGATGTGGAATGATCTTCCTCCTGAGGTTATTCCGCATAACTACAGTATGGGGAGCTTCAAGAAAAGTGTTAAAAGAATCCTCTCTAAGGGTAGGCAACGCACCGGCAATGCCCTTGGTGTTGCAGATGTCCATAGGCGGCGGTGACCACTTACCATCAGGTGGGCCGCCTGCTTGTTTGTCACTCATTACATAAAAAAAATGAATGACGTGTCAAGCTAGTCGTTCACCTGATGTTAAACGATATAGCCACCCATAGCACGGCCCAATACGTTCACAATACTGAAATACGGGCTTATCTTCCCCCCCGATAACGTTTAAAGGTTTGTGGCCACCGCGCTGGCTAAGTGCGGGTTTGCGAAAGACACGTATAGGTATGTCCTCAAATCTCTGTGAATCTTGAACGAGTTGGATTCTCCACCATTCATTTCCTCACTGAAAAAAAATCATTGGTGTGGGGTCCACGCGGTATCCAACTAGCGTGCGTAGAAGCACTAACCACGTTCACTCATAACTTATCATAATCAAATGTATCCCACAGTCTATTATTACACTTACAAAAATACTTTTCGTGTTCTTAAACTAAAGTGGGATAATAATATTTATTTATTCTGTCATTTAAATTCAATGAGCTCCAGAAATGTCTGGAACCGGAACTGGAAATGAAAGCGTAGCTGTATTTATTTGAGAACCAAAACCTAGGTAAGTACCTCATCATTAACATCCCAACAAAGACGTCCACTTCTGAACATAGGCCTAGCCCATAGAGCACTACTTTGAGCGGTTGCTTGCCTCCTACATCCATCGTCTCCCATTGTACTGACCAGGTCGTCGGTCCACCTTGTAAGAGGCCTAGGCCTGCACTGTGTCGTCCGGTTCGTGGTCGCTTTCGACAACCTTTCTTACCCATTGCTAGTCTGTTCTCTAAGACCTCTTACGGGTAGGCACGAAACCGACAATGCGCTTGTGTTGTGGATGTCCAATTGTCCATGGGCAGCGAAAACCACTTACTATCAGGTGAGCTGCCTGCTCATTTTATAAACAAAAGCTTGCCTCCCAGTTCATTGTACAGTATTGTTAAAATCCGTCCAGTAATTCTCTGCTCTACAAGTCACAGACAAAAAATCTATACCGCATTTACTCTGTGAGTGTAGAATGGTTTATTGGTTACCCGCTATCACACCCTTAAAGGCAAAAACGAAGTAGAATGGACCACAACTATTCAATCAGAGAACATTGAAAATCCATATTTACACCCCCATTTCCATACAAACGGGCAGCGAGGGCCGACAGCTACCGGGAGAATAAACTGTGGGATATACTAGAATATTCGGTCTATAAAATATTGGTATTCGTAGGTGGCATCTACGGTTACCCAGGGGGAAATTTGGCGGAAAAGGGAAAGGTCAAGGAAAAAAGCAGGCAGTGCCCGTTGGTCGTCGTCATAACAAATTACACCAGTTGTAATCAGATACAGCCCGGTGACAGATAAACAGATAGACAGACGGACAGCGGAGCCTTATAGTAATAGGGTTCTTTTTACCCTTTGGGCACGGAACCCTAAAACAAAAATGGGACTGCATATTATTAACATTCATCATTTAATCTGCAAAACCTCATTAGTTACTTTCTTCAATCTAACTTAGAATAAGCTCAAATATCATAGTTTAACGCCACGGTAATGACGGAATATTGCGTCAAGAAATGTCTTTTAAAATTTAAGGGCTTTATATTTTTTGTCCCTTACCAAACAACGTCCATACAAGATATAGTTCCCCCAGGAAAAACATTTTTACCGGTGAATTTTCCACGAACTCGCTGACTATAGCAAGCCTTTTGTACCCCTGCCGATAACGGGTTCCAACTTATGACGAAATAGGTCACGTTTTTTTTACAGAGTACTAGAGGTGGTCCGCAGTTTTACCTGTGTTTGTTTACACTATTAATTAGTAGCCCAGTTGAACCCCTATCCTATAGGATTGAATTTGAGAAAAATATCCTTTCTTAGTCCTACATCCATAATAGGCATGATGACTACTATTAAAAATGAACAATTAAATATTACTTTCATAAAGAAGATTAAAAATGAATGCAATAATTGAAAAAATAAGCAAAATCGGTAAATAAATCACGGTTTAAAGTTTCTACAGGAGGCATCTCCTGTCCCTTTCTCGCGAAACAGAGCACCCCCTACAGTTACTATGAAAAACCCAATCGTGACGTCACATGCCAAAGAGATTGTATGAAAAGCTACCACAGCTTAGTAATGAGGTACTGTGAACGACCTTCCTCTCACGTCACTGGCCGTTTGGGCTATCTCTTTCTATTCCGGTTTTTGAAATGCTTGTAACTGTGTCATTTTTTGAGATATTTAATTTTTGTTTTCACAAATGTTTATCTTTAGAGAAATATTTTTAATTCATCCAAAAAAAAATTTTAGTCATCATGCCTATTATAACAAATAAGCTTAAATAAACGCCTAAGTGCGAGATTATTTATAAAAACGAGGAAAGAAAATTACCTTTGTTGTGTGGCAGCCCCCTATAAATATTGATTTTATTTTGTTTTTTAGTATTTGGTGTTATAGCGGCAAATACAGAGCAAAAAAAATTGCTTCGATGCGAAAGCGTCATATTTTTCAATGCTCTGTGGCGGCAACAGAAATACATCATCTGTGAAAATTTCGACTGTCGCGGTTCATGAGATATGTTTGGTGACATACGGACAGACAGATAGCCAGCCAGACGGACGGACAGGCGGAGCATTAGTAATACCGTTTTAACTTTTGGGTACGGAACCCTAAAAAGAAGTTCTGAAGTAACGAACTCTTTTATTGAAGCTTGTTAAAATGAAGTAAACTCCAACGGTAGGTATATAGGTTCTCTATATTGTCTGTCAGTCGGGATAGTCTATAATTAATATAGATAAAGGTAGGTTAATCTCGAAGTTATCGAACACAGATTAAAAAATTATAATAAGTAGTAATCAGTAATGAGATCCCGACTTTTTGTCAGTAAATTTTTTTTTAACGCCCAACGATCACATTATTTTATTTATTTATTTATTGTTAGGAAGGCCAACAGCTTTTCTTACATAATAGTTCTTAAAATATGCACTAGGAAGCCAATTAGAGGCCCTCACGTCTAGCAAAATAATAGCAACAATGCCTGAGCGTACAATTATGAACACCTGATTATACTTAGTATGAGAAAAAAAAATAACTGACAAAGATCGGAAACACTAAAACAAAAAAAAATATTAGTGTGAGTAAACTACGCGTAATAGGTGAAGTTACAACCTAGGTATAACTACATAAATAGATAGTTAACTAAATTCAATATTATACATAAATAGATAGATTAAGTTCAATATTATATTACATCATTAGTACAATGTGATTTAATCGACAAAAAGTCTCCGCACAGCAGTCGCCTCGCAGACATACATAGATCCTGAACCCTAACTAGGATTCCCTGTATCTAGGTAACCAGGAACTAGTATTTGCAGTTTTTTTCTGTGCACGCATTAATACTTGTCCTGTCGCGAGAATCGAACCTACAATAAAACTATAAAGGAAAAGTTTCCTAGCGAGAGTCTAATCAAAATTCTCGAGCTGCCTTTACCTATTCAGCGTGTGAAACTTGACAGTCACAAAGTTAAATCAAGCGTTTACTTGTAGGTATATTCCAAGAATACACCAACATGATGATGATGATGATTTAAAAAAATATATTATTTTTATATAAATTAATATTAATTTATATTATTATGTAAAAATATGATTTTCTCGAATTTTGTCATTCTCAAAAATATTAATATAACAGTCATAATGATATCTCTATCTCTCATCATTCTCCCTATGAGAAAAGGCACGTATCTCAGCTATGGGAACGCATTGCTGATGACGACTTGTCTATTAATAAATAAACACAAAAAATAACGTAAAAATGCGATACTGTTTGTAAAATATGAATTCCGAGTTAAAATACAACTCAAAAAGTTGTCCAAAGAATACACACAAGGATTAGACCACCCACTCGTAAACAGCGTAGCCGTAGGCGGAGAAAAGTGCCTACACTTTTAGTAAAACATAATAATAAGTGGATTAACATATTCCACGCATGAATTTTATTTATGACAACAGCAAAGGCTTGATAAAATAAATGAATCGTGGGACAGTTTAATTTTTTAGGGTTTATTGAGCTTTGAACGTAAAGTTGGTGAGTCAAGATAAGCGCTATGGCACTCGGTTTTAAGCAAACTATTTTAATATAAATATTAATTTAAAGCGACATTGTTAATTGAATTCTTTATTTATATTACCTGAAAAGATAAAACACAGTACAATTTATTACCTACTAATTTGACTGAACTTATTAGTATACTTATAAGTAGACTGAAATAAAATTACGTTTATTTGTTTAAAAGTTTATTCCTGCGAAAAGAAAAAGATCAATAATGGTGTTATATTAGCTACAAGTAGGTTAATATAAAAGTAATCCATTAGACTATTCAAATGCTTCTCTCTCTCGCTCCCTTCCTTTCTGTTGGATGTGGAATAGCTTACATTCTACAACTACTTGGGTAAAATACATGCTGTAGGTATATTGTACAGCATAAATATTTGGGTTTGTATATACATTACACAAACTCAAATAATATATGCATAAGTGCAATGAATTATCCATAAAAATACTACACAAACTTTGACTAAACTAAACTCACTTATCCATGATGATTCTTAAACCCACTGTTGTTTAAATTTATCACCAGGGCATAGTGTAATAAATACTAAACCAGGGTAAGGAAGGGTTGTACTACAATGTCTGCTGCCATTCAAATACCAACATCAAAGGGCAACATAGTAAATTCATACAAATATGTTGCTAAAGAGACAGGATTGCGGACGTTTTATCTTTAACCGCAACTTTGCTTAAAATATACCAACAAGTACAAAACAATAGTAAACTCTATGTCAGTTTCCGTGAAAGCCGTAAAATCCTTGAATTTGACTCTAGATTTTCCCGCCTACTTATCTACGTCATAAACGCTTCAAGCGCAACAGAGAACGAGGTTATGCCTACGCATGGGTGCGAGCGAGACGGGGCATGAAAGCCTTCGCAGAGTAACGATGCTGTAGCCGTGAAAAATGCCTACATTTTTGCCAGACAGGTAAACGTTTTGTTGAGAGGAAACCTAGCGTTTCTATTTTTGCAAGGTTATGGTATATTTCAATAAAAGATTCGATGTAGGTATTTACTTATATTTAGATTGTTATAATGAAGCCTTGACCTATACCGTAGGGAAAGATTCCTATTATGTTTTCCAATTAATCTTTGACAGTTACTTAATATAAGTAATATTAAAAGAGAACAGGATCAACCATCGGAGATGGTGCCATAGGTACTTTATTATATGCAAGAAATATTAATTGAAGATATTTATAAAAACCTATAAACTACGTGTCATTTATTATATCGTCAGTTAAATTAATTCCAGTATGTTACCTAAATTAATAAAGCACCTAAAATGTACGTTTCAACTTCAACATAATTGTGCTTCGTTATTGCTTACCAAAGACTAAAAAACAGACCTGTCATACCCAGGCGAATAAATTAAATTTTACGATGGAATCCCCAGTGGAAGGAAAGTTTACACCATAAATTAATTTCTGTAAAAGTTTATAGACACGAAAACGTATTACCATAACATAGGAGCGTTTTAACTACCTAATTATAGTGAGATTTTACGTCCAATTAACACCGATGTATAGAAAACAATGGTAGCAAAATTACTCATTAAATAATTTACTGGAACTATTGTTTGGATGGCGGTTAAGTCGTAGTGAGTGAAATAGAATGTCTGGTTTTATCATGTTAGGCTTGTAAGTAAAACAAGATTTTATGTTCTTTGTTTGAGTTCTTATTTTCTAATTTCGCTGCAGCGTGGTTATGAAAGACTCTATTCTTTGAGATATTCAGACGCATAAAGTCCGAAGCAACGCGTTGTGATTTATTTTGGTAAAAAAAATTGGCGTTATTACCTTTAATAATAAAAATAAAGAAATATGAAAAATATAAAACGGTAAAAAGTAAAAGATAAAAGAAAAAGGAGTTTAATAAAGAGTTCTTTATATATCTTTCTATATTTAAAATATTTTTGACACTTTTTACTCAAACTAACTTAGTGAGACTTGCCTCATAGATATAGGTCTGAGAATGACCTTGTTTACTTAATAAATAAGTAAAGAATCCAAAACTGTAAAATAAAATAACTCGATTTATAAACTAAAATAAACCATTTACTAAAACGAAAAGCATTACTCTGACTCACAAAATAACTTCATATCACCAAAGCAATAAACCGAAATCACTATCTTAATTTAAACACCAGCAGCCATTGTAAACCTTAAGCGTCATCAATAAAGTGTCGCGTCTGCGATACTCCATAATCTATGCCGTTTATCTGTGGGCGTCCCAGTCTCGTTCGAAGCGAGGTCAGAGACGCTCTACTGAAAATGTAGCTGAAAATTGTGAAAACACGACGGATTTGGTGAACAGTGATTTTGTGACTTTTATCATTAGGTAAGTTATTTAGAGTTATACATCTGTTTTATTAACGAGTCTAATCTTTGAAGTGGATGTATTATGGCGAGTGGTTAAGTTGCTTGCTAGAAGGCAAATATTAATGATTTCGTATATACAATTAAATGTAGGTAGTTAACGGAGAAATCTATCTCTATTTGTATGTGATTAGATTTTTATGAAGTATTAAAACCAGTCTAACTTTTTTATAGGTACCTTTGGCTTGTGTATATTTGGCCGGAAAATACTATAGCTTCTGCCGTAAAGTGGGCTACCTGTATAATATGAGAAGCAATCTAGACATGTAGACAATCAAAAGACTTTTCTTTGATTAAATTATTTAATCAAAGAGACCGATTTGTGAATGAAAATCGTAATGAAAATGTTGGAATTCTAATCCTTTGTTTTGATAACATGAGACAGCGTTTTCGGTTTGCCTCAGAAGTTCCATGGAACAAATGGGATCCTACTTGATTTGAAAAACCTTTATCTACAAATATTTATACGTTAATTCATTGCCCCTGGTTCACGATTAACCCGTTTTTCACGAGGACTTAATTTTCCAGAACAAAATGTACCTTTAGTTCAACTTTCATCCCTGTCATAATCGTTTCAGGCAATATTTTGCCGTGATACCCAACTAACAATATTTCACATTTATATACTTACCCGTCTAATATTTCTCAACGTCTCAGATGAACCATTGAGCAGCAGTGATGGTTCAATTGGAACTGGATTGTCACACTAGCACAACAATGGTAAGTAGGTACAACTGCTGCTGAGTTTTACACAACAAATTACTTTACAATTTATTTAAATGATCTTTTCGTACGTGTACGTTATCTTCGACAACATGTAAATAAAATAATATTATTCATTATTCTATTCTGTTGTCGAAAGATGATGGTTTACTTATACCATTGTACTTAAAAATAGATCCAAGATGACGTAGTTACAAGTCAAGTACATTATAAATACAAATTTGTAAAGGAAAAACTTGAACCACAAACGAGATTTGAACCTGCATCCTTCCGTTCCTTCAGCCGGGACATGCTTTACTTAGCTACCGTGACAAGTGATTTCATGTCCACGTCTATCCTTCACCTTTTACAACTTACAGAATTAGGTAAATGTATCTACCTACGGTTATAAGTAAGTACCTATATATAAAAAAATGTTCCTCCTTATAACTATAATGGGGTCACCCTGATAAACGACTAAGGACCACGTAAGTTGTATGTAACCCTTTTCAAAATGATTTATGATGGGTTATCACAAAATGCTTGCGTTTCTACGCAAATTAAACATCTTGGAAGATTATCTCTGCAGATTTGCGACCCAAAGAAGACATCTTTTGCTCTACATTTTGATCTATACCGTGAATTGTTTCTAAGTTCCCGATACTTTGGCACAGTTACATGCACCAGCTAACATTCTATATACCTACGTTAAATTCTACTTTGAAGAACCAGACGTGTCAGGTCAGCAGCTCTATGTACAAATTATGTAAAGTACCCCACTCACACTACTAAATAATTATTTACTAGATGGTAAGACTTTTCTGCCAAATTCACCTAGATACCTATCACCATTTTGCCAGATAGTCTGCTTGCTGGTGCCAAGCAGTAGGTATATTGTGACGTGTGCAAGCACTATACTGTGTTGCGGTGTTAAGGGTATACGTATAGCTAATAAAATACTGAGAAAATGAGAGCACAAGCACTACCTGTATTCCGTTTTGCAGGGCACTGTGGTTAGTGAAATTACGGGACGAATGAGATTTATGAATCCATCTCACAATTTAGAAATCTTATGATGTTTTAAGGTGCTAACTTTTATAATTTACAGTTCCGAGTGGCACTACAACTTAACATCAGGCGAACGACAAGATTATCACTTTATTCGTTTATAAAAAAAAATTGTAGTGTTGGGGTATTTTATTTTTAATTCAAGTCTTGCTACAAAAAGTCTTTGACAAAGGTTACAACAGGCCGAAACCAATAGAGGCTGCAGCTGCGTGTTTTTTATACTTTCGGTCCCGCGTAGCCTATGGAGGTATTTAAGCCTATAGCATTTTGCTCTTAAGCATCAAAGGAATTAAGCTGAAAATTATGAATTTGTATTCCTAAATGGAACTATCACACTCGGGAGTCAACACAAATTGTACCAAAATAACCAAACTTAATTATACATTTTTACATGAGGCACTACAACCCTCAAAGCTTGAGGTTTAAGAAGTATCTTAAACTTAGAATTTTATAAATAAAGAACCTTAATATCTAAGACTTTGTTAGAGCTGGAGTTTAATTATACCCGGAAGATGCGACCCAAAGGTTTAAGAGTATTTTTTGAACCTTTTAATAGAACCTTTTTATCGAGTCCGTCTTCCCTTCTCTAAAATAATGAAATATTTTTAATACAGAGGGGATTTTATTGAAGGAAAGTGTCCGAAATTTAATAAACCTGGCCACAGACGCTCAAATTTGAAGCGGACGCACTTTTACTGACGAACTGACTGTAAGGCTGTCTCATCAGGCGAACAGTAAGCGGCTGACTGTTTGCAGAAAAGTTACGTGCGAATTTTATTTCAGGCAGTGTGAAGTACGTCCGCTACGCCTCACACAGTTCATGTGGTGTGGTGGTTGAGAAGGTTGGCTCATAACCCGGAGGCGGTGGTTTCGATTCCCGCGTCGGGTCAAGTATTTGTGCACAGTAAAAAAAAAAGCGGAAATATTGTTCTGTCTGGGTGTTGTGGGGCCATGGCCCTCGTAGTTCCTGGATCCCTAAGATACAGGGAATCCTAATTACGATCCAGGATCTATGTACGTGATCGTTAGGCGTTATTTATCACTATACAAATGCCGCTCCAGTGTAGTATAGTTGAAATAAAATAAAGCCTTCTTTTACAAAATTCGCTTAGACTTCGCGGGTAATATTTGCTACACTTCGCCGCTCCGACATTGAGTTTGCTTGCTGGCATCGCCACTCGAAAGTCAGCCAGAGTCAGCCAAAGTCAGCGGACAGTCAGCCGCCGTCTATTCGCCTAGTGAAGTCTCACCCTTAATGTACTAAATTACTTCTGTACAGACTGAACGGATTATGCAAATCAGTTAATTTTTACGGATCTCTTTTTGCTTGGCCAGCGGGTTTAGTTTAGTCTGCGTTTTAAGTGAATGGGACTTTTGCGTTAATATTTTAACGGACTTAAATTAATTTCTTGTGGAGGTCTTCATTTACAAATAGTAAGCAGCAAAAAACACTCAAGCCTGGTTCTGTATTACGTGGCCAGTCTCCATATCTTTCAACCTTAGAATGAGTACCTATACCTAGAAGGTAAGTATCAAAACAATGCTTTCTCAAAACACACGCTACTTTTTCTTACCGGTGGAAAGTCACACCAGAACTCTTATGCTGCTTTTCTAATGTGTTGTGGCACGATTTCACTGCTTAATTGTCATTCAAACTAATTTTGTGGGAGCTCTTCACACAGACATGACAGCGCGAATGTCGTACCTACGGCTCATATTATTATATTATGGCACCAGTTAAATGGCTTACATTTCACAAATGTAATTGGGTTCTGCAGGTTACTTATTCTAAGCTTTCAACAGTTTTTAATAGATTCGCTACCTAATAACCTATATATTTTTTCAAAATCACCAATTGACGGATTACGCAATTTCAATAAATAGTCAAACGCGATGGATAATTGTTGTGTCACGGATGTTATATTTACAACACTACCTGTTTGCACTAAAGTCTGTCACCTCTAAGTTTGAACTTAGTAACGCACCTATTGCAACGCATTTGGATACGCTCTGTATGAAGAGATATATAAATTTATTCACTCTATCTGATTGTGTGTGCAGTGGACAACGTGCATTAATGTAGGTAAAATGGGTTTTTACCTATATCTATATAGAAAGTCCAAATAAAACTACGGAAAACAGATTTTTATCCAACACGCCAGTCCCGGAATTGTCGTTGGAAACTTGCAAACAATTCGTTAGCTCCGCTCGAATTTCAAATTTTTCAGTCAGTAGTTAGTTAAAAGTTTCATAAGCGAAGTGAAAATATTCACCAGCGTGGGTAGGAGAACAATTTTATATATTTCTAACTAAAAATGTTTTCGGGGTTAGCTTGAAAACCACTAAGTAAACTACTACTACCAATAACTTTACTATTACCATTTACTACTTAACTATTATAATTATAGAGGCTTTCAGCACACTCAAATTCACTAAGATCAAATCTTGGTTGCTTATACATAAGTTTTTTTATATTCACAAAAAAAAAAACTTGAAAACAATTGCCATTACACAATTATTAATTGGATTTGTGTAGTAGTTAATTTAAATAACAAAACAGTTTGTTAAAGTAAAATTCAATAACTCTAAATAAAATTGCAAAGTTTTTCATGAATGTGGCATAATTTTAAGTAATTTTTTTTCTGTGTTACCATAGTTGTTATGTGCTAACGGCCTGCTGGAATAAGAAGTCCTACACATTCATCATATGATCTTCAACGTTTACATTTAAGTGGACAGGTGTAGAATTTTCAGTAGATTTCCATAACAATACCCATTTCAATGACCATCTACAACAATAGTCACTCTGACGTACATACAAATCAAGAACATTAACACGCAAATGACTTCGGACGTTGTCACGGGATATGATTATTAATGAGCAAAATAGACGATCGGGACCAACCACCGACCAAGGTCACATTTGTCACACCGTGGTCGGGTTGGTGTAAAAACCGACCATGTGGATGCGCATACGAAGGTCGAGTGGTTGGCCGACCGAATACAGACAACGGATTTTACACCAACCCGACCAAGGTGAGACAAATGTGACCTTGGTCGGTGGTTGGTCCCGATCGTTTATTTTGCTCA